>OX422220.1:83097993-84297993 GCA_949130495.1 Sambucus nigra
GTTATTGGTCATGTGTTGCCTTTTCCACTATTTATCTGTTTTATTGGGACATCTATATTTCAGTTATTTCTAGTACCGTTACTTTGGGATTTATTCAGCATGTATGTTTTACTTTAAGTTTTAAATGTCAGGATTCTGGATGTTGAATGTTTAAAGTAATTGGTTTATGTTCCAGGATAATTGTTGTATGATCCTTACTTATTGTAAATGTTGTTACTAAATAAATAAATAATTTTCCTTTAAAAATAATATTGGTCAGAAATGTTGAAAAATGATTTTGACACTTAGCTTAATTAATTAGGGTGTTAATTTGGAAAAAGTTATTTTTACGACAGTGATGCTAAGAATGAACCAACTGTTCACCTTGATTTTAATTTAATAAAGGAGTGATCGCCCGGTATTTAATTAGGCGGGGTGTCACAGCGTGTTCATCAGGGCCAGCAGGGCCAGTGGCGGGGAGGTAACAGCCAGCAGGGCCGGGGTCAGCAGGGTCAGAGGGGAGGCAACTTCAGAGGCCGATGTTTTGGGTGTGGTAAGCACGTCCATAGGCTCCAGGATTGTCCGGAGGGAGATAGGGCCCCACAACAGCAGGGTGCCTGTAATGATCCACAGGGGCCACTTTTTCCAGTCGCTCTCCCAACACCAACTCAGGTACCAGCCCTACCAACATTTCCAGTAGCTCCAGTGCAGCAAGGGCAGTTACAGTACAAACATATCTATAATGTCCACCCGGCAGCCGCCCCACAGGCACCACCCGCGATTTGGGGTATGTTTTCTATCCATGAAACTTTGGGTCGAATTTTGTTTGTTACTGGGACAACGCATTATTTTATAGCTACATATTATGCGAAGACCTTAGGGTTATTAACCACAGTAGAGAGCACTGTAATGCAGGTAGACTCACCACTAGGGAATGGTTCGCTTAGCTTCTTTATATGCCGGGGAGTGGGGGTAGAGATTGGTAGTTTGGTATTACCTGCAGACATGTTAGTCTTAGATATGCATGAGCATGATGTTATTATTGGTATGGATTGGCTCGCAGCTTAAAGAGCCATGATTGATTGCTTCGGTGGGAGTATTATTTTTTCCATTCCGGGGCAAGAGATGTTTGTAGTGGCGATGTCTCGCCCAGAGGGAGGTTCGACCGCTCATTTGTATTATATAGAGGAGGATACCTCTAAGGAGGTTGTGATTCCGTTAGACTCGATTCCAGTTATTCGTGAGTATTCCGATGTGTTTCAGGAAATACCAGGCCTACCCCCCAATCGAGAGATAGACTTTGTTATAGATTTATTGCCAGATACTAGACCTATAGCACGCGCTCCATACCGTATGGCTCCGGCAGAAATGCGAGAGTTATGAGATTAGATAGAGCAGCTGGTAGTTCAGGGCTTCATTCGCAGGAGTACCTCACCTTGGGGCGCTCCAGTTCTGTTTGTGAAGAAGAGATATGGTTCACTGAGGTTGTGTGTGGACTACCGGGAGTTGAACAAGGTCACGATACGAAATAAGTATCCGTTGCCTCGAATCGATGATCTGTTCGACCAGCTGAGGGGAGCAACTTTCTTTTCGAAGATAGATCTGAGGTCGGGGTACCATCAGCTACGTATTAGAGAGAAAGATGTTTCAAAAACTGCCTTCTTGACGAGATATGGGTCTTACGAGTTCAGAGTGATGCCATTTGGTCTCACAAATGCTCCAGCCGTATTCATGGACTTAATGAACCAAGTATTCAGAGAGTTCTTGGATCATTTTGTCATCGTCTTTATAGATGACATTTTGATATATTCACACTCCGAGGAGGAGCACGCCGAGCATTTGAGGCAGGTTCTTCAGACTCTACGAGAGCATCAGTTGTATGCTAAGTACGAAAAGTGTGGATTCTGGTTGCGAGAAGTACAGTTCTTGGGGCATGTTGTTTCTGAGAAGGGGATAGCAGTTGACCCGAGTAAAGTGTCAGTGGTGAGGGAGTGGAGACAACCCACGACACTGACGGAAGTGCGTAGTTTCTTGGGGTTAGCCGGTTACTACAGGAGATTCATTCGGGGATTCTCCAAAATAGCGGGTCCATTGACGAACCTGACTCGCAAAGGGGTACCATATGTTTGGGATGACGCTTGTCAGTTGGATTTCGACGAGCTGAAAGACAAGCTTACTTCAGTGCCAGTCCTTGCTTTACCGAATCCGGGTGCGGAGTACCTGGTTTACACCGATGCCTCTTTACGGGGACTTGGGGGAGTACTTCAGCAGGAGGAGAAGGCTATAGATTTTGCCTCCCGCAAGCTTAAGCCGCATGAGAAGAATTACCCCACCCACGACCTGGAGTTAGCAGCGGTCGTTTTTGCATTGAGGATATGGAGGCACTACTTATTGGGGGAGAAATTTCGCTTGTTCACAGACCACAAGTCACTGCAGTACCTATTCACTCAGCGAGAACTGAATATGCGACAGCGCAGATGATTAGAGTTTGTGAAAGACTATCAGTTTGACATACAGTATCATCCGGGGAAGGCCAACGTAGTTGCTGATGCGTTGAGCCGTAGACCGGTAGACGAGGTAGCGGACGTCTGGAAAGCAAAGTGGAAGGGGTTAGGCCACCAGGACGCAGTAGACCGTTCCTTCATATCTGTTATGACAGTCACACCCAAGATTGTTACAAGGTTGATACAAGCACATACCACATACCCATTTTTCCAGGAGCAGATTGTACGACTTTTAGCTGAAGGTGCTGAGTCCTACTCTGTTAGTTCTGATGGGGTTTTGAGGTTTAATGGGAGATTGGTGGTTCCAGAAGGAGCAGAATTAGGTCATGCAGTGATGACCCAGTCTCACGGGTCCCGATTTGCAGTACATCCCAGGATATGAGGAGGCAATACTGGTGGAGTGGGATGAAAAAGGACATTGCTGAGTTCGTGTCCAAGTGTTCTACCTGCCAGCTGGTAAAGGTGGACCATCAGAAACCGTCAGGATTTCTTCAGCCATTGGAAGTACCCGCGTGGAAGTGGGAGAGTATTTCCATGGATTTTATTACAGGGTTGCCTACATCACAGTGGGGCCACGATTCTATCTAGGTGATTGTAGACCGTTTGACCAAGGTGGCTCATTTTCTGCCGGTGCGGACAGACTATACCACGGGTCAGTATGCTCAGTTTTTCATTGTTGAGGTTGTCAGATTACATGGGGTGCCCCTAAATATTGTGTCAGATAGGGACAAGATTTTCGTGTCGCGTTTCTGGGAAAGCTTTCAGGAGGCTATGGGTACTGAGTTGAGGTTGAGTTCAGCTTATCACCCACAGACAGATGGACAGACAGAGCGTACTAATCAGATGTTAGAAGATATGCTACGCATGTGTGTTCTTGATTTTGGAGGAGGTTGGGAGCCACATCTTCCACTGGTAGAGTTTGCTTATAATAACTCTTATCAGTTCACGATTGGCATGGCTCCATTTGAGGCTCTGTATGGCAGACCTTGTCGTTCCCCAACATGTTGGCTCGAGGTGGGGGATAACAAGTTACTTGGACCAGAGGTGATTCAGGAAACCTCCACGAGGATTGAGATGATCAGGAATCGCATTCGAGTAGCCCAGGACAGGCAGAAGAGATACGCTGATGCGAAACGGTTCTTCCGGGAGTTTAATGTGGGGGACCAAGTGTTACTACGTGTATCTCCTATGAAAGGAGTGATGAGGTTCGGGAAGAAAGGGAAATTGGCCCCGAGGTACGTGGGACCATTTCCCATCATCGAGAGGATTGGGCTGGTAGCATACAGATTGGGACTACCAGAACATTTGCATCGCATCCACGATGTATTCCACATCTCGTCGTTGAGACGGTACCTTCGGAATGATATGGCCCATACTCACATTACGATAGATGAGATAGACTTACAGCCTGACAGCTCTTACAAGGAGAGACCGGTGGCTATCCTAGACTATAGTGAGAGAAGATTGAGGTCGAAGATAGTTCCACTTGTGCAAGTCCAGTGGGAGCATCATAATGTGGAGGAATCCACTTGGGAGCACGAGGCCGATATGCGCAAGAGATATCCAGATTTATTCTTACCAGGTATACCTTATTTTCCGAATTTCGGGATGAAATTCCGTTATTAGGGGGGAAGTATGTAATACCCCGTATTTTTATGCTATATTAATTTGGGGATTTATTAAATTTAATGTGAGTTAATTATTTAATAAAAATTCGGAAATTAATTACGTTATAATTATTAGCGTGACAAGAGTTAGTAATTATGGAAAATTTGTTGAATATTACTAATGAGCAAAGTAATATGTAATATTGGTTATATTGAATGTCACGAGTGAATAAAATGACAATTTTGGAAATTTGGGTCGGGACGTGCCCGTGTCGCGTCGGGACTAAATAGTGAAAAATAAAAGTGAATATTTTATAAGTCATTCGTATGGTCGTTTTGAGTGCGCCAACGCGTCCGGAAGGGTCGAGATAGTCAGAAAAGTATACCCGGGGATTTGGTTTGGGTCTCGGAGCGTTTTTAGGCCTAATTAGTACCCCGGGAGGGCGTTTTGGACATTTCACAATTATGGGTAATTAAACCCACGAAATTCTTAGGGTTATATCAGATGCCTAAGGTTGTCTTCTAGGGTTAGAACAACCAAAGGCAAGTGACGGCCATAGGAGAGGGAAGAAGAAAGCTTCCAAGGCAATTCAAGGCCCAAAATCCACCCGTTTGCACCGCAACCACCACCAACGCGTAGATCGCGCAACAGGCTACGCAACCACACCAAAATCATCTGCAAATCAGAACACCAAAAATCCCAGGCAAGTGTTTATCTTGCTTATTTCGTTGATGCATCTTTCATATTAGTGTAGGAATGATTAGGATGAGTTTTATGGAAGAAAACCTAAGATATGAGATAGGAAATCACATGTAGTGATGAATTAATTGTTATTCTGGAAACTCCTTAGCATGTAGAGGATTAAACCACGAATTTATGAGGTGTAGATGAAGAAAATTCTGGAAAATATGGATTAGAACCATGTTAATGAAATTTTAGGGTTCTTGAAGTTTTATATGAATTTGGGGCTTGTTAATCCATGTTTAATAGTAGAAATCCACATGCTTTACGTTGGAATTTCATAATATGATGATATAATGTCATTAGTATAAATTTTGGGTCGATTGGGTATGAAAAATATGGATTTAGTGAAGGTTAAAAGATGAAACCCGTAACTGTAAAACTGCAAAAATCGAAATACCTGCTTGATCGATCGATCGAGCCCAGAGCTTCGATCGATCGAAGGTTCGCTCGATCGAGCCCCAGCCCTCGATCGATCGACCCCTCCTGGCAGACTCTTATTTCCCTTTTTAAATGAGTTAAATTCAATTGATCGTGAAATAATTCTTGGACATCCTTAATAAAGTGTTTTGGGAGATAGGGAAGATCAGTAAGACATATGAATAATTTTGGGACTTTTAATATGAGACGAGAATTGTATTTTTGGGGATAATTACTTAAGGGTCGATGAATTTATGTATTAAAGGGGGAGATACATAAGAGGTTTACGTTGGAACATAAAAAGGACACCTACTGAATTTTATACTTGGGAAGATAGAGTCCATGTGAGTTACGTAATAAGATGGAATAATCCTTCGAATCAAGATTAGAGACGAAACCTTATACGCGATACCAATAATGTGAAAATAAGGATAAATGTCATAACTATGGGATTTGAGATATACCTAATATTGTTATGGTAATATTAGTATAGTTATATGATTGTGTATGCATATACTATTTATGTGTGAGAATCATACCCACGCTACTTGCTATCCCTGAGGTTACCGCGCTGGGACAGTCTTATCTCGATGGGACCTTTATGGGGGATATTGACTTGTACCCTAGAAGATAGATATCCTTGGTACAGGCTATCGATGTGATAGTTCAAACGGTCCTAAGAGACACAGGCATGTGCCATCCTCTTAGAGACTTGGAATCTATACTTCGCCTCACTATTGTTTGTGTATGTATGTTAATACAATTCGAGAGTGATTCCGAATGTATTCCCCTTAATATGAGTGATATGGGGCTTTGGATAGTAGAGTATGCCTGCACCATAGCTTATTTGGGGTGCTGTTATAATATATATATTATACGAGTAGTTAATATATATATGAAATTCTGAAATTTGGAACAACCTATTGTGAATTGATATGTAGGACATGGTTGATGACTCAAATTGTAAATACTTGTTTTGATAAAGTAAAATATGAAATTGGAAAACTTTATTGATTAATAAAGTCAAAATGAGAACTTTGGTTACTAATTGAAATATTCTTTTCAAATAATTGAATCGTTAAATTTTGAATCCTACGAATAACCTAAGATAAGTTAAATCATTGGGGAAAGATAGCGTGATATATGATGAGATAAACCATTAGGAGGGTTAGTGCGATAGGAGTGCACATTAGAAGAGAGGTGAGAATTTCTCAAGAGAGTGTCGCACTAATATGTTGTTGCATTGGCCTGTATCAATTTAAATACTTGCTAAACAATTTTTAAATCATATACACTATCGGGCTCTGACCCGTTTCTCTCTCTCTCTCTCTCTCTCTCTCTCTCTCTCTCTCTCTCTCTCTCTCTCTCTCTCTCTCTCTTCTATATATATGTATGTACTACAGGTGCCCAGCCACAGGGGCGTCTTGCTTAGTATCCCTTAGAAGGAACGTGCTGCAGCTTAGGTGGGAGTTGCAGGCCACTTGCTTAGATGATTTCATTTATTTGATTCCACTCCTGTGATTCTCAGTTATTGGGCATGTGTCGCCCTTTCCACTATTTATCTGTTTTATTGGGACATCTATATTTCAGTTATTTCTAGTACCGTTACTTTGGGATTTATTTAGCATGTATGTTTTACTTTAAGTTTTAAATGTCGGGATTCTGGATGTTGAATGTTTAAAGTAATTGGTTTATGTTCCAGGATAATTATTGTATGATCCTTACTTATTGTAAATGTTGTTACTAATTAAATAAATAATTTTCCTTTAAAAATAATATTGGTCAGAAATGTTGAAAAATGATTTTGACACTTAGCTTAATTAATTAGGGTGTTAATTTACAAAAAGTTATTTTTACGACAGTGATGCTAAGAATGAACCAACTGTTCACCTTGATTTTAATTTAATAAAGGAGTGATCGCCCGGTATTTAATTAGGCGGGGTGTCACATGTGGATGACACACACAACTATTACCGAGAAGAATTTTTTAATTCTTTGATGCCGAATGGATTGCCATCACACACATTAAAACTTAAACATAATTGTCCAATCATTCTTCTATGCAATATAAATCCATCGATTGGATTATGTAACGGAACAAGAATGTTGTACAAAGGTTCTTCGAATAATGTCATCCATGTTCGTCGCTCATAAAGTTGAAGCGGAAGAAGGACCTTTGAATCCTAACAAACGTCAAAAGCAACATATTTAAGCATTAAATTTTCAGTTTTTAGGATTACACACTGTTTTTATCAAATGTCATCTTTCAATAACTGCGATTTGGAATTTGCTTGCTGAAGCTTTTTTTAACTTCTTTTTTTTTTAATGATATTTCCCTATAAATCATTTCAAGCTAATTTCATTGTGATATATTTATTTGGATTATATATACATACATGTTTGTGTGTATTTCTTCTTGCTTTTGAGTATGGAGTTCTGAGTTCGTTTGTGATAGATTTAGAGTATTCACAGGAATATCTTGTATAGTTTACAATTGAATGGAGGTTTGGTTTTTGGGGTATTGATTGATGCTTCGTACTAGGTACTTTATGTTATATTTTAACAAAACATATTCTACATAAATTGTTGCAAGTATTTTTATTACTTTGTCATTCATAGATTTGCAGTGGAAGATTAATATCCACAACTAGTAGTAATAAAATAGATAAAACAGATATAGACTAGCATGAAGGCCACGTGATGCGTGGCCAAATATAAATCTATATTTCATTATAAAGACTATATGAATTAGGTTTTAGCAAACGAATTTATAATCGGTTGTTTAGAAAAAAAAAATAAGCAATAAGTAGGCCGTGCGATGCGTGGCCGAATATAAATTTGTATTTCATTATAAAGACTGTATGAATTAGTTTTTAGCAAACGAATTCCCATATGCCCTCTGTATGAATTGTATTTCATTACGGTTGGAAGTCGATAACAACGACTAGCGTATTTACAAAGACGCTCGGTTTCCACCTCGATTGGCCACTAACAAGAGCCTCAAGACCATCATCAGCAAGATAACTGAAAGCCGTAGTGATTTGGACGATAATTCCCATATGCCCTCTGGAGATACCTTACCTCCATAAGAACACCAACTAAGGCTACCCCCTATTAAATGGTATACAGCGTGGATACGGTTCTCCCCGTCAAACTAAAATTGCCTTCTCAATGGGTTATGCTTGAAAGTAAGGTGAGTGAGCAAGACTAGAATCAGAGTCGCTACGACAAACTCTCGCTCTTAAATGAAAAGATGTTGAAAAATTTGTACCAAATACACCCTCGCCAAATTGCATGATCATTTAATAAAAAAATTCAAGGATACTGGCATCCAAAAAGGTGATCTTTCCCTCAAGGATATATTAGAACCGGTTTGGGATTCGAGATGAAAATTCATATATAATTGTAGTGGACCCTAAACCATGAAGAAAATCTTGTTGGGTGGCGCTGCTATGCTCACAAATCTCGGCAAAGAAGAAATGGCTTGTTTAGTCAACCTGGACAGTCTCAAAAAGTTTTACCCTTAATCCGATCTCTCATTGAGCCACGACTCTTATTATCCTCCTTATTTTCTAAAAAATATTCTATTCATTTCCCCTACTCAGAACTACGTGGGACATGATTCTCTCAGTTCACCCCTTCTAAAGAAGAATCTCAAAAAATTTCAAAACCCACAAAGGTACGTAGGCAACCCTAAAACACACCTCGGAACGTTACTTTCTTTCTCACAAATGTTATTTTTTTTCCTCAAGAACGACTGTCTCTCTCATCATTTAAAATGAAAAAAATGATTATATGTGTCTTAGTGATTAGCGTAGACAATTCAAATATAAATTTCACCAAAGACACGAAAAAATATGTCAAAATCACTTTTTTTTTATCATCAGGAATATGGCTATTACATGATGTATCAACGACAAGAGTCAAACAAACCAATACCTTCCTAACCCTCATACAACCTATAATTCCTTACCATTAACAATCTTCTTGAAAGATCCAAAAACTACCCAAAACCAAACACCTACCCATAAAAAACACAATTTTCCAATACCTACACCAGATTTTCAAAACCTTGTCCTTAACTACGATATGGGCCTGCCTCATCATCATTACTTGCACCTAGAGACCCCCGGGTAACTAAATCCTAGTTATTTCTCTGGATACGCTCCACATGATTGTAGGCCTTAATGAGATTTGATGAAACCACGACAACCTCTTTGAAGGTGTCGAACATGGCATGCCATCTTTGCCCACCCTCCTCCACCAAAATCTTCTTAACCACCTGTTTCCATAACCATTTTAAATCATATCTAGATATAAACCTAGCCTCTCCAACAGATTGTGATGGAAGGGTAGGTGGCTAGAGGCGCTTCTATAAAGACCCCAGTATCATCCTCAAGGACTCGATCAAATTCTCTACCAGAAAGAATTTAGTTATGCAAGGAGGAAAAATTTTCTCCCATCCTACTTGGCACAGAAGCTGCCAATAAATGTAAAAAGAAGGCTAGTGAAGACCAACCAAATACACATACCAATATTCTCCTAACTGTAAACTCGATTTAAAGTTTTTCCACCATAATACAAACCATCGAAAGCATTGATCCCCGTACTCCATAATCTATTTAACCCGGTTCTCTGTCGACGGGCCTAAGATAAAGAAAGACCTAGAAAAGAAATTGAGAATGCCCGATAAAGGGTACTCAAGAGGGGATGCTAGGCGTAGTCTCTCAGAAAGACACATAAACAGCATGACCGGGATTTCCCACAAGAAGCTATCCCGACCTTCTTTCTGGGCATTTAGGTCATTCAGAGTATCCCCTAGTACCACTACAATAGGATTATAATAGTAGGGCATCCATAACGCTATCTTGTCCACTTGAGGGTCAACCGTTAGATCGCATGTCAATAATAAAATCCTGGCAGTAAAACCCAGGACTACAATGCTTGCAAAGACATTGTTAGCAAAATCCCTCTGGCATACCGAATTCATGATTGTCAAGAGGATGATATTTGACTGAGAAGCTGAAGGGGAGATGTGAAACAACTTCACCAAAGACACTGGAGGAGAACGGGATAAATATGACAGAGTTATCGCTACACTGGGGCTGAAACCTAGCATTACAGATAACTCCTCATAGGTGAGACACGCCCTTTTAAGATGAACCAAAAAACATGGTCTTCAGGGCACCAAAATTATATCATTGCTTCTAAAAGGTTTGAGTCTATGGTATGATTACTCCATAAAGAGATCTGGCATAGACCAAAGACTTCATAGTTGACATTGTAAAGGCGTATGGCCTCTAAACCTTAAAAATAAGCATAAAAAGCTTTGGATACTGGAAGAGCCATTTGAAGAAGAGAAGAAGAGAGTTGCAAAGAAGAGGAAGTGGAATGTGGTGATAAAAACACTTCCAAAGGCCCCCTTTTATACTAAAAAAATCCAAAAAAATAATCATTCAAAATCGGATTCCTTGCTCCAAAAGTACCCTGAGTACGGAGAAAGTATAATTAAATCTAAGAAAATAATTTAGACTTAACCCTTATCCTGATAGGCAGGTTAAGCGGTATGCCGATCTACAACTCCCCTTTTTTAAAAATTCCGCACTTTCCTCTTTTATACATATCATTTCTAAAATAAACATTTGCTTTTCAAAAATTAATCTTCAAGTTATCCCTACAAAATTCCTTATTTTCTCCTTTGCACATAATTTCTAAAATAAACATTTTTCTTTTCCTTTGCACATAATGTTTATTTTAGGAAAAATGTTTAGTAAAATGTTTATTTACTTGTGACCTTTGACGGGTAAAAGGTCACCTACAGACTCTTAGGATAAAAGGTCACCTATTTCCCCAGTAAAGAGTTAGTAATATGGAAAAATCAAAGGTTCTAAAAACTCAAAAAGAGACAAGTATCAAAAGCCAAACTTGGTTACTCGTCAGGGCATTCAACGCCGCTTGCACATCCTTCAGGGAAAGGGACTGATTTGAATGTTTGGTCGTCTTTATCCACCTATACATCCTGCACAAGTCTCCTAGCTCGCTCGCCTTTTAGGATACTAACCACACATTATGTTTGATCACCTCATAATAGGACATCTATAAAAGACAACACCAGGAATCAAGAAATAAATCAAAAGGATAACAACAAAATAAAGGGAAAATTAAATTTGAAGATTATTTCCAACAAGAGATATGTGGGTCCTGTGAACGTCTATCAATAACACTGATCAAAATCATCCAAAGAAGCATAAAGGGACGTAAGCTAAAGCTCCCCAATCATATAAATGAATGTCTGATATACTCCTAAAAAATAATAAAAACCAAAGATGGATGATGTCACCGCCCATTGCCACCACGAATCCCCCCAACAGAAGTAAAATGAATAAATGGGTTGCCTGCCTCACGTACCGCCCATCAGTATCATCATTCTTCCTAGATAACAAAATCTCCTTCAGCATAGATATTCGGATATAATCCTCCGATACGATTCTTCCTATATCCGCCAAGGCAGCCCACACTGCTACTTCCATAACTTGTAAATTATGATCCATCACAATCTGATGACCCACACATTCCAATGATGTAACTGTTGGACATCCAAGGGGGAGTAACTGTCATCTCCTTAAGTCTAAAGTGAAAAGTATGGGTCATATCCTATCACCTCTTGCCTAGCGTATTTAATACCACCGTCGAGAGAGACGTCTTATCTAATGGCCCTGCCAACATGCCAAACCTCGTAGACCCCACCATCGATCATACTACCTTAGGAAGACGGTCCAAACCTCCTTCATCCCGATCATCCCTCGGGACCGAATGCTCAAAAAGGCTATGTCAACTTGTGCAAAAATAAAGAAATAACCCTTTATTATCCCAAAGAAAATAGAAAAGAAAGGAAAAAGGTGAAAAACCAAGACACAAACACTTACATAACCATTATAGTTCTCCACCCTAAAAAATAGTGATGTGCAGGCTCCCGCAGTAGTAACCTCCTATTAGACACCTGCTCAAAACTATCATACGCATTCGCGTTGCCTAACACCAGTGTCACCATAATGCCCATTTCCAGACCTTCATAATCGTCAACAATCACCCAGTCATCGTTGTTGTTGCCAAAAGTACCGACCATTGAGATCTTACGAAGGAAATATACTTAAAATCGACTTTGAGAGAGAGAAAGTAAGAGATTCAATTGCTTGAGCGAGTGAAAAATTAAAGAGGGCCTCCCTCTTTTTATAGGAGGCTAAGGGTCATGCCGATCGGCAGTGCCCTAGTCCTACCTATCAACAATGAACTTTCCCCTTGCTCGAGAAATCTAGGAGTCTGTGACCCCTCAGACCTTCTTATCGACAGTCCCCTCAAAATTTCGTTAAAAATGTGCCAAAAATCTTAAAGTTGCTTGAAAGATTTCATAAAAATCATTAGAAAATCCCCGTTAAGTCGAGAATGTCATTATTCTGAAAAAAAAACATCGTGGAGCACTAAAGTCATTATAAGCCCTCATTAATTCCCTTGAAGATCATTAACACCCACTCTTGTCACTAATATACTCCTCAGTAGAACTAAAAATATAAGGTGCGCCTACACCCACAATAATCGAAATTTTCCTCAATAGAGACGCAATTTGAAAAACTCCCCATAAATAACATCTTTAGGTCCGCAGAATCGACCTCGATCCACTGAATAGGTCATGTTAACTCTTTAGGTATGCTCGACCAGCAAAATCAGTCATCTTATTCTTTAAGTCCACATAATTGACCTCGACCCACTGAATTGGTCATCTCAATTGTTAGATACGTAGAATTTAACTCAATCTGTTTAATTGGTCATCTTAATCGTTAAGTCTCTATAATAAAACTCGGCCCTTTCAATTGGTCATCCCAATCTTTAGGTTCGAAAAATCAACCTCGACCCTCTAAATCGGTCATCTCAATCTTTAGGTCTATAGAATCGACCTCGCCCTTCTAAATTGATCATCTTAGTCTTTAGGTCTGCAAAATTGACCTCGATCCTATTAATCGATCATCTTAATATTTGGGTTTGTGGAATCGACCTCGAACCTCTGAATCGATCATCTCCATCTTTAGGTACGTACAATTGATCTCGACCCTTTGAACCAACCATCTCAATCTTTAGGTCCATTAAATCAACCTCGACCTGTTGAATTAGTCATCTCAATTATTAGGTCCGTAGAATCGATTTAAACCCTCTGAATCGACCACCTCAATCTTTAAGTCCTCAGAATCGACCTCGACCCTCCAAATCGATCATCTCAATATCTAGGTTAGCTGAATTGACCTCGACCTGCTGAATTAGTCATATAAATCTTTAGATTCACAGAATCAACCTTGACACTTTGAATCAATCATTTCATTCTTTCGGTCCGCAGTGTCGACCACGACCCTCTTAATCGATCATGTCCATCCCGTAAGTTAGCAGAATCCTTAATCCTCTCCCTAATCATTGACGAGGTGTTTATATTTTGATAAAAATCTCTTGATCTAAGATCTCCCATTAAGGATAGTCGTAGACACCAGATCCTAGTAACCCCTAGGTCTCTTATCAGGTCCCTAACACTCCCACCTCTGTTAACCCTAGGTCCTACTCCGAGTGGTGATCTAAAAAAAAATTGAGAGCATCTGAGCCTTGTTTAACTCAGATAATCTCTCTAATCAGAGCAAAGCTCAATTAAACTTCGTAGATCTCTAAATCCCTTTTCCAATGGTTGATTTCTTGCGCAAATCGGCATCATGGTTCGCACGAATGACCCATTTTATTTGTAGTATTAATTTAGAGGCCACTGGCACTCCAAGGCCTCATTTGACTCTAGTCAACTCTCCAACCTGAGAGAAGCTTAATGAAACCTTAAAAGGCTCTGAATCCTCTTCTAACAGTCCATGCGGGGTGTCGGCCTCATTATTTACAGGAATAATCCATTTTACTTCAAAAGGCCATTGGACATTCTCGAGCCCTGTTTGACCTTAATTAACTCTCCAACTTGAGTGAAGCTCAATGAAATATTGAAGGGATCTGAATCTCCTTTTTAACTATCCGTGTTGTAGACAAATCGGCCTCACGGGTTACTTGGTCCCTGTCGTGCGCGATCCGAACTTACAGTTTGCTTTTTATGCAGGGTTTTTTCAAAAAAATCAATTTCAAACTGCCTATAAGCATTCCAGACCCCCTGCCTATCGCCAGGGTATACTTTCCTTCCCCTACAAGGCATGCACTGTGCCTATTAGAAGGATAGGGGCCATGATGATCGAGACCCCCTAAACCCTCAAATGGCACTATTTAAGTTAACCATGACCTCACTCCTAGAGGCCCGCCTTTCAGTAACTAGAAACATTCTCTCAAAATTAGAGCGTTGTAATTCCCAGAAAATAAACTATTATCCAACATTCTCTCCATTTCCCTTAACTCACCTTCCAACCACCTCTAGTCACTTATCTCACCATAAAATCAGCCTCCATACCTTCCAAATGCAATAGCAAAATTCTTTTAGAAGGTCTATTCCTATTCTTTTCTAGTTTATTCATTTAGGATTATTTACTCTCTTTATTCCTATTTTGATATCTTTTAGTCTTATTTTTGTTATCTCATATCAACTAATATCCACTTTTGTTACTAGTACTCATATAACTTATTTTCATAAAAATCTAAAAATAAAAAAAGGGTTTACTTATAAATTCCAAAAGTAAGACTTCCTCACTTTTTCACACCCGTACACTTGAGCACACTTTCTTCAAAAGACCTTCAAAGTGGAGTCTCTAAATTTGGTTTCATGAGTTAAAACCCACCCCTATGATATATCGAACTACATGGATTTTTATGCCCATTGGGGTACATGGGCGTCCAAGGCCAATCTTGGGATTCGAGTTCTTTCATTCCGTTTTATGCTTTTATACTATCTTGTATTTGTTTTGTGATTCATTAACTCCTATATAATTGTGCCTCATTCGACATGAACACCCTCTTTTCTATAGTGACTCGTGATTCGATGAACACTCATATTATAAGTTTATGTTATTTTTGGGTGCATTCCTTAGGATGATTCTTCTTTATCTTTCCTATAGTGTGAATCGGATGATTTTATTCTCCCACTATTTACATTACACACATGTACGCACACATCACTCTTTGGAGAAAATGAGTATATTAACATATCCCATGAGAACAAAATGCCGAAATGGGTGCCTAGCACCCTCCTATTTCGTAACTAAGTCCTTAAACTCTCAATTCATTTGGTTTTGTATGAATCAGTATGACCTTCATGTCGTTCTGTCGAGATGGATACAATTTTTTCCTTTCTTAAGCAAAATAGGCCGCTGACTCCATTCGTTCATTTTACCCCCTTTTGATTATGACCGATTTTATATCTGAGACAACCCGTGAAGATACCAACACAAGTGATAAAAAAAGGAGGGATACTTTAAAGAGTCGCTACAGTGGAAATATTGCAACATCTCAAATAAAATCCAATTTTAATTAATGCCAAATTTTAGTTAAACCCTAAAACATGCATCTAGATGATTTATCCAATAAAATAAAGCATGCAGGATAAAATAAATAATTTCAGGAAAAATCCCCCAAAGAGGAAAACCTTTTATTTTCACTATAATTTGTAAAAACGGTTACACGGATTACAATGAAAATAATAATGACATAAGAAAAACCCTCAGGCGTCGGTTTCGATGTCTTTGATGAAATCTCTCGCAGGAACTCCAGGTGGTCAGCAATGAAGAAGAGAAACGACTTCCCCACAAGTTTGTCGGCTGGAACTTTCCCTTTCCAGGAGGGAAGTAATGAAGAAGAAAGATGGCTTCTCCACAAGTATGAACAAAACCAAGGTTGTGTTCTTGGGTTACAAAATGATTCACAAAGGTTTGGCAAGGATGTGTGAATCAAACAATGAGTCTTGGGACTAAAAAATATGAAATATTGCGACATCTCAAATAAAATCCAATTTTAATTAATCCCAAATTTTAGTTAAACCTTAAAACATGCATCTAGATGATTTATCCAATAAAATAGAGTATGCAGGATAAAACAAACAATTTCAGAAAAAATCCCCCAAAGTGGCAAAACCTTTTATTTTCACTATAATTTGTAAAAAAGGTTACACGAATTACAATGAAAATAAGAGCGACATAAGAAATACCCTCAGGTGTCGATTTTGATGTCTCAGTTGAAATCTCCCACAGGAACTCGAGGTGGTCATCAATGAAGAAGATAAATGGCTTCTCCACAAGTTTGTCGGCTGGAACTTTCCCTTTCCAAGAGGGCGGCAATGAAGAAGAGAGATGGCTTCTCCACAAGTATGAACAAAATAAAGGTTGTGTTCTTGGGTTACAAAAGGATTCACAAAGGTTTGTCAAGGATGTGTGAATCAAAACATGAGTCTCGGGACTAAAAAATATGAAGACTTGAGGTGATAGAACTCTAAAAAACATCTTAGCAAGTCTTATGAAATAACTCCCCCGAAGTTGGCTTTTATAAGGAAACCAAGAAGGGTTATAAAAATCTGCAACTGTTGCCAGCGTCAGGTACCCCGAACCGGTTCGAGTGTACCGCGAACAGATTTGGCCCTCGGTTCGCAAAAGATCGCTGGTTTGGGGCTAAATATGCACAACATTCTTCCAAGGCTTTTCTCAGAATTTTCTACATTTTCAAAGGGCCATAACTTCTTTACCGTAGCTCGGATTAAGGTGTTGTTTCTTCCAATATCTTCATTTTATCAAGCTATACAATTTCCAGATGATTGGACCTCTGAACGGTGGCTGTAAGATTACTAAAATGCCCTTAAACTTTCATATCTTTCCTTCTTTCATTATTTTGACTTCTCTTGCGTACCACTTGCATAACAAGCCTAAAAATGTGGAACGTGAAGTCGTTGAGGCAGATGTGGGACACATGATGGAGATGCTGAATGCTTGATTCCTAAAATTTGGATTGAGGCCGTCGTGTGAGATCGTGTGGAGACGTGCCAAATGTAGCAGCGTGCGACATTTACAAATGTAACATTTCAGACATGATAAAAATTTCCTTACAAATCTCCCCTATGTCTATGCCGGTACATACATAAAAATCCGAATTATCAAATAAAAAAATTGCCTATACAAATATACCCTCCCATGAACCCAAAACTAGAAAGATACAAATGAATAAGACTTCATCGTTTGTTCTTCAAATCTTCAGGAATCTCAAATCTTTTCTCATCAGGGTGTATAACGTATGATCATCAATGTAGTACCTACACACATGAGATAAAGAAAAATACCAAGTGACGTATCGAGTTTGAAATGAGATAAACATAGATACCAATTTATGATAAAAGCATAAGTCAAATCTCAAAATCTCCCCCAAAATTCAAACTCCCCCATAATATGATAATTCTTTCTCCCCCTCTTTATAATGTCCCCAAATAGACAAATGAGAAGAAAAAAAATCAAACAAGCAAAGTCGGGGTGTCACGGTATTCAAAACAAGGGATCAAACAAATGGCAAACGAGTTCTTGCAAAGAGATGCTAAAAAAAATTCACAAACTATTTTTGATTTTTCAAATTTTTCGTACAAAAAAATGAGATACATTTTGTAAAATATGTTAAACATGATATAAAAATCACACCATGGATTTAAACTCAAACAACCAAGTCATGGAAATGGAATGAATGGGTGTGAACACATTCGATAGGTAAATCAACTCAATTAATCATATGTGCACGATGCATATGTGTACCCCTAACAAATGAACATCAAAAGTATCCTTAGGCGAAGAAAATTGTTGAAGTTAGATGACATCGTCTTATGCAAATCAATAAATCAAAGTTAAAGTGATTTCCACCCCCAATAATGTCCAAAACTATTAAGCACTTTTTCAAGACTTTCAAGGACGTGCAAACCCGTTTTAATCCTCCCTCCAAACTCCCTTATAGATATTTTCTTTTAGAGGTAATCTAAATTCTCAAACATTGGAGAATTGACGCAAAAACCTAAATGGCCCATAATTGGCATGAATTTCTTTTTATTGCCTTAGAATTTTTTTCGGTCTCTTTTAAACCTCTTTGGACCCCGGATAATAAAATTCCTCCATTTTTAGGTCCAATTTTAACGGTGGCTTAGTATTCGCAAAGGTCAAATGAACCTTTTGCATCCCTTCCCCTTTTTCAAATAAAGCACACAAACTCACAAAAAGGTTCTTATATGTACAATTTTCTTATCAAAATTTATCGTGCTTGGTTCGTTTTAAGGACAGGATTGAAGTGAAAATACCCAACCAACATGTGATAAGACAAGCACAATAATCAAACAAATCCGTGCATGTGTGCATTAAAGGAAATCATGAGTCAAGCATGTAGGAAGTAACACTTAATTACATCTTAATGACTCCAAACATTATAAAGCACAAGGATGAATTGACCTATTGTCTCAAAACACTATCAAATAGTCACATGAAAAATAATGGAATGATATTGTGACTCGATCATTCGAAGTATTCATCCATAAATGGTGCAAATAAAAATACAATTTTTTTTTTGTATTTTCTCAAAATTTGATCAAAATAAAATCTTTTTGAATTTTTCAAAAATTCCAAAAAAAATTTATACAAAAAGTACACATGCCGTAACACTAGCAAACACATATATGTAAAGAAACCATAACTGGTGTATGACAAACATCCAACACATTCAAACAAACGATCTCACATGGGGTGAATCTCGTGCTATAAAATGAGAATCATGAACAAATAGACCATAAGCCTCTAAATCCGATTTCCTAACCCAAATCGATGTGTAACGAGGTGTGGGGGTTTTGGGAACCGGTGTGACTCTCTCTTTATGTTTCCTAGGTCCATTCAAAAGCTTATAGCAGAAACACCTAAGATGGCCTTGCCTATCGCAATGTGTGCAAGTGTAAATCGGGCGGTGAGTGTTACCTAAAGGCGACCTTCTCCTCAAATTCCTAGGTGGTGCTCTCCTCAATTTCCTAGGTGGCGCTCTCTGAATTTGCCTAGGTGGCTCTCTCACAATGTTCCTAGAGGTATTTTTCCTAACAAACTTAGGTGCCTCTTTCTTAATAATCCTAGGAGGCTCTCTCACACGTGTGGGAATGGGTGCAACATATTTTTCAAAACCAATCCCAACCCTATCCTTTTTTATATCGATAGTGCCTAAAATCTTATCAAGTTTTTCATATCTAGACTCCAAATTAAATTTCACCTTACTCGAATCTCTCAAACTTTTCTCAAGTTCACCTATCCTAGATTTAAGTAAGCGCCTAGAATCCTCAAACTCAAGAAGCTCCTTTTTCATAGCTTCCATCATGCCTCGAAGATCATCTCTCTCACCTTCGACACATTCAAGCTTCTCTCTCAAAATTTTCTCTCATGCCCCAAGTTCTTCAACTAAAACATCATTATAATTTTTTAAGGCACGCTCTTGCAAATGGTCTTTTAATTCTAAATTTTCTTTCTTTGTTTTCAAAGTTTCAGCATAAATTTCATTGAAAGCCGTTTGCAAGTCACGCTCATCTTCACTTCAATCCTCACTCCCATCACCCTCACTTTTATGGGATTCACTCTCAGTGGTTGTGGAAGAAGTGTCATCGTCATTCTCATGAATAGACACACAGTTTGGAAGGACACGCTTACTTGCATAAAATTTTTCTTCACTCGGGTTAATCTCACTAGTGGTGGAAACACAAACAATTGGTTTGTTAAAACTATACCTCATTTTGGTGGGGCACTCATCTCTATTATGGCCAATCCCCTCACAACACAGGCATCTCTCAGATTCTTTCCTTTTCACAAGAGTTTTAAAAACAGATTTCACACGAGATTTCCAAATAGAGTTTTCAAACACTTGAGTTATAATATCATCAAAACCACCGAAAGCCATTTTTGCAAAAATTAGGATCAAACACAAAAACACTTCGTGCAACAGGTTTTGACACAAAGGTGCGTGCAAAAATCAGAATCACCCGATAAATTAGCGTAACCCGCTCTGATACCAATTTGAAGAGTCGCTACAACGAAAATATTGCGACATCTCAAATAAAATCCAATTTTAATTAATCCCAAATTTTAGTTAAACCCTAAAACATGCATTTATATGATTTATCCAATAAAATAAAGCATGCAAGATAAAACAAACAATTTCAGGAAAAATCCCCCAAAGGGGCAAAACCTTTTATTTTCACTATAATTTGTAAAAACGGTTACACGGATTACAATGAAAATAAGAGCAACATACAAAATACCCTCAGGCATTGGTTTCGATGTCTCGGCTGAAATATCCTGCAGGAACTCCAGGTGGTCAGTAATGAAGAAGAGAAATGGCTTCTCCACAAGTTTGTCGGTTGGAGCTTTCCCTTTATAGGAGGGCAGCAATGAAGAAGAAAACGGCTTCTCCACAAGTATGAACAAAACCAAGCTTATGTTCTTGGGTTACAAAAGGATTCACAAAGGTTTGGAAAGGATGTGTGAATCAAAACATGAGTCATGGGACTAAAACATATGAAGACTTGAGGTGATAGAACTCTCAAAAACGTCTTAGCAAGTCTTATGAAATAACTCCCCCGAAGTTGGATTTTATAAAGAAACCAAGAAGAGTTTTAAAAATTTGCAACTCTTGCCAGCATCAGGTACCCCAAACCGATTCAGGTGTATCGCGAACCGGTTCGCCCCTGAACCGATTCGTCCCTCGGTTCGCAAAAGATCGTTGGTTTGGGGCTAAACATGCACAACATTCTTCCAAGGCTTTTCTCAGAATTTTCTCCATTTTCAAAGGGACATAACGTCTTCACCGTAGCTCGGATTGAGGTGCCGTTAATCTTCGTTGTGTCGAGCTCTACAGCTTTCTAGACGACCGGACCTCCGGATGGTGGCTGTAAAATTTCCAAAATGCCCTTAAACTTTCATATCTTGCCTTCTTTCACTATTTTGACTTCTTGTGACACCCCGACTAATTAGATACCGGGTAGCTACTCCTTTATTCAAATTAATTCAAAATGTCAAGTTGGTTCAGTTCATAGCATCACTGTCGAAAAACGTTTTAACAATTACTAGCCACCTAATATTTAAAAGAGAGTTGTCAATTTTAATTAAATTCGATTAACATACAATAAGTATACAATTATGAAATAATAATAACACAACCACATTACAATCACATTACAATGATAAAGGAATAAATGAATCTGGAGGAACACCCTCCTCAGAATAATACGAAATACTGAATACAAAGTCTGAATCATAAATTAATTACATCCAACACTAAAATGAAACTGAATAAATAAGATGTCTCTAAAAAAATGGGGCGACATGCCCTACAGATGAGTAAATATGAAATAGAGTCAAGATAGAAAGTGGAGTCGTCTACTGTCAAGGTCCTGTAACTTCCACAGGAGCTATAGCACGTCACCGGAATGGAACTCCTACGCTTGGTGTCCTTGTGGCTGGGCACCTTAAAGGTTTTTACAAGAAAATAGATTTGAAAGAAAATGGGTGAGAGCCCGATTGTGAAAACAGTTTAAAATGCAACAATTGTTTAATACCATTAAACAGTGAATATAAAATACATGATAGTGCGTGCACTCACATGAGTTCCTCACCTCTCAACTAATTGTGCACTCCTATCGTACCCGTACCCGTTCTAGTTATTCCCATATCTAACTAGTCCAATACACAATCTAACATTACTATACGATTTTCGATTCAATTCTTGACATATTAATTTAAACAAAGAGTTTTACTTTTCTTATTAGTTCTCAAAATTAGTAATACTAATCACTAAGGATTTTCCATTTTCAACTCTACAAAAATGTTGCTATTATTCACATTTACATTTATACACGACAGTTCATTTCAATTAATAGTATATTTTTCTCATCATAAATATACAATACTGGCACCCCGAGACTAAGCTGCGGTGCACACATATTCTGCTATCGAATCCGAGTACATCGCGTACATAAGGACCACGTATTCTGAATCTCTCAGGAATCATTTCGACAAGTAACAAACACACATAACGGAGGCGAACATAGTTCACATCACATGGGTCACGCACATACCTACACTCCCATGATCAACAGACTTATTAACTTCTCAATAAGTCCTTCTCTGACCTATGTCCTCGAGGTACCAATCTAAATCCCCTCGTAGGCACATAAAGATTAGATGGCCCTGAGCGAACGCCGACCTCCCGTGATAGCAAGTATGGTAGGTATGTTATACACAGATAATCACATATACTAAGAATTCGCACATCTTAGATATCTCATAATATTAGTGGAAGTATGTCTTACATTCTTATACCGTCATTAGATGTTGCACGCTTACAAATCCCCGAATAATATACATTAAAAGTTGTCAACCTTCCTCACTTCGAAATTTTTGATACTTATTTCCTAACCCATAAATGTCATCCGGTTTACTAAACAATTCTAAGTTTTATTCCTCAACGTACTCAACTCTCACAACTATACCCTCTGTTCAACAAGGTAAGGTTATCACTCAGTTAAATAAGTCTACTGGAAGTTTGAAATAAAATCAGGCCTAAAAAGGCCATTTTGTCAACTCGTTAGAAATCTCGTTCGAACGAGGTTGTTCGAACGAGGGTCGTTCAAACGAAATCGTTAGAAGGGATACTATCATCTCGTTAGAAGCTCGTTCGAACGAGGTCGATCGAACGACCTGGGCAGGTCTTTTAACGAGATGGCAGAATACGCCCAGAAATTTTCCAACTCACTTTTCTTCATTTTTCTCTTCTCTAAATTCATCCTAAGATCATCCCAATAACATTTTAATGTTCTTAAACTACTATAAGTCCTCTTAGGTCGCTTCTTAACATATTTTTGGGGTCAAATCCTCCAAATCAACATGCAATTATCATTAATCCCCAAATTTTACCCAAAACCCTATGAACATGAACCCATAATTTTATTGTCCCTAACTACTCATCATAAATCCGTTTTTAAATCATCATAGTTAAGTTTTTGGATACCAAATTTGTCCATAATCATTTTATATGAAATTCCTAACCAAGATTAAGGGTTTCTACAACAATCCCAATGGGTTTTCACCAAAATATTCAAAGCATATAAGGTTTCCACACTAAACATGGAGGAAATATTCATTGCAATTAATGACATCAAATAACTTGCCTTAAATTCGATGTTCTGGTTCGTTGTTGATGATCAATATTGGCTCTCTCTCTTCTTTCCGATCATAAATCCTCTCAAATTTCTGGTGATGAGAGATGGTTTGGTTTGGAAACTCCTTTACCCTCATTCTAACTTCTCTCAAAAACCTCCGTAGCCCACTCTCTCACTTTTGGATGATAATGGCCTTAGTGGACCTTTTAATAATATCTAAATTACCACTAAAATTCGTGGGTTTTAATCCCCTAATTTTTAAAATTACCAAAATACCCTTCTAGGTTGCCGGTTTGGCTTAAAAATGCCCCGGAGCCCAAACTAAACTCCCGGCTAGTATTTTCTGACTATTTCGACCCTTCTGGACACGTTGGCGCACTCAAAATGACCATTCGGTTGATAAAAATATAAATTACTTTTTAATTTAATTACATTCATTCCTGACGCGACTGACACGCGCGTCCCGACTTAATTTTCCAAATTATCGTATTTCTGCCTCGCAACAACTTTAATATTTTCAATACTCATATATTACCATATATACTTAAAAACATTCAATTTTAACATCATAATCAAATACCAACTCACATCTCGCTAGTATTTATATCCGGATTAATTCCCAATTAATTTTCATTTAATTCAATTAATCCCTTAAATAAAAATCAATAAAATTACGGGGTGTTACACTTCTCTTGCGTACCACTTGCATAACGAGCCCAAAAACGTGGAATGTGAAGTCGTTGAGGCAGATGTGGGACACATGGAGATGTTGAATGCTTGATTCCTGAAATTCGGATTGAGGCCGTCATGTGAGTTTGTGTAGAGACGTGCCAAATGTAGCGGCGTACGACATATACAAATGTAACATTTCGGACATGATAAAAATGTCCTTACATACTTCTTCTATTTTTCCCTCCCATCTCAATTTTGGGGCTGACCCATACCAGAAGAATCCGAAACGGATGGCCAAAGAACTCAACTTACTAGAATTACTAAAAAATATAATTGATCACGGTAAAAATTTATCTATCAATAAATATAAGTAATTCCCATAAATACAAATCATATTTCAAATGAGATAAGAAAAACATTTATTAACAAATAATAAATGTCATAAGAAATGGTTTGAAGAAACCCCAAAAGGCAAATCAAGGGGCTCACCAACCACTTTACCAACGTTTAGTGGAGGTTAAATTTGTGTAGGGCTACATCAGTAGGTACCAGAGGGTCAACAAACTTTAAATATTCAAATATCCCAAACAACATTAAGAGGTACCTAAGTTCCATTTCCTCGTTTTGCCTAGATTTTCGAAGGATGAGATAACTTTGGTCATTTTGTAGTTCGGGTCCTTTTTCCCATGCCTTCTGAATGGACACCAAATCAATAATTTACCATCTTCCTTTAGAAATGGTCATCGAAAACTGCATCTGAAGAAAGATAAATAACAACAACGGTTGTGAAGAAATATAAAAGTAATTATTCAAAGATATGGAAAATATAATAAAAGAATTTTTATATCCCATAAATGAGACAATTATATATTCTACCATTCCACTCATGACATCATCATAATAATGGGGTAGCGTTGGGTCTCCTTTGGTAGTCTTTGATAAATAGCTTTCCCCGGGTATATATCGTTGTCGTGCAAAAGTCACTCTCAAAATTCCCTTGAGTACCTAAAAACTTGTCTAAAAATAACTCGTATTGCGGTAAGTACGGGTATCAATCCAACTTTCAAGGTGAAACAATTAATGTGAAAACGTGCAATTCTAATTTTTTTTTTTTATGATTTTTTTTTTATTTTTAAAAACAATTTCAAGGGAAAAATTAACTAACAAATGCTAAAAATTATAAAATGACTAACTAATGAAAAAAATGTGCAACCGAGTGTGAAATATGTGAGAAGGTCAAGAGATGGGATTACACTGCATTTTCAATTATTTTAATTTCTCAATTTATTAATTTAAAATATTTTGAGATAATATTAAATCAATAATCTAACTCTCGTTAAAATTATAAATTTAATAATATCTTTTTTAGAAAATTAATTTAAAAACGTCACACGATGAAAAATTAGGACTTATACTATTTTCAGAAAACTACCCGCTAGGATCAATTTAACGAAAACAATAGTAATTTTCAAATTTTAACGCCGAATTAATATTCAAATTTCGAAAAAACCTATCTCTAGTTCGATTCCTAAATTTAAACATTAATTCGTTCAATTAATTTACTAACTCTCGTTACATAAATTAATTGGTGACACTTAAAATTAATTTACCTAGAAATATAAAATTAATGAAACTAATTAATTAAGGTAACATCATACGCAGTGCATCCCACCCCTTGAACGGGGTGTTTAGCCAAACATTATCATGTTAGAATAAGCAACTATCACAATAGCATAAATAAAAATTGAAACAAGAGGGAAATAATACGATACGCATTTTTTTTCTTGTGTCAACTGTGCATGAACACGCGTCTCAATCTTCTCACAAATCCAGTACTTGATTACACCAAAAAGAATAAAAATAAACCTAAAAAATTATTCTAAAGCTAAACTAATTTTTTGTATTTTTCTGAAATTTTTTATGAACCTACTATGTACATAATATACATTGTGTGGTTTTCTCTCTCTACTCGACTCTTTTTTATTCTGATGAGAGTCTCTTTTTAGTTGGCCCTTTTTAATTTTTTATAAGCCACGAAGCTTGTTTTTGAGGAGAGATTGTTGGGATTTTCTTGGCTTGGGATTGAGATGGCATGGGATAAATACCCGATTTTTTTGGGATTTGAGAAGAGCTGAAATGGGTTTGGAGTTTTAGGCACAAGTTGGAAGATGGGTTGAGCTCCGGTGGCGGGTTTTGACAGACCCGCGTTGGCCGGATTTGGGTTTCGAGTATGGTCCGGTTTGGGGGGTTTGTAGCGGTTTGGACTGGGCTGGAGCTGGGAGTTGGGCTGGTTGGAGGATGGGTTGAAGGGGATCGGAAGTGGGGTTGCTGGTGAGGTCGCCGGAGGTTGCTCATTTTCTAGCCGGAGTTCTATCCTCTGGTGGAGATATGGTCTCCGGAGGGAACTCGTTTTCTGGCACGAGGTTAGTGGAATTGGGTTTTGGCTATGGAGTTTTTAGAAGTGGATTAATGAGGTGGGTTTTTTTGGTAATGGGGGTTTGATGAGAGAGAGATTGGGTTATGTTGTTTGGGGAAGATGATGATGAACAGTAAAAGGGGTATGTGTTTATTTGGTGTGGGTGTGGTGTAGGTAATAGGATGAGGGTGAGGTTGAGGTGTATGTGAGTGTGTATGGTAGTGTGTGTGTGTGTGTTTAATTTGGACCCTTAAATAAATTGACACTACCTAAAAAAATAAAACTAGACTAAAATAAAAATTAAAATCTAAAAATAAAATCTAGGGAGCGGCTATTGCCGCTCCATAAGAATCTGATGGCACTCCAATACAAAATCAAATGACAAATTTGTCCTTTTAATAAAATGCAAACTTTCTTCCACATTAGTTTTATGTTATTTTTTAAAATACTTTACTATTTAAAAACAAAACAAATATCACAAAGCTCCAATCATATTTTTTTTATTTATCAAGACACGATCAAATAAAAAGCAACACGATACGCCCCGACACAAAATTTTATTTTTTAAAAACACATTCCAAAAGTGACACAACACGACATAATTTTTTTTTAAACTGACATAATCTAATTAAAACGTAACACGACACGACATGAAATCTCAGTTTTACCTAACACGAATACGACTCAAATAAAAGTGACACGACACGATACAAAATATCATTTTTTACGTAACATAAACACGACGTAAAAAAAAAGTAACATGACACGCAAAACTTCTCAAGGCTTTTTTTCAACACTAGTTTAAAAGACTTTATTTCATTCGTATCGTGTTACGTTTTAATTAGATCGTGCTATATAAAAAAATAAAATAAGATTTTATGTCGTATCGTATTAGTTAAAAAATAAAATTTGGTGTCGGGTGCATCGTATCGCTCTTATTTACGTCGTGTCTTGTTAAAAAAAAGATTACATATCGTGATGTGTCGTGTCACATTTTAATTGGATTATGTACGGATTTCACATCATCTCGTATCATCTCACATTTTAATTGTGTTAGGTAAAAAATTAAATTTCATATCATCTTTTATCGTGTAATTTTGTAATTAAATTGCGTTTGTGTTGGATAAAAAAAAGGCGTGAACACTAAAGTGTAAATCAATTAATGACTAAATTGTCATTAATATATATATATATATATATATATATATATATATATTAAAATTAATAAATACGAATTCTTTTTTTAACAAAATAAGAATTTTAGTATTTGGAAATTAAAACAACTTATTTAAAATTTCTAAAAATTACATAAAAAGAATTTTAAGAAATTGGAAAATCTAAAGAAAAAAATTGGACCAATAGTAATAGGTATTTTTAAAATATGATTTCTAGCAAAAATTAAAGAAAATAGATTTAAGGAAAAAAATAATTTTAGTTAAAAAAAATAATTTTCAACAACAAAAATAATTTTTGACAAAGAAAAATCGTAAAAACTGATTTAAGAAAATGATTTCACCAAATAAAATGATTTCCACAAAGAATTATTTCTAATAACAAGAAAATGATTTTTTTTTTTAATTTAACCAGACACGGCAAAATAAAAGCGACATGATACGCCCCGACACAAAATTTTATTTTTAAAAAAAATAATTTTCAAAAGTGACACGACATAATTTTTTTTAACTAACACGATCTAATTAAAATGTAACACGACACGACATAAAATTTCATTTTTACCTAACACGAACACGGCTCAAATAAAAGTGTCACGACACGATACGTAATATATTTTTTTTACGTAACATAAACACAATTTAAAAAAAAAAAAGTAACACGACATGGCATAGGAAGCAAAACTTCACAAGACTTTATTTCAACACTAGTTTAAAAAACTTTATTTCTATCGTGTCGTGTTACACTTTAATTAGATCGTGGTAGATAAATAAAATAAAATTTTGTGTCAGGGGTGTATCGAGTCACTTTTATTTAGGTCGTGTCTTGTTAAAATAAAAAGATTATGTATTGTGATGTGTCGTGTCGTGTCGCATTTTAATTGGATCGTGTACGGATTTGATTATAAAAATAAGATTTTGCATCTTTTCGTGTCACTTTTATTTGAGTCGTGTTTGTGTTAGGTAAAAAATTAAATTTCATATCATCTCGTATCGTATAGTTTTGTAGTTAGATTGCGTTTGTGTTGGATAAAAAAATGAGTGAATACTAAAGTGTAAATCAATTAATGAATGAATTGTCAATTCATTGAATGAACTTGTACAAATATTAAAGAAAACGATAAAATATATTTTATTCAACCCACAAACACAAACACGATTGAATTAAAATGCGACACAATACGATTTTTTTTTTTTTTACAAAACGCAAATATCGCCAAGTAAAAGCGACACAACATGATTTTCAACGAAGTCGTGTTTGTGTCGTGTCACTTTTATTTGAGCCGTATTCGTGTTAGGTAAAAATGAAATTTCATGTCGTGTCCTGTTACGTTTTAATTAGATCGTGTTAGTTAAAAAAAAATTATGTCGTCTCACTTTTGGAAATTGTTTTTCAAAAAAATAAAATTTCGTGTCGGGGGGTATCGTGTCGCTTTTATTTGACAGTGTCTTGTAAAAAACGGTTTTTATTTTATATAATTTTTTTATGTTATATAAACAGTTTTCAATAAAAAAAATAGATAACCATTTATTTAAACAATTGAAATGTTTTTTTAAAACAGTTATGAAAAGTAAAAAAATATATTTTTATTAAAAACAGGTTTTTATAAAAAATTATATTTTTTTATAAATAATATAAATTTTTTCATTATTTTTCATATATATTTGTTTTAATTGAAAGCAAAAAAAATGAAAATTTAAATTTATAAATGCAAGGGCATGATTGACATTTGATAAAAAATTGGAGTGTTAGAAGAATTTTAGGAGTGCTAATAGTCTCTCCCTAAAATCTACTCTATTACTAAGAGACTAAAAAAAATAAAAAGAAATAATAAAGAAATAAATAAAACTCTATAAAAAAATGAAAAATAAAAATCCTAACTAATTAAATTAAAACTAAACACTAAAGAAAAATAAGATAAATTCCTAAAAACTAGTCCTAAGAAAAATAAAATTAAATAAAGATTATAAATTAAAAACTAATAAAAATCAAATCAAAAATGAAGAATTAGAAAAGTAGAAAATGAATCCTTAAAAAACTTCTAAATAAATCTAAATAAATCCTAAAAATAAAATGACTAAAAATAAAAATCTAGAAAAATAATAAAGGTACAAACTCAACACACACGGGGCTCAGGGTATGGACTGTGCTCGGTTTGGGCAAGGTTAAGGTTACGGGACTCTTTCGGGGCATCAGATCACATCTCGGCACGCTCAAATAGGACTCCAGACTTTACGATCTCCTTTGATTTCTTCGATGCACACTTTTGACCGCTTCTGTATCGCAATTGCACTGATTTAGCTTTATTTGTACCTCAACTGTGTATTGACCTGAGAAATAAATAAATACGACATAAGGCCAATTTTAATTAAAACGAGTGACTAAAATGCCTCTATTCGGGGTATAAAATAGACACTTTTGGGTGCTTATCAGTCTTCTCATTGCTTTAAGAATTCTCAACAACTTTAGCATTTGGGGAAGCACTTTCATACACCATAGACCCATCAGGATATTAGCCAGGGTGTATATGTAAGCATCTCTATTACAAGTGTTACCATGAAGGACATGGAAAAGGACTTACTTATTATTATTTGGGATATTTTCCCCTACTCATCAGTACTAATAGTCAATCTATGGACTTCTCCAGAAGAAGAAGCATCCATAACCAGGGAAAAGAAAACATGACAAATTAACTTCTTAGGAGTCTTTGAAAACGTGAGAAGATTAAGAGAGAAGGAGAGAATAAAATAAAAATGAGGAAATGGAAATATTGTTTTATAATTAGATATTTCAAGAAAGTGTGAAGGAAGTCAAGGACCAAATAATGATACTTATAAGCTCAAAGTAATCATCCTATCTACCCTCTGTAGCATGACACTTGTCAAATCATCACGACTCCACCTACTGTATTATATAATGGATTGATCTTCTACTAAGTCTCATATATGACAAATTCTGTAGGTAAATGACTACGATAACTATAAAAGTTATTTCATTAACTATCACCCCTTTTATATTATGAAAAAGGCAATGAGTTCCAATGATGATACCAGGTATGATATCCAACCTCAAAACTCACAAAATAATTTCCCCACCTTAATACGGGGTAGGAAATATAATCTAAGGACCTAATATATATTAACTAAGACTCTAAAAACACACCAAGCCTCGTAATCTAGTTGATGGAAACCCCTAAGGCCTCGCTAAGATCATATAGGAAAGACAAAAATTATGCATCATAACTCAACTCTTAATGTCGAAGCCTATATTTACTAAAAAGGACTTCAATTTCTCCTAGTGGAACCTATCCAATCTCCAAAGAGGTGAGTGAGGACTTAATTTTGATTAATAAAGGATATACAACTTAGGTAAATATTAACCAAAACTCAGTAAAACCTCACAAAGTTATATTCTACCTTTGTTTCCACTACCCTTCGACCCCTGTAGGGTCTAACCCGATCAAGACATCTCTAACACCTCATTCTTCTAACCATTGGGCCAAGAATGCCAACAAATAGATAAAAACACCTTATCTCTTATTATTGATGGTTGGTGAAAAATGTATTACTAAACCTAACTCACATTATGAAGTTTGTCTTAGAGCATTAAATGACATTCGATGCTCTTAAGAACTACCACTTTCATCCCACAACTCTTTCCACCATCAGCCCAGCTCTCTATATAACGATAGAACTCAGGGAAAGGTTGCCCATGCTATAAACATCCCATATTGTAAGCCAAAAGTAGATCGATGTCAATTAGACACTTTGGGTAAACCATAAGAGATTGATGGAGGGTAGTTTAGATTAATGGAGGTATAACACCTTTTGAGTACAGTAATGACAGGTTAAACATCAACACTATTGATTAGATATAGGACACGCAAACACAGCTTAATGAAGATAAACTCAGTTTAAACTCACAAATGGTTTACCCAAGGGGTAGTACCCATGATGTTCAGGCAGCTGGTGCAACCCGTGGGTGGAAGGTCTCAACCCCCACGGGTAGGCTACACCGAAGGAGCAAATGGGGGTAAGGTAGCGAAGAATGATAACAAAAGGAAGTTTGGCAGAGACAGGGAGGACCCACCATCATTTTCCTTATACAATGGAGGAGACTGTCAACTATTACAATGCAATGGTCCAAGGAGGAACGGTCTACGAACTAAAAGACATTCCAGTTGGGGAACCAAATGCTGCAACAAGGGCGGATCCCAAATATTTCCAGATTCATCAGAAGATCCAGCATCCAACAGAGAGCTGTTTCACACTAAGAAGAATCATCGACAAGTATATGAAGGCGGGAACGTTACAAATCCCCCCGTAGAACATCAACAACAACCCACTCCCAGCACACGGGGCCAATCTAGTAGTGGCCTATAACATAGAGGCAGAAAGAGGGGAACGAAAGTTAAAGATGAAGCAGGGGGAGTTCGAAGAAGCTTTGGAAGATTGTACTAAGGGAATGGCCAACGCCGTGTTAGCTTATGATGAGGCAAGTGCAAAAGATGTGGAGGACAATTACAAAGTTGAAGGCGAGGAAGAAGACCCATAATAGAATACTGTGTCATTTCAAAATCCCTAAAGTTCACCTGGTTCTTTGACCAAATGGGGAAAACGAAGGAGAGCAGTTTGGAAATAACCCAGGCAATCCTGGACATTGCGAGGAGGAATACAGTCCCTTCGCTGAGATGGAAGAGACCCATGGCCAGGTTGGTAAAGAGGTTTCTATCAGAAGTAACCTTCAGCGATGTAGATAATGCCGTAAGGTTCCCTCATAATAGGCCTCTATATGTAACCGCCATCATTAACGGGGTTAGTTTTACAAGGACTCTTATGGATTGGGGAGACTCTATAAATATCATGCTGATTAACTCTTTCTACGTAGCTAATATCCCGGAAGAAAGGTTGGTCCCCATGGCTTTGGTGATTTCGGGATATGACAACCAGTCTTCCAAGTCCAATGGGTACATGAATGTTGGGATTGTGATGGGAAATCTGAGTTCCCACATCAAGTTCCATGTAATAGAAAGTGAAACTTCCTACCATCTGTTGATAGGAAGAGTATGGATACACAACCAAGGGTTAGTTCCTTCGATGTACCACCAATATGCCAAGGCAAATATCAAGGGAACGGAGGTGACTATTAGGGCTACGAGGAGGCCCTTCACTATCGAAGAAGCTCACTTGGTAGACGCAGTGTTTTACACGGAGATGGAGGAGGATGTTCGGGTCCTAACGAGAAGGATGGAGGGAGCATGGGTTCCCTCGATTAGAGAAAGAATGGGGCCCTTAAACGATCAAAATAAAGAGGTTACAAGTAGCGAAGGGGTGATAACCGAAGAAGCTTAAAGACAAGATGAGACCTAGACTGGACCCAATGCAGCATGAGGCCCAACGACAGAGCATGTTAAGTCAATTTTTAGGAGGAAGAGTCGCTGAGGTTTCCAGAGAAAAGAATGCAGTGGCGACTGCCAGCAGGTAATGCAGGAAAGTTATTACCGAAGAGGGTAAGGTGGTTTATCGGTTATAATAGTGTGAACGGGCGATCGAAGAAACTAATGATGAGGCTGAACCGGTACATAAGTGTTTTTTGGTGGATCAACGAGGGCAATATATGGTGATAAATAACTGCAACATACAAGAGTTTGTGGAAGACATAACCGAAGAATCTGATTACATGGCGGATCAACCAAAGCCACAAGCACAAGAGTTGGAGTAGTTTAACCTGGATAAAGACGAGGAGGATCTGATTCCTATCTTAATTACGAAAGATCTCAGTAAAGAGAAGCGAGAGTCATTGGTCGAGTTGATTCAGGAGTTCATAGACGTCTTTACATGGAAGTACAGAGAGATGGAAGGGCTGGATGAAGGAGTCAATTGCCACAAGTTGAACGTAATGCCTTCAGCTATTTCGGTGAAGCAAGCAACGAGAACGTACAAACCTGAGCTGGACTTGAAGATCAAAGAAGAAGTCCAATGTTTATTAGCAACATGGTTCATCAAATCGATACAACACCTACTTTGGCTAGCTAGCATTTTATCGGTGGGAAAGAAAGATAAGAACCAAATAAGGATTTGCGTAGACTTTAGACATTTGAATAGGGCATGCCATAAGGATGAGTTCCCTTTACCCTCCATCGACAACTTAATAGATGTAACAGCTGGTCATGAGATGTATAACTTTATAGATAGGTATGTAGGGTACAACCAGATTAAGATGGATCCCGGGGATGCAGAGAAAATGACGTTTAGAACTCCTTTGGGAAATTTCATGTACAGAGTGATGCCGTTTTGACTCAAGAACGTTGGGGCTACTTATCAGAGAACGATGATGTCCATCTTCCATGACTTCTTTCACAAGTTTATGGAATTTTATGTGGATGATTTGCTCATAAAATCGAGGAGGGAGGAGTCCCATCTGAGTGATTTAAAGAAGGTGTTTTCCCGATGCAAAAAATATAAATTGAGGATGAACCCACTAAAGTGTGTCTTTGGGGTAACAAGTGGAAAATTTCTAGGCTTCGTGGTTGATCGACAAGGGGTGCAAATGTACCAGGGCAAACATCGAGCGATCTTAGAGATTTCATGTCCAAGAACGAAAAAGGAGCTGAAGAGTTTCCTCGATAAAGTTTCCAACCTCAGGAGATTTGTTCTTGGATTGGCCGAAATGACACACCCATTGATGTAGCTATTGCAAAGGAGCACGAAATTCAAGTGGGAGGAGGTTCACTAGGAGTCTCTCGTTAGGCTGAAGAAGCTGCTCGTTTCACCGCACATCATGGTTCCCCCAAAGGCAGGAATATCGTTGCAACTATATCTCACATATACCATGAGGTCCGTTGGAGCCTTGCTGGCACAAGAGATTGACGGGCAGGAATAGCCAATCTACTACCTCAACAGAATCATACATGGGCCAGAGGTTAGATATAGTAGCTTGGAGAGGCATTGTTTGGCCTTAAACTTATTAGCGCAAAAACTTAGACATTATATGTTATCTTTTATAATTCATATTGTAACTAGATGTGATCCTATTCAGTATTTGCTGGCAAGAACTGTCTTGATTGGTAGGGCAACTAGGTGGTTCCTCATCCTCTCCGAATATGATTTGAAGTGTGTGGTTCCTCACACGATCAAGAGCCAAGTGTGCACCAACTTGTTGGCAATCTTCCCCTCGGGAACGTTTGAGCCACCCAAATAAGATATTCCATGAGATGACTTACAAGCCAATTACCTAGATGCAACTGATGAGGAATGGACGATTCAGTTTGATGGATTTTCGATGGAAAAGAAAGGGGGAGCAGGGGTTATTCTTTCAAAAGGAATGAAGGAGATTTGCCTTTCCTACAAATTAGATTTCTCTTGTTCCAATAACGAAGCAAAATATGAAGCATTGGTGCTGGGGTTGCTAGAGGCTCTTCGAAGGGGAATTCGTTCACTTTGCATTAAAGGTGATTCAAACTTAGTGATCTAATAAGTTAATGGAGAATATATGCTGAAACACATGGGTCTGTCACCATACAAGATAATCATTCAGAGGCTCTTCAGCCAATTCCATCGGACCAAGATCAAGAGATATCCCAAAATGATGAACCGCCATCCAGACGCCTATGCCACCCTTTGCTCAGAAAATGGTCATGAGGAATGATACAACTACCGTCATGATCCAACGAAGAATAACTCCTTCAGTAGTATAGTTAATTCTATTGATAGAGGAAGACACAGACTAGAGGGGAGAAATTAGGAAGAAACTAGAATCTGGTGAAGGAATGATGGTGCTAAGAGAATTAGCCCAATACTTTACAAACCCAGGAAAACCTTTACTTCAGGAACGCAAGAGGATTGCTGTCAAGATGCATCAGCTCAGAAGAAGTAGAGCAGAGGTTGAAGAAAACACACGAAAAACATTATGAAACAACTGAGATACCTCTTTATATGAGAATTCAAAGGGAGGGATATTTCTGGCCTGGTATGAAATAGGACGCGATAGAGCTATAAAGGAAGTGTGACAAATGCCAGTTATTTTTTGAGGCAGCTGAATGTCATTTCGTGGAAGCTCAACCTGACTGGAGACAACCCTGTATTGACTTTATTAGATATGGAGTTTTCCCAACAGAGAAGATTGACGCGATGGGGCATAAACGAAGGCCCCCGAGATTCTACGTTCAGGAGGGGTGACTTTATCGAAGGGGATACTTTAACAGGCCACTATATTGTATCATGAAGGAAGAATCGACTGAGGTCCTCAAAAAGGCGCACGATCCAGCTCACATAGGAAGGGCCAAGTTGTATGACCAATTAATAATGTTAGGATATTATTGGCCAATAATGGAGAAATATTCTGCTGAGTTTTTCCAAAAATGCAAAGCTTGTCAACTTCATGGAAATATGATCCATTCCCCATCGGTAGACCTACACTCCCTGGCAACACCTTATCCCTTTCATACTTGGGCGTTCGATCTAGTAAAGGCAATACATCCTTCTTCGAGGGGGAAGATATGGATACTAGTAGCAACAGAGTGTTTTACAAAGTGGGCTGAGGCGATACCACTAAGGAGGACAATAGTAGGGGTGGTGAGCAACTTCATTAGGGAATACATCATCTGCCATTTTGGGATTCCAAAGATTATCCTCTCAGATAACGGAACCCCTTTCATCAATTCAGAAGTAATGATTCTCACAGATAGATACTCTATCGTTCATCATACTTCAACGGTAGCATACCTAAAGGGAAACGGGCAAGCCGAAGCAACTAACAAAAATCTGGTTAATATCTTGGCTAAAACGATGGAGGATTTCCTAGGATCATGTGATGACAAGATACCATCTATATTATGGGCCTGTCGAACAACCAAGAGGAAGCCCACAGGGTATACTCCGTTCTCCCTTATTTATGGGGTTGAGGCAATCCTTCGAGTGGAGTTAGAAGTTCCCTATGCTTGATATGCCTTACGAAGTAACATGCTCCCTTGGAATAGGCATGTGCAGTTGGAAGCGTTGGATGAACACAAAGATAATGCGATGAAATACTTTTAAATGTATACGAAACAACTCTCTAGGGCATATGATAACTTGGTGAGACTAAGGAAATTCATGGAGGGAAACCTAGTGTTGAAAGCTGCAGTAAAGCACATCAGGGGGCTTCCCCTACCTAAATTTGCAGCAACTTAGGAAGGAACTTTTATTGTAAAAGAAGCTCATGACTCAGGTTATTACTTAATTTCTAAGATGGAAGAAGACAAGCCATTAAATATTAACAATAAATGGTTAAAAGTCTATCATGTGTAAGGAATTATGTTTGGGCCACCGATGTATCTAACTGTTATGAATATACAAGTTCTTTTTATGACTAGTATGCAATTTTTTTTTATTATAACTCAAGTGGAGATGAAAGAATTATAGAACTTCATAATGTACACAAACAGTTGTAATACAAAGAAATGACATGGGAAAATATACATTTTTCTTCATTCATAAACTTTGGGGCATTACAAAATTGGGAGTTATTGCCCAAGAATTACATAAGAAGAAGAAAAGTAAAATATTTACAACAAATCATTGACCTAGAAGGAACCAAAGATTTAGAGCAGAGAAAAAATCTCCAGGAGGGCCCGAAGAAGCTGCCATGCAAGACTGTTGGGAATTATAGAAACCTCTAGCCTCGTTTGTGCTTGTATACCCTCGATGAGGAGTTTCTCTCGCTTCGAATTTGCTAAGCGCAGAGCTTCTTCGAGATCCCACACCTATTTGTTAATAGCTTCAAGAAGAGGTTCTAACTCAGCCAACTTAGCTTCCTCAGCCCGTTGGTCCTCCTGATGTTTTCGGGGAAGTTCCCTTTGGCTATCCAACCGCTGGCTCTTCAAAGTTTTCAAGTACGAAATAAGACAATCAAAATGAAAGCCATCATGACTTAACTCTCTTAGATAGCCAAGGAATTAGTTGAAGAGGGTTATCGTAACGTTTGAGGTGGGAGTGATGGTAATTTCAGCAACAATGGTAGCCATGCCTTGAAGTGTGTAGCTCATCATGGAGATGTTAGAATGCAGGCAATCCATAGTGGACATTTCAGGATGGTGGTTTGCAAGCTGCTCCACTACGAAGCGATGACTGAAAGGCATTTGAGGGGAATGTTGAAGGACCATGAGGCAAAAGGCATGAGGAGCCAAGTCAGGTAGAGGAAGCTCACAGCCATATTCTCTCTCGACAGCAGCACCCATCGTGGAACCTTGATCATTGTTACTGGAGTCTTCTGAGATAACAGGCTCCCGATGGGGTGAAGCGATGTGCGAGGGAACTTGTGGATAATCTTCCCGAGCAACCTGAGAACAGGTAGAAGAAATATTCAGTTGGTGGAGTTTATGAAAAAACCTTAACAAGTGTTTTCAATGTTAAAACCACCATCATAGGTGAAGTGTGAAAGGTTGAGAAATGCAGAGAAACTAGCGAAATACCTCAGTAATAGCAGGAGTGAGAACGGGAGTCGCCGTGGAGGCCATAACGACATGAATCGTTAGGGGAAGGCTTATTGCCTCAGTAGCCTCAATTGGGCCCTTGGATAAATAAGCCTCAATGGTAGGCAAAGCTCCCTCGCTAACAAAAGGTACCAAGATCAGCGTAGGCATTTCGCTGACAAAAGGCGATGGACCTCCAGACAATGCCCCAGCATAGGTAGGCACCGAAGAACCACCACACGGGGAAGAAACATCAACCTTGACCTTAAATAGAGGAAGACCAGTAAAAGAAAAGGGTGAAGTAAGAATTAGCAAAAGCTGCAAACATAAAGCCAAGTGTTAAGCACAAGGAGCAAGCACAGGAAAAAGTGAGAAATGCATCTAAGTGTCACTTACATCCGTTATAACACCAAAAAGGGGATTTGCAGTTATGGGTCTCGTTAGCATAGTGGGGAGAAGAATTACAGCTATCAAAGACGCCACTTCCACCTAAAACATCCCAACATGTCACAGTTCAGAATGATAAACAAATCAAGGGGATAAGAAAAAAACGTGAGACCTGACAAGATTTTTTTTTATTTTGTTACCTTAGGGGCACTCTCCTCAACTACAATGATGGGCAAAAGGACCTCTTGCTCAGATGGTAATTCAGAAGGGGCTGGAGGAGTTGTCTATGGTTGAGAAGAGACGCCCCCAGATTCAACGAAACCTCCCCCCACGGTAGCGTCCTTCGTACAACGGGAGTAAGTAATCCCGGTTATGGGAGAACAGGGAGGAGTTGTATCGGCTTCAGGGATACCAAAATGTCCCTCCACAAAATGGATTATGGGGGGACTGGGCCTTTCTTCTTCAACTCCCTTCCCCAAAGTTATCAAGAAATAACCAAATGCAACTTGCCTTAAGAAAAGGGGAATAAGAACAAAACGTGCACACATACCTCAGATCCAGAAGGAGAATGAGAAGATATAACCACTGGTGAAGGTGAAGAGGAGGAAATAATATAAGGATATGGGGATGGATGTATCTTGGGCATCCGTTTCTTATGGTACTTGGTACCCAGAGTTTTCTTCCTCGCTCCCGTTGCACCAACACCTTGAGGAACCTTCTAGCCATTTATCCTCTTTGTCGTTGGCCCAGTTGGATCAACGTGGATTGTGGGGAAGGCTGAAAAAGGAGGGAAGACAGGGGAACGACATTGAAACTCAATGTTTATCCATTCTACCTCATCCTGAACTTTCCTCCTCAACTCCTCGGCTATTTTTGTAGACATGGTAAGAGGAACGGAGGCTGTGGGGAATGCCTACAAAGGAGCTCGGGGATGGGTTTTGGATTTGGATTTTGATTTTGATTTTGAAGATGTCCCACTTTTGGCCTTCCTAGACTTCTTGGCTGGTGGCTAGGAAGGTCCTTCGCCAGTGGCAGCTTCGATTGAGGGGGCAGGCTATTTAGGGGTTGCAACGGTTTTGGGTTTGGGCGTGGCAATGGGGAGCATGGAGCAGTGTGGAGGAAGTTTAGTGGGAGGTACCTTAGGGGTTTTACTTAGAGGGAATTCAATCCCAAGAACGGAGTTACCTTTTAATCCCAACTCTGAGGTAGAAAATGAAAGAACTAGAGGATACACGGGATCCCCCTCAATGAACTCAAAAATTTGGGCCAGTTGTCTCGGCCAGTACTTTGTTGCAAATAGAGGGCCACATCCCCTTGTCTGGTGATGCTGGGAATGGTGACTTACCCAGCCATGGTAGAACTTACTCCCAACGTAGAAGTTGATGAGAACAGAGAACATGCCTCACTAAAGGAAAACTTGGGGTTAGATGATTGAAAAACTAGGCGAGGAGCCCTCTAATCAAAAACAAACTGGCAGCTGTATCGATTGGGATTGTAGTGCTCGGTGGTGTATCCCCACTCAGTGTAAGAAGGTAGGTACCCTGGCAAAAACAGAAGGACCACAGCTAGCGAGGGGTCTTCAATAATGAGATCTAAGGTAGTGGCCTGGATCACTCTTTCTTCATGTTTAAAAAAATCACAAGTGTGGAAAAAGATATCCTCCTCGTAGGGCCTCATCACAAAGTCCCCAGGCTGATCAATAGTAGAGGTCAATTCCTTTCGGTTTTATGTCTTATGATAAATAAAGGAGCGTGGAGGCAGAATCATTTCTTCGAAAGGAGGGCGGTTGGTCTTGGCTGCCATGACGGGGAAACGCACATAGAGGAAGGCTATCATGAGGAAAAAGTTGGTAAAGTTGGGCAAGTTATAACGACTAAGATATTATTCCATGTCAAAAAGGTTTCTTTCAAGCCACGTGTAGAGAGATCCTAGGGCGATTGCAGCTAGAGGAAGCTTTATACCCTGGGCCAAATGAAGAGATATGTTGATAAGGTCCCTTCGAGGTTGGTCATTGGGTTTCCCTGGTAAAAGGAAACGAGAAAGAATGATAAGGATGTAGGCTGGAAGCTCCAGCGATGTACCTTGTCCAGGGGCAGCCTCAGAGGAACTAAGCTCAAAGGGATCTTTGAAGAAATAATTGATGAGTGGAGTGAAAGTGGCTTTGTTTGAAGAACTGATGCATCAACGGCATATACGGTTGAACTCTTAATGATCAGCAGCCTCTTGGGCATCTAGGGCCTCATCAGAATAAGGCTTATGTTATGTTTCCTCAAGGCCTAGGATCTCACACACGTCCTCCAACATTATTGTAAACTCTCCCCACGCAGCAATGAAGGTAGGGGTGGTAACGTTCCAGTGAGGCACTATAACGGGAAAGGAAGCATTATTCTTGGATAAAGTGAACTCACCAAACCACTTAGCCCGATGAAGCCCAATCTTGGTGAGAGTATCATCATGGAAACTCTGCATATGGGAGTTCCAGGCAGTAAAGTGAGCAGGAGAGCCCCCAGTCCCTTCGAATTCGATATGGGACCATGAAAATTCCCCTCGCTCAAGATGGAATCGGAGAGTTCCCTCTTGAGGTAGAAAGCCCCAGTCAGCAGCACTTTCATCTTCATCACCAAGCATCAGGGCATCATACTTAGCATTGAAAGTACAAGTCTTGCAAAAACCAACAAAGTCATCACCCTTGCTGAATATAGGGGATTGGCGATAGAAGCGCAGTTGGTCCTGGCAGGAAGCAGTTAAGGAGGTGGCAGTAGAGGTGGTGGCAAAAGAAGTGGCAGACGGAACACTAGTGGAAGAGGTGGTGGGGTTGCTTGAGGAGGCCATTGAAAACAACAATGAAGCATGAAGAAAAAGCTTAGTAAAAGACGGGTTGGGAACGAGAATGGAGGAACACAACCACAAGTAGTGGCATAAAAGATGGGAGAAAGAAGGACTTGGGTAAAGAGCTGGACAACAATAGGGGTTTCGCACAAATTTCTCTCTCTAAAGAAGACGGGAGCTTGAAGAAAGTGAAGGGTTTTGAAAAAAGAGACGTTTAAAACCTTTTAAACCCATCTGTTGAGTTTCCCACCACCCACACGTGCAAGGCCGACTATAATCATTTCAAATGGACACGTGCCACTCTGGGAAGTGTCTTGAAAGTTGAAAAGACAGCGCCACATCATTAATAAAGCAATTCCTAGTAAATGGAAAGGGTTGCCTTCTCAAGCAAGTTTGAGTTTTGGCGCTAAATTTTTTGTCAGACATATCCAATAAACTCCCAACGAAGAAGCTATTTCAATGGTTCAAAAAAGCTACGATATCCCCTCGCTACAAGTCCAAACGTTGTTTAATTGTGACTCGGCTACATCAACGAGAATTTCTGCTTTTTTGAACATAGCGAAATGTAACAAGGGAGAATTTCACAAGTCCCAATGATAGGGGCAGTCCTAACGAAAAACTCACTGATCACAACTATACTCCACAATAGCATAAACGGGAAAATTTCACTTCCCCAGAGCAAAAATGAGTATTTGATAAGGTTAGTAGGCCTTTCAAGAGAATTTCAAATAGTTAAGCTAGAACAGTTGAAGCTCAGTGTAAGAAAAAAGTGGCGATGTCCCTTCGCCAAAGCACCAATAAGTCATACAGCTTCGGCTCAGGCATATTAGGGAGAATTTTATTTTTTCCTAGAAGTTCTAACGCAGTGTTTATAACGATGGAAAAGATGCCAGAATTTTTTCACACAGAGAAGGTTCATCGGATTGAGAAGTTTTCGTGCAGACATTTCTTGTTCCCACAACAAATCATTCCACAAAGGGGAAAATATAGAGGGGGCTTGAAGGTAATCTTGAGATTAGGGATAATCCTCCCATTAACAATAGTGTTTGGGGATTAAGCTAGCTCAAGCGTGGAAGTTCAAATGAGGCAGCTCAGCGTAGTAGCTCAAGCGAGGCAACTCAAGCGTGGAAGCTTAACGTGGTAACTCATACTTTAGGTTGCTGTGTTATTTAGTCATATTGTATCTTTGTTTTATTGACTATGATCTATAACAGTTGTAATGATGTAACGAGAATAATAATGATTTGGTGTGAGGTCGAACGGTACTCGTGAGAGACCAGTCTTGACAGGGCCTGGGAGTGCTTTCATGCTCTATCGAATGACCTCGCCATGGGAACTTCAGAGGGGCTTGGTTTGGAGGATTGATAAGTGAGGCACCCTTGGGGTTTGTCCTGACCATATTAGATACACCTGGTAAAACACCGAAGGACCCTTACCATGGAACCTTGGGCGGAGCATCTTTGAGTTCCAGTGGGCGTTGAGTTGTGAACCAAACAACCCTCTACTTAATGTCACATCTACTATAGGTGATGCCACTAGACAACTAGATAAATGTCAAATCTACACTCGAGTAAACCACCGTGGTATTTGGGGCTGTCAGATAGTGGGTAAGCCGCCTTTGTGTCGACAACTCCCTAACACATAGTGGTTAGGAAAAAGGCATTTCTTGGCATTTAATGTCCATGACATGGAGATACCTAGTGCATCAGGTATTTAATGTTGGTGACATAAAGTATGAGGGATGTCTTTCACAGACATTAATGACTGAGTTGCCTCGGAAGTGGTGTGGGGGGGCTATTTAAGGACCCCAACCACCTCTGGGGAGAGGATGATCTTTTTATGAGAATTTGGAAGTTATTACTAGAGAAGATACACATCAGAAAGAGATTTATTACAAACTAAAGAGCTTACTCACCCACCATTGTCATTTATTACGAAGCTTTAATAACTAACAGAGATCCTTGAGGGTGGTTGGGGTGTTTGGCTGCCTACCAAGGTGTATATTTCTCTCTCCCTCTAAATGAGTTACTTCTGAGTTCATTATCATCTAATTGAGTTATACACAAGAGATTTGTGAGTTTAAACTGAGTTTATCTTCATTAAGCTGTGTTTGTGTCCACTATAGCTAATCAATAGTGTTGCTATTTAACCTACCATTATTGTACTCAAAAGGGGTTACGCTTCCATTAATCTAAACTACCCTTTTACAGAGGTAGATAATAACTATAAATACTTATGATTGTTACTCAATATTAAAAACACATTCTCCTACGTTTAGGAGGCCTGTTTGGTGAGGATGATGTTTGAACCAAATTGAACCCCATCAGTTTGGCACCATATAAAGTCACTTCTACTGATAATCTCATTAACTCTACCATACTTTGAACATCATGACAGCCAATGCCCAATTATACATGAGCATGAAATATATAATGGAGTACCAAAGAGATCTCCACAAGAAACTAGTGTCTTTTCTAATTAGGTTACAATATATCTCTCCTACACTAGATTCTTCCTTATCTGCTAATGAAAAAAGCAAAATCAATAGCCCCAAGATCAAGGAGAGAAGTTATGTGAAAAGGGGAACCAGTAATGTTTTCCTAAAGATAAAATATCACAAGCATGCATTTCGGTAAGGTAAAGGCTATCGCTTCTTGGTGGTCTCTTTAGTGGTGATTCCTGAATTATCAGGCTTTAGGACGTCGAGATAAAGAATATGTAAGACCGGTCAAGAAACTTCATTAACTAGTTGCAATGTAACACCCCTAACTCCATTGAGTTATCTATGTAGAAAATTATCTCTCCTTTATATAAGGAGGTGAATAATTATGTCCTGTATACTAAGTGGAAAATTCTTAGAATGAAACCTTTTGTTAGGACCAAAGACCCCATCGACTATCTGAAAACCTATATGTTCCGAATGTTTCTTTAAGATATGCATAATAAGGTGTTGTATGAAGAATATTTGGCCACTGTGAGGGGACACCCCCAACATTGTTTTATAATACTCAAACTTAGATCCATCAAAATATTTGTTAAGATTCCTAGGTCTTGTGTAGGTCACTTAAATAAGGATTATAAGAATCTCAAGATAACAACTTCCCTCCTCAATATTAGGCCCAAATGTGGTTAGACACATAAGTAATATGCAAAAAAATTTATATCTTGAGGCCCTATTAGTAGATGATCTCAACGGTGTTATTTGTGTGGCTTATTTTATCGTATGACTCACTACAAGAAAAATAAGTATTAGGGATGGTAAAAATCCATCCCTAATAGTACAAAAACCGTCCCAAAAGAGTACTAGGCATCGCAAATATTTTAGGGACGGATTTTACTGTCCTAAATGTTAATTCATGGACGCTCTGCATTTGGCATTAGGGACGGATTTTTCCATCCCAAATGGTGTTCCCGAGAAAAAATTCCCGCTACTGCCAATAGTATTAGGGATGGATAAACCGTCCCTAATACTACTGAGATTCTGGCAAATCAATTAGAACGGTAAAAACCGTCCCAAAAGGTAATTTCAATTGATGCAAAATTGGGTATTAGGGATGGTAAACACCGTCCCAAAAGGTATTCTCAATTAATACAAATAAGTATTAGGGACAGTTTATAACCGTCTCAATTGATAAATAAAAAATTATCATAAATAGTTATATTATTATATATTTTATTTTGCAATAGTAATTGACATCTAATTTGCATTATAAATCAAATCATCCGATCATAAACGCAATATATCAACCACATTCATTGAAGCACGTATCCAATAACAATTTCTTCCATTAAACTACATTCAAGTTGAAATATTTAAATGAGTACAAAATCATACTAATTAATAAGATATACAATTGTAAAAAAAAATATCATCCCTAAATTAAGATGATAAATATGGTTGTCACGCTTCAAAAACTTCAATTAGTGTCACATATAGTAGACACACTAAAAAACATGTCTCTTTAAATTCTTGTGCACAACCTACAATAAAAAAATAATCATTTTATCAAAATAATATTATAGTAAAATAAAATATCCAAATATATTAGTTAATCGTATCAATAACTTTTTACAATTTTTAAAAAATTTTGACAGAGTCTCCTTTGTTTATACATGAAAACCAACCTGTTTAATCAATACAAAAGCCCACACGGCTATAAAAAAATTGAAAATAAGAATCTCGCATGTCAACAATTCTGTTGATGTAAAAAATTAGATCACTCTAATAATTCAATCACAAATAAATAAATGAGACAAAAGATTTTAAAGTGGTTCAGCCTTATAAGAATGGCCTACGTCCACTGTTGTGTTATTGCTGAGTGTTTAGGAATTCTCGATTCTAGGGTTTGGATTCGGGATCCCCTACAATGAGGATTGTATAATGTATTTATAGCCCTAAGGCTGTAATTTGAAAGGGTAATACATTAAATGGTATACATATGAAAGGGTAATACATTTAATGCCCTTTTTGCGTGTGCGTCTGAATGATAAGAATTTAATGAGCAGTTAAACTGTTGGTATACTGCTTCGAGGTGCAGCTCGGACCGCCTGAGCTTCTCGGTGCTAAAGAGTTCCTCGGAGAGGTCTGTTCCTCGGAGCGTATGAGTTCCTCGGAGTAACATGGTTCCTCGGAGCGTGTGATCATCTCAGAGGTGCTTGTTGTTGCCATGTAGATAGCCACGTGTCTTCATATGATTGGTCCATGTCAGCAGATTAAATTTGGTATCAACAGAAGCCCCCAATGTTTCATAGTTCAAAATTTGAGGAGTATGGAACATTCTTTCTCGGAATATGGTAGCTTTAAATAGCCTTCCTGATTTTTAGGAGCGTTTCCCTTGTATTTATTTCTCCTTCCCAATTCGTAGAATCATGCTTTTTTGGACGTTTCTGCGTGCTTCGATTCTCGTGTCACTTTTTGTCTTTTTAGCCACTGTTGCCCGCTCTAATTCCCGCGCCACTTTTCATCTTTTTAGCCGCCGGTAACGTAATCATCCTTTTTTGTAATCATTACTTCACCATTTTCCAAGGCAAGGTATTTAAACTTCACAGATATTCCCATCGTCTTATACTTTTCAAATTTGTATTTTTTGAGTTTTTCACTGTCTTCTACTCTCTTGTGCGTTCATCTCTTCCATCGTTCGTTGTCAACAGCTCTACTATTTTTCTGTAAGATCTTCTTCTTTCTTCTTCATTTCTTTTATTCATCATCATGGTTTACCCTGTTGAGTCTCTTGAAAAGTTTCGCTATGATTTTTCCATTCCCTCCTGGGTTGTTTTGGAAGAGCTTTCTGAGCCTTCTGATTACTTCCGTTTGGCTGAGGGACATTGGTTCCCCAGTCTCTTTATGTCTGAGTGTGGATTTTCTTTCCCACCCAATCCCTTGTGTTTTAAATTCTGTCAATACTTTGACGTTGTTCCTGCAAGAATAGCCCCCAACACATGGAGAATAGTTAATGGGGTGCATAGGTTAAATCAAATCCATGGAACTCGAATAGGAATTCCAGAAATCATGTACTGCTATAGATGGGCAGTTAATGATAATATTTTTTATTTAAAAACTAGATTTTTAAATAGAGCCTTAGTAGTCAATCTCCCTGATGCCAATAGGGATTATTTTGAACACGGGGTTGTCATAAAAAATTGGCAACACCCTCCATTAACTGGAGATGAGGTTTACCAAGGTCCCAGATGCCCTCCTTATGGCAATGGGATAGGTTATTTTTATTTTATTTTATTTATTTTGAAATCATATTTCTTTTATGTTTGATAAAATGTGCCACTGATATCTCAATGTTTGTTTATTTTGCAGTTGATAACAAAAGAAAGTGTCCAAAGGAAGCAGATGTTAATATAAGACATCTGAAACTTATCTGGAGTTTGCATTAGAGTGTTGCCGATGAGCACATTAGGTCGGCTTCGTATCTGCTCCAGTATAAGAGCTACACCTTTTCTTTCACTGCTCGTCCAGTGATAAGTGAATCAGAGCCAGTACCAGCTTCCACCAGCTCATCGCCTGAATCCCATATTCCTTTAAGTGAAAGGATGAAGAAGAGAAGACCTCCTACCCTGTTTGAGAAAACTGCCTACGGTTCTGGGGAGGCAAAAAGGAGTAGGATTGATGTCCCAAGGGAGGGAACAAAGAAGAATGATGCACCTTCCTCAGCTGCTGCAGTTGTGAAGGTTGCTGAGAAGCCCGCAGTGGCTCCGAGCAGGTCTGCTGCTCCTGGAGAGGTGATTGTGATGTCACCGACCAAGGGTTCTTCCTTGGTTGAATCCGTTCCTGTTCCCCCGAGGAGGCTGAAGAAAAGATCCTCGGTCAATTTGGCTGATACCATCACGCAACCCCCAGTTGCTGGAACTGGGGTTCCAACTTTTGTTCCCCCGAGCTCTGCCATGAGCTCGGTAAAATCCTGGATCATTCCCGAGGTCCAAGGTACTGAAGAAAACCTTACTCGGGATATGGTCACCTCGCTAGCTGCTCGTCACCTTGCTTCTGTAAGTCCATTTACTTTGAATTTTTCATATTTCCTTTGTCATTTCTGTTTCTAACTTGCTTTCTTTTTCTGTTCATAGTTGACGAGTTACTTCAACATAATCCTGAAAAAGGATGAAGAAATTAAAGCTTCATGCTCCTCATCCAGTGTGGAGGGAGCTATGGAAGAGGCTATCAAGTCTTTGGAAGACTCTCGCCAGAAGTATGCCACTGATAAGGCTATTTGGGAGAAGAAGCTTGCCTCCAACGAGCAGGAGAAAGCTCGAGCTGTTGATGCCTCCAAGGAGTTGGAGAAGAGAATAAATGCCTTGGAGAAGGCAAATAAGGAGCTTGAAGAGAAGCTCAAAACTGCAGGAGAGTTTGAAGATAAACTCAAGGATGCCGAGGAGGAGTTGGCTCAACTTCGGGAAGTAGGTCGGCAGAAGGAGGAAGCAAAAAATAAATTGAAGGTTGCTGAGAACCTGCTATCCGAGAAGCTCTCCTCGGAGAAGTTGAAGAGGAAGATGGTTGTGAAGAAGTCCTTCAGCTCTGGCTGGGACAAGGGGTGGAACAAGGGGTTGGATGCCATAATGTCGCAAGTGGACTATGGCGGTCTCAAATACTTTAGGGATGGATGGGTTGCTTCCCTTCAGGAGATGAAGGTCGACGAGTCTTTCGAGCTCTTCCAGAGACATATCCCTGGTCCCCCTCCAACTCCAGAAGACTTAGAAGAGGACGAAGCTACCTCAGAAGAGTCTTCGATGGTGATGGGAGATCATCCCCTAGCCATCCCGCCTGCTGCCGGGGAAAATCAACAAATCGTTTCTTCCTCCGAGCAACTACCTACTCTCCCCGAGCAACTATCCCTTCCCTCCGAGCAACCTACCTCTTCATCCCAGCCTCCCGAGAAGGTTTTGGGAGATAAGGAAAAGGTGTAGTGTTGTTCGGGTTTCTCTTTATTTTGTTTCTTTTTATCAAATGTAACCCAAAATATGTAACTCTGAATTATGATATAATAAAACTTGAGTTCTTTTTGCATACTATTGTCTATTTTCTATTCATACTCTGCTTGTAACTCTTATTGATGATTGATCTTATTTCTCTGCTAGTTTCTGGCCAGGATGGAACTGCTATCTACCCATGATACTATGCTGATGAGGCAATGCAATGATTACTTTAAGGTTGGTCACACAGACCTGAGTGCAACACAAGTTGTCGACATTCTCAGCCAGGATGCTTCAGAACAGGCAGTGGAAGCATATCAATATCTGAAGTGTCTACTTGATCGAGCGGTGGCCAATAATGTGGCTTATTATGAAATGATCGAGGATCTCTAAGGCACCCTAGAAGGCCTTCAGCTTCAATACAAAGAATCCACTGCCCTGTTGCATGAGGGGTATGAAAAGAAGTACAAGCTGATCATTGCTGACAAGGGCTACGAGAAGCTTTTTGCTAGGTATGATGTAAGGGAGAGAACCCTGAGGGGCGAGGTCGAGGAATGCAGACAGATTTCTGAGCTGCTGGAGCAAGAAAACAACAATTTGCAAAAGGAGCTGTCACAATTGAAGTCTGTAGCTTCTTCTTCAAAATCCCTAATCCCAGTGACTGATAAGGGATTTTCATTCTTGGAGATCGAGAATGCTAACTTTAGGGAAGAGTTGGACACCTTGAAGAGGTCGGGACCTTCCCCATCTTCTCGGGGATGAGCAAGAGCAGCTCGGATTCCTGTCGAGGAATAAAGGACTCAGTCTGCCCTAGAGAATCAGGCCTTCCAGCTGATGGAGAAGAACTGAGCTTTGGCTGAAATGTCAAAGAAGATCAGAGATCTGGAAGAGCAGCTCTCCACACAGAAGTCTACTTTGGAGGATAAAGAGATTTTTATCAAAAATCTTCATGAGCAAATGGAGAGGCTAACATATCAGTTCCACAAACAGCCCAGGGAGTTCTGGACGGCTGGATACAACGGAGAACTATACCACTTGGACGATCGTATCCAGAATGCCAACAATGAGGGCTACAAGCAAGGTTGGTTGAATGCCTTGGGTGTGCTGAAGCTCGAACAGGGTCATTATCTGTGGGACTACTATGACCCCGAGCTACTCGACCTACCTGTGCCTCCATACAATTTGGACATGGGTTGGATCCCTGCCAGGGCCATTCCTCGGAGCTTAATTTCAAAGTATCTCGGTGATTACAATTTACATTCTCAAACCGAGGTATCTCGTCCCGAGCATCTCTTAGATCGACCATCCGTGATGAATGTCAGGATGTTGAAGGATCTCAACTTCATCAATTCTCCTCTGTCTTTAAATAATCCGCCTGCTGGCGAGGAACCTGTGTCAAAAATCAGAGGGGAAAAGACCAATAGAATAGGAATTTTTGATGTAATAGTTAGTATACATTTCAATATCAATGTACTTTTCATTTTATTATCAATGTAATTTATTTTGAATTCAATGAAAGACTTTCATTTTTGTTTGCAAATCTTAATTGCTATTGTCTTGTAAATATCAAACACTTTACATTTATGCATATTTGTTAAAAAGATAACAATATTGTGTTGTTCGTCGACCAACTCAGTAATAGTTAAAAAATTTCAAGTTTCAATAATATTGCTCGATCACTTAATAATAAAGTCACGAGTATAGAAAATGTTTAAAATTTTTCCAACCAACCAAGGTCGTTAAATTATGCTTGTCGACCAACTATAGTTAGTGGGTTTTTATCCCCGATCAGCCATACTTGGTAGATTTTTCTCTTAAATGTTTCCGACCAACCAAGGTCGTAAATGTTCATTGTCGACCAACTACGATTAGTGGGTTTTTATCCTCGACTAGCCATACTTGGTAGATTTTTATCTTTTTCATAAAATGTGTCCGACCAACCAAGGTCGGTAAATTCTTCTTGTCGACCAACTACAGTTAGTGGGTTTTTATCCCCGACCAACCATACTTGGTAAATTTGGAATAGTTGTATCTCCCGACCAACCTAAGTTGGCATTTGCGAGAATATTTGTACTTCCTAACCAACATAAGTTGGCATTTTTAGGAATATTTTATTTCCTAGCCAAACAGGTTGGCATTTTTAGGAATATTTTGTTTCCTAGCCAAACAGGTTGGCATTTTTAGGAATATTTTGTTTCCTAGCCAAACAGGTTGGCATTTTTAGGAATATTTTGCTGAGTAGTCTAAGCTTTGCCGAGTAGTGCGTAGCACTAGTATTCCCCAAAAAACTTCCAATAAAACGAGAGACTTGCAGAATATCTTCATTTTATTCATACCGATGGAACTGCATTACATGGGAATATACATCAATGATAATACTTGCGCAGGTGCTCTGCGTTCCATGCATTCTTAAACTCCTCTCCCTCTAGAGTTGCTATTCGATAAGTTTCGGGTCGCACAACTTCTGTAACTCGGTATGGCCCATGCCAGTTTGCCTCCAGTTTATTGTGCTTTTGAATTACTTTCTTCAGCACGTAGTCTCCTTCTTTCAGGTCGCACTTCTTCACCCTCTTGTTGTAAAACAAAGATGTTCGCTGCTGGTAAGCAGCATTTCTAATGGCTGCTTCTTCTCTAACTTCCTCGAGCATGTTTAAATCCAGCCTTCTTATTAAGTCGCTGACAGGGGAATTGAAATTTAGTACCCTGTGTGTTGGGAGGCCCAACTCGGCAAGTATAACAGCTTCACTTCCAAATGCCAGCATATATGGCGATTCTCCAGTTGCTACTCGGGGAGTAGTTCGGTAAGCCCAGAGTACTGATTGTAACTCGTTGATCTAGTTTGCTTTCGCATCATCCAGTCTTTTCTTCAAGCCATTTATCAACATTCTATTTGCCACTTCAGTTTGTCCATTGCTTTGAGGATGGCCTGGTGCTGAGTGGACCTTCAAAATATTTTATTGATGACAATAGGCGACAAACTCCTTATTATCAAATTGTGTTCCATGGTCTGTGATGAAGGCATGAGGGAGACCATATCGGCAAATGATGTTCTTCCAAACAAATTGGTACACCTTCTCGTACATCATGTTAATGAGCGGCTCAACTTCTACCCACTTAATAAAATAGTCCACTGCGACGACGAGGTATTTGAACCTTCCTCGGGTCGTTGGCAGTGGCCCAACCAAATCAATTCTCCACATGGCAAATGGCCAAGGGGAAGTTATGGGTGTCAATAATGCTTGTGGAGTTCTTCGGATGGAGGAAAAACACCGGCACTTGTCACACTTCTTGGCGTAGGCTATACAATCAGCCCTCATCGTCGGCCAGTAGTATCCTTGCGTCATCACCCTTTGTAAAAGCGTCCGACCTGCTACATGTGCTCCACAAGACCCTTTATGAATCTCTTCAATTAATTATTTCACCTCGGAGGGATGTACACACCTCTGCAAACCTGCCATAATTCCTCGCCTATACAAAATACCATTAGTTAATACGTACCCAGCAGCTTTAAACTTCAATTTTTTGGCCGCGAGCTTGTCAATTGGTAATTCTCCCTCCTCAATATATGCCCTGATGGGATCCATCCAAGATGATCCTAATTCAAGGGTAATAAAGTTCATCGTCAGATCTTCATCTATGCTCCGACCAGCTAACACTTCAATTGGGATTGTTCGTCGTAGCTCGGTGCGAGTAGCTGATGCTAGTCGAGCTAGGGCGTCTACTCTCGCATTCTCCATTCTTGGTATTCTGACCAGCTGAATAGCGACAAATTCTGACACCAGCTCCTTTTCCTTTGCATGATATCTGATCATTAATTCTCCTCTAACTTCATATACTCCCATCATTTGGTTTACGATCAATTGAGAGTCACTGAAGATCACAACCTGCTGCGCCTCCATAATTTTTGCCAAATTAAGCCCTGAAATCATGGCCTCATATTAAGCCTCATTGTTGGAAGCTTTGAATTGGAAACGCAAGGCGTATTCCATGTCGACCTCGTCCGGAGTGCTCAAAACTATCCCCGCGCCACATCCTGCAGTACAAGATGATCCATCTACATATAGCCTCCATCTAGGTAACTCGTCTTCAAATTTCTGATCAGTCAGAGTTCCTCGGTGAAATATTTGCTGCTTCCTTTCCTCCTCAGATTTTTCTTGCTCTTCGTCGATCATTTCTTCTTGCCCTTTTACCAACCAGAGTTTGTCTGAGCTCGAATTCAATGATCCTGTAACATCCACTTGCCCTTTTACCAACCGGAGTTGGTCTGAGCTAGTGTTTGTTGATCCTGTAACATTCATAGGTTGATCAGCGAGCAAATCTTGTTCCTCGTCCGGAGTCCTCACAACTATCTCTGCGTCACATTCTGTAACATCCACACGCTCTTTTACCAATCGGAATTGGTCTGAGCTTATGTTTGTTGATCCTGTAACATCCACAGGTTGATCAGCGAGCAACTCTTGTTCCTCGTCCGGAGTCCTCACAACTATCTCTGCGTCACATCCTGTAATATCCACACGCTCTTTTACAAATCGGAATTGGTCTGAGCTTATGTTTGTTGATCCTGTAACATCCACAGGTTGATCAGCGAGCAACTTTTGCTCCTCGGCGGTATCAGGATAGGTGAACTCCGCTATAAAATCTGCTACAGCCTGCCCTTTTAATGATGATCTGGGTTCATAAATTATATCATATTCATCGAGCTCTATTGCCCAGTACATCAGTCTCCCTGATTTTTCTGGCTTATGAAGGGCTTGTCTCAATGGCACATCGGTATATACCACTATAGTATGAGCCTGGAAGTATGGCCTCATTCTCCTACTCGACTCAATCAGTGCCAGTGCCAATTTCTCCAGCCTTGGATATCTGGTCTCTGCTCCTCGGAAGGCCTTACTTGTGTAGTAAATTGGCTTTTGTACTCCATTCTCCACTCTGATCAACGCCGAGCTAACTGCATTCTTGGAAACTGCAAGGTAAAAATATAATTTTTCTCCCATCACCGGCCTGAACAACAGTGGAGGTGATCCCAAGTATTTCTTCAAGTCATGAAAAGCCTTCTCACATTCATCATTCCACTCAAAAGTCTTTCTGAGTGTCTTGAAGAATGGGAGACATCTATCAGTTGCTCGTGACACAAATCTGTTGAGTGCTGCTATTCGTCCTGTAAGACTTTGTACTTCCTTCTTCGTTGTTGGAGATCGCAGCCTTAATAGAGCTTTGATTTTTTCAGGATTTGCTTCAATGCCTCGTTGATTGCCAATGTACCCGAGAAACATACCTTCTTGTACTCCGAATATGCACTTCGTCGGATTCAACTTCATTTGATATTTATCCAGTTGATCAAAAGTCTGATTTAAATCAACTAGATGATCGACAGCTTTCTTGCTTTTTGTCAGCATATCGTCAACATAGACTTCCATATTGTCACTGATTTGTTCAGCAAAGACCTTGTTCATCAGCCTCTGATATGTCGCACCTGCATTTTCCAAACCAAAAGGCATAACATTATAACAATAAGTTCCCCTAGGGGTAATGAAAGAAGTACTCTCCCTATCTTCAGGTTTCATTTTGATCTGATTATAACCAGATTAAGCATCCATGAAGCTCAGCAACTCGTGTCCCGAGGTAGCATCCACCAGTTGATCAATTCGGGGCAATGAAAAGTGATCCTTTGGGCATGCTTTGTTGAGTTCGGTGAAGTCTACACACATCCTCCACTTGTTGTTATTCTTCTTTACCATCACCACATTAGCTAACCAATCTGGATATTTAACATCTTCAATGAAACAAGCTTTCTGGAGCTTCTCGACTTCCTCCTGTATAGCTTGATTCTTCTCGGGACTGAATACTCTTCTTCTATGCTTCACAGGCTTGATCTCCTTATTCACATTGAGCTCGTGACATAAGAAGTTTGGGTCTATCCCAGGCATATCTTCATGACTCCACGCAAAAGTTTGTCTTCTGCTTCTAAGGAAAGTTATCAATTCCGTTTTAATGGGGCTTCCAACGATGAACCTATTTGAGTAGTTCGCTCAGGGTGCTCGTCGTCCAGAATGATATTTTCAGTAGCTTCCACCACTTGACCCTTCACGAGTTGTGACTCATCTCGAGGATCCAATGTTTCAATTTCTGCACCTTCATCCACTTGATAGGTAGTAGTCTTTTTCTTTGATTCTTCCAGTTCTTCTTGCTTGGCGAATGAATAATAGCATTCCCGAGCTACTTTCTGATCACCTTTCACAACTCCTACTCCAAAGTTTGTTGGGAATTTTAGGCACTGATGCACTGTAGATGGTACAACCTCGAACTTCTTCAATCCTACTCTTCCCATGATGATATTGTACGATGATTGGACATTCTTATCCATCACGAAGAAACTTATTCTTTCTGTCCGACAAGCAGGCCACGTACCAATGAATATATCCAACTTGATCGTCCCAAGTGGAAATACTTTCTCGCCAGCAAAACCGATGAGGGGTCTGTGGTAAGGCTTCAATTGAGATAGCTTTAGATTTAAACTATCAAAACACGAGTAGAACATGATGTCTGCCGAGCTACCATTATCGACCAGCACTCTTAAAATCATTACCTCCTCCATTCTCATCTTGATCACCAGTGGATCATCGTGAGGATATAAAACACCTGCAAGGTCATTTTTTGAAAAACCGATGACCAATTTCTCCTTGTTCACCTTTCTCGGGCGATGTTCCTCAGCTAGATTTATTCGCTGAATGTACGAGCAAGCTTGAGCCTCACCGAGGTAAGCTTTTCTTTCTGCAGTAAGGTCTCCTCCGCCTGCATCTCCTCCTGTAATAACATTACAATCCAATGACCCAAAGCGTATTGAAAATACCTCTCGTTCTGGCCGCCTTGGTTTCTTGGGAAGATCGGGGTCATCCTCTGGATCAACTTCATGGTTTCTCTTCTTGTTCTCCTCTAATCGACGAGGAGATCTAGACCTCTCTCTAGTTCGGTCGTTGTTTATTCTTTCGCCTCCCCGATCAATATACTTTGCTAGCTTTCCTCGTCGGATGAGTGTTTCAATCTCATTCTGAAGAGCTATGTAATTTTTGGTCATATGGCCATGATCTTTGTGAAACTCGCAATATTTTTCCCTATTCCTCGTGTCAGGGTCTGCCTTCATTTTCTTTGGCCAGTTTAACTCCTCGCTATTCTTAATTTCTTCCAGGACGTGGTTGATATTTGCCTTCAAAGGTGTGTAATTATCAAATTTCCTTAAGACCTCCCATGACGACCTATTTTTGGATTGTTTGTCACCACCATTGTTCTTATGTTCTTTCTTCTTAGCTTTATCACCTTCCACCTTGGTTTCTTTGGTGTCCATATTCTTCTTCGCAGACATAGCCTCCTCAGCATTAATAATCTTGGACGCTTTTCCCATCAGGTTCGACATGGTTAGAGGTGGATCTTTGGCCAAAGTGTAGTACAACTTGTTTGGAAGTAGTCCACTCATCAAAGCAGTAATCGCTGTCTTCTCCTCATAATCAATGACTTCGAGTTTCTCGTTATTAAAATGAGTTATATAATCTTTGGTACTCTCACCAGCTTTTTGTCTAACACTTAACAAATATGCTATTCGTTTAACTGGCTTTGCTCCAATGCAGAAATTCCCAATGAATAACTCGGCCAGTTGAAGAAAAGTTGAAATCTTACCCTGAGGAAGATTATTATACCATATTTGAGCAGATCCGGTAAGTTTTCCCGAGAATGCTCTACATCTCATCTCATCTGGGACAACATATATATCGGCTGCATCTTGGTATTGTTCTATATGAAGGACAGGGTCAGTCTTCCCATCATACTTGGGAGTCACAACAGGTGCTTTGAACTTTGATGGTGTTGGAAAATCAACAATGTCCTGGACAAAAGGTGTTCCTCGAACAAAGGTTCGTTGTAGAGGGTTCTTGGCCTTAGCCATTTCCCCTAATCTATCCTCCAGCCTCTGAATAGATCCTTTCCATGCATTATTTCCTTCCTCGGGCCTATTGGTTCGAGCAACTGATTGCGTTGAAGTGGCTTCCTGGGATTTATCTTGACGAGCAGCTGGTCGGTCAAAGGATCTATTTTGATGAGCAGCTGGTCGCGACTGGGCAGATCCTTCTCTTAAATTTGATGGTCATCGAAAGCTCCTCGACGCTGCATTAAGAGGACTTTTGTTCCTCCTAGGGCCTAATCGATCGAAAGGAGAAACCCTACTTAATCTTTCCAATGCGCTGGTCCTTTCTGGGGAGAGGGTGACATGTTGTTCAGTATCTGTGGCTCGCACTGACAAAGTTCATCCAGGTTGATAAGAAAAATCTTCAGATTCCTCATTGCGATATGAATTAGTACGCCTAGTACGCGAAGAAGGCACACGGGTATTTCTTTGAATGTTTCGTGGTCCGAAATGGGCTGATGCACCGCCATGGAGGGTTTGGATGAGTTGTCGCATTGTTTCTTGCATGACGGTCTGGCCCTGAGCCAGATTTGCCATTATTCCAGTCAGATCTAGAATAATTGGTGGAGCAGATGGATTTGGAGGGGTTCTAGCGTTTCGATTGCTGGATTCAGGAATATCAACCATTGGTAATGGATTTTTTTGATGAAAAACGATATTATCAGTCGTTTCCCACAGACGGCGCCAATCTGTTGATGTAAAAAATTAGATCACTTTAATAATTCAATCACAGATAAATATATGAGACAAAAGATTTTAAAGTGGTTCAGCCTTATAAGAATGGCCTACGTCCACTGTTGTGTTATTGCCGAGTGTTTAGGAATTCTCGATTCCAGGGTTTGGATTCGGGATCCCCTACAATGAGGATTGTACAATGTATTTATAGCCCTAAGGTTGTAATGTGAAATGGTAATACATTAAATGGTATACATATGCAAGGGTAATACATTTAATACCCTTTTTGCGTGTGCATCTGAATGATAAGCATTTAATGAGCAGTTAAACGGTTGGTATCCTGCTTCGAGGTGCAACTCGGACCGCCTGAGTTGCTCGGACCGCTTGAGCTTCTCGGTGCTAAAGAGTTCCTCGGAGCGTATGAGTTCCTCGGAGTAACATGGTTCCTCGGAGCGTGTTATCATCTCGGAGGTGCTTGTTGTTTCCATGTAGATAGCCACGTGTCTTCATATGATTGGTCCATGTCAGTAGATTAAATTTGGTATCAACAAATTCTTTACAATGTTTAAAAAAATTCGATAGAGTCTCCATTATTTATACATGAAAACCAATTTGTTTAATCAACACAAAAGCTCACACGACCATAAAAAATTGAAAAATATCCCATATCAACAATTCTTTACAATTTTTAAAAAAATTCGACAGAACCTCCTTTGTTTATACATGAAAACCAACCTGTTTAATCAACACAAGAGCCCGCACGGCCAGAAAAAAATTAAAACAACAATCTCGCATATCAACAACAATAATAAATAAACAATCTACCTGTCGCAAATCATTGCTTTGTTCATGTGTTCCACACGAATAAAATATAACCCTAAAATATTATCCTCCAAAAAAATATAAGAAACAAAATATAAAAGATATCAGTAATCAAATAATGTTTAAACCTAAAAGTCTAAATGGTTCAAATTCTCGTCGTATACTCAAATCGGGAGTCCCCTGACTATGCTGTCGGTTCCTACGAGTTACATTTTTCCCATGTGAGGTTCTCGATCCTCTCACCAGACCGTTTTGTGAGAGTTTTACGTTTTCATCCCTTGACGCCATGTTTTTAACCCTAAGTCTAAATTTTATAAATTCTCATCATATACTCAAACCAGGAGACCGGGGACTACGCGGTCGGTTCGTACGAGTTACATTGGTTCTGTGCGAGGTGCTTGTGCCTCTCAATGGACCATTTTTGTGGTGTTTTTATGTTTTCACCCTTTACGCCATGTTTTTAACCCTAAGTCTAAATTTTACAAATTCTCGTTGTATACTAAAACCGGGAGCCCAACGACTATGCAGTCGATCTGTACGACTTACATTGGTCCCGTGCGAGGTGCTTGTGCCTCCCACGAGACCATTTTGTGGTCGTTTTAAGTTTTCACCCTTTGACGCCATGTTTTTAAGCCTAAGTCTAAATTTTACAAATTCTCATTGTATACTCAAATCGAGAGACCGGTGACTACGCGGTCGGTCCCTACTAGTTACATTGGTCCTGTGCGAGGTGATGATGCCTCTCACTGGACCGTTTTGTGGATATTTTACGTTTACACTTGTAGACGCCGGGTATTTAAGCCTAAGTCTAAATATTTATAAATTCTCATTGAATACTCAAACCGGGAGTCCCATGACTATGCGGTCAGTTCGTACGAGTTACATTGGTCCCGTCCGAGGTGATGGTTCCTCAAACGGGATCGTTTTGTTGTTGTTTTACGTTTTCATCCTTTAACGTTATGTTTTCAAGCGAAAGTCTAAATTTTCCAAATTCACGCCGTATACTCAAACCGAGAGGCCGAGGACTACGCGGTCGGTCCCTACGAGTTACATTAGTCCCGTGCGAGGTGATTGTGCCTCTCATTGGACTATTTTGTGACTGTTTTATGTTTTCATCCCTTGACGCCATGTTTTTAACCCTAAGTCTAAATTTTCAAAATTCTCGTCGTATACTCAAACTGTGAGGCCGGGGACTACGCGGTCGATTCGTACGAGTTACATTGGTCCCGTGCGAGGTGCTCATGCCTCTCACGAGACCATTTTGTGGTGGTTTTAGGTTTTCACCCTCTGACGCCATGTTTTTAACCCTAAGTCAAAATTTTTGCAAATTCTCGTCGTATACTTGAACCGTGAGTCCCGTGACTACGGGATCGATTCAAACAAGTTCCATTGGCCTTTTGCGAGGTGATGGGGCCTCTTGTGGGACCGTTTTGTTGTTGTTTTACATTTTCATCTTTTGACATCAGGTTTTCAAGCCTAAGTCTAAATTTTACAAATTCTCGTCGTATACTCAAATCGGGACGCTGGGGACTACGCGGTCGGTCCCTACGAGTTACATTGATCGTGCCTCTCACTGGACCGTTTTGTGGATGTTTGATGTTTTTACCCGTTGACACCATGTTTTTAAGCCTAACTCTAAATTTTTGCAAATTCTCGTCGTATACTCAAACTAGTAATCGCGTGACTATGCGGTCGGTTCGTACGAGCTACATTGGTCCCATGTGAGGTGTTCGAGCCTCTCACTAGACCATTTTGTGACTGTGTAATGTTTTCATCCCTTGACGCCCTGTTTTTAACCCTAAGTCTAAATTTTACAAATTCTCATCGTATACTCAAATCGGGAGGCCAGGGACTATGCGGTCAATTCGTACGAGTTACATTGGTCCCTTGCAGGGTGCTTGTGCCTCTCACGGGACCATTTTGTGGTGGTTTTATGTTTTCACCCTTTGACGCCTTGTGCTAACCCTAAGTCTAAATTATACAAATTCTCGTCGTATACTCAAATCGGGAGGCCGGGCACTACGCAGTCGATTCGTACGAGTTACATTGGTCTCGTGCGAGGTGCTCGTGACTCTCACGAGACCATTTTGTGGTGGTTTTAGGTTTTCACCCTTAAACACCATGTTTTTAACCCTAAGTCTAAATTTTACAAATTCTCATCATATACTCAAACCGGGAGGCCGGAGACAACGCGGTCGGTTTGTATGACATTGGTCCCGTGTGAGGTTCTAGTGCCTCTCACTGGACCATCTTGTGGTGGTTTTATGTTTTCACCCTTAGGCGTTATGTTTTTAACCCTATATCTAAATTTTATAAATTATCGTTGTATACTCAAATCGGGAGGCCGGGGACTACGCAGTCGGTCTGTACGAGTTACATTGGTCCCGTGCGAGGTGCGCATGCCTCCCACGGGACCATTTTGTGGTGGTTTTAGGTTTTCATCCTTTGACGCCATGTTTTTAAGCCTAAGTCTAAAATTTTCAAATTCTCTTTGTATACTAAAATCGGGAGGCCGGTGACTACGCAGTCGGTCCCTACGCATTACATTGGTCCTGTGCGAGGTGATGGTGCCTCTCACTGGACTGTTTTGTGCTTAATTTACATTTCACCCGTAGACGTCAGGTTTTTAAGCCTAAGTCTAACTATTTATAAATTCTCATCGTATACTCAAACCGGGAGTCCCGTTACTACGCGGTCGGTTCGTACGAGTTACATTGGTCCCGTGTGATGTGATGGTTCCTCTGATGGGACCGTTTTGTTATTGTTTTATGTTTTCACCCTTTAACGTCATGCTTTCAATCCTAAGTCTAAATTTTCCAAATTCTCATCGTATACTCAAACCGAGAGACCGAGGACTACGCGGTCGGTCCCTACGAGTTACATTGGTCTCGTGCGAGGTGATTGTGCATCTCACTGGACCTTTTTATGACTGTTTTACATTTTCATCCCTTGACGCCATGTTTTTAACTGTAAGTCTAAAATTTACAAAATCTCATCGTATACTCAAACAGTGAGGCCGGGGACTATGTGGCCATTTCGTACGAGTTACATTGGTCCCGTGCAAGGTGCTCGTGCCTCTCACGAGGCCATTTTGTGGTTATTTTAGGTTTTCACCCTCTGACGCCATGTTTTTAATCCTAAGTCTAAATTTTTGCAAATTCTCATCGTATAGTTGAACCGGGAGTCCCGTGACTACGCAATCGACTCGAACAAGTTGCATTGGCCTTTTGCGAGGTGATGGGGCCTCTAACGGGACCGTTTTGTTTTTGTTTTACATTTTCATCCCTTGACGTCAAGTTTTCAAGCCTAAGTCTAAATTTTATAAATTCTCGTCATATACTCAAACCGCGAGGCCGAGACAACGCAGTCGGTCCCTACGAGTAACATTGGTCCTCTGTGAGGTGGTCGTGCCTATCATTGGACCGTTTTGTGGATGTTTGATGTTTTCACCCGTTGACATCATGTTTTAAAGCCTAACTCAAAATTTTTACAAATTCTCGTCGTATACTCAAATCGGGAGTCGCGTGACTATACGGTCGATTCGTACGAGTTACATTGGTCCCGTGTGAGGTGCTCGAGCCTCTCACTAGACCATTTTGTGACTGTGTAATGTTTTCATCCCTTGACGCCATGCATTTAACCTTAAGTCTAAATTTTACAAATTCTCATCGTATACTCAAATCGGGAGGCCATGTACTATACGGTCGGTTCGTACGAGTTACATTGGCCCCGTGCAAGGTGCTTGTGCCTCTCACGGGACCATTTTGTGATGGTTTTAGGTTTTCACCCTTTGACGCCATATGTTAACCCTAGTCTAAATTTTACAAATTCTCATCCTATACTCAAACCGGGAGGCCAAGCACTACGCAGTGGGTTCGTACGAGTTACATTGGTCCCGTGCGAGGTGCTCGTGCCTATCACGGGACCGTTTTGTTATTATTTTACGTTTTCACCCTTTAATGTCATGCTTTCAAGCCTAAGTCTAAATTTTCTAAATTCTCGTCGTATACTCAAACCGAGAGGTCGAGGATTACGCGGTCGGTCCCTACGAGTTACATTGGTCCCGTGCGAGGTGATCGTGCCTCTCATTGGACCGTTTTGTGACTGTTTTACGTTTTCATTCCTTGACGCCATATTTTTAACCCTAAGTTTAAATTTTACAAATTCTCGTCGTATACTCAAACCGTGAGGCCAGGGACTACGTAATCTATTTGTACGAGTTACATTAGTCCCGTGCGAGGTGCTCGTGCCTCTCACGAGGCTATTTTGTGGTGGTTTTAGGTTTTCACCCTCTGACGCCATGTTTTTAACCCTAAGTCTAAATTTTTGCAAATTCTCGTCGTATACTTAAACTGGGAGTCCCGTGACTACGCGGTCGATTCGATCAAGTTGCATTGGCCTTTTGCGAGGTGATGGGGCTTCTAACGGGACCATTTTGTTGTTATTTACATTTTCATCCTTTGACGTCAGGTTTTTAAGACTAAGTCTAAATTTTACAAATTCTCGTCGTATACTTAAACCGCAAGACCGGGGACTACGCGATCGGTCCCTACGAGTTACATTGGTCCCGTGCGAGGTGATCGTGCCTCTCGCTGGACCGTTTTGTGGATGTTTGATGTTTTCACTCGTTAACTCCATGTTTTTAAGCCTAAGTCTAATTTTTTGCAAATTCTCATCGTATACCCAAATTAGGAGTCGCGTGACTACGCAGTCGATTCGTATGAGCTACATTAGTCCCGTGCCAGGTGCTCGAGCCTCTCACCGGACCGTTTTATGAATGTGTTACAATTTCATCCCTTAACGCCATTTTTTAACCCTAAGTCTAAATTTTACAAATTCTCACTGTATACTCAAATCGGGAGGCCGGGGATTATGCGGTCGGCTTGTACGAGTGACATTGGTCCCGTGCAAGGTGCTTGTGCCTCTCACGGGACCATTTTATGGTGGTTTTAGGTTTTCACCCTTTGATGCCATGTGTTAACCCTAAGTCTAAATTTTATAAATTCTAGTCGTATACTCAAATTGAGAGGCCGGGGACTACACAGTCGGTTCATACGAGTTACATTTGTCCCGTGTGAGGTTCTCATGCCTCTCACGAGACCATTTTGTGGTGGTTTTAGGTTTTCACCCTTAAACACCATGTTTTTAAGCCTAAGTCTAAATTTTATAAATTCTCATCGTTAACTCAAACCGGGAGGCCGAAGACTAAGCAGTCGGTTCGTACGAGTTACATTGGTCCCGTACGAGGTGCTTTTGCCTCTCACTGACCATTTTGTGGTGGTTTTATGTTTTCACCCTTTAACGCCATGTTTTTAACCCTAAGTCTAAATTTTACAAATTCCCATTGTATACTCAAACCGGGAGGCCACGGACTACGCAGTCAGTCTGTACGAGTTACATTGGTCCCGTGCGAGGTGCGCGTGCCTCCCACACGACCATTTTGTGGTGGTTTTAGGGTTTCACCCTTTGACGCCATGTTTTTAAGCCTGAGTTTAAATTTTACAAATTCTCTTCATATACTCAAATTGAGAGGCCGATGACTACGCGCTCGATCCCTAAGAGTTAGATTGGTCCCGTACGAGGTGATGATGCCTCTCAATGGACTGTTTTGTGGTTGTTTTACGTTTTCACCCAAAGACGTCAAGTTTTTTAGCCTAAGTCTAAACATTTGTAAATTTTTGTCGTATACTCAAATTGGGAGTCTCGTGACTATGCGATCAGTTCGTATGAGTTACATTGGTCCCGTGAGAGGTGATGGTTCCTCTAATGGGACCGTTTTGTTGTTTTTTATGTTTTCTCCCTTTAACGTCATATTTTCAAGCCTAAGTCTAAATTTTCCAATTTCTCATCGTATACTCAAACCGAGAGGCCGAGGACTATGCGGTCGGTCCCGATGAGTTACAATGGTCCCGTGCGAGGTGATCGTGCCTCTCACTAGACCGTTTTGTGATTGTTTTATGTTTTCATCTCTTGATGCCGTATTTTTAACCCTAAGTCTAAATTTTATAAATTCTCATCGTATACTCAAATCGTGAGGCCGGGGACTACGTGGTCTATTCGTACGAGTTACATTGGTCCCGTACGAGGTTCTCGTGCCTCTCACGAGACCATTTTGTGGTTGTTTTAGGTTGTCACCCTATGACACCATATTTTTAATCCTAAGTCTAAATTTTTGCAAATTCTCATCGTATACTTGAACCGGGAGTCCCGTGACTACGGGGTCGATTATAACAAGTTGCATTGGACTTTTACGAGGTGATCGGGCCTCTAAAGGGACCCTTTTGTTGTTGTTTTATGTTTTCATCCTTTGACCTCAGGTTCTCAAGCCTAAGTCTAAATTGTACAAATTCTAGTCGTATACTCAAACCGGGAGGTCGGGTACTACGCGGTCGGTCCCTACGAGTTACATTGGTCCCATGCGAGGTGATCGTGCCTCTCACTGGACCGTTTTATGGATGTTTGATGTTTTCACCCATTGACGCCATATTTTTAAGCCTAAGTCTAAACTTTTGCAAATTCTCGTGGTATACTCAAATCGGGAGTCGCATGACTACGCGATTGGTTCGTTGGAGATACATTGGTCTCGTGCGAGGTGCTCGAGCGTCTCACGGTACCGTTTTGTGATAGTGTTACGTTTTCATCCCTTGACGCAATGTTTTTAAGCTTAAGTCTAAATTTTACAAATTCTCATCGTATACTTAAATCGGGAGCCGGGAACTATGCGGTCGGTTCGTACGAGTTATATTGGTCCCGTGCAAGGTGCTCGTGCCTCTTACGGGACCATTTTGTGGTTATTTTAGGTTTTCATCCTTTGACCCCATGTGTTAACCCTAAGTTTATATTTTATAAATTCTCGTCGTATACTTAAACTGGGAGCCCAAGGACTATGCAGTCGGTTCATAAGAGTTACATTGGTCCCGTGCGAGGTGCTCGTGCCTCTCACGGGTCCATTTTGTGGTGGTTTTAGGTTTTCACCCTTAAACGCCATATTTTTAAGCCTAAGTCTAAATTTTACAAATTCTCATCGTATACTCAAATCGGGAGGTCGGGGACTACGTGGTCGGTCCCTAAAAGTTACATTGGTCCCGTGTGAGGTGATTGTGCCTCTCACTGGACCGTTTTGTGGATATTTTTTGTTTTCATTAGTTGATGACATGTCTTAAGCCTAAATCTAAATTTTTACAAATTCTTATTGTATACTCAAACCAAGAGTCCCGTGACTACGCGCTCAGTTCATATGAGTTACATTGGTCTTGTGCGAGGTGATGGTGCCTCTAACGGGACCGTTTTGTTGTTATTTTACGTTTTCACCCTTTAACATCATGTTTAAAAGCCTATTTTTAATTTTTCCAAATTCTCGTCGTATACTCAAATGGAGAGGCGGGGGACAGTGCAGTCGGTCTTTACAAGTTACATTGGTCTTGTTGGAGGTGATCGTGCATCTAACATGACCATTTTGTTATTTGTTTACGTTTTCCCACTTTTATGTCATATTTTTAGGCCTAAAAGTATAAATGTTACAAATTTTTGTCGTATACACAAACCGAGAGGCCGGGGACTACGCGATCAGTTCGTACGAGTTACATTGGTCCCGTGCGAGGTGATAGTGCCTCGAACGGGACCGGTTTATTGTTGTTTTATGTTTTCACCCGTTCACGCCATGTTTTCAAGCCTAAGTATAAATTTTGCAAATTCTCATCGTATACTCTAACTGGGAGGCCGGGTAATACGCAGTCGGTTCGTACGACATACATTGGTCCCGTACGAGGTGTTCTTACCTCTCACGGGACCATTTTGTGATGGTTTTAGGTTTTGACCCTTTTGATGCCATGTTTTAATTCTAAGTCTAAATTTTACAAATTATCATCGTATACTCAATCCGGGAGGCCAGGGACTACATGGTCAGTCCCTGTGAATTACATTAATCCTGTGCGAGGTGATCGTGCCTCTCATGGGACATTTTTGCGACTGTTTTACGTTTTTACACTTTTATGACATGTTTTTAAGCCTAAGTAAATTTTTTTACAAATTCTCGTCGTATACTCAAACTGGGAGGCCGATGACTACGGGGTTTCTTGGTACGAGTTACATTGGTGTCTTGCGAGGTGATATTGCCTCTAACGGGACTATTTTATGGTTGTTTTAGGTTTTTACCCTTTAACGTCATATTTTTAACCCTAAGTCTAAATTTTAAAAATTCTTGTCGTATACTCAAACCGAGAGGCCGGGGACTGCGCGATCACTTCGTACGACATACATTGGTCCCCTGCGAGGTGGTCTAGCCTCTCATGGGACCGTTTTGTGGTTGTTTTACGTTTTCACCCGTTGGCGCCATGTTTTTAAGCCTAAGTGTAAATTTTTGTAAATTCTCGTCGTATACTAAAATCGGGACTCTCGTGACTGCGCTGTCGGTTCGTACGAGTTACATTGGTCTCGTAGAGCTGATGGTGCCTCTAACGAGACCATTTTGTTGATGTTTTACATTTTCATCCTTAACGTTAGGTTTTTAAGCCTAAGTCTAAATTTTACAAGTTCTCATCGTATACTCAAATTGGGAGGTCGGGGACTACGTGGTGAGTCCGTACGAGTTATATTGGTCCCGTACGAGGTGATCATGCCTCTCACGGGACTGTTTTGCAGTTGTTTTACATTTTTACACTTTTATGACATGTTTTTAAGCCTAAGTCTAAATTTTTGCAAATTCTCATCGTATACTCAAACCGGGAGGCCGATGACTACGGGGTCTGTTTGTACGAGTTACATTGGTCTCGTGCGAGGTGAACATGCCTCTAACGAGACCATTTTGTGGTTGTTTTAGGTTTTCACCCTTAAATGCCATATTTTAACCCTAAGTCTAAATTTTGCAAATTCTCGTCGTATACTCAAATTGGGAGGTCGGGGACTACGTGGTCAGTTTGTACGTGTTACATTGGTCCCGTGTGAGGTGGTCTAGCCTCTCACGGGACCATTTTGTGGATGTTTTGCATTTTCACCCGTTGACGCCAGGCTTTTAAGCATAAGTCTAAATTTTGGCAAATTCTCGTCGTATACTAAAACCGAGAGTCTCGTGACTATATGGTCGATTCGTATGAGTTACATTGGTCCCGTACGAGGTGATGGTGCCTCAAATGGGATCTTTTTGTTATTGTTTTACGTTTTCATCCTTTGACGTCAAGTTTTCAAGCCGAAGTCTAAAATTTTATAAATTCTCGTCGTATACTCAAATCGGGAATCCGGGGACTACGCGGTCGGTCCTTACGAGTTACATTGGTTCCGTGCGCGGTGATCGTGCCTCTCGCTGGACTATTCTGTGACAGTTTTATGTTTTCACCCATTGACGCCATGTTTTTATGCCTAAGTCTAAATTTTTGCAAACTCTCGTCATATACTCAAACTAGAAGTCCCATTACTATACGGTCGGTTCGTACGAGTTACATTGGTCCTGTGGGAGGTGATGGTGCCTCTAACAGGGCCGTTTTGTGAATGTTTTACATTTTCATCCTTTGATGTCATGTTTTCAAATCTAAGTCTAAATTTTCCAAATTTTTGTGGTATAGTCAAATCGAGAGGCCGGGGACTACGCGGTCGGTCCCTACAAGTTACATTGGTCCAGTGCGAGGTGTTCTAGCCTCTCAAGGGACCGTTTTGTGGCTGTTTTACATTTTCACCCTTTGACGCCATATTTTTAAGCCCAAATCTAAATTTTTGCAAATTCTCGTCGTATACTCAAATCGGGAGTCTTGTGACTACGCGGTCGGTTCGTACGAGTTGCAATGGTATCGTGCAAGGTGATGGTGCCTATAAAGGGACCGTTTTGTTGTTGTTTTATGTTTTCATCCTTTGACGTTAGGTTTTCAAGCCTAACTCTAAATTTTATAAATTCTCATTGTATACTCAAACCGAAAGACCGGGGACTACGCGGTCAGTCTGTACGAGTTACGTTGGTCCCGTGCGAGGTGATCATGCCTCTCACTGGACCATTTTGTGGATGTTTGAGGTTTTCACCCGTTGACGCCATGTTTTTAAGCCTAACTCTAAATTTTTGAAAATTCACTTTGTATACTCAAACTGGGAGTCGCGTGACTATGCGGTCGGTTCGTATGAGCTACATTGGTTCCGTGTGAGGTGCTCGAGCCTCTCACTAGACCGTTTTGTGACTGTGTAACATTTTCATCCCTTGACGCCATGTCTTTAACCCTATTTCTAAATTTTACAAATTCTTATCGTATACTAAATCGGGAGGCCGGGTACTACACAGTCGGTTCGTAGGAGTTACATTGGTCCCGTGCGAGTTGCTTGTGCCTCTCACGGGACCGTTTTATGGTGGTTTTAGGTTTTCACCCTTTGACGCCATGTTTTTAACCCTAAGTATAAGTTTTATAAATTCTCGTCGTATACTCGCACCGGGAGGCCAGGGACTATGCAATCGGTTCTTATGAGTTACATTGATCCCATGCGAGGTGCTCGTGCCTCTCATGGGACCATTTTGTGGTGGTTTTAGGTTTTCACCCTTTGACACCATATTTTTAAGCCTATTTAAATTTTAAGAATTCTCGTCGTATACTCAAATCGGGAGGTCGGGGACTACGTGGTCGGTCCCTACGAGTCACATTGGTCCCGTGCGGGATAATCGTGCCTCTCACTGAACCATTTTGTGGCTGTTTTACGTTTTCACCCTTTGACGCCATGTTTTAAGACTAAATTTAAATTTTTGCAAATTCTCGTTGTATACTCAAATCGGGAGTCCCGTGACTATGCGGTCAGTTCATACGAGTTACATTGCTCCCGTGCAAGGTGAAGGTGCCTCTAATGGGACCGTTCTGTTGTTATTTTATGTTTTCACCCTTTGACATCATATTTTCTAGCCTAAGTATAAATTTTCCAACTTCTCATCGTATACTCAAGACGAGAGGCCGGGGTTATGCGGTCATTCCCTACGTGTTACATTGGTCCATGGCGAGGTGATCATGCTTCTAACATGACCGTTTTATTAATGTTTTGCGTTTTCCCACTTTTATGTCATGTTTTTAAGCCCAAAAATCTAAATGTTACAAATTCTCGTCGTATACTCAAACTGGGAGGGAGGAGACTATGTGGTCGGTTCGTACGAGTTACATTGGTCCCGTGCGAGGTGATAGTTCCTATAACAGGACCGTTTTGTTATTATTTTACATTTTCACCCATTAACGCCATGTCTTCAAGCCTAAGTCTAAATTTAGCAAATTTGTGTCGTATACTCAAACCGAGAGGCCGGGGACTATATGGTCGGTTCGTACGAGTTACATTGGTCCGGTACGAGGTGCGAGGTGGTCTTGCCTCTCACGGGACCATTTTGTGGTGGTTTTAGGTTTTCACCCTTTGATGCCATGTTTTTAAGCCTAAGTCTAAATTTTACAAATTCTCATCGTATACTCAAATCGGGAGAACATGGAGTACGCAGTCGGTCCCTACGAGGTGATCGTGCCTCTCACAGGACCGTTGTGCGGCTGTTTTACGTTTTTACACTTTTATGTCATGTTTTTAAGCCTAAGTCTAAATGATTGTAAATTCTCATCGTATACTCAAAACGGGAGGCCAATGAATACGTGGTCGCTTCGTACGAGTTACATTGGTCCCGTGCGAGGTGATGGTGCCTCTAACAGGACCGTTTTGTGGTTGTTTTACATATTTCCACCCGTTGACGCCATATTTGCAAGCCCAAGTCTAAATTTTGCAAATTCGCGTCGTATACTCAAACCGGGAGGCCGGAGACTATGGAGTCAGTTCGTACGAGTTACATTGGTCCCGTGCGAGGTGCTCTTGCCTCTCATGGGACCATTTTGTGGTGGTTTTAGGTTTTCACCCTTTGACGCCATGTTTTTAAGCCTAAGTCTAAATTTTACAAATTCTCATCATATACTCAAACCGGGAGAACTAAGAGTACGCAGTCGGTTCCTATGAGTTACATTGGTCCCGTGCGAGGTGATCGTGCCTCTCACGGGACTGTTGTGCGGCTGTTTTACATTTTTATACTTTTATGACATGTTTTTAAGCCTAAGTCTAAATTATTATAAATTCTCGTCGTATACTCAAACCGGGAGGCCGATGACTACGGGGTCGGTTTGTACAAGTTATATTGGTCCCGTGCGAGGTGATCGTGCCTCTAACGGGACCATTTCGTGGGTGTTTTAGGTTTTCACCCTTTAACGCCATATTTTTAACCCTAAGTTTAAAATTTTCAAATTCTCGTCGTATACTCAAATCGGGAGGTCAGGGATTACGCGGTCGGTTTGTACAGTTACATTGGTCCCGTACGAGGTGGTTTAGCCTCCCACAAGACTGTTTGTGGTTGTTTTACGTTTTTACTCGTTGACGCCATGTTTTTAAGCCTAAGTCTAAATTTTTACAAATTCTCATCATATACAAAAATCAGGAGTCCTGTGACTATACGGTCAGTTCGTACGAGTAGCATTGATCCCGTGCAAGGTAATGGTGCCTCTAATGTGACCGTTTTGTTGTAGTTTTACGTTTTCATCCTTTGATGTCAGGTTTTCAAGCTAAGTCTAAATTTTACAAAATCTCATCCTATACTCAAACTGGGAGGTCGGGGACTACGCGGTCGATCCCTATGAGTTACATTGGTCCCGTACGAGGTGATTGCGCCTCTCACAGGACCGTTTTGTGTCTGTTTTACATTTTCACCCGCTGACGCCTTGTTTTTTAGCGTAAGTCTAAATTTTTACAAATTCTCATCATATACTCAAACCAGGAGTCCCGTGACTACGCGATCAGTTCGTACGAGTTACATTGGTCCCGTGCGAGATGCTTGAGCCTCTCACTGGACCGTTTTGGGACCATTTTACATTTTCATCCCTTGATGCCATGTTTTTAACCCTAAGCCTAAATTTTACAAATTCTCGTCGTATACTCAAACCGGGAGGCTGGGGACTACGCGGTCGGTTCGTAGGAGTTACATTGGTCCCATGCGAGGTGCTCGTGCCTCTCACGGGACCATTTTGTGGTCGTTTTAGGTTTTAACCCTTTGACGCCATATTTTTAAGTTTAAGTCCAAATTTTATAAATTCTCATCATATACTCAAACTGGGAGGCCGAGGACTACGCGGTCGGTCCCTACGAGTTACATTGGCCCCGTATGAGGTGATCGTGCCTCTCACTTGACCATATTTTGGCCATTTTACATTTTCACCCATTGACGCCATGTTTTTAAGCCTAAGTCTAAATTTTTGCAAAATCTCATTATATACTCAAACCAGGAGTCCCGTGACTACGCAGTCGGTTTGTACGAGTTACATTGGTCCCGTGCGAGGTGATGGTGACTCTAACGGGACCCTTTTTTATTGTTTTATATTTTCACCCTTTGACGTCATGTTTTTAAGCCTAAGTCTAAATTTTCCAAATTCTCGTCGTATACTTAAACTGAGAGGCCGGGGACTACGCGATCGGTCCCTACAGATGGAGGTCGAATACCAAGTCCCCTATATAATGCACGTCCAGTTAGAATACTGTAATATTTACAATTAGAATATATTTGTGCATCCTTTGAATCTGTGATTGTAAACACAACAATGTAAGTTGAAAGCGAAAGAAATTATTATAATATGTACAATTAGAATATAAGGAAGTGGTTGCTACAACATAGGATGCGTCTTCATCCACCTATCAAAAAACAATTAAACAAAAACAATAAGTTAAAAAGGTGATAAGATACACCGAAAATAAGAATGAAAAATAACGTACAATTACGAATACGGTAATGTCCTCCATGTGAATGAAGACCAACCTGAAATAGAAACAGATTAGTATAAACCTGCCAAAAACAAATGAAAATGACCATAAAATCGGAAACTAAAACACAAACAAACCTATTAATAAATAATTAAACTGAATCTGTTTTGTATCAATAAAAAGTGAACCGAACGCTAAAATTGAAACCAATCAAAACGAATGCTAAAATTGCACCAATAATGAAACACGCCAATAATGGAACGTACCAATCAGTTATCAATCAACTAAACGGGTATCAGCTAAAGCTAAAATCAGAAACTAAAGATATTAAAACTTAACCAAAAGCTAATTTCTTACATACTAACCAAACAGGTGTTATTGTCATTAGTTCTAAAACTCCCTAAAAAACATGTGTTATTCTCTATGGCCTGTAATGTAAAAGGAATTGAGTGAATAAAAAAATAGAAATATTAATCGATTTTTCACATGAAAACGATACCACAAGAAGGTTGGTCACTACTCAAACAATATCCATGAATATCGAAACACATAACCGGACTTCATGAATGAAGATGAGGTATCAAAAGTCAAAACTCAAAACCAAAATACCTGTTTATGCCAACGAAGACGTGGTATTAAAAATTAATACACATTGGAATGCCTGAATGAAAATTCAATACATACAACAAATATAACATAAATCAGTACACACCAGAAACTTGTACACAATCTAATGCACACCCAAATATGCAAGTTGAGACATACCACTCCCAGACCTGAATAAGTACCAACTATAAAAATAAAAATCAGTACCAACTATTAAAACAATCAACCCATATAACCTCACAGAAAAAATGATGCACAATCGTTTAAGTACCAACACAAAAATGTAAACTTCGATAACAATACGAAAAATTGAAACAAAAGTTTTAATACCAACACACATATTTTCTAAAAAACTGTACAAACGAACATCTGTTAAAATTCCCAATTTGTTTTAATACAAAAATAAACGAATGAACATCTGTTAAAACAGTATCAACGAACATCTGAGAAAAACAGTACCGACACATCTATACAAACAACTGTACACTGTGTTAAAGAAAAAAAATCCATATCATCTAAAAATCCATAACATTTGTACACTGTGTCAATTCCATCTAAATCATCTATACAAACGAAAAGCTATAGACTGAAAATCGTTTAAATACAGAAACGATCTTTACAAAAGAACATATGTATACTTTGAAAATCGTTTAAATATAGAAACCTCCATTTGTGGGAGAAATTACCAGTGAGATGGGGGTGTCCGATAAGGGAGGCAGCATCGAGGCAAGTGGAGAGATGGGTCGGCTGATGGTGAAGCAAGGTGAAGGCGACAAGGGATGGAAGCAAGCGGTGGCGCAGGGGTGGGGAGGTTTAGGTGGGTGTGGAGGCTCAGGGGGAGGGAGAGACCGCACGAGAGAGAGGGAGAGAGAGCTGTGTCGCTAAGAGGGAGATAGAGGGTTGTCGCGTGCGAGAGAGAGAGAGAGAGTGAGAGGGATATTTGGAAAGGATTGGAAAAATGTGTGCAAAAGGTGAGGGAAATACCAAAATGGTCGAAAAAACCCGTCCCCTTTGGTATATCAAAAGGGACGGATTATAAAACCGTCTCTTTTGATATACTAAAAGGTATATTTGTTTTGAAAGAAATTAAAAATTCAAGGTATATCAAATGGGACGGTTTTTAAAACTGTCCCTTTTCATATATCAAAAGGGACGGTTTTTAAAAATCGTCCCATTTCATATACCAAAAGGGACAGTTTTTAAAATTTGTCCCTTAAATTAGTCCGAGAAAAAAAAGCGCTAAAAACACCCACATACTTTAAGGGGCGGTTTTTAATAACCGTCCCTTTCAGTATAGCAAATAGGACGGATTTTAAAAATCGTCCCTAATGTAATTTAGCAAAATGGACGGTTTTTAATTACCATCCCTTTTGGTGTATCAAAAGGGACAAAATGACATGGCCGTCCCAAATACTCCCGTCCCTAATAGTCATTTTTCTTGTAGTGACTTAGGTTATATACTCTTATATGATCTTTAAGGAAAATAACTCCTTCTATGGCTAAGATATGTGAGAGAACTAAAATATATAATTGTTGAAGATGTTATAATAACAAGGTTTTTATACCTCTCCTCTTCCTATCAACCCTAACAGGGTACTTAAAAGGCATATTCTATCTCTTACTTAGCCAAAATGGTTGAGGCTAATGTGAATAATTGAAAAAATAATGAAAATTTTTATGCCAATAAATTAACCCCTCCGTGTCAACCATAAAAAATGTCTTCTTTGTCATGGAACTACAAAACATATTGAAAGAACCTAAGACAATGAGGTCACCTAAGGAGAAAAGGGATAAGTCTACATATTTTCAACTTCAAAATAACAATGGACACAACACTAATTAATTGTTCTGCATAATAGAGGCCATAAAAAAGGTCATCAAGAGGGTATACCTCAAGTAGTTTGTGGACAAACTAAGTGGATCCCAAAATCGAGGTAATAAAAAAATAACTTTAGTTGATGTTAATATAATTTTAGGAGGATTTTATACTGGTAAAACCTCCTCCTTAACTATAAAGGCCCACTTAAGGGAGGTGAAGTAGGTATGACTCATGAAAAACCCCAAGGTAAAGGTTCCAATGATGATTTCTCCAAAAGATAACCTCACTCCGGTCCCTCTACCTTATGGCAACCCTATTATTATCACAATAGTTATAAGTAATGTAAAACTAGAGAAGACGATTCGGATGACATTTTCTTTGTGGAAACCAACAAATCCATGGAACTTAATATGAAACAGTCACTACCTATTATGAATCCACTTATGGATTTCAAAGGAAAAGTTGCCTTATTGACTAGGTCATTCACCTTTTCCCTCACAAATGGTGTTGAAGATCTTTTAATCAATATTTGAAACCAGTAACTAATTGTGTGCCTTCCCTAATCCCATAATGTCATAATGGGAAGGCCTTCACTAAAATATTTTCACAAAGTGATCTCCGAATAAAGAATGCTGATGCATTTTCCCACACTAGTCGGGGTGGAAAGGGTCTAAAAGGATCAGAAGAAAGCACGATAGAGCTATAACATCACCATTCATGTAAATATAGTTCCTTCACTAACCATTACCTATGAGCTAGAGAGCTTAGCCAAAGTGTCAAGCCACAGAATAGAGGCATCTGAAGTCCTCCCAGGTTTAGAAATAAGAAGTAGGAAAATATGAAGTTTGAGAAACCATAAATAAAATAGTAAGAAATGGTGTAGAAAGATTTTTGTAGTCACTAAATGTTATAAAATGAAAAGAACGCATTTTTTCCACTTCGTTGAGTTCAAACTCTTTATATATGGAATTGTAAGGCTCTTATATTTTGATCTAGAAGTCTTGAGGTTCAAGTAACCTTAACTTATATCTTTTATTAAATTATAAGGATATTATCCCCGATTTTTAAATTATCAAGAGCTAAGTACCCTTTGCTTAAATCTTTTACAGAATCACATGTCCCTTATTTTTGGTTATAACATTCCTGAGGTTCAAGTATCCTTGAATTATTTTTTATGGATTTACAAGTATATTATCCTTGGTCCTAATAGTCCCGAGATCCAAGCACCCTAGAGTTAAAATTTAAAAGAGTATGAAATTCTTTAATCCTCTACTCTAGAAGTATCTATGGTTCGATGAAACTTAAAATTCTAGGAATTTTACGTGCGCAACCTTTAGTTTAGAAAGGCCACGAGGACTCATCGCCTAAACCATTGCATTTTTCAGTGTTTTAAATATTCTATCCTCATCTTAAAGGTTTTTGAGGCCCAATGAACCATAACCTTAAAAAAATAGATTTTGAAGATTTTATCCTTAGCTTAAAAGGTTCTCTCTCCAATTAACCTTAACTTTATAAAAATTCAGAGTTGTAAAGGGTTTTATCTTTATCTCAATACAGTTTAAGGACTTTATCCTTTGATCAACACGTTTTGAGGGCCAATGAACCCTAACCTAAAAATATTTCATAGTTTTGTGGATTTTATCCTTAGGTCAAAAGGTTTAAAGGTCCAATGAAATTTAACTTAATATTTTTAGAGTTGTAAGCCTTTTATCCTTATGTAAAAAGGTTATAAGATCCAACGACCATTGACAGAAAAAAGTTGAGTTTAAGTCTTTATCCTTATCTCCAAAAATTCCTAGGTGTAGAAACATTGAACCTAGGCATTTGTGAAAATTTCTAATGACCTCATACTTGGTTCTAACTATGAGAAGAATTTTGTGTTATCTTGGAAAAATAAAAGATAATATTTAACAAAAATAAATAGGAGATAAGGGCACAATGGTATGCCAAAACTTAGAAAAATTAAAAAAATGAATTTACTTTCGATAAAGTACAAGTATAAAAAAATATACACCAAAGATATGACAAAGATAAAAGAAATAAGTTGTTTTCATTCACATTTTTCACGGAACGATTACAATTTTTCAAAAACAGAAGCATAAAATACTTAAGAAGCTTAGGTTTGAGGAAGGTCTTGTGGATACCCATTCTACATACTAAAAGTCTGAGCTTGCTTAGAGCCTTTATTGACTTATTCTTTTTACTCATATGAAGAGGAGTCTATGGGAATAATATTAGGCACATCAATCTCAAAATACATTAAAAAGACATTGGCTTTACAATTAGTAAAGAGATCTGCATAGGGAACGCATATAAAGGTCTAGTGGGTCTCACACTTATAGAAAAAATCATACTAAGGTTAATAGTGTATACCATCTGAACATGATGTGCTTTGAACATAATGTTAATATCAACATGTTAATTTTGGGCATCTAGATCATGGGAGTTATACTGATTTCTCTACAACTCAACATCCATCAACTTAGACTTCAGGGAGACTAGGTCAACATTAGTTGTAGCCAAATTTAGATTGTAATTCTCCAACTCTAAGAAGATAGCCTTCGAAGACTCATATCAAAACTTTAGATCCTCACATTATAAGGTATGCTTCTTGATTAAGCATAAATTCTTCACATTTATTCCCTTAATTTCAGTATTTTTCTGATCTCGTGCGGTGTAAATAGCTTAGATTTGTCTCATATTTATGATAGTAACCCCTTTTGACAAGTATTTTGTGTTTTCTGTATCTCTTATATGTTTTACAGGTATTTCATGTAAGAAAGATGGAAAAGAGAACTCAAAATAATGAAAGAAACCAAGAAATAGAAAGTTGAAGGGAATTTTTGTAATTTTTCAGCCTCAGTCCAGAGGTGGGACCAACTGGAAAGTTGAATATCTTTCAATTACAAGAACACCAAAAAAAATGACACCTCAATCGGAGCTACGGTGAAGAAGTTATGCCCATTTGAAGATTGAGAAAGAAATCCAAAAATCCAAATGAAAAAGAGGTGACCAAGGTTGGGCCATTATGGAAATCCGAACCGGTTCACCTAGGACCCGAACCCGTTTTCACTTTTGTCATGCTCTAGATCCGTTACAAAATTAGTCACGCTTTCCAAGTGGGACAAATTGCAAAATAAGGGATTTTTATTTTGTCCTTATCTTTTAGCCAAAAGAGTTTTATGTTTTGGGGACTCTTCTAAACGACCTCTAGCCTATATATTTAGTCATTAGGACTCTTTTTATTTAGATCTCATTAGTGTAAAAGATCCATAATAAGTAGGAACATATAGAAAAATAATTTACATATTTTTCACCTTTAATTCAAGAGCTTTTTCAGTTTTTCTTCAACCTTTGATTTCTTCTTACATGGTCCTGTTCTTCAATCTTGGTAACCTTTATTTCCAGTACCTTTATTATTATTTCTCATGTTTAATCTCTCTTTCCACGCAATTATGAGTGCATGCAATGTGATAACGTAGTTTTCACTAATTTCACCATGTTAGGCTAGATTTTTAAGGTTTGGGATGCATGAACCCTACCCGATGTGGTTCGCATGGGTATAAAATTAATTATCTAAATTTAACAATTGATTAAATCATGTAGTATGGTGATCACAACCGTTGTAGGACTTTTGATCTCGTTTGTCCTAGGTAACCGAGATGCTTAAAAGTGCAACACGCGTCTAGCTAATACGACATTGCTTTACTCATCTCTTGATTAAGTATGATGCGGGCTTAAACCTCGTATATGTAATGCTTGGGAGTACTAAAGATCGGGTTTGATCAATTAATTAATTTACAACTAGTTTTGTACTGGGAAAAACACTAGGATTTGGGGGATTAAATTCTTAACCTATTTTTCCTCAATCATATTAATTCATTCTTAGTTAGTTAATTTATCTCACGTAGTTAATTTAGTAGTTTAATCTTGTTTGCATTTAGTTAGCAGATTTAATCCCATAATCACAAAATATTTTCTTACCTTTTTAAAGTCAACTTTAGGATTAAGTAACATACCTTCTGCCGTCAAAATGAGATCGTCCTTTTTCTCTGTGGATTCGATACCCAGACTCGCCTCTATACTCCATAGGAGTGTAGTTAAAGTTTAGGGTTTTGTATTGCATTTGGAAGCCGATAACAACGACTAGCGTATTTACACAGACGCTCGGTTTCCACCTCGATAAAAAAAATGGCGCCGTTGTAGGGAAATTAAGTAGACTTTATGTTAGGTTGGTTAATCCCAAATTTGACCTTAAATAATAATAAAGATCCAAAAAAATTCAGGAAAAAAAAATCCAAAAATATGGGTGTCACATTTTTTAATTGCCCAATTTGAAATGTCTTACTTTAACTCTTTTGGTGGCTTTAATTATTATGATAATAGTGAGGAGGATGAGCTCAAGATTTATGAACATTGGATCAATATCACTAAAAATGAGTCTCATAAATACAAGCCCAGTGTTATGGCCATTTAAATTTATCAAAATGAAATGCTTGAAGACGAAAGACTTGAAAAAGAGTATTGGGAAAAAAATCGCTATTAGGAGCAAGAGTTGGATGCATTATTTGAACCTAATGAGGATTTTTCTTCCGCTATTTTTAAAGTTGAAGAATGTTTTCAACCAAAAGAGGAATTCGAGGTGCTAGAACCAAGGAAGCCTACTTTGGAAGAACTCTTGCTTATTATCAAAAAGAAATTTTATGATCTTGCTGCTACAGAGTTGAAAATTAGAGTAACTTGCAAGGAGTTTAATGATTATTTGGACAACTTAGAGAAGGTCGAGACTTGCACTTCACCTAACACTTTTGAGGACAAAATCATTGAGATTGATCCAAGTTCTATTGAATCTCAACCTCTTATAAATAATCTAAAAGCTACTGAGGTTGAAGATCATATGTCTCCTTATGTCCTCCACTATTATCGAACCATTAAATCCATCACAAGAACTGGATGAATGTCTTGAGTACGTTGATTCGATTCTTATGTGGGAATGTTATTTTGAGATGCTTCATCTTATGGGCCATACACTTAGACATGTCACTCCACTAGATCCAATTGAAAATTTTGGGGTAGAAGATTTTGAGGACAAGGACCCTTTGCTTAAATTGTTCTCCAAGTTGAAATATTCCTTTTTGTGTACCCATCTTCCCATACTACTTGAAAATTCTTTGGGATGGGATTCTATTTTTATTGGATCCCAATGGTACCTGTCCCCCTGTGCACCCAAATCCCTCATTATCCCCTTGAGATTTTTAATTAGTGATGGTCCATTTCTTTTGGGTTACACATGCCTTTCGTTGTTTAAACGGAATTCTTATTTTTTAGGAGGAATAAATGAAAAATTTGAGGATACACCGATTGTCTCTCAAAGTCAAATTGTATTTTGGGTGGACCCTCACATTTTTCGACTTCTACTGTAGGAGTTATTAGAAGTTAAAATCGTAGGTTGTACATAGTTAGTTTTTTTTTCTTTTCCTTTTTTTTATTATAGTCTAGTGTCATTAGTTAAAATTTTTGTTATTCTTTTTGCTATGCTTGGTTCCAACATGTTTTGTAGATTCCATGGACTCGTACTTATCGGGGATCGCTTCATTTTGGGTAATATCTTTCTTTTCCTCTCTTTATGTTGTGTTCTTGATTCGCATTGAGGACAATGCAACATTTAAGTTTGGGGGTGTAGGATATTCTTCCCGTTTATTGTTTAGATACATTTGTTTGATCACATGTTCTTTCCTAGTATGTTTTTTTAGAAAATTTCAAAAAAAAATTGAAAAAGTCAAAAATATTTTTCTTCAAAATAAATAAAAATTAGAATTTAAAAACTTAAAAAATATCACATTTTTTCTGTCTCAAATTGTAAATTTCAAAATGCACAAAGACGAAATGACCAGAGATGGAAATTGAGATAAAATTGACGACTTAACGAATAAGTGTGGCGATTAATCAACCCGGTGAGATTTCAAGCCTATCGATTTTTTCGAGTTTTTAAATCAATCCGAGTTTATGATGAACTCATAGATCTTTTCAGCATTTTAATAAGTTGTTGATGATTTATATTTTATTGTTTTGATCAATTATGGAAAATGTGTGAGATATTGTCTTGAATAACGCACACTAACATATCTCTAAACTTAAATTAATCTCGAAGAACATATGGTAAAGAGTTTAGTAATTCGGACAATGAAGTAGGCCCCCTTTGTTACCCAAAAATATTAGACATAAAAAATTGTGAAAAATATTCCTTTTGATAACCCAATTTGATCCAAATAAATGTTCTCCTTTCGTTTAGTAGCCCCAAAACCAAATAACCCGGAATTATGAAGATTGAACATTCATCAATAAAGTCCAAAAGGTGCAATAAAAAGGGGAAAGAAAAAAAAAGTAAAAAAAAATGCTCAATAAAAATAGCAAGAAAAGAAAAATGAACAAAGAAGAGAAAAATGAGCAAAAGCCCAAAAAAGCTCTAATGGAGATCATAAACCAAGTTTTTCGATTCGGAATTTTCCAACCAATCCTTTTACCCATTACACCTTTAACCCGAAAAAGTCCTAAGTGAATCCGAATTGCGAAATTGATTAGCGCATGGAGAGCTAAGATACAAAAAGATAATATGAGAGATTAAATAGTGTGAATAAAATATGAGATTTATCGTTTTCCAATGACTGTATTCCGATGAAGAGATCGTTTCACCTATATAATTTATGTCTTTTCAAAGTTGTGCAAGCGAATTTGTGTTCCATTATATTTACTCTTATATATCATGCCCACCGAGCGAAATATCCGCATTCCGAGTCATTCATTTGTTTGGGCATCTCGTCAGAAATTTAATCAAAAAGAATTTTCGAAAAGTAACATAATGGTCAATCGGTGGAAATTTACGGTTTGATTTTCGGCTTTGCACACACAAATTTTGATTTGAGACTCTTGAATATGAATTTGTGGTGACTATTTTTTGAAAGGTTCAAATTGTACAATTTTTAGGCATTTTAATTTTTTAGTGAGTCAATAATGAATTTTGTGGGTATATTCACTGCAAACCGTCATGAGACAACACTCGTCCTACTAGGGTAACCTAGGGGTTTAAAGGCTTGTTGCATATGCTAAATGAAATTGCTTGCCCATAAAAAAGGTATTCTATCCCAATAAAGTTTTTGAAGCATCCTTAACTCATTATCTTAAGCTTTTACATTGCTCCGGACACGCAAAGTTCTAAGTTGGGGAGTTTGATTAGGTAAAAATTCTTCACATTTATTCCCTTAATTTCGGTATTTTTATGATCCCGTGTGGTGTAAATAGCTTGTATTTGTCTCATATTAATGCTAGTAACCCCTGTTGGAAAGTATTTCGTATTTTGTGTATCCCTTATGTGTTTTATAGGTATTTCATGCAAGAAAGATGGAAAAGAGAACTCAAAGTATTGAAAGAAACCAAGAAACGGTAAGTTCAAGGCATTTTCATAAATTTTCAGCCTTATTCCAGAGGTGGGGCCAACTGTAGAGTTGAATATCGTTAAATTACAAGAATATTGGAAAAAACGGCACCTCAATCGGAGCTACGGTGAAGAAGTTATGCCCATTTGAAGATTGAGAAAGAAATCCAGGAATCCAAATGAAAAGGAGGCGACCAAGGTTTGGCCATTCTGAAAATCCGAATCGGTTCACCTAGGACCCAAATTGGTTTGCACTTTTGTCACGCTCTAGATCCGTTACAAATTTAGTCACGCTTTCAAAGTGTGATAAATTGCTAGGTACGGGATTTTTATTTTGTCCTTATCTTGTAGCCAAAAGATTTTACGTTTTGGGGACTCTTGTAAACGACCTATAGCCTATATATTTAGTCATTAGGAATTTTTGTTTATATCTCATTAATGTAAAAGCTCCATAATAAGTAGGAACTTCTAGGAGAAGAATTTACATATTTTTCACCTTTAATTCGAGAGCTTTTCCAGTTTTTCTTCAACCTTTGATTTCTTCTTACATGGTCTTGTTCTTCAATCTTGGTAACCTTTATTTCCAGTACCTTTATTATTGTTTCTCATGTTTAATCTCTCTTTCCACACAATTATGAGTTCATGCAATATTGATAACGTAGTTTTCACTAATTTCACCATGTTAGGCTAGATTTTTAAGGGTTGGGATGCATGAACCCAACCCGATGTGGTTTGCATGGGTATAAAATTAGTTCTCTAAATTTAATAATTGATTAGATCGTGTAGCATGGTGATCACAACCGTTGTAGGACTTTTGATCTCGTTTGTCCTAGGTAACCAGGATGCTTAAGAGTGAAATGCGCGTGTAGCTAATACGACACTACTTTACTCATCTCGTGATTATGTATGATGCGGGATTGAACCTCGTATATGTAATGCTTGGGAGTACTAAAGATCGTGTTTGATCAATTAATTAATTTACGACTAGTTTTCTACTAGGCAACACATTAGGGTTTGGGGGATTGAATTCCTAACCTATTTTTCCTCAGTCATATTAATTCATTCTTAGTTAGTTAATTTTTCTCACGTAGTTAATTTAGTAGTTTAATCTAGTTTGCATTTAGTTAATAAATTTAATCCCATAGTCCCATAATCATCTTTTCTTACCTTTTTAAAGTCAACTTTAGAATTAATTAACCCACCTTTTGTCGTCAAAATGATATCGTCCTTTTTCCCTATAGATTCGATACCCAGAGTCACCGCTATACTCCATAAGAGTGTAGTTAAAGTTTAGGTTTTTATATTGGGTTTTGAAGTTGATAACAATGACTAACGTATTTACACAGACGCTTGATTTCCACCTCGATAAAAAATAACGTCGTTGTCGGGGAATTAGGTAGACATTAGGTTTGGTCGGTTAATCCCGAATTTGACCTTAAATAAAAAAATCCAAAAAAATTCAGAAAAATAAAGAATAAAAATCTAAAAATATGGGTGTCACGTTTTTGAATTGCCCAATTTGAAATGTCTTACTTTAACTCTTTTGGTAGCATTAATTCTTATGATAAAAGTGAGGAGGATGAGCTCAAGATTTATGAACATTGGATCAATATCACTAAAAATGAGTCTCATAAAAACAAGCCCATTGCTATGGCCATATAAATTTATCAAAATGAAAGGCTTGAAGACGAAAGTCTTGAAAAAGAGTATCGGGAAAAAAATCGTTATTGGAAGCAAGAGTTGGATGCATTATTTGAACCCAATGAGGATTTTTATTCCGATATTTTTGAAGTTGAAGAATGTTTTCAACCAAATGAGGAATCCGTGGTTTTAGAACCAAGGAATCCTACTTTGGAAGAACTCTTGCTTATTAGCAAAAAACAGTTTTATGACCTTGCTGCTACAGAGTTGAAAATTCGAGCAACTTGCAAGGAGTTTAATGATTATTTGGACAACTTAGAGAAGGTCAAGACTTATGCTTCACCTAACACTTTTGAGTTCAAAATCATTAAGAGTGATCGAAGTTCTTTTGAATCTCAACCTCTTATAAATATTCTAAAAGCTACTGAGGCTAAAGACCGTTTGCCTCCTTGTGTCCCTACTATTATCGAACCATTAAATCCATCACAAGAACTGGATTAATGTCTTGAGGACGTTGATCTGATTGTTATTTACGGCATCACGAAAGGAAAATTCTTAGGATTCATGGTCAGTGAAAAGAGAATCAAAGCAGACCCTGCCAAGATGAAAGCCATGCTTGAGATGCCGCCACCACGGACGGAGAAGGAAATTCGAGGATTCATGGGTAAACTGCAGTACATCATTCGGTTCATTAGACAACTAACCTCTATCTATGCACTCATTTTCAAATTTCTCTAGAAGGATTTTGTAAGGACATTTTTGTCCATTATCAATGTATTATGTCACACGCCGTTACACCGTTGAAGAAATTCAAGATTCAAGATTCAACGGATCCGAATATCAAAAGAAGAAGAGGAATCATAGTCTGACAGCCAGACCGATCCGCTGAAATAAAAGAACCGATCTGGCTAACTAGACCGGTCCGCCTAAAGACCCGTACCGATCCGCTTGTTTGTCAGAAGGCCAGTATACCCCGGACCGCAAGCGAACCGATGAAGCCTAGAAGCAAACCAATCCGATCATCAACGGACCGATCCGCCTCAGAATAAAATAACCGATCCGGTAAATCGGACCGATCTGCCTCAGACCCGGACCGGTCTGCCTGGGATGAACTTTAACAGATCGTGTTCAGATTTTTTAGGCCCGAGACTTCTTATTTAATCCCATTACGGGAAGTGGTTTTCTAAGACTTAAACACACGATTTTTAGAGTGCAGAAAGCCCTAAGTCTTCACCTATTGAGCATCTAGACTCTAGGTATTTGATTCACACAAATTGCCAATCATTTGTGAATCACTTTGCAACCCAGGAACGCATTCTTGCTGTTCACACCCTTGTGGAGAAGCCGTTCTCTTCTCCATTGTAGCCCTACTGGAAAGGGATAGTTCCAGCCGCCAGCCCTACTGGAAAGGGATAGTTCCAGCCGCGACTACAGAATCCGATACCTGAGTGTAATTCTTAGTCACTTGTATTTTCATTGTAATCCGAAATTTTATAGCCAACAATATTATAATGAAAATAAATGGTTTTGCCCCTTTGGGGGTTTTTTCCTCAATTGCTTGTGTTTGAATGTTCTTGCTTAGATTATCATCTTATTCAATCACATACTGTTGCATGTTTAGGGTTTGTTTGGGTTAAAAGGGTTTAATATATAATTTCCTCATTTGAACGCAAACACATTATATATTAAACCCTTTTAACCCAAACAAACCCTAAACATGCAACATTATGTGATTGAATAAGATGATAATCTAAGCAAGAACATTCAAACACAAGCAATTGAGGAAAAATCCCCCAAAGGGGCAAAACCATTTATTTTCATTATAATATTGTTGGCTATACAATTTCGGATTTCAATGAAAATACAAGTGACTAAGAATTACCCTCAGGTATCGGATTCAGTTAAAATTTAGAATAAGGCCTTCCAAGAAGACTTTGACCAAATCAAACGATACCTCACCCGACCTTCAGTGCTCATGCCTCAGCAGTTAGGTCTCCATCTCTTATTATACTTAACTATCATAGATACTACAATAGGGGCTTTGCTAGCCCAATACATTAAAGAATCCTCCAAGGAAAAATCCATTTATTATGCTAATCGAAATTGGTCAGATATAAAGTCAACTACACTGCTTTAGACAAAGCATGTGTCGCCCTGATCTAGATCATGTAGAAGTTATGGCACAACATGCTTGCCTTTCCCATCTGACTAGTATCTTGAATGGATCCCATCAAGTACTTTCTAGAGAATCCCATGTCCAGCCGAATAGCCCCTTTGTTGATATTGCTAGTCGAATTCGATATTCTATACATTACGTAGAAAGTTGTGAAAGGGAGAGCCATCTCTGACTACCTTGCTAATTAACCCATAGAAAGGACTTATGTTTGGGTCTTTGAATTATAGAATGAAGGTATCTTCTACACCTCTCAGGAGGACTATAGATGGAAAAGTTTCTTTAATGAAGCTGCCAACACGAAAGGATACGGTATTGGAATACTCATAATCACCCTTGATGATTCTCATAACCCATTACCATCAAATAGACTTCCCTTTTACCAACAACATGAATGATTATGAGGCATGCATTATAGGCCTCAAGATCTCCCTTAAGAAAATAATCCAACAACTAAACGTCTACCGAGACTCTGCTCTCATCGTCGTCCAAATCCTTACAAAATGAAAAGTCAAAGACGAGAAGCTCCTACACTTGCATGCCCACCTAAAAGAGATGGCCTCCTAGTTTAAAGATATCACCTTCAACTACCTACCTCGAATAAAGAACAATCTAGTTGATGCCCTTGCTATTCTGAACTCTCTGGTCGATATGCCCGAGGGAATAATAACAATTCCTTTCCTAGTTTAGAAACAAGCTATGCCCACCCACTACTACAACATTGAACTCGTCACTGAGGAAGATTCTGATATGACTGAGTTATGTTACTATGATATATGGTGCCTCCTCAAACATGGTAGATACCCATAACACAGATAAGAAAGACCACGCAGCCCTTCGAAAATTGGCTACCCAGTATATCATTTGTGATAAACCTTTTTTGAAAAGAAACTTTGATGGAACCCATTTGCACTGCATAACACGGGATGATGTTAAAGAAATGATGAAGAAGATCCACAGTGGGGAATGCGGGCCCTATGTGAATGGTTATATGCTTGCTAAAAATATCGTCCGTGAAGGATACTATCGGACTACCATCGTTTAAGATTGCACAACATATGTTCGAAGATGCCTTATATGCAAGAAATTTGCCAATCTCTAATGCTTACCTCCTCGAGAACTATACAACATGACCTCTCCCTAGTCTTTCTCCACTTGGGGCATTGACATCATAGGGAACTTTACTCTCAAAGCTTCAAACTTCATGAATTCATCCTGGTATCTATTGATTACTTCTGAGTCATACGAGTGCTGAATACCAAGAAAGTGGCTAAGTTTATCAGAAAGGACATCATTTTCTGATATAGAGTTCCCTATGAGTTAATATCAGATAATGGACTCCACATCGAAGCCTAGGTCACATAATTCATAGACACAAATATTTTCCTATCAACCTCAAACCAATGGTGTTGTTAAAACCATAAAAAAATGTCAAAATGATAATCAACAAAATGACTGAGAGTTACAAGGATTGGGTTGACCAGATCCCTTACACCCTTTAGGACTCTTGAACTTCAATATGAATGCCCACTGGGGCTACCCCTTATTCTCTAGTGTAAGACATGGAAGGAGTCCTACCCGTTGAGATAGAAATACCTTCCCTACTCATCATGCTCGAGAGAAAAGTTAATGAAGAAGACTTACATCAAAGTCACTTTAACGAACTGTCACTCTTAGATGAAAAGATACTTAAGGCTTTATACCATATACAAGGGTTTCATTGGATAGGGTGATGATTTAATTGAAAGTCAAGGACAATGACATCCAGGAAGGAAACCTTGCCCTCAAAGAGATCATAGATACCGTTTGGGACCCTAGAGGGAAATTCAAACCGAATTAGAGAGGCCCCTACATTGTGAAGAAAATTCTATCAAGCAGGGCCGCTATGCTCAGAGACCTCGATGGAGAAGAGATGGAGCGTCCAGTCAAACTGAACCGTCTAAAAAAACATTACCCTTATTCTGAAATCTTGGCGTATTACAACTCTTTTCACCCCCCTTTTATTTAAAAAAATCTTCATTTCTCCTACCCAGAACTACGTGGACCTGATCCTCTTAAAAACATTTTCTTTCAAAATGAGACTCATGAAAATTTTCAAAACCCCCCAAAGGCACGTAGGCATCTCACACACCATATATGGGCACAGTCCCCTTCTTTTTCAGAAAATGATATTCTTTTCTAACCTCCGAGAACTTGATCCATCTTATTATTTACATGAACAAAAGGATTATATATGCCTTAGCTATTGGCATAGATAATTCAAATGCAAAAATCATAAAAAGTCACAACAAAATATGATCATAGTTATTTTTATTTCTAATTAAGAAATAAATCTACGTTACATGAAGTATAAGTGAAGGGAGCTAAATGGACGACCCCCTTCCACTAACAAAACCATCTTTAAACAAACCTAATCTTTACAATATTTATAAAAATTATTCCAAACCCCAAACACACACAACACCAAAACAAAAAAATTACCATGTCTTCACAAAATATCACCCAAGCTTAATAAATTTTGCCTTCAACTACCCAATGGCCCCACTTCGTTATTATTCCCGGACCCTGAAGGTCCCCAAGTCTCCCACTTCTGGTTAACACTTAGTATGAGCTCCATGGTGCAATACGCCCTAATAAGCCAAGACAAAATCATAGCACCTTCCTCCATGGTGTCGAAAGCAACGAACCACCTTTGACTAGTCCCTTCCTCTATGATCTTCTCCACTACCCTCACAACCACTTCAGGTAATCCCCAGATACATGTGAGGCCTTTCCTATAAATTGTGACGGAAGGGTAGACGGTCGGAGGCATTGCAATAAGGAACCCAACATTATCCCTAATGATTAAGTCAGGTTATCCATTAGGAAAAGGTTCATTATGTGAGGATGAACAATTTGTTCGCATCCGACTTATCACCGAAATAAATGTGACACCCTGCCCAATAAAATATCGGGTGATCAGTCCTATATCAAATTCAAACAGGAATCTCATCTGGTTCATTCTTAGCATCACTATTGAAAACTTTTTAAAACTTACTAACCACCTAGTATTCAAAAGTTGATGTCAAAATTTTAATCTTTTTATTTACCAACAACAACCTTATGAATATCAATACTAACCATTCACACAAACCATGGTTCTAAAGCAATACTGAATAAATCAATAAATGGCTAGACGAATAAACCATCGACAGAAAACAAAAATACACTAATATAATCCAACAAATAATAGTAACTAGTACAAAGTCCAACTGAAATGAAAATAGCCGCGACAATATGCCCGAAAGAAATATCAATCTATATCCTACTCTAGGAATGAAATGACTGAAGCGTCTATGTTCAAATCCTACAACATCCACACCTTATACCTAAAAGGTTTTGAAAATATTTTTGAAAGTAGGGGTCAGAGCCCAAAGTCCTTATGAAAATATTTAGCAAGTGAATTAAAATGCAACAATTAAAATGTATGAATACTCTTCATATTTAAGTTAGTGTCGCACTCCCTTGAGATACATCTCACCCCTCCTCTAAAGTGCACACCTAACGCTTTCTTTCTGACCCTCCTAGTTACACCACCCCGTCTAACTAGCCTTGTCATGAAACTCCTTGAACTCTAATCTAACCCGAATAATTTGTATCTTCACTTCGTAACTTATTTATCGCAATAAATTAATTAATCATTTCTCAAAAGTCATATAACATTCACTATTTATATAAGTAATACAAATTCTCTTCATGTATTTAATTACCCGTATATAATTATCTACTCCATTATATACGTAGAAATATATTCCACAATTATGCATATATTGAATACAAATAAAACCGCTCTTAAAAATCATATAAGATTCATTAGTTATATAAGTAATACAAATTATCTTCATGTATTTAATTACCCATTTATAATTATCTACTCCATTATCTACGTAGAACTATATTCCACAATCACACATCTGTTGAATGTAATTAAAACCATCCTTTCGAGTAATACCTCATTGGATGCGTTCTATAAAGTGCAATCATCCCAGGTCTACGCAGTCCCACTTGGATTTATGAGATAGCTAGCCACTGCCGAATCAGAACATAGAAATATAAACGTATTGGAGGCGGTCATATTCCCCCGAGTGTGAAGACAATCATCTCAATGCCCACCTCTATTTGGACGTTATGACCTGGGAATATACTCGCCCTACTCCTCAAGCTAGGGGATTCACCCACATCGCGCAACCTCCCCCGATAGCACTAGAGCATATAATTCTAAATAAATACCTAGCCACCGGTATTTATGAGTGCGCATACACACTATATATATATATATATATATATATATATAATTTAATCCCGACTTCACCGTGTACAAAGTTCGTAACACTAGCCAACAAATTCCCGAGTCTGTGGTCCGACTCTAATTTAATTAATATGCCCATTAATTAACTTAATATCTCCCCGAGTCTATGATCCGACTCTAATTTAATTAATATGCCCATTAATTAACTTATTATCTCCCCGAGTCTATGGTTCGACTATAATTTAATTAATATACTCATTAATTAATTTAATATCTCCATGGTGTCACACAACCAATGTACCCGGACTCACTCACCTGGCGCTCCTAATTAAATAATATTTAACAATTTATTATATCATCCTATAATAAATTATTCCAGCTATAAGCTTTAATTAATTAATTAATCCCCCATTAATTAATCTATTATCACGGCGTCACTCAACGAAAATATCCGGACACGCCCATGTTCCATAATAAAATATCCCCAAGTAATTATTCAAAATTTTTCTCAATAAAATTTGCACAATTATTAATCTCAGGTTTTCAATTTACTCAATCTGCTGAGATTTTTAAAATGCCGTTTTTGGGGGTATTTTGGATCCGTTCTGAAGAAAATGTATTACAGAACAATAGTTAGAAAAAATGATTTTCTACACTGCATCGTGAACAAAATCGCCATTAACAACTTTTGTGAAGCCTTTTACCCAGGATTCTCCACCGAAATCCTTAAGTGTTCAAAATTAACTCTACCTAACTTAAGTCCAAATTCCAATCCAATAATTGTCATCCCAGACACGACATTAGCCATGATTCTTCTCGGTTTCTTTACGGATCACAAAACCTTTGAATTTAACAATTGGTTTCTCCACAATTCATACAAATAAATTATCATTCTCAAATCTCAAATTTTATTTGTAATATCCACAAATTTAAAATCCCAATTTGTGTCTACCCAACCCAAAATCATTAGTTCAACACACCTACTATGATATGAATTGAAGACTACAATTAAATTAAAAGCAAGTTTAACCACTTGCCTTAAGAGTTCGTAGTGTCTGATTATCATTTCGTGTAGAGATCGTTGTGTGATGAAGAACACCTTCCTTATTCTTCCTCTTTGGCTCTCAAGAGTCCTCTCTCTTTGTCTCATATGTTCTCAAAATTCTCCCAAATGAGTTATGGCTGCCCACAACTCCAAAACTTAGGTTTTATCTCCCGATCTCATTTTTAATCATATGGGCCTAATTAAAGTGGCCCAAATATCCCCGAGTGGGTTCGGTTATGCCACAAAAATATCTCGTGACCCATTTACCACCCCGGGTACATTTTTCCGATTATCTCGGCCCATCTGGACTCAACCATGAACTCAGAATTGACATCTGAATTAATTTATAAAAATTCCCTATCTCACACCCAACTTAGTCTATATCCGACTTCCGACTGAGATAAATAAATGCCACATCACTTATACACGTTATGACGTAAATAAATTATTACTATTCATTTAGTAATTTAATTTCCGTAAATATTAACCATTTTCTCTCAGATTAATATTTAAACAAATATTAACATAACTAATTCAATTAAGTAACGACACATAAGTAATTTAAAATTTTCCCGAATTAATTAAATATTAAATGCACAGAAATACGGGGTGTTACATACTCCCCCCCTTACAAAGTAATTTCGTTCCTGAAATTTGGTCGTAACTGCGGCGAATAACTTTGGATATTGCTCTCACATATCCTACTCCCGCTTCCACATATACTCATCAATACTGTGATGACCCCACTCCACTGCACTCTAGTTGGTAGTACTACCTTAGACTGCAGCTTGTGCTCACATAGCTACTAGTATCTCCTTATATGAGGTGTCTTATTGCAAGTCATTCTCCTCGAGTGGAACGTGCCCCAAAATCCTTATTGTTCCTCTTGTATCTCTCCAGCTATGCCATGTAGGACACATCACGTATCAACTAAAGATGTTTTGGAAAACCCAGTTGATAAGCCACCGGTCCCCACCCTCTCAAAGATAGGGAAAGGACCCACATACCTCGATGCTAGATTCCCTTTCTTATCGAACTTCACCACTCCTTTCATAGGAGACACCCGAACCAATACCTAGTCATAAATATTTAACTCGATGGCCCCTGACAATATAGTGCCCCAAAAGATGAGCCTATTCTCCACCAACTCCACTATCTCTATGTTAGGAAATTCCCCTCCTTAAGTCCCTGAACTATACGAAAGGATACAACTTACTCAATTCCTGCTACTGGACCATAACCCATTTCGGGTCCTAGCAGCTTGTTATTTCCCCACATCTTATCAACCAAAGGTGGATAATGAAACATTTCCCATAAAGTCTCCCAAGGTATCACGCAGATACTAAACTGTTACGAGGCTTCACACGTAACTCTACCCGTGGTAATTACTACTCTCAAATTAACCAAAAATCTAGTATACACCTTTATTTATTTCTCCCACTACCTAGTCATTTCCCGTCTACCCATCGACTTATGGGTGACACGTTCAACCCAATATGTAACTCTGTCCCTATCACCTCCTGGCGCTTTTTACCAGAGGTGGGACGGAAAGGTCTCACCCAAATTCCCAATAATATTGAACGACACCTTGTTATGTTTCACTCCTTCCCATTAATAGTAAATTTGGGCATACTAATCGATAGTACAACCCATTTCGAGACAACAATTCGTGTTTAGGTCAATCCATTCAACAACCTGATGGAAACCTTGACCCCTCCACGATTTTTACCAACCTGAGCATTAATTCCATCTCTGGAACCATAAAATTTCAAAAACTTCTTGGTTGATACCCTCAAATCAACCTTTTTCCCATTCATAAATGGTTTATCTGGAGAGAAATTCACTATGTCTTACTCAACACCAATTCCCATGCTCAAGAATTATATTCCTTGTGCAGTTTTCGTCAGATAGGAATCTACACCTTGTCTATGCGTAAGACCACTCTAAGCATATAATTAAGTGACACTCTTTTCTATTTTCTAAGAAATGTGACTTCTTGCCTTAAGATATTTTGTTATATGCACCTCCACTGTCTTTACACTCCTTACGGTGGAGATAGTTCACCTTGATACGCATATAGTCGGATTGTTTCCTCTTTCAAACGGATTTCAGTTCACTGCACTTTCCCACTTATTTTCTGACTGCCCTGCAGACATAGATTCAATATGTTTATTCACACATCCCTTTATTTAAGACGACTCTGAAATCACATTAACCAGGGCGCCCATACACCCCAAATCCCATGCATATTTACACAACACCAGAGACGTCACATACGTAATATTTTTCTTTCAAGGTTATCCCACAGATCACATTATATCATATGATTACATTTGATATTTTCCCAAATCGCAATTTAATCTTCTCGATGTTGCCCCGCCCGTTAACTTGCAGTGCAAAAGTTTTCTCAGTGCTTCTTTCGCAGCACTACCCGGCTATACTGGCCTTATAACGTAATAGCTTTCACCTCAAACTGTAACTCCACACGTTCAAAAATCACCCTTTAAACTGGTGTCCTAGCAACATATAACGTCTTTCCACTACTAACGCTTATTATGGCTTATGCACATAACGCTTATTATGGCTTATGCACTAGCCGGGGGTTTAGTTTGGGTCCCGGGGTATTTTTAGGCCATACCGGCAACATAAAGGGTATTTTGGTAATTTTGTATTTTGAGGAATTAATAATGACGAAAATTAGGAATCTTAATCTGATGTGGATTCAACCCACTAAACCCACTAACCAACCCATATTAACCCATTAAGCTACGGAGGTTATCATTTAGGTTTCCAAATTTCCCAAAGAAAAACCCTAGCCACCATAGCCACCTTTGGAGAAAAAGCTTGGAGAAAGAGAGAGAGAGAGGGAATTCTGCAGAAATCTTCACCAAACCAACATCTAAATCAGAGATAAACTCGAGGCAAGTGACTTAATTCCATTTAAATTTCAGAGAATGTTCTTTCCATGTTAGATAATTCCAATTTTATGTTTGTTCTTGGTGAAATATGAAAACCCATGTAGTTTGGAACTTAGAACTTGAAAATCTTGAGGAGAATTGCATGTAGAATGATAGGTAGAGGATTATTCTCATGATATTTGTGATTGGAAGAAATTAAAACGGATTTTATTGGGTTAATTCATGATTTAAAATGTTAGGGTTTGTGTTCTTGAAAAGAATTGGGGAAAAGTGTAGAATCTTGTGATCAAATGATGTTTAGGTTGTATTAATTCCTTAAAAGGTGTTAGAATATGACCCTAGTATGTTTTAGGATGATTGGGGACCTTAAAACATTGATTGGATGAATTTTGGTTGAGACTTGAGGTGTTAAAAATGGTGAAAAACCAGATTAGACAAATCTGGGACGAAACTGGTAGGTCGTTAGAAGCCCCTGCCCAGGTCGTTCGAACGAGCTTCTAACGAATTGACCAGTCGCTTCTAACGAAAGGGAACTTCGTTCGATAATCTCGTTCGAATGAGATATCGTTAGAAGGTACAGTTCGTTCGAACGAACTGGATCTCGTTCGAACAGTCTCGTTCGAACGAGACTTCTAACGAGTTGACAGTGGAATCTCGTTCGAACAGCCTCGTTCGAACGAGACTTCTAACGAGTTGACAGTTTAGGCCTTTTTGGCCTGTTTCGATTTTTGGAGTCCCGTAAACTTGTTCGAGGATATAGATAACCTTCCTTTGATGATGCATGGATAGATTTGGGACTTTTGGGTTATTACGAGGAGTAAATTATATACGAGAGATTTAAATCAATGAACCGTTTGGGTTGTGACGTGAGTGTCTACTACGACGTGAGATAGATTATAACGCGTATGATTATAAATCAGAATCGTATAAAGTGTGTAAATTATATATTGGTACTAGAATGAGAATAGTACTACAATTAAACTACGGGATTACTAAGACGTGTGTTTACTTAGTATTGGTATATGAATTGTGTGTATGACATACCTACCATACTTGCTATCACGGGAGGTTTGCGTTCTCTTAGGTCCCTATAATCCTTGTGTTGCCCGGATTTAGACTGGTTACCTTGATGAACATAGGTCATAGAAAGACTTATTGGGATATTAATAAGTCCGCTGATCGTGGGAGTGTAGGTATGTGCGTGACCCATGTGATGTGACTGTGTTCGCCTCCATTATTTGTGATGTTGTTATCTGTGAACTATTCCTGAGAGATTCAGAATATGTAATCCTTATGTACATGATGTACCGGGATGGATAGCAGAGTATGTGTGCACCGCAGCTTAGTTCTCGGGGTGCTTGTATTGTATATTTATGATGTGAATAATATACACTTAATTAATGGGAACCTTCATGTTAATGTTGTGAATATAATTACGGTATTGTTTCGAGAAACATAACGAGTTAGCTGATAGTGAAATATATTGTATATTGAGCATCTGAGTTTACGTTAAACCCCTACTTAATTACGAACGTTATAATGTTAATAGAACCGAGTAATATGGGTAGGACCTATGATAGTCTAGCTAGAGATGATGTCACTTAGCTAGTGGTTTGTGTCATTGTAGATGGGTACTTACGTTAGGAGTGCACAGTTAGACGAGAGGTGAGAATATCATGTGAGTGCACGTCCTAACATGTACTTTGCATTTAATGTTTTAAATGTTTTTGAAGCACTTGCAGGTTTTTAAAATATAACTCCACATTCGGTCTCTGACCCGTTTGCTTTTCAAATCTATTTTTCTTTGTAAAACCATTTTAGGTGCCCAGCCACAAGGACACCATGCATATGATACTCATTCAGGTGACGAGCTGTAGCTGTTTGTGGAAGCTACAGGGATTTGCTTGTAGACGCTTCTATCACTTGGATTCCAGATTCATTATCTATCAGTTGTAGGGCATGTTGCCCATTTCTATTAGAGTTACATTTCCATTACAGTTTTCAGACTTTGGCATGTATTGATTTAGTATTCAGTTTACTTATCAGTTGTGGGATTTGTAGTGAGGAGTTTTCCTCCAGACTTTATTTACGTTATGTGATGGTTATTCTATTTACTACTTTATGGTGAATGGTGTTATTATTCTTTATTACACTTGTTGCATGTTAATCAGACTTTAAATAAAACTTGGCACTTACTTTTTAAATACTAGGTGGTTAGTAATAATAAAAATGTTTTCGACAGTGATGCTATTAACTGAGCCAACTTGGCATTTTGAATTAATTTAATAAAGGAGTAGCTACCCGGTATTTAATTAGTCGGGGTGTCACAGGTGGTATCAGAGCATCAGGTTCTAGTGTCCTTTAGGATCTGACGGCTTATTATGTTTCCGCTAAGTTTCTTTGATATAGAGCCCTATATTTTAGGACTGTTGTACTCTTTTTGTGTAGGCTTCGTTCTTAAGCTATTTTAAGTTTATAAACAGCGAACTTATAAACTTTGTTCTTATTTTAGATGCCTCCACGACGTTCACGAAGAGTTCCCATGGATGCAACGCCCGAACCCCAGCTCGCTCCAGTTCAGGGCATGATGAACGCCGCTGAGGTTGCAGCTATAGTAGCCCAAACGGTAAATGCCGCAATTGCCGTTGTTCAGCAGGCACCACCTCAGGCGCCGGTTGCCGCGCCAGTACAGGCAAATGCATTCCCGTCTGCTTGGGAACGTGTACGTGACGCTTTTCAAAAAGCGCATCCGCCAGAGTTTGCAGGTAGCTCAGATGTGGTAGTCTCGAGCCAGTGGAGGAAGGATATGCAGAGGCACTTGAGGATGTATGAGTGCACGGATGTCCAGAAGCAGGTGCTAGCTACTTTCAAGCTAGTTGGATCTGCGCTACAGTGGTGGGAGCCCATTACCACCATGGAGGAGAGGGATACTCTCACTATTCAGGACTTCCGGGTGCGGTTTGACCGCAAGTACTTTTCGTCGGTTGTTCACACGGAAATGAGGAGGAAATTGATGAGTCTGAAGCAGGAGGGTAAGACTGTGGCCGAGTATGAGGCCGAGTTCACAAATCTGTTGAATATCGTTCCAGATGAGATACCAACAGAGAAGAAGAAGATTGAGAAGTTCACGGACGGGTTGACATGGAGGATCCGTCAGCATCTGTTGGGGAACCTTTCGTTGGCCACGTATTATGATGTGGTTAACGCTGCTTTGTTACACTGCCAGGACCACCGATTTCATATGGCTGAGGGCAAGAGGTCGGGAGAGTCTAGCCATCAGGGCAGGACTGGAGGACATGGTGCCGGTGGGGCACAATCTGTTCAGGGGCAGAGACAGGGTGAGCAGGGTTCGCAGCAGGGGGATCAGAAGAGGTTTCGATCAGGGAACTACAGACAGGGACATGGAGGTTTCCGTCAGGGCCATCAGGGTCCAAACGGCCATCAGGGCCAACAGGGGCAGAATGGGCAGCAGTTTCACCAGGGCCAGCAGGGCCAAGGGAGGAACGGTAACGGCCACCAGGGCCGGGGACAGCAGGGGCAGAGAGGAGGGAACTTTCCAGGGAAGTGTTTTGTTTGTGGCAAGACTGGCCATAAGCGACAGGATTGTCCTGATAGGGGCAGGGCCCCACAGCAGCAGCAAGGTGCTCGCCAGGAGCCACAGAGGCCTATGTTTCCCGCCGCTCTTCCCGAACCGCCACAGATGGAAGCACTGCCACCCATTCCAACAGTCCCAGTCCAGCAGGGGCAGCTACAGTATGGACGTGTCTACAGCGTCCACCAGGCTGCAGTTCCACAGGCACCGCCCGCGATTGAGGGTACGTTTCCTATCCATGGCACTATGGGTCGGGTACTATTTGATACGGGGGCTACACATTGTTTTATTGCTACGCACTTCGCGAAAGCTTTAGGATTGTTAGCTACGACAGAGAGCACAGTGACGTGTGTTGACTCACCATTGGGGAGTGGGTCACTTATCTTCTTTATATGCCGGGGAGTGAGGGTAGAGATTGGTGGTTTGGTATTACCTGCAGACATGTTGGTATTAGATATGCATGTTCACGATGTGATTATCGGTATGGATTGGCTCGTAGCTTATAGGGCCATGATTGATTGCTTCAGCGGGAGCATTGTTTTTTCCATTCCGGGGCAAGAGATGTTTATAGTGGTGATGCCTCGCCCAGAGGGAGGATCGACCGCTCATCTGTATTACATTGAGGAGGATACCTCTAAGGAGGTAGTGATTCCTTTAGATTCTATCCCAGTTGTCAGGGAGTATTCAGATGTGTTTCAGGAGATACCAGGCTTACCCCGCAGTCGAGAGATAGACTTTGTTATAGATTTGCTACCGGGTACGAGACCTATAGCACTCGCACCGTACCGTATGGCTCCAGCTGAGATGAGGGAGTTACGGGATCAGATAGAGCAGCTGTTAGGTCAGGGCTTCATTCGCAGGAGTACCTCACCTTGGGGCGCTCCAGTTTTGTTTGTGAAGAAGAGGGACGATTCACTGAGATTGTGTGTGGACTACCGAGAGTTGAATAAGGTCACGATACGGAATAAGTATCCGTTACCTCGAATCGATGACTTATTCGACCAGTTGAGAGGAGCTTATTTCTTCTCGAAGATTGATTTGAGATCGGGATACCATCAGTTACGTATCTGGGAGGAGGATGTCTCGAAGACTGCGTTCTTGTCGAGATATGGTTCTTACGAGTTTCGGGTTATGCCTTTCGGTTTGACCAACGCTCCAGTAGTGTTTATGGACTTGATGAACAGAGTGTTCAGGGATTTCCTAGACCAATTTTTCATTGTCTTCATTGATGATATTCTGGTTTACTCCCAGACAGAGGAGGAGCACGCCGAGCATTTGAGGCAGGTTTTGCAGACACTTCGTCAGAACGAGTTGTATGCAAAATATGAGAAATGCGGGTTTTGGTTGAAGGAGGTCCAGTTTTTGGGACACATTATTTCCGACCAGGGAATATCTGTTGATCCGGGGAAGGTATCAGCGGTGAGGGAGTGGGGACAGCCCACGACACCAACGGAAATTCGTAGTTTCTTGGGTCTAGCAGGATACTACAGGAGGTTTATTCGGGGTTTCTCGGAGATAGCAGGTCCTTTGACACATCTGACTCGTAAGGGTGTGCCATACATCTGGAGTGATTCCTGTCAGTTGGCATTCGATGAGTTAAAGGACAAATTGACCTCAGCACCTGTGTTAGCATTGCCGAGACCGGGAGTAGAGTTTTGGTTTACACCGATGCGTCTTTGCAAGGGCTTGGAGGTGTATTACAGCAGGAGAGACAGGCCATAGCTTATGCTTCCCTTAAGCTTAAGACTCACGAGAAGAATTACCCCACACATGATTTGGAGTTGGCAGCAGTGGTATTTGCCCTACGGATTTGGAGGCACTATCTTTTGGGGGAGAAGTTCCAACTGTTCACGGACCACAAGTCCCTACAGTATCTGTTCACGCAGAAGGAATTGAATATGCGGCAGCGTAGGTGGCTTGAGTTTATGAAGGACTACCAGTTCGACATCCAGTATCACCCGGGAAAGGCTAAGATGGTAGCAGACGCGTTAAGCCGTAGGCCAGCAGATGAGGTGGCAGAGGTGTGGAAGGCTAAGTGGAAGGAATTGGGACACCAGGATGCAGTGGCCTGATATTTCATGTCTGTGATGACCGTTACACCGCAGATTGTCACGAAGGTAGTACGGGCACAGGCTAATGACTCGTTCTGTCAAGAGCAGATAGTTCGATTACTAGCAGAGGGAGCCGATTCCTATACCGTTAGATCAGATGGGGGATTACGCTTCAATGGGAGATTGGTAGTTCCGGAAGGGGATGAATTGCGACACGATGTGATGGCAGAGTCGCACGGCTCACGGTTCGCGGTACATCCCGGAGGGGACAAAATGTACCAAGACATGAGACGCCAGTATTGGTGGAGCGGTATGAAGAGAGATATCACTGAGTTTGTTTCGAAATGTGCCACTTGTCAGCTTGTAAAAGTGGATCATCAGAGACCGGCAGGATTGCTACAGCCGTTGGAGGTCCCGGTGTGGATGTGGGAGAGCATATCCATGGACTTTATCACGGGTTGCCTACGTCGCATAGGGGTCACGACTCCGTTTGGGTAATCGTGGACAGGTTGTCCAAGGTCGCTCACTTTTTACCCGTAAGGACTGACTACACTACGGGACACTATGCCCAGCTCTTCATTTCAAAGATTGTGAGACTTCACGGTGTGCCCCTAAATATCATGTCTGACAGAGACAAGATATTTGTTTCGAGGTTTTGGGAGAGTTTCCAGGAGGCCATGGGCACGGAATTGCGGTTGAGTACGGCTTATCATCCGCAGACCGATGGGCAGACAGAGCGCACAAATCAGATGTTGGAAGACATGCTACGCATGTGCATTATTGACTTTGGGGGTGGATGGGAGCAGTACCTTCCACTGGTGGAGTTTGCTTACAACAACTCCTATCAGTTCACTATTGGCATGGCTCCATTTGAGGCATTGTACGGTAGGCCTTGTAGTTCCCCAACATGTTGGTTAGAGGTAGGGGACAACAAACTGCTTGGGCCGGAAGTGATTCAGGATACTTCGGTAAGGATTGAGTTGATTCGAAGTCGCATTCGGGTAGCTCAAGATAGACAAAAGAGTTATGCTGATGCGAAGAGATTTTTTAGGGAGTTCCAAGTGGGGGACCAGGTTTTGCTCAGAGTATCTCCTATGAAAGGGATTATGCATTTCGGGAAGAAGGGGAAGTTGGCACCAAGGTATGTGGGGCCGTTTCCTATTATTGAGCGAATCGGACCGGTTGCGTATAGACTCGGGTTACCAGAGCATTTGCATCGGATTCACGATGTGTTCCATATTTCCTCGCTAAGGAAATACCTTAGAGATAATTTGGCTCACTCCCACATTGCGGTGGAGGACATCGATCTACAGCCGGATAGCTCCTACGAGGAGGGGCCGATTGCTATTTTGGACCGAAGTGAGAGGAAACTGTGGTCAAAGATAGTACCGTTAGTGCGTGTTCAGTGGCGACATCACAATGTTGAGGAGTCCACATGGGAGCACGAGGATGAGATGCGCGAACGTTATCCATAGTTATTTTTAGCAGGTACCTTCTAGTTTCGAATTTCGGGACGAAATTCAGTTATTAGGGGGGAAGTATGTAATACCCCGTACTTTTGGCTATATTTATTTTTGGGATTAATTAATTGAATGCGTATTAATTGGAAATTAATCCGGGTTAAAAATACTAACGAGATGCGAGTTGGTATTTGATTATGTGCATACATGTTTTTATATTAATATTGAATTATGAAAAATTTGTCGTGAGATTGATATACGGCATTTTGGAAATTTTGTTGAGACGCGTGTGATCGCCGCGTCACGGTATAATATTTTGATTATAAAAGTGAATTTAAATTCTATAAACCGTATGGTCGTTTCGAGTGCGCCAACGCGTCCGGAAGGGTCGAGATAGTCAAAAAACACTAGCCGGGGGTTTAGTTTGGGTCCCGGGGTATTTTTAGGCCATACCGGCAACATAAAGGGTATTTTGGTAATTTTGTATTTTGAGGAATTAATAATGACGAAAATTAGGAATCTTAATCTGATGTGGATTCAACCCACTAAACCCACTAACCAACCCATATTAACCCATTAAGCTACGGAGGTTATCATTTAGGTTTCCAACTTTCCCAAAGAAAAACCCTAGCCACCATAGCCACCTTTGGAGAAAAAGCTTGGAGAAAGAGAGAGAGAGGGAATTCTGCAGAAATCTTCACCAAACCAACATCTAAATCAGAGATAAACTCGAGGCAAGTGACTTAATTCCATTTAAATTTCAGAGAATGTTCTTTCCGTGTTAGATAATTCCAATTTTATGTTTGTTCTTGGTGAAATATGAAAACCCATGTAGTTTGGAACTTAGAACTTGAAAATCTTGAGGAGAATTGCATGTAGAATGATATGTAGAGGATTATTCTCATGATATTTGTGATTGGAAGAAATTAAAACGGATTTTATTGGGTTAATTCATGATTTAAAATGTTAGGGTTTGTGTTCTTGAAAAGAATTGGGGAAAAGTGTAGAATCTTGTGATCAAATGATGTTTAGGTTGTATTAATTCCTTAAAAGGTGTTAGAATATGACCCTAGTATGTTTTAGGATGACTGGGGACCTTAAAACATTGATTGGACGAATTTTGGTTGAGACTTGAGGTGTTAAAAATGGTGAAAAACCAGATTAGACAAATCTGGGACGAAACTGGTAGGTCGTTAGAAGCCCCTGCCCAGGTCGTTCGAACGAGCTTCTAACGAATTGACCAGTCGCTTCTAACGAAAGGGAACTTCGTTCGATAATCTCGTTCGAACGAGATATCGTTAGAAGGTACAGTTCGTTCGAACGAACTGGATCTCGTTCGAACAGTCTCGTTCGAACGAGACTTCTAACGAGTTGACAGTGGAATCTCGTTCGAACAGCCTCGTTCGAACGAGACTTCTAACGAGTTGACAGTTTAGGCCTTTTTGGCCTGTTTCGGTTTTTGGAGTCCCGTAAACTTGTTCGAGGATATAGATAACCTTCCTTTGATGATGCATGGATAGATTTGGGACTTTTGGGTTATTACGAGGAGTAAATTATATACGAGAGATTTAAATTAATGAACCGTTTTGGTTGTGACGTGAGTGTCTACTACGACGTGAGATAGATTATAAAGCGTATGATTATAAATCGGAATCGTATAAAGTGTGTAAATTATATATTGGTACTAGAATGAGAATAATACTACAATTAAACTACGGGATTACTAAGACGTGTGTTTACTTAGTATTGGTATATGAATTGTGTGTATGACATACCTACCATACTTGCTATCACGGGAGGTTTGCGTTCGCTTAGGGCCCTCTAATCCTTGTGTTGCCCGGATTTAGACTGGTTACCTTGATGAACATAGGTCATAGAAAGACTTATTGGGATATTAATAAGTCCGCTGATCGTGGGAGCGTAGGTATGTGCGTGACCCATGTGATGTGACTGTGTTCGCCTCCATTATTTGTGATGTTCTTATCTGTGAACTATTCCTGAGAGATTCGGAATATGTAATCCTTATGTACGTGATGTACCGGGATGGATAGCAGAGTATGTGTGCACCGCAGCTTAGTTCTCGGGGTGCTTGTATTGTATATTTATGATGTGAATAATATACACTTAATTAATGGGAACCTTCATGTTAATGTTGTGAATATAATTACGGTATTGTTTCGAGAAACATAACGAGTTAGCTGATAGTGAAATATATTGTATATTGAGCATCTGAGTTTACGTTAAACCCCTACTTAATTACGAACGTTATAATGTTAATAGAACCGAGTAATATGGGTAGGACCTATGATAGTCTAGCTAGAGATGATGTCACTTAGCTAGTGGTTTGTGTCATTGTAGATGGGTACTTACGTTAGGAGTGCACAGTTAGACGAGAGGTGAGAATATCATGTGAGTGCACGTCCTAACATGTACTTTGCATTTAATGTTTTAAATGTTTTTAAAGAACTTGCAGGTTTTTAAAATATAACTCCACATTCGGTCTCAGACCCGTTTGCTTTTCAAATCTATTTTTCTTTGTAAAACCATTTTAGGTGCCCAGCCACAAGGACACCATGCATATGATACTCATTCAGGTGACGAGCTGTAGCTGTTTGTGGAAGCTACAAGGATTTGCTTGTAGACGCTTCTATCACTTGGATTCCAGATTCATTATCTATCAGTTGTAGGGCATGTTGCCCATTTCTATTAGAGTTACATTTCCATTACAGTTTTCAGACTTTGGCATGTATTGATTTAGTATTCAGTTTACTTATCAGTTGTGGGATTTGTAGTGAGGAGTTTTCCTCCAGACTTTATTTACGTTATGTGATGGTTATTCTATTTACTACTTTATGGTGAATGGTGTTATTATTCTTTATTACACTTGTTGCATGTTAATCAGACTTTAAATAAAACTTGGCACTTACTTTTTAAATACTAGGTGGTTAGTAATAATAAAAATGTTTTCGACAGTGATGCTATTAACTGAGCCAACTTGGCATTTTGAATTAATTTAATAAAGGAGTAGCTACCCGGTATTTAATTAGTCGGGGTGTCACATGAGCCCAACCTTCTTTCGGGTGTAACCTCGCAAAGAATATACATCCCGCCCTTGAATAGCGAACACGATAGTCTCGCTGTAACCACCCACTATCATTTACCCGTTGCTAACCAATCTGTACCCAGGATAAAATCATGCTCGCATAGCAGTTATCAAAATGAGTTAACCTTATAAAATGTACCCTCTCATCGTTCACACCTGATCCCCTGCAGGTAAAATAAAAGAGATTCCCATTACCCCACGGTAAACATATACTTAATAGTAACACTACGATACACCCACTAAAATCGTCTCCCTTGAGAATATATTGTTAAGAATAATACTGTGACCACTCGTGTCACAAAGTTCGCCCCATCTATTCGAGGATAAAACTCATACTTCCACTCGCCTATACACCAGTGGCCCAAATGGTTCCTGGACATAATATTATCATTCAACAGAACCAAGACTTTATAATTGTTGTTCCTACTAGGCATCCCACTCCTATCCCCTGATTCACTGTGGACATAATCAATTGTTGTGGTCCCACTTTACACACATAAAACACTTCTCTGTGTCGATCCCCTGCCTTTGGCCCCAATGGCCATTTCGAGGTTGTCCTTCTCGCGTACTTGGTAGTCTTGACCCAAATTATTACCCTCGCTGTCCCTCTGGCTTTGCTAGCCCTATGGGACTCATTGTTGGCCTCGATGACCCGAATTAAATCCACCACCAATGGGTAGGAATTTAACTGATATAAATCATACAGATGGGTTCCTTTATTGGGTATCCCATTGTGGTTCCTCACTAGCACTGCTAAATACAATCTTTCCTTTTGGCTAGATACTCCACCTACCTTGGATTCCTTCTCACAGAAGTATTGATATCAAATCGAAAACATACTACCTTAATGACTATAGCCCCAGTCATCCTAGCCGGAGTTTTCCATCCACGCTTGTGTATTACCCACGACTCCATTATTAATTCATGGATCCCTTATTGACCTCTGCATCCACCTTGTTGGATACGAAGTTTGTTGCATAATTCAACTTTCCCTTATGTCTGGCCACTGTCCGACCCTTCTGAAGTAAGTACTGAAATCTCCTTTGCCTACCGGTTCAAACATATTATGCGAATATTTGCGATCAAATTGCACCCTAAATTTCTTATTATTTATGGTATTTCTCCATGGTTGTGGTGACTGATTCCTACCACTACAAAAATGCCCACTGGACTAAAAATTTCATTCAAAATTTAGTCCTAGGTGCCACCTCACACCACCCTACACAATTATCTTTGAGTTATTTCCTCCCATTGACTTATCGCGCTACTATGCTACTAGAATCCTTATAGATATCCCTTCTAAAATGGTCCTTCCACACTTTCCCCACCCTTTGCTGACTACAGTGGGTGAGATCGAAATTGTACCACCATTATCTACAACAGTGCTTTGGGAGACTGTTGCTCCCGGGTGATAATTCTATCCCTACTAACCTGAGCAAAAATCAAGCCGATTCATATCATGATCACCATTTCCAGAATACCCTATGTCTTTTGTTGACCCTATCCTCCTGCAATTATCCTATGGACCTCGTTGGTTGTCCCAAAAATGTTCGATATGCAAAGTCCAATCGAACTCGTTTATGAATCACCTCACTATACTTGATAGCAGGAAAACGTAACTCGCATATGTAGAGGAATAAAACAATCCTATCATAAGGCTCTACATTAAAGAACGCTAAGCTGAAACGTGAAAAGATGAACATATCCTAAGGACACTAGAACCTGATGCTCTGATACCATCTGTGACTCCCTGCCCAATAAAATACTGGGTGATCAGTCCCATATCAAATTCAAACAGGAATCTCATCTAGTTCATTCTTAGCATCACTGTCGAAAACTTTCTAAAATTTACTAAACACCTAGTATTCAAAATGTGATGTCAAATTTAATCTTTTTATTTAACAACAAGAACCTTATGAATATCAATACGACCATTCACACAAACCATGAATCTAAAGCAATACTGAATAAATAAATAAATGGCCGGTCGAATAAACCATCGACATAAAACCAACATCCACTAATATAACCCAAAAAATAATAGTAACCAGTATAAAGTCCAACTGAAATGAAAATAGCCGAGGCAACATGCCCAAAAGAAATACCAAGCTGCATCCTACTCTAGGAGTGAAATGACTGAAGCGTCTATATTCAAATCCTATAACATCCACACCTGTTGCAGCTACGCATCCTGGGAACAGATCTTCAAGTTTGGCATTCCTGCGGCTGGATACCTAAAAGGTTTTGAAAGTATTTTTGCAAGTATGGGTCATATCCCAAAGTCCTTTTGAAAATAATTTGCAAGTAAATTAAAATGCAACAATTAAAATGTATGAATGCTCTTCATATTTAAGTTAGTGTCGCATTTCCTTGAGATACATCTCACCCCTCCTCTAAAGTGCACACCTAACGCTTTCTTCCTGACCCTCCTAGTTACACCACCTCGTCTAACTAGCCGTGTCATGAATCTCCATGAACTCTACTCTAACCCAAGTAATTTGTATCTTTACTTCGTAAGTTATTTATCGCATTAAGTTAATTAATCATTTCTCAAAAGTCATATAGCATTCACTAGTTATATAAGTAATACAAATTCTCTTCATTTATTTAATTACCCGTATATAGTTATCTACTCCATAATATACGTAGAACTATAATCCACAATTATACATATGTTGAATATAAATAAAACCGCTCTTAAAAGTCATATAACATTCACTAGTTATATTAGTAAAACAATTTCACTTCATGTATTTAATTACCCGTATATAATTATCTACTCCATTATATACATAGAACTATATTCCACAATCACACATATGTTGAATATAATTAAAACTATCCTTCCGAGTTATACCTCATCGGATGCATTCTCTAAAGTGTTATCACCCCAGGTCTACTCAGTCCCATCTTAATTTCTGAGATAGCTAGCCACCGCCGAATCGAAACATAGAAATATAAACGTATTGAAGGCAGTCATATTCCCCCGAGTTTGAAGACAATCATCTCAATGCCCACCTCTATTTGGACGTTATGACCTGGGGATATACTCGCCCTACTCCTCATGATAGGGGATTCACCCACATCGCGCAACCTCCCCCGATAGCACTAGGGCATATAATTCTTAATAAATACCTAGCCACCGATATTTATGAGCACACAATATATATATATATATATATATATATATATATATATATATATATATATATAATAAGTTACAATGGTGTTTTCACTATTCACAATATGGAAAGACACTTCACGGTTCAGATCGAAGCCAACAAGGCAACGATCCAATGGTTGAAATTAAAATATCCCTCTTACCATTTTTGACCCTTAAATATTTGACTTCCTCCTCTTTTTTAACCCTTAATTTTCTTTTCTCTTCTTGCTCAAAATTCAAATACATGGATAAAATAGGAAATTATCACTTTGGAACCTTTTTACACTACCGAGTACACTTCTCTCTCTATCAATCGTACTACAATCAGGGATGCACTCACTCAGTCACAAATCCTCTCTCTCAGCCACGGAGGTGCGATCTTCTTCTTACCGGGATAAATGAGGTTCGAATTTTCCTTACATCTTATGGTTTTTCAGGTTTCAATTGTGAACTGCCTCCAAGGAAGACCACCAACGTCCATAATATGAAGTACACGGTTTCTTTTTCTGTTTAAAACTTTAAATATTATGAAAATTCTACATATATTTGCTTTATGAAAATTTAGGAGGTGGTTTTTTAATGGTAGGTGAGGGGGTGATTTGCAGGAGAAGAATCTTAAATTTAGTGTGCGTCCCATGTGGGTATACACACTTGGAAGAAATTGATGAAGTTGGTTCATTTTTGAAGGAGGTTAGGGGTTTTATTTAATGTTTTTTTGACATTCTTTTTTATGGTTTTCAGATCTAATTATTTTTTTATAGATTTAATTAGATACACTTTCTCTGAGGTACAAATCCCCTCTCCCTGATTAGAACTTTGAGTATTTCATATTTGATGTAATTTCTTTCCATTTTCCCCTGTTTTTCTGGCTCGGGCACTTTTGGGGTAATAATAGTCTTGAGTTGCATATAGAGAGAGAATCACACATGGGTTTGAATTTTTTTTGTAAATCGATTTTGCTAGCAAGATACCACATATAGGTTTTGTGATTTTACTAGCAAGTTTTTTATGCTTATGTTAATTAGATGTAAATGTGTGAAGCGAAGTGAAATGAATCGAATTTAATTCTTATTTTTCTTGTACTCAAAATTATTTGAAACTCATTAATGATAATTGTTTGAATTCGACACTTCCATGATTTTTTAGACCCATTTACACATCCATCGAGATTTTCATCTTTACATCTTAGAGTTTAGGCTTTTCAAGTTGAATTTAGAGACAATATGTAGTTGTGAGTATGGTATATTAGTTATATTATTATTTATAATGGAACCTACAATCCGATCAGGTTTGTACTCCATCTCAAAATTTCCCTTCTTTATATTGTGAGTTTGTTTTGTGGTTCTTTTTTTTTCGTCCATTGACTTTCACCATTTCTTACTTTCCATTTTTTTTGTGAAAAAATAAACAATATTGTGCATAGGTACTATTATTTATGCATGTTTTTATATAGTTTTCTTCTTGAAAATTGAACGGGTATTATATATAAACAACCTCATGATAGGGAAGTAACAAAGAGAGAGACCACAACATACTCAATTTTTTTTTGTTCAGTTAGATGCAAGTAATGTGTGAATTAATATGTTCTTTTTGTTAAGCATTATCCTTTTATATTTGGATTTATTTTGTGCATCTTCTTAAGGTGGAAGAAAAGCGAGGGAAGATACACTGATTTCGTTTTTAAACTTATGCCTCAATGTTTTGCAAACACTCCTTTTATGCATGTAACTGGCACAGGATGTGAGCTAAGCACAAGTCCCTACAGTTATGCTATTTCTTTTTTTTAGAACTATAGATTTAATGGTTGAATGATACTTTATTCTCAATTGCCTTAATAATTCACAGTATATGTCATAGTCATGAGTCATTAACCATAGTGTCATACCCAATTTAAACCCACAAACTCACGAACAATGAGTTTGACCATAAAATCATCACGACATTAATACCGGTATCTCATACTATCTTTGTCATCCTTTTTTGACATTCCTCCAGTTAATACCGGTATCTCATACCAGTTCGAGAGAGTATTTGAATGTTATTATTACAGTTATCGAAAATCATTCGAGAGAGTATTTGAATGTTATTAATACCGGTATCTCATATTATTACAGTTATCCCATTAATACCGGTATCTTTTTCATTTTTTAAGTATATGTCTTAAAATATTGTGATGAAGCTACTTTCGTTAAAATTTTATATGCAATGCTTGCATCCCACACCTTGAAGTGAATCCGATTTAGTAAGACTCGAGGTATATTGTGCGGAAATTAGTTCAACTTCCTAATCCGATTTATGATTTTGGACATGTAATGTTTTTGTGTCATCGTGATTGGGGTATCGTTTCATTTTTGGACCATGCACTATCATTAGAGTTTGGTTTAGGGCTCTCATTAGATGTCTCATCTGCAAAAATGAGAATACATTCGATAAATTTGTAGCAATGTATTAGAGCTAAAATTATTCTATCATTTTCTTATTAGTATGTTTGATAGCAATAAATAATATGCAAGGTTTTTTTATTTATCAACCTTAATGTTATATAACTGTAAGTTGATTGAATTTAATAGGAATTTCAGATAGTGAACAAGTTGAATGCATTATTTGTTTTTATATGTGTTTTTGCAAGTTTCTATTTTGGGAAGTTTCGACCTCGTATGCCTATTTTTTTTGTTTATATGTCTACATACTAAACTGGGCAAATAGAATGATTGAACTTATGAATTAATTCTGAAATTTCCATGTTTTGTATGTCTTTCACCTTAATGTTGATATCTAAATTTGATAGATATTGAAAATCTTCCAATAATATGTATGATTGGAGATGCGTGCAAGTGCGCTTTAGGATTTGGGCATTGGTTCTTAATCATACATATGTGAATGATAGAACATATTGTGAATGACATAACCGGTACATACTCCCATGAATGAATCAATTTCATGTAGAGTTAGATTGGTGTCAATTTTAGCTAAACAATCATATATTTCCCTATGCTGATTGGTGTAAGTTATACTCTGAAACAACATTCTCAGTCTCTCTATGATGATATGGGTGATTGTCGTTGAAATAATTAATTACCGTTATTGGTAATGGTTTTGTGTTTGAACTAAGATTTCTATACCAACTTAGGAGTACATAAATTCATAGAATTTGGATATGTTCGCCCCCTGATAAAGTGCCTTTTGTTTATAATATATTTCCTTTTTTTTTGCTTGGAGCAGGTCTGTTCGAGTAAGTCTATTATGAACTTAGACATATTTGATTTATTTATTTTTGGATCGAGCAGGTATGCTCGAGAAGCTCTGATTGAGCAGGTCTGAATTTGTGTAAGTAATAACTGATATATTAGGAGGGTTTTGGTTATTATTTTGGATTTATACATGCAAGTAATGATGTTGTACATATCATGTAAGTAGTGCCTAAATATCTGTAAGTAATGTTATACATATCATGTATTCGTAACTATTGTAACTGCTCCACATTAATTCCTCTCTAAAACTTTATATAGATCATTATTGGACTCAATTTTGGGGATTCCATAAAGTGTCGATTCAAGTTGATCAATGTTAGCAGGTATCGACCATTTTTTTGATATAAGGTACGGCTTTCATTTCCTCCATTTAAGGTATTGCTTTCATTTCACTACGTTGTCATTAATTGGATCCTCTCTACTATATAGGAATAAGCATTAATGTCCCTATATCTTTACTATAGAAGAATACAAATAAGAATAAGAATAACTGTTTAAATTGTCATTGAATCCAGCATTCAAGCTAAGGAAGCATTTCATTGAATCGAGTGAAAATTGTCACTTTGATAGCATTTCATGGCACTCTGATAACATTTCATGGAACTGACAAAATGAGCAGTTCATGGATTTCACAGAGGTAATGGTTAGTTTACCACAATCCATAGTGTGACAGTTATAGCACTGTCACTGTGATAAAATGTGCACTCTGATAGCACTGCCACACTATGATAAAATACACATTTCATGTATTTCAAAGAGACTTTGTCACTGTGATAGCATTTCATGGATTTCCTTTTTTCTATTCCTTTCAATTCTCCACTGAGCATATGCATATGCATACATTCATATTGCATATATGCAGAGCATATATGTAATCTGCATATATGCAATCTTATTATATATACGCATGTAGTTGAATGCAAGAGTAGCCTCCAAACTATCCATTCTTAATTCTCAGAATTTTACTTAAAAAAAATATAAAATACATGTGTTTCCCAGCTACTAACTCACGCTGCACCGTTATCCCACTCCCATATTTACTCAAACGGTTGCTATAAAATCTCTCCCTCTCTCCCGCTTCTTTCACTTTCGTGCTACTAATTCACACTGCACCGTTATCCTACTCCAATATTTTCTCAAATAGTTGCTACAAAATCTCTCCCTCTCTCATGCTTCTTGCACTTTCATTTTTTGAGTACTAGAGAAGAAAATTGAGGGAATGAAATAACTAAAAAGAGATAAAAATAATAGAGCGGAGGACGACATGATATAGCGATAAAGAACTAGATTAGTGCTTACTAGCGGTGAAGGTCACAACGACCACCATGGAAGCAGTGAAAAGAGAGAAGTAAAGATGAATATGGTCGTTATCGGCCATATTGGATCTCATCCTCCATGTCACTCTTAGTACCTCAATTGAAAGCAGCCTGCTTGGTTCTATTGTATACATTGATACTTCCATATGTACAGAAGAAATTTATTAGAAATGTTTGCACTTTTATTTAACCAAAGTCTTAAATCTTACTACGACTTATTCTGTTTTTAGAACATTTTCCCAAAGCATAAAAAATATCGTTGATGAAGAATGATTGAGAGTGTCTCTTCTATTTTGTCCCACAGAGGCTATATATACTGAAATCGTAGCTTTATTAACTATATTGATGTCGAAATTCCATAATAACGACAAGACGTTGTGAGTGGGCATCAAGTTCTTTATTTATCGAAGTCTGTCTGCATTCTTGCAATAGGCAGAGTGAAGTGTGGAGCCTTGGACTCCACTGAAGTAAATTGGTCAATATACACAGTTATTCACAAGATCCAGTGGACTAACTGAACGTGGCCTACCATTAAAGGAGTTGAAACCCAGTACATTTTTCAAAACATATGTATGCATCACTCTGCCCTTTCTTTTCCTTCCCTATAATTCGTAACTTTCTCATTCTATCCTTCCATGGTTTATGTGTTTTTTTTCCTGTGTATGATTATGGTGTCTCAATGGTTATTGATGGTTCGGTGTAAGCACGTATTTGGTCCTCTTCAGTAACCACCATCAATGGATAAAATTAATCTTGATGTCTAATATAGAATGATTGATTATTTATGTATTGAATTAAGAGGTTGCCTTTTATTCTCATTCATATATTTGGCCAATGATGTTCACACCATATTTAAGTGAATCCATTCAAGTTTCAAATATCAATAGCCATTATTGTTCTATCCCATAAATCAATGATCTGAGACTACAACGTTCTCGATTTTCCTTTCTTTCAATGTTTAGGGGAAAACAAGTAATGGAAGATTTCCATATGATGCATTGCTTGACATTCAAGAGGAAGTTTCTATGATTTATAAACATCTGAAAATTATGATTGTCGAGTTTCTACGATTGAGCTTACTTCCCCACAACCCCAACCTTTATTTATGAGGTTTCTAAATTTTTAGCAAATTCAGACTGCTGCTCGGATGTCTACACCGATGTCCTCATCTATTATTCTTCTGACAGGTATGTAGAAGACGACGATGACCGAACTGATCTATATTTATTAGTGCAAGCTGCATATATGCATCTACATATATGCATATGCATTTATGTAATATGCATATACTTATATCCACATCGGCTAAAAAATGAAAATAGATCTTGATAAATTGAAAGCGCGTCGGCTAAAAATGAAAATATACAGTCGTGTCGGCTAAAAAATAAAAATACATGTTGTTAAGAAGTCTTAGACTACAAACATGCATCCATTTTAATTCAACTTCCAATTTTGATGTACGTTTTTTTCGTTTGGGGTTAGATTAGTGATATTGATGAATTGAAAGCGTGATTTTAGATAGTGTTATGGGAGATTTAGTTTAGGCGTAATGTAAGTGTCATGCTATAGTTACACCAAGCTATCCCACGATCGATGCATATATGCAATCTGCATATATGCATATGGCATATATGAATATGCATATATGCATATATGCATATTGAATATATGCCCTACATATCACTTTTGATTTAAAATGCCAGGTTCATTTGTTCACTTAGATGCTAGGCTTAACCAAGTATGTTACTTGAGTGAATATGCATATATGCATATCACTTTATATGTTTGTTATATCTCCTATCTATTTAATTCTGAAGCACTTTTAATTGTGAAATTGTGCAAATACCTGAGTTTGTTTGATATGTTCTAAGTTTCCAATCTTTACAACTCTTTCATACTTATATGTTATGTTCTTTCTTCACTTTCACACACTACACTTTAGTTTGAAATATGTCACTCTCACATGATTCTGCTTCTGTTATCCATACATGCTGCTGATGCTGTTATCGACACATGTTGACTTATGTCACTCTCACACACTCCACTTAAGTTTGAAATAAACTTCTCAGAATCCACATTGTTTACTTACCCATGGGAATTAGATGGATTCAGATTAAGAATAAGATGAATTTTTCTTAAACATCACTCACATCACGAATGCTCCATATTTCCCTCTCTATTAACACTTTGTGAATATGTATATTTGTTGACCGATGACTCATATGGCCAAGATCCGGGACAACATATGTTTCAGGGTCTCGATAGACAAACTCATGCGGATGAAATGTATGGTCTTTTCTATTCTTTAGATATGATATTGGTTATTTTATTTTTCTCACATTTTTTAAAATTTTGACATAATTTTTCTATATTGCTTGCATATACAGTTATTCTCGATCAAAATTCTCCATAAGTTGTCGTCTCGAGAATCTCTAAAGCTCTGAAGGATGTGGCATACTCATTCAGTGAGGATGATGAAGAAGAAAAATATTCGTCTAAAGCCCTTGGACCTAAGTTGATATATATGTTATTTTTGTTATGAAGTTTGTTTCGTTGAATTATTTGTTAGATGAATTTGAGATCATTTAATATTGTTGGATTTGTTGTTATCCCTTAAGAGGGTGGTTAGTCTAATAAACCAAGGAGACTATGCCCAATTTTTTTTAAATGGACACTTTGTTTATTAGAGGCAATGTGAATCCAGTTGATGAATATAATATATTTCATGTTATATGTGAGTTTGTTTGATGAATTTAGATTATTTGAATGGTTTTGGATAATTTGTTATTTGTTAAGCAGGGTAGATAGTCCTATAAACAAGGAAGATTATGACCAATTTTTTTAAAATTACACTTTGTCTTGTTTTGTTGAGGAACGATATTTTTGTCGTTTCGCGGCTACGCATTTTGAAAATTTTCCGTCGGTTCGCGATTACGTACTTTGGACAATTTTTGCCGTGCCTTCAGGCAGGGGCATACACTAGTGTGTGTGTATATATATATATGTATATATATATATATATATATATATATATATATATATATATATATATATATATATATATATATATATATATATATATATATATATATATATATATATATATATATATATATATATGTATACTAGGGTATGCCCGTGCCTTAGTACGTAATTGCAAGAAGGCAAAAATTTCATTTGCCAAAAAACAAAATGTAATTTTAAAAAAATTGGCCATAATCTCATTTATTTATACGACAAACCCCACTGCTTAACAAATAACAAATAGTCCAACAACGTTCAAATGGTTTAAATTCATCAATCGAATTGACATTGTGCCTTAAATTAACAAAATGTCAATTCTAAAAAAATGGACATAGACTTCTTTGTTTATTGGATTATCCACCTTACTTAAGGAGTAACAATCATTCGTACAATATTCAAAATGTCCAAATTCATCAAGCAAATACTTCAACGAAACAAACTTCTTTAAAAAAATCATGACGATATTCGGGAAAAACAAACATAATAAGTTAAATTTTAAAAAATATGAACAAAATTTCATTTATTTATATGACTATCCACCTGTTTAAGGTATAAAAAACACTTCAACAATAAAAAATAGTGACTCATACGTCACCTATTTAAATAAACAGGCTTATTAATTTGATAAACTATTGGCACTAATTTGTAATAAATAAAAACAAATTATTCGAATTAAAAAAATAATAAATCAAATTTTAGTAAAAAATGTCTTCAATATTAATGACGAAGTAAAAACAATTTTTACTAATAAAATTAAATTTCAAGTAAACAACAATATTCTACTTAACTAATATATTTGTTACTTTTTGGTCCATCATTCATATATACAAATCGCACATGCGTGCACACATTAGTTAGAATCTGCATGTCCCAATACATTTAATTATTGTGCATCAAACTTTGTTTATGAACATACGTCATTTAGTTCACCATAGACAAACAATTTTTGAAATAACATATTGTACGAACCTATTAGTTTAAAAAAATGGAAAATTTTAGTAAGTTTTTTTACATACATACATACATCGTGTTTATGAACCTATTATGTCACCGTGTTTATGAATATATTTACATACACAATGGTACAAACCTATTATGTTAAAAAAAAAATTACCGCATAATTGAAAAGAAATAAAAAATTGTGCAAATTTTCATATGTTAATATAACTATTCCCCATTTTTAATCTATCATGGATTTTGAAATAATTGTTAACTATTGTACAACACAAATATTTATTAACAAACTAAAAATATTGGCAAAGTTTATTAATATAAAGATCCACCATGTTTAAGAAATAAAAAATATTCATAACAATACTAATAGTCCTTCTTGAACAAAACATAAATAACAAAATAACCATACAAAATTTAATTGAAGTCCTAATTTTTTTTAGGACACTATCTAAAGATTTTAAAATTTTGTTACATTTGTCTAGGAACCTTTGTACTAATCGACACCTCACTTAATCAAACAATACAACTAAGGTTAACTGGGTAATGCCTTTGAAATGACACAAGAGCTATTAGTAAGAACATATATTTAAGTCAAAAGACAAAAGCACTAAAAGATCCTAATGGAAAAATGATATCCTCGGTCAAATGGGTATGACCCTATGATTTTATTACCACCTAATAATCCTTCTAACAATTGTCTTCTACCCGATCACAGTACACGCGGTCAGAAGGAAGTGACAACTATAGGTCGTCAGGTCTTTTCAATAGCCTTAGATCTTTGGAGCCGCACGCCAATGTTTAGACCACCAAATATTCCACTGTATATTTTGTTAACCCACACAAACCAACGAAAAAGAGAAAATTAGTTGGACACACACGTTTTTTACTGTGTTAGTAGACTTCGTATTTTTGTACTTGGTCCGGATGTTGAGCTTGCTTTATATCAGATATTATTTTCTTTGAAATCTTCTCGAGCCACGAGCTATCCATTAACTTGATCGGTCACTTTCTTGAGCAGACTTGGTCAGTCACCATACGCATTTTACCAAGCCACTAACTCAGGCAAATTTTGTGTCCCTTCAAATCTTATGTTCCCATGCACATTAACTTTGACAAATTCTTTATATGTACACATATGTAAAAAAAATAGTTTCTTTGCTTACTTAAAAAAGATTTATAAAAAATAAAAACTGTATATTATTTCAAATTATTTTTAAATAAGTAATAAGCATTTTTTTCTATAAAAACTGGTTAAACTTTTTATAACTCTTTAAAAACACCATTTCAACTATTAAAAGGAAATTAGCTGTGATTTTAAAATAATGTTCTATATAATATAAAAAGTTTTTTTTTACAAAATAAACTTTTTTAACTCTATATAAAAATCTGTACACTTTATTTTAAGTTATTTTATAAAAAAAACTAATACTGTTTTCTATGAATATAGATAAAATACTACAAAAATTGTAAAAAAAAGACTTTTTTTTACAAAACAACCCTATTTTCCTTAAAAAAACATTTCATCTCGTTTCATTTAAAAAATATCTCAACTGTTTTTTTTAATCAACTATTATTTTTAAAAACTGGCTATAAAAACTAAAATAATATTTTATATAATATAAAAAATAGATTTTACAAAAATAAACTATTTTAACTGTTAGAAATGTGTCGTTTATATAAACAGTGTCATAGCATTAGTATTTTCACATGTGTCCACATGAGATTAGACCCTTTAATCCACCTGCCTCAGCAGGTCTATATGTCCCTATACGCTGCTATATATAAATCTTAGGTCATCATATGTGATAGCTTACTTTAGCTGTTGGCGTGTAAGCCAATACAACTTTAGCTGTTGGTGAGAGTTTATATGTGTGTGTGTGTGTGTGTGTGTGTGTGTGTGTATATATATATATATATATATATATTTGTATGTTATGCGAGTATATATGTTAGTGTTATTTTATATTTTTATATATAATAATAGTTGCCCCTAGTCTGTTACGTCAACAGTTGGACAATTTCCTGATGGCGTGTCCCCCCTCCCCCCAACAGTAGGTGACATGACTTTTTTGTTTCCCAAAGGCCAGTTTTTATATACCGATGTGATCGAACCCCTTGGTACTATTTTAACAGTTAATTAAAACGAATCCTAAAAAGTAAGTTCACGTTTTTTAAACAATTAAGAAAATGCATGCTCGTAATAATATATAATAAATCAAATTTTAAATATTAAAAACCAAATTTATTTATGAAAAAAGATAGTTAATAAGTTTTACCCTGATAAATTATTTTCAAATGAATTTTAATGTCACATTTTCTATACCTCCCATTCCCCACATGTGAACATTATATGAAAGTAAAATATACAAATCTCATCCACTTTAACTGTGAAAAGTAAGCATCTTAAATAAATCATTACAATGACAACATTTTCACAACTGAAAATCAAAAATCTTTTTAAAGGATGAAAAAAAGTATACACACAAAGGCCACATATCTTGTCACACAAATTCTGTAGGACTGTATCCCTGAATCTACCCAAATTCGCATTCCACCAAAATTCGTAGAGATCTGTGAAATGATGATATTTTCCCAATATGTTTAGTAATTAAGAATAAATCCATCCATGTATTAAAATCTTAGTAAATGTATAACATTACATATATTATCAAGTGAGTAAAAAAATCAAAAAATAATAATCCAGTAAGAAATTAAGGGCGCTAGAGCATCTTATTATTTAACATACATAGTTTTATTTTTAACACACAAATTAACTTCTCTATTTACAAAGCCATGTACATTCTAAGTGGTGAATCAATGGCTATAAAAGTACTTTTATTTCAGAGACGAATTGACTCCTCATGGAGCAGAGAAAACCCACACACGGTGAATCAGTGGCTACAACCACTACATCAAAGTCCAAATAGTAATGAGGGAAATCACTAACATCGATGGGATCTGGAGTAACTCGTTTCCACCATTAACATTTGCCAGAAACTTGATCGTGCAGTTGTTGTTGGAAGAGGTTGCTCACACGGATGAGCACCAGAAGCTTCGATAGTCTTGCAGTTTTCGTCCGCCATTAGTGCCTGTAAGACAAAGAGCAAGAGAAAGGAGAAGAAACTCGGTGAAAAACTTTTAGAATGGGAGTTTTTTATTCCTTTAAAAGCTCTGAGAAGGCAAGCGGACCAACAAAAGTGAGATCTAAAAAAAAGTGCAAATCTTCTTCCATGCTTCCTTGAGTGGTTAACCACAAACATTAGTGAACCACATTACACAGATATATGTAGATATAAAAAAATTAAACACAAATCGGAGAGTGTGAGGGCAATTTAATATCTCAAAAAATCAAGATCTAAAAATCAACATAGAAACCCCGAATAATTACTCAACCTTGTATGTAGGCGGACATGGGAACATCTGTGAAGAAGGCCGAAGTGGATGGGGGTGGATAGCTATGGAGCTCGGAGGGGGAGGGAGGCCGAGGGGAAGAGTGGGAGAGATGGTGGTGAGGATCTCAAAGAGAGAGAGAGGTTAGGTTACAAAAAAACAAATTTGATGGGTTTATAAGAGAGGAGAAATATTAAGAGAGAAGAAAATATTCTCGAGACATGCGCTCTGTTAAGATCAGATTACAATCTTACCCTCAATTTTGAATTTTAATATAGAGGGGGAATAAATTGGAGTGTGTTAAAAGAGGGAGAAACCAAAAAATAAAGGGTAAAATAGGAAGTGTAGGACAAATTCTAATAGATGACATCATTGTTGAAGCTTATGACATACATAAGTTTTATACTTTATATATATATATATATATATATATATATTATTTAATCCCGACTTTATCGTGTACAAAGTCCGTTACACTAGCCAACATATTCTCGAGTCTATAGTCCGACTCTAATTTAATTAAAATGCCTATTAATTAAGTTAATATCTCCCCGAGTCTGTGATCCAACTCTAAGTTAATTAATATGCCCATTAATTAACTTATTATCTCCCCGACTCTATGGTCCGACTCTAATTTAATTAATATACTCATTAATTAATTTAATATCTCCCTAGTGTCACACAACCAATGTACCCGGGCTCGCTCACCTAGCCCGAATTTCCATCTCTTAGAACGTACTCCTCAAAATTTCATTATAAAGGGAACGCTCCTAATTAAATAATATTTAACAATTAATTATATCATCCTATAATAAATTATTCCAAATATAAGCTATAATTAATTAATCCCCCATTAATTAATCTATTATCATGGCGTCACTCAACCAAAATATCCGAACACCCCCTTGATCCATAATACAATATCCCCAATAATTATTCAAAATTCTCCTCAATAAAGTTTGCACAATTATTAATGTGAGGTTTTCAATTTACTCAATCTGCACAGATTTAAAATGCCGTTTTGGGGCATTTTGGAGCCGTTTTGGAGAAAACATATAATAGAACAAAAGTTAGAAAACACGATTTTCTACAAGGCTAAGCGAAATCGCCATTAACAGCTTTTGTGAAGATTTTTACCCAGAGTTCTCCACCGAAATCCTTAAGTGTTCAAAATTAACTCTAACCTAACTTAAGTCCAAATTCGAATCAAATAATTGTTATCTTAGATACGACATTAACTATGATTCTTCCTGGATTCTTTACAGATCACAAAACCTTTGAATTTAACAATTGGTGTCTCCACAATTCATACTAATAAATTATCATTCTCAAATCTCAAAATTTATTTGTAATATCCACAAATTTAAAATCCAAATTTGTGTCTACCCAACCCAAAATCATTATTTCAACACAACTACTATGATATGAATTGAAGACTACAATTAAATGAAAAGCAAGTTTAACCACTTGCCTTAAGAGTTCGTAGTGTCTGATTATCCTTTGGTATAGAGATCGTTGTGTGATGAAGAACACCTTCCTTGTTCTTCCTCTTTGGCTCTCTAGAGTCCTCCCTTTTTGTCCCTTATGTTCTCAAATTTCTCCTAAATGAGTTATGGCTGCCCACAACTCCAAAACTTAGGCTTTATCGCCAAATACCATTTTTAATCATATGGGCCTAATTAAAATGACGCAAATACTTCCGATTGGACTCGGTTATGCCAAAAAATATCCCGTGACCCATTTACCATCCCCGGGTACAATTTTCAGACTATCTCGGCCCATCCGGACTCAACCATGCACTAAGAATTGACATCCGAATTAATTTATAAAAATTTTCTATCTCACACCCAACTTAGTTTATATCCAACTTCTGGCTGAGATAAATAAATGTCACGTTAGTTATACACATTATGACGTAAATAAATTATTACTATTCATTTAGTAATTTAATTTTCGTAAATATTAATTATTTTCTCACCGATTGATATTTAAATAAATATTAACATAACTAATTCAATTAAATTATGACATACAAGTAATTTAAAATTTTCTCGAATTAATTAAATATTAAATACACAAAAATACGGGGTGTTACAATAGATAGGGAAACGAAAGGAAGTCTGGCGAAGGCTAACCAACCTCACATACCGGTACTCTCCTAGCTGCAAAATAGGTTGGGAATCTCCCCACTATGGCACTGACTAATAAAGACACCGAACTACGTGCTTCACAAACCAGTTGACCCAGTTCACTATCGATAGGTCAAAATCGAAGAAAGGATGGATAAAGAAATTAGGAACACCTACCAAGGTATACTTAGTAGAGGCCGTCAGACGAAACCTCTTTGCAAGCCCCATGAATAACATTAGCGGGCTCCCCTTCAGAATATCAAAACGACCCTCTTTTCAAGTATTAAGACTATTCAGGGTCTCAGCGAGCACCAACACCGCAATATTATTGAGGTAAGACATCCATGCTTTGATCACAACCATTTGAAGATCAATAATCAAATCCCTTCTCACCAGTAAAATCCTCGCAGTAAGGCCCAAAGCATCATCTTCGACAAATCCATCATCCTCAATGCCCCTCTGGCGCACTGAATACATAATCGTCTGAAGATAAATAATACCTCCAGTAACCAACGGCTGAGATGTCGAAGGAAAAATAGGGAGAAACTCCGCCAAAAATGCCCGAGGAGAATGAAAAAAATCGAGCATAGCCAACGCAACACTGGGGATGAGCCCCAACTTTTTTAAGAATTCCTCGCAAGTAAGGCACACCTCGCCCGGCCAAAATGGAAGACATGTTCCTCGAGATACCAGAATTGTACCTTCACTGCTAACAAGTTTTAGTCTATGGCTCGATTACACCACAGAGAAACCTGACGCAAATTGAAAGAATCATAGTCAATAATGTAAAAACACATAACCTCCGGATCTTCAAGATAAGAGGACAATTCTTCATGCATGGGAATAGCCATTTGGTGAATAGGAAATGAGAAGCAAGGAGAGATATGTGGGTGTTGGTGAAGAAAACACACACCATACCCCTCCTCTTATACCCAAAATTCTTTGCAAAAAAGAAAACTCTCGAGACCCGATTAATTCTCAACCCTATAGAAGTACACTGATTTGTAGGACAGTGCAAGCAAATCCTTGGAACAATTTGACTTGACTCCCTTGCCGATGAGTAGGTCGAGGTGTATGCCGTACGGCACCCCTTTTTTGTAAAATTCCATCTTTCGTTTTTTACCAATATCAATTTCCAAAAAAATCCTTATTTTGAAAATCAACCCTCGGGTCATTCTTTTTAAAATTACTCATTTTATTTAATAAATATTTTTGTCAGAAAAACTATTTTCATTCTCAAAATAAATTCTTACTCAAATTTTGTTTCCCTTAGTTAATTACTTTTACTCCCCTTTTCTAAAAAATAAACGCTTTTCCTTTCGTTATCATTCCATACTTATCTCTATCTTTGCATAAAGTTGACAATCTCAACAAAAAATTAAAGGTGCATATTGGATAAGTCATTAAACTAAGAAAAATACCCAAGAAAGAAAATGCATATTTTTCATATATATTCTTACTTCACATGATTACATTTTACAGATCGAACAAAGAAAAAAATAAATAAATAACACGGGACTTCACTCGAACCCTTAACCTTCCCCACAAACCCACAACCTCCATTGCAAACACACTTTCTTCGGCGATGAGTGGTGGATCCTCCACTCGAAGAAACATAACCCTAATATGAGGTGACAGACATCAGAAAATAGTAAGTAGCAAACTTCTGGATATAACCATACATGGAGGCCATCCATTCCTTGATATCCCATAGTCAGTTGGTCAACACCCGAACATACTTCAAGTAAAAGAGCAACAAAAGACAAAGCAGTCAGTAAATAATAAGAAAGAATTTATGGAAATAGAAAAGAGAAAAATAAAGAATACACCTCAGTCCTAACCTAGACACCGATGCATTGGGACGGTGCGACATGCTCAATAACTCCCTGCTACTCAGTCAAAAATTGTAAGAAGGTAGGTAACCTGAATGATCAGAGCCTCCTCTACCGCCGCCACTGAAGCACCACCACTCATGTTGTGGGCTGATCCCACTAGTGCACCGGTTCCCTTACCCAAAGTCGTGTCAGGTGGAGGCATGTTCTTCACGTCATAAATAGGAGGGAATCAACCACCTTATCACAAAGTCCATATAACCATAGCTCTCCACCGTATCCATTTAATACATATAGGTTTCACCTATCATCGCTGTCGCCCAAGAATTGTCTGACATCTCTCTCACCCACCTCATATAAATAGGGGTGATGATGATGGGACTAGAACTCCTTCTCCACAATTGGCCTCACTATCCTCTCTCCTAGGTACCAGACGTACCCAAACTCATGTGCAATCAACCGCTGCATCTACGCATGCATGCCAGTAACCCTTATGTCCCGCAAAGATACTCCTCAGGGGTAGAAGGTCACCTACAATCCCCAAAATAGAAGGTCACCTACAATCCCCAATATCTACTGAATAAATAAAGATGCCAAGAAAAACTCAAAAATGATAAAAAGATAACCTGGTCGTTTATCAGGGCATTTAGGACCTGCCACACGTCTGCCAAAGATTAGGACTGATTTGATCGTCAGTTGGACTTTTGCCACCGAAAGATCTAGCGAGGGAAAATACCTCATCCTTCAAGGCCATTAGCCCCGCATTGTGCCCAATCACCTCATAGAATCACGTCTGCAATAGAGGAATTAAAAAAAAAAAATAAGAATGAAAGAAAATGCATAAAAGGGAAAATACCTCGAGAAGGTACTTCGAGAAGGTACGTGGTCCCCACAAAAGTCTGTCAGTAGCACTGGCTAAAAGTATCCAAAGAAGAATAAAGGCACGCCAAAGGCAGGCACCCCTGTTATACAGTTGGACATTAGAAATTGTCCCCTAATACGATAAGAACCAAAGATGGATGACTCGTCGCTCGTCACCACGAATAAAACACCAAGTATAAGCAAAATAAACAGACGAGTCACCTGTCTCACCTACTACCCGTCAGTCACATACACCCTCCTTCTCAAGAGAATCTCCCTTAATATAGATATTCGAATAGAATCCCCCAACACGATTCTACCCACATCTCCTAGAGCTGACTGCATCACCTCCGGTGTCACCCTCAAAGTACATCCAAAATTATCTGGAACCCCTCGCTATGTATCCTATTAATAATTTGTCTTTGTGGGAGTAATAATCATATTCCCGAATCCAAAATGAATTATGTGGGTAATGTCCCACCACCTCTCCCCCAGAGCACATAACACCGCAGTAGAACATGGTGTCTCATCCAAAGCTTGTGCCAAGGGGCCAAACCCGACATATGAAACCATCCAACGCACAACAACAAGGACCTTATCTTAAACCTCCTTCAACCCAATTATCCCCAGAGACCGAATGCTCGAAGGAGCTATGTTAGTTTATAAGAAAGATGAAGAAAAACACCTCATTATCACAAGGAATAAAGAGAAAAACAAATTCAAAGACCAAAAGTCATCATACTTACATAGCCACTAGTGTTCTTACCCTTAGACGAACGATGATAAGCAGGATCGCGTTGCAGGGTACGCTCATCAGCTACAGGCTCAAACAAATCAAAAGCATTCTCATTGCCCAATACAAGTGGTACCATAGACTTCTACTCCAGTCCGACCCGATCATCAATAACTAAACCACTCATTGTTGTACACCTTGCTTGAAGAACCAACCATTTGAAGTCTTGAAGCAAAAATGACGTAGGAACGATCATTCAACCACTTAAAGTTGTGAAAAATGGGTAAGGATTACCCCCTTTTATAGAAGGTTAAAGGGCCTACCGATCGGTAGCCCCGAGCCCATACCGATCAGCAGCTTCTTTTTCCTCTTACCAAAGAAGCCTAAGAGTCCATGCAATTGACGATTGTCACCCCTTTCGAACCTACTTATCAACAGTCCTTATCAAATTTGGTACCAAAAAAATCAAAAAATTGCTCGAAAAATTTTCGAAAAAATATGGAACATTGTTTTTCCTCAAGAAAATCATTTTTGGAGAACTAACCCCCTTACAAACTCTCAAAAGTCCCCAGCAGGATTAATCTCACATTCTTATCCTCAGTATATTCCACAGCAGAACCAATGATGTGCCTGCATCCAAGTCTACTATAATTCCTCAGTCGGAACCCCAAAACTAAACATCCCCCGAAAGTGCCTCATGACAACACAATCCTCAACAAAATGCACTTGCACCCTCAAAATAATCTAAATTTACCCAGGAGAGATATTCCCCACACTATAATATAAGGTCCTCATAATTGACCTCGGTCTTTAAAATTGGTCATCCTAATTTAAGCCCTCAAAATTGACCTTAGTTTGCAGAATTGGTAGTCCCAACTTTAGGTCCTCGAAAATGACCTCGACCCTCAGAATTGGTCGTCATAACTTTAGGTACTCTGAATTGACCTCCGCCCTCAGACTTGGTCATCACAACTTTAGGTCCTCTGAATTGATCGACCAACATAATTGGTCGTCAAAACTCAAGGTCTGCAGAATTGACCTTGACTCTCAAAATTGGTCATTTTAACTTTAGTTCTTCAGAATTGACCTCAACTCGTTGAATTGGTCGTCATAATTATAGGTCCTCACAATTGATCTTGATCCATTTAATTAGTTATCCTCGACCCGTAGAATTGGTCCTCCTAACTTTAGGTCCTGGGAATTGATCTCGGACCACAGAATTAGTCATCTCAACGTTAGGTCCTCAAAATTAACCTTGGCCTGTAGAATTGGTCATCCCAACTTTAGATTCTTAGAGTTAAACTTGGTTTACAGAATTGGTCATCACAACTTAATGTCAGTTGAATTGACCTCGGCCTACGAAATTGGTTGTCAAAACTTTAGGTCCTCATAATTGACCTCGGACCTCAGAATTGGGAGTCATAACTTTAGGTCCTTAGAATTGACCTCGGCCCTCAGAATTAGTTGTCATAACTTAAGGTCCTCTGAATTGATCGACCCACATAATTAGTCATCACAACTGAAGGTCCACAGAATTAACCTCGGCCCTCAGAATTGGTTATTATAACTTTAGGTATTCAGAATTGACCTCGACCTGCAAGATTGGTCTTCATAACTATAGGTCTCCATAATTGACCTCGGTCCGATAATTAGTCGTCCTCGTTCCATAGAATTGGCCATCATAACTTTAGGTCCTCAGAATTAACCTCGGCCCATAAAATTGGTCGTCTTAACTTTAGGCCCTCATAATTGACCTCAACTTGCAAAATTGATCATCACGACTTAAGCTTCGTAAAATTGACCTTGGACCGTAGAATTGGTTATCAAAACTTCAGGTCCTCAAAATTGATCTCGACCCTCAGAATTGGTTGTCACAACTTAAGGTCCTCGAAATTGACCTCGAATTGGTCCTCAAAATGCAAGGTTCGCAAAATTGACTCCTACCCTTAGAATTGGTCATCACAACTTCAGGTTCGCATAATTAACCTCGGCCCTTAGAATTGGTCCTCACAACTTCACGTCCTTATAATTAACCTTGGCCCTCAGAATTGGTCATCATAACTTTAAGTACTCGAAATTGACCTTGGCCCTTAGAATTAGTCACCCCAAATTTAGGTTCCTCGACCCTTAAAATTGACCATCATAACTTTAAGCCCTCAAAATTAACCTCGACCCTCAAAACTGGACGTCATAACTTTAGGTTTTCAAAATTGACCTTGACCATAAAAATTAGTAGTCACAAGTTAAGGTCATTAGAATTTACCTCGGCCATTCACCCCAACTTTAAGTCCTTAGAATTGACCTTGGCCCTCAGAATTGCTCATCCTCATCACAACTTGAGAATTAACCTCGACCGGCTTAATTGGTCTCCCTATCAACTTAGAACCAATCTTTACACATCCTTGACCCTTTCAATTGATTATCCTCGTATCCTTCGGTCTTTAAAACTGATATTGACCCGTTGAGTTGGTAATCTTCATCTCCTTAGTTCCTCAAAATTGACCTCAACTCGCTAAATCAATCATCCTCATCTCCTTAGGTCCTCATAATTGACCTCAACCCATTAAATTGGTCATCTTCATCTCCTTAGGTCCGCAGTACTAACCTCGACCCGCTAAATCGGTCAACTTTATCTCCTTAAGTTCTCAGAATTGATCTCGACCCTCAGAATTGATCAACCTCACACTCTAGGTCCATAGAATTGACTTAAAATCCTCTTTCCCAATGTCGATGTGGTGTCTATCATTCGAAGACCTTCACTTGTTCCAAGCTCGCCCATCGATGGAATTTCTGTAGACACCCCATCCTAAGATTCCCGAAGCACCCATTTGGTCCTTAGCATTCTCTTTTTCACCATCAAACCTAGGTTATACCCCGAGTACCGATCTAAAGGTCACCACGTGCTCCCGATTCCTATTTGACTCTGTTTAACATTCTCGCCTGAGAGAAATATCAATGAATCTTATAAGGGCCCTGAATTCCCTTTCCAATGGTACGTGTCATGCATAAATCGGCCTTACAGTTTAGATGACGGTCCATTTCACTATCGAAAACTGATCTAGAATCCATTGGGCGATCTCAGGACCATTTAACTTCGATTAACTTTCTCTTCAGAGAAAAATCTTAATGAATGTTTGAAGGGCCCTAAGTCCCCTTGACAATGGTTCTCCCCATGTGCGAATCGGCCTTACAATTTGAACGAACGATCCGTTTCATTATCAAAAATTGATATAAAAGCCACTAGGCTCTCCCAAGTCCTGTTCAACGTCGATCAACTTTATCGTTTGATTTGAAAGATCAATGAATATTTGAAGGGCTCTAACACCCCTCTTTAGTGGTCCTCCCTGTGTGATAATCGGCCTTACGGTACAGACGAATGATCATTTTTACCCTAAAAAATGATATAGAGGCCACCGAGCACTCTCGGGCCCCATTTGAATCTAGTCAATTCTCTAGCATGAGCAAAGCTCAGTGAATTTTAGAAGGGCTCTGAATAGAATTTTCAACTGTCTTCCCCATGAGTGAATTAGCCATACGACATGGAAGGCACTTTCGGGACCCGTTTGACCTTGGTCAACTCTCCGAACCGAATGAAGAAGAATGAAATTTCAAAGGGCTATAAAGACCCTTTCCAATGGTCCCTCTCATTCTTAGATTCAGCCTTATGGCTTAGATGTTTTCCTTGGAAAATTTCCTATTTAGTGACCAATGGGAGCTTTCGAGTCGCATTTGAACTCAGTCAACTCTCGGACTCGAGAGTGGCTCAAAGGATTCTTAAAAGGATTTGAATAACCTTTCCAATGGTCTACCCCATGCACGATTCTGACCTGCGAATTTCATCTTACGACCATTTTTTGAAAAACCTTCCCCAGAGAGACGAATTGCATCCTCAGGACCCATCGTATCAGCAGTGTGTCTGGGGTTCTTTGTCAATAGGAAGGTCTAGGACCCTGTCGATTGTCCCCCCTGGTCCTACAAATAGATGTAATGGCCTTATTATGAAAGGCAACTTTGAACATCCTTTTGAAAAATTCAGACAACATTCTCTCGAATTCAAAGCTCCTACCTTCCTAAAAAGCCCATTTGCCACATTCCTGTCATCATTTTCATACTCTATTTACTAAATTTCCACCAACTCCTGATACCACTTTTGCCTCATTGGGAGATCAACATATCCACACTCAAGATCCACTTTAAGTCTTCATAAGGAGGTGCTATTCTCCATCATTTTCCTTAAATTCTCTTATTTTAGTATTAGTTGTTTTATTTCTACTTTAGCGCTTTATTTCATCACATCACATACATTAATATCAAACTTTTATTAGTAGTATTTGCAGATACTCTATTTTCATAAAAAAACAAAAAATAAGAAAATAGGGTTTATCTATAAATTTCAAAATAGGGATTCTCACTACACATTCCAAAACTTAAAGCACATTTATCTCTACACACATATAGGAGAAATCCCCCCGTTTGCATTTATGGGTTAAACCCACCCGATGTCATTTTCGAACTATGTGGACTTTGATGCCCCTTGAGCTAATTAGGCATCTTGCGTAAATCCCTAGACTCCAGTCCTCCCTTATGCACGTTTGTTATGTTATGTTATATATATATATATATATATATATGTATATATATTATTAAATATTATATTCTTGCATGATTATGTCTTGTCCGATGTATACATTCTCTCTTCTATAACAACTTGTGATTCAGAAAACACTTACATTATATTTTGAATTATTATTTTTTGGGAACACTCCTAAGGATGAACTCACTTTATCATTTTCCATAACACAAGTTGACCGCTTTCATTCTCCATCCATATTATGCACATAAAAACACACTTCACGGAGTCTAAAAGAAGAAGATTAATACATACCCATGAGGGACCGAAAGGTCGGTATGGGTGCCTAGCACCTTCCCATTCCATAACTTAGTCCTCGGACCTTTAAAATACTTGGTTTTGTAAGCGTCAGTATAATCTATGGTGCCGCTCTCTCTAGGCGATAACATTTCTTTTGCCTATTTTGTGCAAACTAAGTTGGAGACTCTATCTCTACATATTACCCCACATTGGTGATGTCCGAGCACCCGAAAAAAGGGCGCAATCCTGTGCGATGCCAGAGAGAAGTCCTCCTAGCCCCCTCGATATGGACATAAAGAGAGTTCAAAACTTGTAAAGATTGTGGTCTATTATAGGTTAAGAGGGACTCTAAGTATTTTAAAGGGGAGGGGATATCATAGCTTGCCCCTTGTTTAATGACATTTCCCTTCCTTTTCTTAAGACTACTAAGGAAATCACTGTTCATTGATCCTTTTGCCTTAGGGGAAAAGGCATGAAGATCAATTTCATTTCCATTTATTATTTAAGGGGGTCTTAAAGGTAGGAGTTTCTTTATTAAAGGTCCCATATGGGGGTTAGACCATGGAAATGTTAGTGTTTCAATCATTTGTATGATATCAGAGGTTGCAAGCCCCTGAAATAGAAGGTAATCTTTGATCCAAGTCAAGCGTCTCACTAACCTCTTTTGAGATTTTCAGTGGAGGTTTATTTTTTCCTTGGGTTTTATCATAGAGTACTATAGGGTCAATTGACTTTTAGAGATTCAAATGTATCTCCAACAAAATCGAAAGGTACCTCGTATCCCTTTCCTCCTTTGTCCAAGGTTTTAAAAGGATGTGAGACCTTCAATCGTTTAGTGATTGTCATCTTTTGCCCTTTGTCTTCCTAAGGGACATAAAATATTGCTTAAGTAGATGCCCATCCATACTATTTTGGACATGCTCATCCAAAACTACATCTAAATAAAGAGAAATAAAGGCGACTAAAGCTATTATGAGATTCAAAAAAGGAATTAGATAAAGATAGGAAAAAAATAACCAAATGAAAGTTTAGAGCCCCGAATTGATACCACGATATTCTATATTATTCCACTCAAGACACATTATAATTAAGGCAAGCATGGGGTTTCCTTCACTGATTTTGATTTCACCACCCTTAGAAATTATAGCATTTGGGGTATCACATACATAGATAACAAACTCATTAGTCATATTCTTGATCCTATTCGGTGTGAGGGGTGTATTCTACCCAATGTATTTATCTAAAATAAACCTGGGGGATAGAGGGCAAGATTGAATAGGTTTCTTAACAAAAAATTTTAATTTTCCAACCAATTAAAATAACCCTACCATAACAAACAACTAGGTGAGATGATAAAAGGATGCAAATCCATAATTTGAAACATTTAATAAGGAGATTTACGTTAGTTGTGACAAATAATAACTAAGTGGAAATCATATCTTCAATTTCAAAGGATCTAACTAGATCTAATATAGATCTAAGTGATGTGTGTGTTATATATGTAGGTGATCGAGTGGAAAAACCGAGCGTCCGTGTAATACGCTAGTCGCTGTTATCGGCTTCCAACCTCAATACAAAAAAAAACCTAAACTTTTAACTACACTTTTATGGAGTATAGTAGTAAGTCTGGGTATCGAATCCACAGGGAATGTTTTATAGAATTTAATTGATTTATTACTTCTAAAATAAAAATGAAAAAGATGATGATTGGGAAGATTTCTATTAAAAAATTACTTAAGAAAAACAAACTGAAAAGTGTAAAAGAAATTAGATCTGACAAATGGGAGAAAATAGGGTAGGGTACAATCCCTCAATCCTTAACAAATTATCCTTTAGAATACTAGAATTATAAATCAAAATTCTTGATTAAATCCAGTCCTTATCATCACTAAGCATTACATATATGAGGGTCAAGACCGCATCATATGAAATCAAAGATCAATATAAGGCGGTGAACGACAAATTATACATACAAAGCATTCTTAAACATCCCAAGTACCTAGGGCAAGAGAGATTAAAAGATATGACAATGCATATATGATTTTCATTCACGATTCAGCCAATATTTTCATTTATTTTCTAATTTTCCATACAAATAATTTGTATTAGGATTGAGTTCATGTACCCCAACCCTTGGGAATTTAGCTAAACATGATTGGATAAAAAAAATAAATTCATACACAACATTAAGGATCTACAAGACATTATAAATAAATTGCAAATAATAAAACAAGAGAATGGAAATGAGATTACTTGAATTCAGCAACAAGAACGGAATTGGGATTCAGAAATTCTTACAAAATAGGATTCATGAAAAGTCTTGAAGGAATAGAAAATTTGCTCTCAAAATCTAACCCTAAAATTCAATCTAGCACTTCTAACCTACTCCTAACCTAGCCTCTCTCTAGAAACTCCCCTTCAAATGATGTAGGTCATGGGCTTTTATAGCACAAAATCTCGAAATTGACAACCAATAGTGCTTGTGGAACAAGTTTTCCAAGAGTTGCACTGCATTAAATGCATAATTAATGACAGAAATCCGCACATCCATACTCTTCAATATCCCGCAACTTCAAAACATCGTAACTTCTTCACCGTAGCTCGGATTGAGGTGCCGTTTTTTCCAGTATTCTTGTAATTTATAGCTCTTCAACTTTCTAGTTGGCCCCACCTTCGGACTAAGGCTGAAAAATTACGAAAATGCCATTCAACCCTCCATTTCTTGGTTTCTTTCATTGTTTTGAGTTCTCCTTCGAACTAACTTGCGTGAAATACCTGTAAAACACATGAGAAATACACAAAACAAGAAATACTTGCCAAAAAAGGTTAGTAGAATACATTTGAGACAAATCCAAGCTACTTACACTGCACGGGATCATAAAAATACTGAAATTAAGGGGATAAATGTGAAGAATATGTGCCTAAACACACCCCCTAACTTAGAACTTTGCGCGTCCCGAGCAATGTATATGAATACTAACCAAAATTCTACTCTTGAAAATTCCTTTATTAAAATAAAATTCCATTTTCGCAGGCACGCGATTGCATTTAGCGTATGCAACAAGCCTTTAAACCCCTAGGTTACCCTAGTAGGACGAGTTTTGTCTCGTGAGGGTTTGCAGTGAATTTACCCACAAAATTCTTTATTGACTCAAATAAATATCAAAATACTTAAAAATTGTACAATTTAAACTTTTCGAAAAATAGTCACCATAACTTCACATTCAAGTGTCTCAAACCATAGTGTGTGTGTGCAAAGCCAAAAATTCAACCTCAAATTTCCACCGATTGAGCATTACGTTACTTTCCGAAAATTCATTTTGAGTCAAATTCTTACAGATGCACTCACAAACGAATCACTCGAATTGTGGCTATTTTCTCTCGGTATGCATGATATAAAGAGTAAATATAATGGACACAAATTCATGCATACAAAATTGAAAAGAAGGAAATTTATGGTGAAAAGATCTCATCATCGGAGTACGGTTATTAGGAAATGGGAACATCACCTCTAATTCACACCATTTAATCTCTCATATTATCTTTTCATGTCTTAGCTCTCCACGCAGTAATTAATTTCGCCATTCGGACTCAGTTAGGACTTTTTGGGTTAAAAGGTGTAAAGGGTAAAAATGGGAATAAACGGAATGTTCGAAATTGGAAAATGTCCTTATGACGTCCATTTGTGCTTTTTCGGGCATTTGCTCATTTTTCTCTTTCTCTTTTTTTTTTCATTTTTTTTTGCTATTTTTCTTTTTTGTTGAGCATTTCTATTTTTTTTCTTCTTGCCCCTTTTTATTGCACAATTTGGACTTTATTTGATGAATTTTCTCAATTTTCACAATTCCGGGCTATTTGGGTTTTTCGGGTTATCAAACGAAAGGATAAATTTTTTATTAGGCTCAAATTGGGTTGCAAAAGGATAATTTTATTTTTCACAACTTTTTATGGCTAATATTTTTGGGTAACAAACGAGGGCCTACTTCATTGTCCGAATTGCTAATCACATTACTATATGCATCTCGAGATTAATTAAGTTTAGAGATATATTTAGCACGAATTTCGAGACAATAATTCACACATTTCCCATAACCGATCAAAATAAAGGATTGAGATCATCAACGACTTATTAAAACGTTGAAAAGAACTTTGAGTTAATCATAAACTCGGATTGATTTAAAAACTCAAAAAGATCGATAGGCTCGAAATCTCACCGGGTTGGACTAATCTCCACACTTATTCGTAAAGTCATCAATTTTCTTTCAATTTCCATCTTCGGTCAATTTTGGCTTAGTGCAATTGAGATTTAACAATTTGAGACTTTAAATAGAATAAAGGTGATATTTTTGAAAATTTAAATTCCAATTTTTATTTATTTTGAAGAAAAATATTTTTGGATTTTTTCAAATTTTTTCAATTTTTTTTTTCAAAACACACTTGGAAAGAACATGTGATCGAATCAATGAATCTAAACAATAAATGGGAAGAATATCCCACACCCCCTAACTTAAATGTTGCATTGTCCTCAATGTGAATCAAGAACACAACATAAAGAGAGGAAAAGAAAGATACTACCCAAATTGAGCGATCCCTGATGAGTGCGAGTCCATTGAATCTACAAAACATGTTAGAACCAAGCATAGCAAAAATAATAACAAAAACTTTAACTAATGACACTACACTATTAAAAACGGAAAGAAAAAGAAAAAGAAAAAAAACTAATTATGTACAACCTACAATTTGAACGGCTAATAAATCATACACTAGAAGTCGAAAAATTTGAGGGTCCACCCAAAATACAATTTGACTTTGAGGGATTAATGGTGTACCCTCATTAGGATGCATGCCTCCCGAAAAGTAAGAATTCCGTTTGAAAAACGGAAGGCATGTGTGAAATGGAGAAAATGAAACATCACCAATTAAAAAATTTAACGGGATGATGGGGGGTTTGGGTGCTAGGTGGGACAAGTACAATTGAGATCCAAGAAAAATATAACCACCTCCCAAAGATTTTTCAAGTAGTATGGGGAGAGGGGCACACAAAAAGGAACATTCCATATTAGAAAACAATTCTAGCAAAGTGTCTTTGTCGGTAAAAGGTGTAAACGTTTCAGAATTTTCAACCGACTCATAGGAATCTAGCGGTACTTCTAATGGTTCAATAACCGTGAACGAAAATGGTGATGAAATAAACTCAATCTCAAGTGATTCATCATCACTTGGAGATTGAATTTCAAGGGAGCAAGACTCACTTTCAATGATATGTTCTTCAAAAATTTGAGGTGACACACAAGTCTCAACCTCCTCTTTGTTTTCCAAAATAGAACGCACATCATCGCAAAGTGTGACCATTTCATTCACAAGACCATAATCGATATTCTTTGTGCTTTGGGTGGAAAGAAAATCCAGTACTTGTTTGGTTAGAAAAAGCGTGTATTCTTCCAAAGTAGGATCCCTTGGCTCTAGAACCTCGGATTCCTCTTTTGGTTGAAAACCTTTTATAGTTTCCCAAATATTGGAGAAAAAATCTTCATTGGATTCCCCAAAATGATTTTTTTTTCGATATTCGTTTTCAAGCTTTTCATACGCAAGATTTAGAAAGGCCTCACCCATGGTAATAGGCCGAGGCACAGATTCTTGAGAATAATTAATATAAATTTCTCTCCTATATTCATTTGCAAGCCTTTCACACTCCAGAGTTAGAACGGCCTCACCAATGGTAATAGGTCGAGCCGCGGAGTCTTGAGAATAAAAAGTTTGAAAACGATTACCATATGAACCATTATAATTACCGAACTCACCATGAAAAGACATTATTACCGAATAATATGTAAATGGAAATTCGAGTACAAAGGTGTGCGGTTGAGGGATTCAACGTTTCTTGGCGCTCAATTGTGCAAGGCTACAAAAAGGTAAAAAAAAAAATCCAAAGAAAAAAAATCTTTCGAAATAGTAAATCAATTATAATCTATAACAAAACATTCCCCGGCAACGGCGCCATTTTGATCGAGTGGAAAAACCGAGCGTCCGTGTAATACGCTAGTCGTTGTTATCGGCTTCCAACCTCAATACAAAAAAAAACCTAAACTTTTAACTACACTTTTATGGAGTATAGTAGTAAGTCTGGGTATCGAATCCACAGGGAATGTTTTATAGAATTTAATTGATTTATTACTTCTAAAATAAAAATGAAAAAGATGATGATTGTGAAAATTTCTATTAAAAAATTACTTAAGAAAAACAAACTGAAAAGTGCAAAATAAATTAGATCTGACAAATGGGAGAAAATAGGGTAGGGTACAATCCCTCAATCCTTAACAAATTATCCTTTAGAATACTAGAATTATAAATCAAAATTCTTGATTAAATCCAGTCCTTATCATCACTAAGCATTACATATATGAGGGTCAAGACCGCATCATATGAAATCAAAGATCAATATAAGGCGGTGAACGACAAATTATACATACAAAGCATTCTTAAACATCCCAAGTACCTAGGGCAAGAGAGATTAAAAGATATGACAATGCATATATGATTTTCATTCACGATTCAGCCAATATTTTCATTTATTTTCTAATTTTCCATACAAATAATTTGTATTAGGATTGAGTTCATGTACCCCAACCCTTGGGAATTTAGCTAAACATGATTGGATAAAAAAAATAAATTCATACACAACATTAAGGATCTACAAGACATTATAAATAAATTGCAAATAATAAAACAAGAGAATGGAAATGAGATTACTTGAATTCAGCAACAAGAACGGAATTGGGATTCAGAAATTCTTACAAAATAGGATTCATGAAAAGTCTTGAAGGAATAGAAAATTTGCTCTCAAAATCTAACCCTAAAATTCAATCTAGCACTTCTAACCTACTCCTAACCTAGCCTCTCTCTAGCAACTCCCCTTCAAATGATGTAGGTCATGGGCTTTTATAGCACAAAATCTCGAAATTGACAACCAATAGTGCTTGTGGAACAAGTTTTCCAAGAGTTGCACGGCATTAAATGCATAATTAATGACAGAAATCCGCACATCCATACTCTTCAATATCCCGCAACTTCAAAACATCGTAACTTCTTCACCGTAGCTCGGATTGAGGTGCCGTTTTTTCCAGTATTCTTGTAATTTATAGCTCTTCAACTTTCTAGTTGGCCCCACCTTCGGACTAAGGCTGAAAAATTACGAAAATGCCATTCAACCCTCCATTTCTTGGTTTCTTTCATTGTTTTGAGTTCTCCTTCGAACTAACTTGCGTGAAATACCTGTAAAACACATGAGAAATACACAAAACAAGAAATACTTGCCAAAAAAGGTTAGTAGAATACATTTGAGACAAATCCAAGCTACTTACACTGCACGGGATCATAAAAATACTGAAATTAAGGGGATAAATGTGAAGAATATGTGCCTAAACAGTAGGAAATAAAGTAAATAACTTACAATCAAGCATCAAGAAAAAATCATGAGGAAAGACCTTCACTTGGAGTAAAAAAACCTCGATGCATCTTAATATGTAAATAATTTGAAAATATTTTATACAATACAAGAAGATACTTCTCTTTTATTCCTTAAGAAGAAGTCATTTATGAACATTGACCTCCCTCATTAATATGAGCGATCCATTCGAAGATTATCGGATGAATAAGGAAGTCACATTATTCTCCTTAGAATCGCACCATGCTTGAACCCTACAATAGCTCAAATACTTCTCCTATATCTGAGTTTGATATTTAATTATGATGTGGACCAATTAGATTGAATCTAGGCTAAGTGACTTGTACTAAAAAAGACTCTCAATTCCGCACAAACAATAAATTAAGTATATATCTATGTTTCTTCTTAATTTTGAAAGGAAGAAATAATTTTGATTTAAGAGATGAAATTGATATTCTCCCAACCTCGAAAATACTCTCCCAATATAGGAGAAGTAAAGAGGAACTACGATATTTTGCAATAGAGGGAAAATATATATTTATAGAATATTTTTAAATAGCCAATTACGTCGTGCGCATAGGGGTAGCTAAGTATCGTGTCAACGATTTCTGTACATGGAATAAATCATGCCAAAAATGTGCAATTGTGCTCACAATTATAAAATCCATTTGTGCGGATGGATCTAAATTGTAGTCATGCGGACAGTTTAAGATATAAATCAAGTTCCTTTGTAAACGTGATGTATTTCGAAACATTAGCATTTTTCTTAGATTTAACACAACACATTTCAATAGATAATCACTTGTTTAGTTCAAAACAATGTTTTATTAAAGTATAATTAAAAATGTGTTTGTACATAGACATAGATGAGTAGTCATAATCGAATGACAAAGAAGACGTTTTCAATGAGTTTAGCAATATAATTCTTTGATGTAGAGAAGTCATGTAAAATCTTCAAAATTCAATGTTCACCGATGTATAATGAATACGACTCTCTCTACCAAATATTTATATGAAATAAAACATTTTGGATTGATTATTTATGACTCAAATGCTTTGAGAAAAAAATAATCAAACCAATATATAAATATATATATATATATATATATATATATATATATATATATATATATATATATATATATATATATATATATATATATATATATATATATATATAGTACTGCTCTTATGCGGTACTGTCCGGCATTTTAACAGTGTGGACTGGACATGTGTCACCTAACAGTGAGCCTAGAAATTATCGGCTAAATTATAGGCACTCCCTCTCTCTTTTCTGGGTTCATCGTCAGGTGTCACATGTCCAGCCCACACTGTTAAAACGTGTGACAGTCTTGTCTGGACCAGTTCGCAATTTTAAAAGTGCAGATTGGATATGTGTCACTTGGCAGTGAGCATATAAATTATCGGCTAAATTCTCTCTCTTCTGATATCACCGTCAGGTGACACATATCTGATTCCACTCTTAAATGCGGATCGATCCGCACAAGAGCAGTACTAATATATATATGTGTATATATATATATATATATATATATATATATATATATATATATAATTGTTCACATTTTCATTCGGGATGTATACTTGTGCATCACCACCACCAACAGTGGCTAAAATCAGGGTCAGCCCTAGACCCTCTTAAAAAGTCTTTTTTGGTTCACCGAGTGTTAAAATGTATCTTAGCTAATGCCAAGGTTTTTTTTGAAGACTAAATACCTTATCCAAGGTGATAGTAATCTCACCTACAAACTGAGTCATCCAAAGAAAATATGAACTCCGAGTCCAAACCACTCTTATCCATCCAATCTCCACCAACGAAAACAAAACTCTTCCACTACGTGGGGGCGTTATGCTTATCCTCCATATAGCCTTGTCTCCTATCCCTAGGAGTAAGGTACTTCTATTAATTTATCCTGAAGGCCAAGACTACATTCATTATAGATTTCCATGTGTTAATAAAAAGTTGAGAAGGGACCTACCCAATTTTGATAAACATATTCCCCTGAACATGTGAAAAAGCGCTCTCAAGGAAATCAAAATGTCTTAGTTTCAATGCGTTTGTTATCAGTGTACTTCCATCTAAGGACCTTGATTCATTAACACTGATGGTTGAAGCCTCATGGGTTTCTCCAGGGAATATAAGGTCTGGAGGACCATGGTAAATCATCACTATTATGAGGGTTTATAGGTGATGCAATATTCACAAAAGTGGGGACATGAATGTATTTCCCCTGCTCATTAGCAACTACCAATATGGGTAACTCTCTAGAGGAACGAGAAACCACGTCTACAATGCCCGAACCAGGATTACTCGAAAGGTGAGCTAATAATAAGTCAAATTCTATACAAAATAAAATTGCATTAAAAAGAATAAGAAAAGAAAAATTAAGACAAAATTTAGTTCAATAATAAAATTCATTCACAATTAAACAAAGAAGTTTTATTGTAATTATTCCCCCTAGTCTTTAAAATTACCTGAAGATAATAATAATCTCAATGTTAAAATTAGATTTAGGGCTGATAATTTTATAAACGACATAAAAAACATGACACAGAATGACATGAAATTGATACAATATGTCGTGTTTGTGTCGATTTTTTTTACACAAAGTCGTGTCGTGTCATAAGTCGTATTTGTCGTGTTTATCGTGTTTTTATTTAGGTTATGGTGTCTATTTATGTTTAATTTAGTGTAAAATTTAGAAAATCATGTTATTCGTGTCATTTTTATTTGGTCCGTGTTTGTGTCGACTAAAAAACATGAAATCATGTCGTGTCGTGCCCATGTTTGAAAAAACTTTATTGTGTTAATCAACCTAAAAAGTTCAAGCCCAAAAATTCTAATATTTTAGAAAATATATTTTCCTAAATCGAATAATCAGTCAATTAATTAAGTGCATATCAGTTAATTAAATGCATAAATCTATGACTTAAGAAAAAATTCCACTAATCTAATCTTGAAAGAAAAAGAATAAGAAAGAAAATAAAAAAGGGAAAAAGGCAGCATATTAATGAAGAAAAAAAAGAGAAATTCCATACCTGAGCAGAGCGGGGGGTAGACTAGTGGTGCCGCGCCAGGGCTGTTAAATTTCAGTATGCTAATATCAAGCAGGAATGGGTGAGGTGGTGAAACAATATTCTTGTTTTTTTAGGTATTGTGAATCGGGTTTGGTAAGGGGTGTCAGTTATTTCCGAACTTTCGAATTTTTCGTTTTTCGATTGGAATTTTTCCAATTTTGGCACCACTTTTTAATTTTTCGATTCCGAATTTTCCAAAAAAATTGGAATGGAATTGGAAATTATATATAGATTCTGAATTTTCGAATTTCCGATTCGAATTTTCCAATATCACGCCGATCCGATCCATCCAAAATATTTTTCGAAATAATAATATTTTTGTTTATTTCAATACATTTTTACTACCCTTATTTATATATAAAATTTATTATTTATTTGTTTAATCTTGGCCTTCCATTTAAAACCATCTCAACCATTAATATATACCCATATATATTAACCTTCTACATCACACTAACCCTAAATTGAAAGACAACATCCAGAATTATATTCAATTGATATGCGAATTTAGATTCCAATGATGATTTATATTAAGTTTTCCTCATCTTCCTTTTCTTCATTTTTTGTATCTGAAATACTGATGCACAAGCTCTGCTACAGCTGTTGACCATTCTTGCATTTCCTTTTTTTAAGTAGGTAAACAGTAGTTTTTTCATTCACATAGCTTTGTAGTTTCTTAGTATCATAGTCAAGCCTTGATTGATCTTTCTCCAAAATGGTAAGAAATGCATAGCTCTGTAGTTTATTGCATTTCCAAAATGGTATAAGATGCATAGCCTTGTTATTCACATAGCTCCGTAGTTTATTGCATAGGTGATGAAAAGTGGAGCGTTTGATTTTTATTTTTATTTTAAAAATATCCTTTTCAAAAATAACATTTCAGATATGGTCCAGGCCATTTTAGTGGCGTCAACAATAACTGATAATTTCTCTTATTCCGATATTTTCATGAATAATAAATTTTTTGAAATTTCCGAATATTTCGAATCCACCGAATAGGAAAAAAATGATTTTTCAATTTTTATTTGTTCCTAATTGGAAAGGATTTTAAAATTCTGAAAATTTTGGAATTTTTTTCGAACACCCCTATTCCGATCTGATCCATCCAAAACACACCCCTAGGTTTGGTGAGAGGGAGCAATGAAGTTTTACTTTTGATTGGATTACTACATATACAATTTTTTTGGGTAAAAAAGGTTGCATAGGTGCACATGTGTTTGTGGGATTTGGTTCCTTTTAAATTTTTATCACTATTGTTACTGGACGAAAAAGCATATTAGTGGTGGGCTAAGTTTCAAAAATGGGTTGGGCTAGTTTCGGTCTGGACTTCTGACAGCTTAGATAATTTTTTGGGGGAGGGTGGTCCCAGATCCCCCCTTGCGCATCTATAGCTACAACCAAAGGAACTGCTGAATAAATTTCAATTTAATATAATATTTTAATTATATTAATTGATGTTTTAATTTTTAGTTGTTAATATTTTATTATATTAATTGGTGTTTTATTTTTGAACATAGTTTGGGTTTTATTTTAGAAGGTAGAAACATGAGCAAATAGGTGTGAAAGATATGGGAGTGCTCAAAATCCCATATTGTCAAACATTGGAAGAGTACTACAAAAAGTAGTGGTATATCAACCAAATGACAACTAAGATTCTTAGTTGATAAGTCAAACAAGAGGCTATGATCCTACGTATTGCGGTGGTGCTTAAGCACCACCAATCGCGACACGCGTAAGCGTGACACGCATAAGAGCGAAAGTGCGATTGGGCGGCTTAGGGCGCATTGCGCGCTTTGAGGAGGTAAAACAGATCAACGGTTGTGATTAAACGATCCGATCAAAGGGTTTAAAATCCGAAACGACTTGATTTGAACCGTTAGATGAACTCGTAGCGTTTCGTCTAGGGGATGTCAATTCGCTTACGATGGGATGCCCTATTTGAACCGTTAGATCAAAGTTGTTCCAAACAGGCACGATCTAATGGCTACTGAGTCATTACATGAAGAGTTGTGACTATTGAAGAACAATCATAAAAATGGCTATAAAAAGAGTTTCAGGCCTCTGTTTTGGACACCGAAAGTTGCTAATTTCTCCTCTCTTAGTCCTCTACCTTTTGACATTATCATATTACAAATTCAGAGTGTTCTCGGTTTGATCAAATAGTAAATAGTTTGAATCAAGCAAACTGTTCATACATTGCATTGTATCCTGAAGACAGATTCTATAAAATCCATTGTGTACTCGCGGTATTATCTCAACCGAATTAGGAGAAATGTTTCCTAAAAGACAGCGTTCCCAGAACGTGACTTGCATAAATTAATTTATTATTTCGTTCTTTCCATAATAAATTTCCAACAGGAACTACGTTGAAAAATATAAGGAATAGACTTATTGTGAGCCATAAAAATCGAGAGAATATTAAGAGAGAAATAAAACATAGAAAATAAACTAAAAAGAAGAAGTTTTAGAATTGGAATATGAAGGAAAGTGAGAGGGAAGTCCAGGACCAAAGAACGACACTTATAAGATCTAATTAACTACTCGACCTACCCGTGAAGAATGGAAAATGTCAAATCAAACTGAATCTCCATATCATCTATTTTAATGGGTTAATCTTCCAATAAGTCTTATTTATAAAATAATTTATATGTAAATGACTATGATACCCTTATAAGTTATCTCAATAATTACTAACCCTTTTATGTTATGAAATAATCAACAATGGATATTGATGATACAAAGTATAATATATAACATGAAACCTTACCAAAAGGTTCTCCTCCACCTCAAGACGAGGTCAAAAATAGAGTAAAGTGACCTCATCAATATTGCCTAATCCTCTAATAACACATTATGCCTCATAATCCAGACGAGGGAAGCCCACAAGGTGTAATTACCCACATATTCTAATATATAGGTCGATCACATCCAAATATTATGATATATTAATTCCTTTTACAATTCAAATATCATTATCAGCATGTAAAAAAATAACCTAATAATGATGCATCAAAGTATGCTTCACCCATTACTCCAGCTATCTTTTCTATATTTAGAATTATCCTGGGCAAGTAAACCCCTCTCCCTTCCAACAAGGTCTATTGAAAAATTTCTTCCTTAAAGGTCTTGGACCCAAAGCCCTTGTCCATTGTTGGTCCTTGTGTTTCTTTATCTTCAATTGCGGGGCTAAAATTTAAAACCTTTGATATTCTTACCATTTGGTTTGATACCTATGCTACAAAGGTGATTAGCTATTAGGGAGTTCATAATCCTAATTTATCTAGCGGGGCTCATTCCATCACACAAAATATAAAGCAGGGCTAGGTAAACATTCAAAAAAATTCTAAATTCTTGAGAATGTCAATCTGAGGGATGCAAGGCCTGATGAGAGGTCATGTTCAATGGCTACTGAAAACATGTGCTTTAATGAATACATATCCAGTATGGTGATTAATTCCCATTGTCATTGTCAGTGGTGAGGATTTTAAAAGACACGGGGGTAGCCCCTTCTTAATTAATAGCTAACTCATGGAGAAATTTGATTACCATAGGCTTGGATTTTAGGGAGTCCATTGGAGGAAAGAATAAGGATTTAATGTCCCATTTATTCATCTCTGGATTTGGAGCTTGCAAGGCTAAGGTCCAAACACATTTTCCCGATGTGGATGTCTATGGTATGTTCACTATGGACCCCTTAGTCTGGTGAAGAAAGATTAGATGATGAGAGCAGTAGTGGTGAGGATGTTGATAAAGCCTCTGCCTCCTAGGTCTAATAAGAAGAAGCTCTCAATTAAGACTCCACTTCTTATCCCCAATCAAGCCATCAAAAACATGAATCTCTTATTGATATCACCAACATAAAGTCTTGAAAGGCTTGGAATGTTTTTTTTTATTTTCCTTCTAAAGTGTTCTTAGGTCATGAGACTTTTATTGTAATCCCCCAACTCTTTTATCAATGACAAGGATTCCGTTTTTACCATTACCTCTTTTGTATTACTTTACTAGACTTCGTACTTGTTGCAATACTTATCTTTACTTTATTCCTGATTTATTATTTTCTTTGCTAAGGAGTTTTTTCCGTAGCATTCATGTGCTCGAGGTCTTATAATAGTTATTACACCCTTATACCTCTATAGTGGGGTTGTGTAACTGGGGTTTGTGAAAGTCTGTAAATGGGTAAGGGATGACCCACTCCAATGGAAACAGTCTTGAAGGTAAAAATATTACAGCAACAAGTGCAGATATAAAAACCATCTTTTCCAATATAATAATAAAGACTCCTAATTAAAAGAAATGATCAACTAATTATTAAATAAAACATTAATTAATAAAGCAAGGAATGAACCCTTAAGAGTAGTTATTCTCTAAGAGTGGAGGGTTAGGCACCTCAATATCTAGGAGAGAGCGGGGAGAGAATGTCCATGTGAGAGTTTTTGCACCATAACAGTGACTTTTTCTTATTTTCTTAGAGTTATGACCTAGTTCTTTAATTATAGTAATACTTTAGGGATGGGGTGGCACATGCGCCCTAAAAAGAATATTATAAAAAAAGTTTGTATCCTTATCTTTATTTGTTAATTTTTATCCATAATTTTTTTGTTGTTGCGACACACGGCATGATAGTGGAAAAAAAGGGTGATCTTGTCGGCCTTGACGCCAAAGAGTGCTATTTTGTATGTTTTTGAAATAGTTACTTAATGAGTAAGTTTGAAAACTTTTTGATTAACATTTAGGGTCACTCGTTATTTTTAATGTTAAAATGTCTTGCGAGCAATCAAATCACCTCTCTCTTATTTGTGCTAAAAAAACTTTATACGAGTAGCTCTAAGGACTGCTCGCAGCTTATTCAATCATACGTGTTGCGTTAAGTGTGAGTGAGAGTGACCTCAAGGGTACCTCACCTCGCCATTATCTCTCCCAATATATTGAAGTCGTTGAGCATTAGCTTTCTCAATAGGACTTAACTTTTAGCCAGCAGACTAAAACTTCTAAGAAGTCCCAACCGGCCATTTGCTCGAGCCTTGATTGATCAGCCAAGGTTCTTTGCTAAGTAAACTTATACAAGAAAAAAAATATAAATGTTATTGAGGAAATAAGAAATTTGCTTGTTTTCATATCACTTGAGTGACTACTCATGATTCCCTTTACTCGACAGCTAAGGGAATACTCATGTGCTTAATTTTATTTGGAAACTTTGTGATCAGGGATTGCTCGCACCACTTATTCTCTATCGTTTCTCACATAACTTATTGTTGACTTGGGGTTTCTCATACAGCCCCCTCACAAGTAATTGCTCGCAGGGTTTATTGGTGACTTGGGGTAATTCGTGTAGCACCTTGTTAATCATTGCTCATGTGACTTACTGATGACTTGGACTTGCTCGTCTACTTACTTACATTAGTCATTTATCACGTGACCCTTCAGTGATTATGGCGTTTGCTCGTGTACCCCTCTATACCCTCATTTAGAAATCTCTCTAAGGTTTGAAAAGAGAAAATTATACAAGAAAAGTTACTTCTAGGATTTTAAAAAGGTTTATCATCATTTACTTATTTTGTGTTGCATGTAGTTCTCTGACATATCTGATTGTGTAGGTATGATCTTAGTACTTTGAGGAGACACGTGCCACTTGGTGGATATGTTTACAATTTGGGTAATCATTAGCCCTACTTTTCAACCCATAGGTGCCTTTTTGTATTCTCAATCAATAAATACCCTTTTCCTTCTTCTCCACAATATTAAATTCATTTGAAAGTTTCTAGAGAGAGAATTTCTTAAGCATTTTCATTTGTCTCCCTTTTTTATCAAGATTTTGTTGCATCTTTTTCTCAAAAATATATTTGTTTTAATGTCTTATTCATCTAACTTCGCTTCAACCGCTATTTCTGCCATTACCACTGAGATGTTATTGGTATCCTTACCCATCTAAGCCATGGTGATCGCCTAAATCGTTATCAAAATCTCCATTGTTAGCACCGCTTTGGTTTCCATGTCTTCTACTATCTCCTCTACTAAAGGTGGTGTTGAGCCTTATCAGAGGGGTGTTAGTATTACATTACCATCGCTAAGTCTCACATGTTGTATTTAGAAATGAGGTTCAAAAGGGAATTTACAACTTTCAAACTCTCTCCATTTTAGGAACAATGATAATTTGGTATCCTCGCTCGAAGGGTTTGGGGTGGAATTTATAGCTAAGGTGGCCAAACTACACTTTTAGGATTTCCAGAGTTCGAGGATGCCTCCGTCATTTTCCCCGATAGTATTCTGAAGAATCAAATGAGAATAGGTGATTTTCCTTTCTCTAACATAAATTTTATTGTTTATGGTGGAACACCCTAGGAGCGGGAACTAGGTGTTCAATATGTTTTCTCAATAGATATCTATAGTAAGATCATTGAAAGTCTTGGTTTAAATAACCCTTGTCAGTCTAAAAATTATAAAATTAGTAAGAACACAACCACTCTCAATGTTTTAATGTCTCGTTTGACCATAGACATGCATACCTTTGTGAGTTTCTAAGGGGAAATTTTCATTACTTTGGAAGATATCTATGAGCTCACGACCTTATTATTTTAGGGAGAACATCTTTAATGATGGTTGTGTAGATGAAGAGGATAAGGAATTGTGTGAGGATTTGCAAAAGGCATTAGGAGAATGCATCCACTATGTGTAACTAACTGATATTGGTGAGACTAAGCATTCGTTTACCAAATGGAAGAGATTTTAATGAGAGATTTTGATCCTCTCTCTAGATATGAAGCTAAGATAAAGGTCCCAACGATCCAGGGTGGCCCAAAATTTAAGGCTAAGGGTCATCTCATCGATTTTTCTTTACTTTTCTATCAAATTTTTGTTGGAGACCCAGTGACTCCCCTCATGAGAGTTTCTCGTTGAAAAAATGTGCCTATTATTTCTTTGACTCTTAGCTTTATGAATACCTGGTGGGATCAGACGTATGTAGATATGGAGGTATTGCATGGACACTTTGATGGGTTTAATTTTGACAACACTTTAATTTTAATGGGAATTTTATTCAATATGTTCCAAAATTATGGCTAGATACTCATACATTACCTAATAGTACAACTCGGTAGTAATGTCTATTTTTTTCAGGTTAATCACATACTGGATTAAAGTTCCCTATTCTACTGGAGTCGCAAGTATTTACACTATTATTCATATATTTATTTCCTTTTTTCTTATACAAGTGCTCGAGTAGTCACTCATCATGTTTTCTTGCGTTCAGGTCAGTGTTATGAGTGCTCCTATGGCTACAGAGGCTCTGGTGTTAAGCTGGTATACTTCTGTATTTTTTTAGTTTTTACTTTGCAAATTCCAAGTTGTCACTCATCATATTTCTTTATTTTCAGGTAAGTACTACAGGTTCTCCCTTGGTTGTGTAGCCTCAGTTATTATACTCAAATACCTTTTATTTATTTTGCTTTTACTTTGCAAATGTTCGAGCAGCCACTTATCTTGTTTCCTTATTTTAAGCTGAGTACTATGAGTGCTCCTTTACTTGTGGAGATTCATGTATTAAATTGGAATACCTTTTATTTTCTTTGTTTATTCTTTGAAAATAATTGAAAGTTCTTCTCAATGTGTTTTTTGGTTTTTAGATTGAGGCTACGAGCGCTCCCCTATATATAGAGCCTCAGGTATTAAACTTGCATAGCTATTATTTATTTTAGTATACTTTTCAAATAATTTAATGATCTTCTCAACCTATTTCTTTATTTTCATGTTGATATTTTGAGTTCTCATATATTTGTGGAGCCTCATACTAAACAAAGAGATAAACACATGATCTCAAGTAGCATGTTAACTCCGATCGGCATGAGAGTGAGTTTCCTTTCTTCAATATTCTATAAACCTTTAGTTTATTTACTTGGTGTGTTTTTCCCTTGCATATTTTATTCTTAGGGTTAAGAAGACGAGTAAGAAGAAGTTGGTGATGAGGATGAGTAAGACTTTGAAGCCACTCACTCTAACATGGCTTAGGGAGAGCAGGCTGACGAGGGATTTTCTACTGATTCTAATTTCATCTGTTGATGTATAAAATTGGACTAACTCTAAATTTATAATCACAAATAAAAATAAGGTAAGTAACTTAAATCACACACATAAGAGAAAAGATTTTTAAAGTCGTGCAGTTGTAAAATACCCTATGTCTACTGTTGTTATTCAAATGGGTTTATAATAGCTCAATATGGTGTGCATATGAGTGATTTGATTTCTCCTTTCAGCTAAGAGATTGATTTGTATTTATAGGGGAGTCAAAACCTAGAGATGGAGCATCTTTATATTGACAGGCGTTCACATTTTTGTACAATAAATGAAATTCTTGGAATTAAGTACTGGCTGGCATCCCAACCAAGTAACTATTGGTATTCTAGTTTGTTGGCCTTCTGGAGTTGGTCGGGCTTCTAGTCGACTAAGTATCTCTGAAGCCGATTAAGGTGTCTGGTCAGTGGCATAGGAGGATATATGTCTATTCATCATTGGTCCACACATGAGGATAATTTTTACATACAAAAAAAGCTCCCAATGCTCCACGCTTGATGCTTGATTGAAAGTGTAGAGTATTTAGCTCATGAAGTTTCTCATTATACTGTTTCGAATGTTTGGTCAGTAGTTGACCTCCCATACTTTGACTAGCATTGTTTGATGATGGTATATTTGTTAATAAGTCAAATTTTTTTGAACCGCCAAAGGACATAGTCGTCTTTTAATGCTTCGGGAAGTATGTAGCCGATGGTAGCTATACGATTCGTTTAGTTAATTATTTCATTCCCATTTATCAAGGCGACCTATAAATAGGTAAAAAAAACTTCCCTATTTTCTTCTTACTTCGAACCTTCTGAATTTTTAGAACTTTCTTTGCCTTCAAGATTTTTTCTGTGCGATCGTTTGCTTCTATTTTCTCTACAGTTTTTGCAATCGCTTTTGATCCCATGTAAGCCTTCTTTTCCCTTTTCTATGTTTTATCATATTTTTCTCTGTTTCCACCATGGCTCTCATTGTATGTAAGAGCTCGTTAGATGAGTTTAGATAAAAAGAGAAATATCCCAGATTGGGTAGATTTAGAGATACCCTGGGGTCATGTACATATTTATTCCCTTCCTGAGGGTCACTGGATCCACACTTTGTTTATAGTTAAGTGTGGTATCACCTTTCTACTAAATCCCATTTTTCTCTAATTTTGCCAATATTCTGATGTAGTTCCTGCTAAATTGGCATAGACACCACATTCTAGGACCGACTAAGTATCTCCTTAGGTCCCTAGCACATCCCCAATTCATTAAAAACCCTAGGTTATACTTTGAATACCGATTTAGAGGCAATTGGGCTCTCTCGGACTCCATTTGACTTCGATCAACTCCATCATCAGAGAGAAAGCTCAATGAATCTTTAAAGGACTACCCTTTCTAACGGTCTAATGGTTTGGACGAACGGACCATTTTACTATCAAAATCGATTTGGAGGACATCGGGCACTCTTGGGCCCCGACTTGGCCCCAATTAACTTCACCATCAAAGAAAAAGCTCAATAAATCATTGAATGGTGCTAAAACCCATTTCCAATGGCCCACCCCATGCATGAAATGGCATAACTGTTTGAACGAGCGATCCATTTTCCCCCGAAAACTAATTCGATCGCCATCGGATGCTCGCGGGCTCCATTTGACCAAAGGGAACTCTTCATCTCGAATGAGATTGAATGAATCTTGAAAGGTCAATAAATACCCTTTTCAATGGTCTATCACGTGCGCGAATCAACCTTACGAAACGGACTAACGATATGTTTTACTCCAAAAGATCACCGGACGCTTTTAGGTCCCATTTGACCAAAGTCAACTCTCTGAACCAAGAAAAACACTTTGGAATTTAATTACCTCACTTAACCTTTCTAACGGGCTACCCCGTGCATATTCAGACTTACGGTCCAGACGAACGATCCATCGTCGTCCGATGATCTTCCGTCGAAAGGACCGACGAGCACTTTCGAGCCACATTAATCCTAAAGTAAACTCTCATACCTGGGAGGAGCCTAAAGTATTATTAAAGGTCTCTTAAATACCTTTCTGACGGTATGCCCAATGCATTATTTGCACTTATGGACTACGTTTTATGGCCATTTTTGCAAAAACTCTACACGAGATTGCCAATTGGCAGGTCCATTTCCCTGCGTATAGACTATGTGTCTAGGGTTACCTTTCGATAGGCAGGACAAGGATAGTGCTGATCAGCAGCCCCCATACCCTATATAAAGAGATTATGAACTCATTTCGAAAGGCACCCCCAATCCATCTATTTTGGTGATCTCAGTAATATTCTTCTACAATTAGCAATGTGTCCTTGTGTGAAATTCATTTCCACCTTTCATTCCCATCATTCTCATACCCAATTTAGCAAAAATCTCATTCTCTCTCATCCAACATTCATACTAACTTGTAAGTAAGCTCATCAAGGATCAAGGGCAAGCTTCAAGTCTCTAAAGAAGGTCCAAACATCATTCTCTCTTTAAATTTCTTTCTTTTTGCATTAGTTATATAAATTCTCAATTTAGCGTTTACTTTAAATCATACACATTAACATCTCATCCTTTATTAGTTATGTTGCACATAATTTTTTTTTCTATAAAAAAACAAAACAAAGAAAAAGTGGGTTGCACCCATAAATTTCGACACGATTCTTCATCCCATTTTTTCAAAACCACAAATATCTTTTCTACACATACACACAAGTATAATAAACTCCCATTTGAATATATGGATAAACCCCAACCTTATGCCACATATGAACTATGTGGACTTTGATGCCTTTAGAGGATACGTAGGCATTTTGAGTTACAACTTGAGACTGGAACCCTATTTTCCTATTTTCCTATTTTCATCACTTTTCCTATATTTTCCATATATTAATCATAATTATATTGTTATTCATATTTTCATTTTAAATAACATATATTATTGTTTCATTATAAACGATCAATATCTCGATAAGCGCACTCTTCATGTTTTCTAATTATTATTTTGGGAACAATCGTATGGATGACATCACTCCATCCTTTCCATGATGCGAGTCAAGCGATTTTGACCTCCACTTATATACACACACAAACACACATCACGGAGAAATTGAGGAAAATAGTTACATAATACCATAAGAGACTGATAGGGTGGGATGGGTGCCTAACACCTTCCCATTCCATAATTTAGCCCCAGAACTTCTGAACTAATAATTTCGCAAGCATCAGTTTGTCATTGATGTCGCTTGTCCGAGACGGAGACATGTTATTTTGCTTTTTTTATGAAAAATAGGTTGGAGACTCTATCTCTTTACATCACCCCAAAAGTGATGATGGCTGAAGCACCCCCATGATTTAGCAAGGGGCACAGGACCTTTATCTCTCCCTCTTTTCCCCCAAATGATTTCGGGCAGGGGAAGATCTAGGGATGGCCACAGTGGAGACTCTGCTGGGGAAGACTTAAGTGGGCTAGACTCTATTTTCATGGGTGTTATCATTTTATGCTTGTGTGCGTATGCACCTACCTTCATATTCCCTTTTTTCTCCTTTATTATTTCTTGTATATATCTACCTCATTTTTATATCACCTCCTACTCAAATTTCACTTCACACACTTGTTAATAATCTCCATGTACACCTAACACTATTTACATTTTTGTGTATAAGTTCACTTACATCCACATATTGCACACACCACTTAGAGTACCATGCTTAGGAATCACTAGCACACACCTCCACTTATCACACTTGTATATGTGCATTCTCACTCACTCTTATCACACAACACTTATAGTTGGCCCATGCATAGATTCACTACCACACACTCACTTATAGATATTCACACATCATTCACCCACGTATCCATTCTTAGTGTAATCTTCATACTCCATGCTAATTTTACTTTTCATGACACTTGTACTTTCTTCCTTATTAGTATAGTGCTCATCATGCCAATAAAAAAAATCTCTCCATAATATACTAACAAAAAATATGCATTTTGCGCACTACATCACCAAGAGCATGGCTATTAACCAAAATTTTGTCCCGTACTGGGGGTGGGGGGGGGGGGTGGGGGGGGGGGGGGGGTTACTTTGTGATGGTTGTTGGTCCAACTGGTCGCAGTTAGCCTAAGCAATATGGCTCTTATCTTCCATTGGCCAAGTACCTTTGATGTATATCGAACGGTTCCCCCCGCATTGTACCGCTTGACCAAAGTCATGATGGGAGGTATATCACAGGAAACTCGTTCACATACGTTGAGTATATCGAATTCGATCTCACACATACCGTCCTCATGAGGTATATAGTGAGGCAATTCACGTACATCAGGTATATGAAATGGCTTGTCCACATGTACTGATTGCCCTCAAAAGCAAGACGTATATCGTGGAAGTCATGCCAAAGGGGGGAACCTTTCCACTAACCCAACAACTTCATACCCTTATATAGGCGTCCAACCTAGGGTACTTATATTTAGTTGTCATTTACTACCCAAAACTTAGCAAAAATGTTGAGTCAGTATGCTGTAACAACCCGTAATTTTATTCACTAAATGATTAAATTAATTAGGAATTAAGAAAGCTATCTTAAAAGACTCTTAATATGAGTATATATAAGTCTAAGGTCGTTTAGATTAGTCCTCAAAACTTAAAACTCTCTAGGAAAAAAAAAGTAGGGCCAAAATAAAAATCCCACTTCAGAGATTTATCACGGTCTTAAACTGTGACTAACTGTTTGTCACGGTTCTGGAGTGTGACTAACAGGAAAACTGTTTTTATTTTAATAGGATTCTAATGCCACTTAAATTCTTTAATCTTTCTCCACTTAAATTAATACGGGGTTAGGAATTTTCTAACATATTTTCACAACCTTTAAGAGTAGTAGACCCTTATAATTTTTATCTTCTTCCTCCTACAAACCCTAGCCCCATTTTACACAACTTTCAACTTAAGAATTGTCAAGATAAATCGTTTTTTCTCAAGATTGTTTAAGAATAGATATTTCATAATTTTTTGAGAGGATTTCAACCGTGTAATCAGAATTTTCATTCAATTTTTACTCATGAATGAATATTATCTTCTCTTCGTTTAATATTATGTGTTTTAAGTGTCGCCTAAACATATAATTACATGTTTTTCTTAAAATATATTAACAACCTTAATTAGGAAAAGTGAAAACTAATTTGGTACTATTTTTATGGATTTTTTTAATATCAAATAATATTGAAAACACTTGGGTGCGTAGGATAGAGTATTGGGTTTTGGTCATTATGGGTGTAGAATCGCATGTAGAATTTTATAGAGTTTATTTAAATGAAAATGTGATGTGTACACACTCACAAATTTTTTTGTTGTTAATGAAAGTGGACGATTATTGTGTATTTCATAAACTTGCATGCTGATTAGTTTAAAATTCTTGGATGAGAACGATGACGGTGTTACTAATGAAATTAATAATTAAATTGTGATCTTATGAGGAAATTGCCATATTGTTATACTTGGATTGTGTGCTTGATTTACCATCATGGGGACGATGGGGTTGTTGAGTAGTATCATCTCACCTTTATTCTAGGATGCTCGCTAGGTATGGGACTAATTGGTAGGCCTTATTCGCGGTTAAAACTTTATAGGTATGGGACGTGTTAGTGTACATTTTCACGGATGGGATATTTCGGGGTGGGGCTAATTTTTACGTCGTTCCTTCGATTCATTGGCCTAGGCTTAAGATTAGGGATAGATAATTGATAGAGATTCAGTCTATATCATAGGGTAGGGCTTATTTGTGTTTTGGAGACCTTAGGTATGAGACTAAGGGTGTTTTGAGGATCTCACGTCGATAATAAGAGTGGGGTAAATAAAAATTGAGATGATGAGAAAATGAGAAACTGAGAATTAATACCTAAGATAATAAAACAACATTAAAATATATTTGTGGTGAGAGTATGTGCAGGGACGACAATTAAATGGGCCGACTGGCTATATCGTTGTGTGTGTGTGTGTTGGTGTCACGAGTATGTGTGGACTGACAGTTAAACGGATTGACGAGCTATAGTGATATGTCGTGCATGGAACCTCATGAGTGTGTGCAAGAGCCTATAGTGAGTGAACTGATTTGACAGTGAACTGATTTGACTGACCATAGTGAGTGGAATGGGTGTGGTGTGGAGTAGCAAGAGCCTCACAACCAGACAAATAATATGAGATAAAGCTTTAAGTGGGAGTCCCATGAATTAAATGGAGTAAAATTTTTGGCGGGAGTCCCACAACTGATAATAATGAAGAAAATAACTAATAGGATGAATTGAATTAAATTAGATGGATTGCTTTCGATATAATGAGTAATTGGACTTAGAATTTGGGGTGGCATAGTTGCATATTTTAGCATATGTCATTTATTTACTCACATCGTTATTAATCATGTCATTTAAATTTAAAATATTCTATTGTGATATTTATCATGTATAATGCTACTCTCTGGGTTCACGGACCCTAATTGAGAGGAGTAGTGTGTATTCATGCTCGGAGCTCTGACCTTGTGCCTTAACTAACATTTTTCTGGTATTAGTGCTGGAGTAGCTCAATAGGATTGTTTGGAGATACATCTTAGAGGTGCAACTGAAGTGATTTATTTTAGATGATTTAGCAGTTAGATTTATTTGCCTTCCATCGCATTTTATTATGAGACTTTTATTATGGATTTGGTGGGCCAATTGGTTTCCCGGTTGTTTACGAGTTTTTTCAGATATTTGTAGTTGAATAATTTTATTCAGTTTTATATTTATTGGAGATTGGATTAAATTGGATATTAGAACGGTAATGAATTTTTATCGCATGAATGGTTATTAGTTATTGGGATTTATTTAATTATTATCTTTGAAACGAATTTTATTTGTCTCAAATCTGTCACATGCTAAGAGTGATATTTTATTTAGTGACGCCCGTCGTAGTTTTGGTGGCGACCGATGCTCGAATTATGTGGGGTGTTACATATGCCGCCAAAATTTTCACGCGATTTCGTCTTTTTACAAAACAGGATCATGACATGAGATTGTCAAAAAGTCAAACTATGTTATACATATTTTTCAAACTAATTTTTTCAATGCTCAGGTCTCGTCCGGCATTTCTTTTTGCATTTAGATAAACCTAATACAAATGAAAACATAAACATAATAATAATAATCATGTTGAGACTATTCTCTCATTTTTTCTCCGTCCGTACTAAAAGAGTCAAAAACATTTTTTTCCCTCTTATCAAGATAACAAAAATATTTTCTCTCCTCTTTCATAAAAAAAAATACCGAAAAATATTTTGTCTCCCCCTTTCCAAAAAAACATGTCAAAAATATTTTCCTCTTTGTTATAAGAAAGATTCTTCCCTTTCTTCTTCAAAAATAAATTTGAATTATGTTTCCTCCCCGACCCTTAACCTTGCTCCCTATTGGCTTAGATCTTCCTTCGAACCACCCCAAAGCTCAGTCAGTTCTCCCACTATTTCCTTCGAATTTGGAATCCACCTTCACTAACTCTCCATGGAAAATGCTAACCAAGTACCGAATGTGCAGCCTGATTTGATGACGTTTTCATCCAACTTACCGCCAAGATCGATAACCTTCAAACTGAGGTTCATGAGATGTAGTGAAACTGGATCCTTATTCCCTAAGAGCCCAAAGTCCTCTTCGCTCGCGCTATGGGTCCACCTACACCTAACCCTCAGCATGCTCCACATGCCCCTCTGGCTGATGGTCCCCCACCAACTCAGCTCCCTATGCCAAACCTTGCCCATCCATGGTCAAACCTGGCAGTACCTGCTGATCCAAAGGAAGAAGAGTTGATCAAGGAGGACCTTAAGTTATTGACCAAGAAGTTTGACCAAGCCCGAATCTCCAAGAACTACATGGATTACACCCATATGTCTCCCTACCCTAAAGCAAGGCTGTTAGAAAAATTCAAGATGTTTGTCATTGAGAAGTTTGAGGGTAGTGGGCTCCCAATTATTCATATTTGAAGTTACCACCGATCCATAACTCTCTTAGATGTTGCTGAGGAAATAATAACCCAAATGTTCCAACACACTCTGAAGAACATCTTTCTTCCCTGATTCCTATCCCTCTAGGAATCTAGAATTCGTAGTTAAGAGGAAGTTGTTTGTGAATTCATGTCACAATAAAAATACAACGAGGAGTTAGAAGTTACATGCCATGATTTAAAACTTCTGAAACAAAACCTCGAAAAAACTGTCAGTAATTTTATAGCAAGGTGGAGGGAGAAAGTGGCTACTATGTCCAAACTACCTTCCAAATAAGAGCAAGCTAGTATTATGAAGAAAAACTTCTTGCCCCATGTCCGAGTAAAAATGGAAGGATAGTATTACCCACATTTCTGAGCCTTCTAGGAAGCAAGAGTGGAGATTGAAGAAAGTCTTGCCAAGATAGAAGCTGAGCCAAAGAAAGAATTTGGACAACTTACTCGAAGAAAATATTAGTAGTCTCGACCATCAACAACATCTCACACCCTATTACATCTTGGGCGCCAAAAATATATGCCAAACCAGTTAGAAAATAATACACCAAGCTTCATGCTCCCCTTTTCAAAGTCTATCAAGCTCAATTGAGCCAAAAACTCATCAAGCCATTAGACCCTTGTCCATTAGTAAATTCACTTCCCAAAAATTTCAAACCCGATGCCTATTTTAATTTCCATTAAAATGTTAGACATACCACTGATCCGTGTCTCCATCTCCAAAATGTAATCCAAGGTCTGATTAACCAAGGTGTTCTCACCCCACCAACCAATCCCAAGATAAACACCACTCACAATGCACTTCCAAATCATGCAAATGCTATCTTACAAGAAAATGTTCAGAAAATTAACACATTTACCCAAATTGTACCCAATAAATCACCCATTATACCGGTATATTCTCCCAAAGCCCTTAAAGTTTACCCATATTTTCTCCTAGACCTACCTGTTTTGCCGACTAGTCCATGTCACTTCTTACAAGAGCATGTATTGTCGCTCGTACTCGGTCCAAATGGAAGGATATGCAATTTCTAGCGGTACATAACCAGCTTCTAGAGTTTGGGCTAAAATTTCCCTCATAAATGACCATTAACTACCTGAAGTTCATAACACTATTCACGGAAGCCCGAAAGTGGGCTCACGAGTTAGATAATTGGGTAGTGACCATTGATGAATTAAGTTAGGACTATGCAGTTCAGATCATGGCAAGCTTAATCCGATAGACTAATGAGATTTGTAGTATATCTGAGTATCTCAATGACTTAAAGATATAAGGGTGGTTGGTCCCTTCACTTATACATCTCCTTGTTGAGTGGGAGGATCTATATGAAGAAGTCGTGGAAGTTATGTAATGCATTGACCTCGTGGAAGGATGGCATCATTGCCATTGAATGAGGGGAATAATTTGATAGTTCAGATAAAGAGCTAAGCCAGAAAAAGGTTAGCTCGGTGATTAATGTATGTGGGATGATATCATTTGAGGATCTACTAGGAGAGATAAAAAAAGTGGCCAAACAGCTCGAGATAGATGAAGAAATAAGGAACATTTTCTTCCCCCCTTTTGTGAACCACATGACAAGATCTGGGAGGCACTACCAGAGTTCAAACCCTCAATCAACAATGACATATATAGGAAAGGATATTGTCGAGGAACTCCCCATGCCAGAAATAAACATAAAGGAGAGAAAGTTCCTCGACTAGTTGAGGAAAACTCAGGCTAACATTACTTTGTGGGAACTCCTTATGTCTTCCCACCTACACCAAAAAGCCTTGATTAAATTTCTTACCGGGCCCATAGTCCCTCCTTCCACAACTCCAGAAGAAGCAGTGAACCTGGTCAAGTCCTTAATTGCTATTAAAATGCTCTCCTTCTTTGAGGAAGAAATCTTTAAGTTTGGTCCTAATCATAAATATGCTCTCAATATCTCCGTTGAGGTGATGGGAAAGACAATCCCACTTTCACTCATCGACAACGGATCAAAACTTAATATTTTCTCCTTAAGAACCCTCAACTTCCTTAGTTTAAAAGTAAGCAGCCTTTCTTCGACTTTCATCGCGGTGCATGCTTATGACAACACTCATAGTGAGGTGATAATATCCATAAAGTTTACTGTATGGGTTGGCTCTATAAATTCCATTACTGAGTTCCAAGTTATCGACATACCGTCTTTTTTTAATCTATTTCTCGGCTAACTTTGGCTTCACAGCATCAAAAGGGTATCTTCCTCTCTCCATCAGAAACTAAAGTTCTTCGCCAAGGGACAGGTCATCACCATCTCAGGCAACGATGATAATATTGATAATACAAGCACCAATAACCCTATACTTGATATACAACATAGAAATAATGACATTCTTTTGTCTGGATTCCCAGTCAAATCACTTCCACTCCCAACATGGGATGATTTCAAAGATAGAGTCTGTCCAGAGCATAACCCTCACGATAATGTCAACATGATACAGATGTTCAAGAGCATGCACTTCATGCCCGAACTGGGGATGGGATAACGATAACATGGGATACTAGAACCCATAGTGCTGAAGAAGGACTTTCCTCCATATGGCCTGGGTTATCAATCATCACCAGAGGAACTCAGAATGCTTTGTTAACCTCGACTGAAGAGAACGCTAGAAAGTGCCAAGACTGTTTCGAGGGATTCTTTGAATGGAAGATTCGTAAAAGAATGTGAAGATTTTCCTTTTTGTGGATTTCCTGAATGGTGGTATGATCATGTGGATAAGAAGATGAAACCAGGAATGGAGATCTTCTTCCAAGACAGTTACTCCTGGGATGAGGACTCCCAGTATGATGTGCAATCACTTGTTGAGAAGGCTAAAGTTATTACCAAAATTTATGATGGAAGTGACTTTGAGGATTCAGTTGATCTGCAAACATTGGGGTTGACACTTTTCATGATTCACTCAGGCGCCACATCTAATCAATAGTGTTTATGAACCCCCTCCTTAACTAGAATGTTATACCATTTCCACCTGCTGAAATGCAACCCAACACAGATGTTTATCATATTTCTTCTTCTTTTGTTGTTCCTCCTTATTCAAATTATAATGTAATAAAGACCTGCTTCAAAGAGGTTCTCAGTGTTATTTTTCTCGAGAATGAAATGAATGAATATTTTTAGTATCTTTTTTTGCCTAACATTAATTATCTTGATTCTAATCAAACTCTTGATGATGATGAGGACTTTGCAAGTGAATAATTCTTGACTGATCTTAATAAGGTTAATAACAAACAAAATAACCGCATTCAAACTAATGAAGACAAAACTGTTCTTATCAATCTCGGTTCTAGTAGCCAACTGCACGAGATTAGGATAGGATCCACCTTTGACGAGCATGAGCACGTGAAACTAGAAGAACTGTTAAAATAATTCATGGACGTCTTCGCATGGTTTCAAGAAGGCATGCCTGACATTGATCCTGAGATAGATCAATAGAGATTCCAAATCTCCCGGAATGAAAATCGGTCAAATAAAAATTGTGAAAGCTCTGCACCGAATGGTCTCTTTAGGTTAAAGAGGAGGTGGTAAAATAGTTGAACGTTATCTTCATCTGGGTGATCGAATATCCCACATGGCTGGATAATATTGTACTCGTGCCAAAATCGGGATGAAAAGTTCACATGTGCACTGATTACCAAGATTTAAACAAAGCCTCTTCGAAAGATAATTACCCATTGCCTAATATTGACATGATTATGGATAACATGACCGGTAATACTCTTAAGTCATTCGTTGATGGGTTTGCTGGATATAATCAGATTAAGATGCACCTTGATCATTAAGAAAAAATCACATTTGTCATACCTTGGGGAACCTTTTATTACATATTTATGCCATTCGATCTCAACAACACAGGGGCTACTTACCAAAGAGCTTCCACGACCATCTTCCATGATCTGATACACAAAGAAGTCGAGGTCTATGTGGATGATATGATCATCAAATCTAAGAATCGGTAAGGTCTTGTTCCATCTCTTCGAAAGTTTTTTGAACGACTGTGGAGATACTAGATGCGACTTAACCCATAAAAATGTGTTTTTAGCGTTACCATAGGAAAGCTTATAGGATTCATGGTTAGGAAAAAGGGGATTGAATCTAATCCTGTAAAACTAAATGCCATACTAGAAATGCAACCACCCCTAATGGAGAAGGAAGTCCGATGATTCTTAGGAAAATTATAGTATATCAGCCGATTCATAAGCCAGTTGACTTATATTTGTCAACCCATCTTCAAATTCTTTCGAAAGGATTCCACCAAAGTCTAGAATGAAGCTCGGGAAGTGTTTGACCGAAATTAAACACCATTTAACCCAACCTCCGTTACTCATTCCACCGTCGCCTGGTCTCCCTCTGCTCCTATACTTGATTGTAATAGACACCACAACTGGCAATTTTCTATCCCAATACCTTGAAGAATCATGTAAATAGAGGACCATATACTATGCCAGTTACAAATTAGTCAGGTACGAAGTTAACTACACTACCTTGGAAAAGGCATGTGTTGTCCTTGTCTATGTTACCCAAAAATTACGCCACTACAAGCACAATTTTCCCATCAGACTTGTATCACGAATGGATCCTATAAAATACCTACTCGAGAAACCTGCCATGTTTAGTCAAATGACCCTATAGTTGATGTTGCAGCCGAGTTCGATAATGTGTATGTTATGTAGAAAGCCATGAAAGGAAGAGCCATCTCCTATTACCTTCCTGATTACCCCATGGAAGAAGTTGACATTTGGATCTTCGAATTTCTGGATGAAGATGTCCTTTACACCTCTCATGAATACCTTTAGTGGAAAATATTCTTTAATGGCGCTACCAATAAAAAAGGATATGACATTGGGATACTCCCAATTTCCCTTGATGACTCTCATACTCCCACTGCCATCAAGAAAAATTTCCCTTGCACCAATAACATGACGGAATACGAGGCATGCACAGTAGGACTCAAATTCTCTCTCAAGAAAGTAATTTAATGCCTAAATGTCTTCTAAGATTCTTCCCTCATCATCGTTCAAGTCCTTAGAAGATGGAAAGTCAAAGATGAAAAACTTTTACCCTTTCACGCCCACTTAGAAGATCTGGCCTTCCAGTTTTGAGATATCACCTTCCACTACTTTCCCCGAGCGAGGAACAACTTGGTCGGTGACCTTGCTACTCTTGCCTCTATGGTCGACATGCCCGAGGGAATAACGATGACCCTTTTCCTAGTCCAACAATAAGCTAAATTGAGCATTGTTATCACATTGAGATCGCCACGAAAGCAGAGTCCGATATGACCAATTGCTGGTATTACTACATTTAGCCCCTCCTCAAGCACGATAGATACCCCCAAGATGCCAACAAGAAAGACCGAGCGACCCTTTATAAATTGGATGCCCAATACATTATCTACGATCAAACACTGTTCAAAAGAAACTTTATTGGAACCCACTTACATTGCATCGCAGGGCTGACATTAAAGAGATGATGCAGAAGATCCACAACAGGGAATGTGAACCCCGAACGAATGGCCATATGCTTGCTAAGAAGATTATCCGACAGGGTTACTGTTGGACGACCATGGTTCAGGATTGCACCATCTATGTCCACAAAAAACTTAAATGCTATCAGTTTTTCCATCTCTAGCACTTGCCCCCACGGGTATTATAAAAAATGACCTCCCCTGGTCATTCTCCCCATGGGGCATCGATATCATTTTACACCGAAAGACTTTAATGGGCATGAGTTCATCCTGGTTGCCATTAATTACTTCACCAAATGGGTCAAAGATTAGCCATATACAGTACCTAATGCCAAAAAGGTTGCCAAGTTCATTTGGAAGAATATTATTTGTCGATACAGGGTCCCGCATGAGCTACTGTCAGATACGGGTTACATTTTAAGGCAAAAGTCACAAAATTGGTCGAAGAGTTATGAATTCAGAGATGTAAATCTTGTCCTTACCGAACATAAACTAATAGTGCAGTTGAAGCTGCTAATAAGAATATCAAAGCAATCATCAGCAAGATGGTCAAAATTTGTTGAGATTGGGCCGATCAGATCCCTTATGCTCCCTAGGGCTACCACACTTTAGTCCGGGAATATACTTAGGCTACCTATCACTCTCTGGTATATCACATGGAAGCAGTCCTCCCCATTAAACTAGAAATACCTTCATTACGCATCATGCTTGAAAGTAAAGTCAATAAAGAAGACTGGCATTGAAGCTGACTTGACGAGTTGTCACTCTTAGATGAAAGGAGGCTGAAGCCTCTATATCATATAAAGGGGTAACATCGCTGGATAATGCGATTATATAATAGGAGAGTCAAGGACCGTGCTGTTCCAAAAGGGGATTTATCCCTTAATGTAATCGTAAAACCCGTCTAGGACCCAAAGGAAAATTAAATCCAAACTGAAGTTTCCCCTATATCATGTAGATCATATCCGATGGCACAACTATGATTACTGACCTTAACGAAGAAGATGTAGCACATCCAGTCAATCGGAATCATCTTAAGAAATTCTACCCTTAGCCCAAAATCTCGACGCGCTATGCCTCCTTTCATCCCCCTTCTATTCTAAAAAAAATTCTTCATTTCCCTCTACTTAGAATTATGTGGGGCCCAATCCTCTACAAAAACATTTTACTTTAAAAAATGAAGCTCAGAAAATTTTCAAAACTCCCAGAGGAACGTAGGCAGCTCATATGCTTTACATGGGCATGGTCCCCTTATTTTTCATAAAATACTATTCTTTTCTTACCTCTAATAATGATAGTTCATTTCATCATTTACATCAACAAAAGTATTATGTATTCCTTAGTGATTGGTAGAGATAATTCAAATGTAAAACTCATTAGGAGGAACAACAATATAATTAAAATCCTTTTTAGTCCATAAAAAGGAAAATTTAGTACAATTACATGAAATATCAGTGTAGGGAGTCAAACAACTACCCCTGCCAACCAAATTGTCCTAATAACAAATCAAACCAAACTACTCCTAGCCAAACTAGCCAAACCTTGCTAAATTTATTCCCCAAAACCAAAAATAACCAAACACATAACCATTACAAAAGTTTCACAAATAATCACCTGCTCTACAAAAGACCCTATCTGCAGCTTCCAGAATATTTATTCCCATCATCATCATCTTGAGGCCCTTAAAATTTCCCTGCTTTGATGGAATACTGAAGGCTCCCCATAGAATGATAAGCACGAACCATCCTAGAGAAAATTACTAAGCCACCCTCTATAATGTTAAACATGTCAAACCATCACTTCCTAGTCTCCTCGGCCAAGATCTTAGACACTACTTTCTTCCACAACCATTTTATATAATCCCTAAACACATGCTAAACCCTGTCAGCAAATTATAAAGGATGGGTTAACTGCAGATGACTCTCCCACAAAGAGCCCAACTGCATATGAATGCCTTCCATCAAATCCTCTACAGAACAGAAGTCCAGGGTACGGGAAGGCACAATATTCTCTATTTCGACTTGACACAAGAGCAATCAGGGAAAATTGAAGGAGTTTTATCGAAGGCCAACTAACTGAATGTACCGGTATTCCCCCACTTCCTGAATAAGCTACAAATCCCCACACTAGGGCACTAACCAGTGTGACATCGAGCTCCGTGCTCCACAAAATAATTTACTCACTTATTGATAGCTGGGCCAAAGCTAATGAAATAATGGGTTAAGTAATTCAACATAAATGCCATTGGATATTGAGGGGTCCGCTAAACGTAATTTCTTAGCCAGCCACATAAACAACATAATCAGGCTTCCTCTTAAAAAATCAGAATAGCCTTCCCGCCAAGCATTTAAACTGTTCAGAGTCTCTATCGGTATCATCGCTATAGGATTACGATGATATGACATCCATGCAGTAATGAAATCCAATTGAGGGTCCACCATTATGTCCCTGGTCACCAATAGTAGCTTCAAAGTTAAGCCTAAGGCAATGGCTCCGGCATGGCACGCATTATTAACATTATGTAGACGCATTGAGTACAGTATAGCTGGGAGGGAGATCATTCCTCTAGTGACAAATGACTTAGCCACCAAAGGAGAGATGTGGAGAAGTCCTTCTAATAACTCCCTAGGAGACCGTTAAAATTCAGACATGGGCATCGCCACACTAGGATTAAAACCCAACATAGCAGAAAACTCATCGTAGGCCAAACAGACCTCGTCCAAGCCAAAACGAAAAACATGATCCTCAAGGTACCAAATTTTACTGTCAGCGTTAGTATATCCCTTTTAATGGGTCGCTTGCGCCACAAATAGACCCGACGTAAGTTAAAGTCATCATACTCTACATTGTACAAACACGTAGCTTTTAAATTTTCAAGATAAGAAGAAAATTCAGCACTTATAGGAAAGGCCATTTTGGAAATAATATGACACAAGATAAGAAATAAGCAAGGGAAAGAAAATGTGAATGGGTGAAGAAACCTCCCCACATTACCCCATTTTTATACTTGAAAATTTTGGCTAAAACCCAATAGTCAGCAAAATTCAAATGAAAGACTACCTCATCAAGTAATAGTTGGGGTGATTTGAACGGATTGACTTGCCGATAGGCAGGACAAGGGGAATGTCAATCGGCATCCCCTATTTTTAAGAAAATTCCATCTTCCCTTTTTTATAAAAATTAAAAACTCCAAAAATAAATCTTATTTAAAAAAAATGGGGTTATTTCTGCCTATATTATCCATTTTTACATCCTTTATCAAAATAAATTTTTTCTTGAGGTATTTAAATATCCCAACCTTTTTACGGTCTCAATGAATAAAGTAAAAAGTGCATGTAGATTAAGTCATTTAAAGCAAAGGTACATAAATAAAAATCCCATTTATTTCATATACACTGCCATCATTAAATTTCTTACAGAAAAGAAAAAGAAAAATAATGGGACTTAACTCGAGGACCCAAAACTCTCTCTCCCTCTCCCCCTAGGATCCCACATCCCTGCAACTTGCGCGTTTCCCTTGGAGACGTGAAGAGGAAACTCCGCTACCCGATCAAGACCCCTCCTCAAATGAAGCTGATGGCACAAGAGAGGAAGGAACCTAGATCGAATCTTGAATATGAGTCATCGGAGAAGCCACCCAGTCTCGAACGCCCCTCATCCAGGTAGTCGACACCCAGACGTGATACAATGAAAATAAAAAGGAAAATCAATTCATATAAAGTAAAAAGAGAAACTCGAAAGGCAAAGGACAAAGAGATGAAGAGATATACCTCTGACTGAAGGACGTCCTTTGTTAGACCCATCACCATATGGTCCATCGCATTAGGGAGATGTTTCATACTCACCAATCCCCCTCCAGGAAATCGAATATTATAGGAAGGAGGAGTAAGCTCGAGAAATGGAACATCCTACAACACTACTGCTGTCTACGTTGACACGCCACCAGTGCTATGTGAAGACCCCATCGGCTGACTCATACCCCTGTCTGAAGCCATAAGAGGCGGAGGAATATTCACAATGTCGTATATGCAGGAAGGCATCGACCAACTTGTCACAAAGTCAAGTTAGACATAAGTCACCATCATGTTCGTATATGATGACTAGAGCTCACTGATCATCGCCGCCGCCCTAACCTCCTCTGACATTTATAGGACTCACCTCATATATCTCGATGGCATCATCGGTGGGATCTCCACCTCATCCTCCATAATCTGTTGGACTACTCTCTCAGATCTCAGGACTAGCCAAACTTGTGTGCAGTAGCCGATGATTTTGCACGTGCATCCCGATCAACCATGTGTGCGGGATGGTCGTCCCTTAGGGCTATAAGGCCACCTATATTTGTTAAGATAAAGTCAATAGTTGAACAAGGAAAGAGAAATTCCAAAGAAAAGTATTCAGGAGAAGAGAGAGAAAATAAACCTTGTCACTCATCAAGACACTCAATACCTGACGTACTACTACCAAAGAGAGAGATTTAGGACTTATCATGCAAACCAATCAAACGGGCATTAAACCCGATCACCTTGTAAAACCACATCTGCAAAAAGAAAAGAGTCAACGATTAGAATAAATCAAAAAGGAAATGCATAAAGAAAAAAGACAAAAAGAAAAATACCTACAAAAGATACGTGGCTCTAGTAAAATTCTATTAGTAGCACCGGCTGAAAGCATCCAAAGAAGAATAAAGGGTCACCAAAGTCAGGCTCCCCCAGTCAAAGAGAAGGATATTCGAAAATACTCTCAAATATGGTAAAAACCACAAATGGACGATGTCTCTGCTCGACGCCACCAAAAACCCTCCTAATAGTCCAAGAATAAATAAGCAAGTCATTAGCCTCACCTATAACCCGTCAGTATCATCGATTCACTGACTCAGGAAAACCTCTCGAAGAAGAGAAATACAAATCGAGTCCCCCGAGACTATCTGCCCCATGTTACCCAGCACTGCATCCACTGCCTCCGGTGTCACCCTTAGGGGTCGGTCCACCTATATTTATGTCCCCTTATAGTCTATCCCCAAAAATTGTTAGGCGTAAATAGGGTTCACCATCATCTCCCCAAATCCCACGTGTATGATATGGGTGGTATCCCACCACTTCTCCCCCAGAGCGCATAAAATGGCCGTAGAGCATGGCATCTTATCAAATACAAATCCCAAACGATCAAAACCCATACAAGAGACTAACCAGTGCACCACTGCAGGAAGGTCTACCACGCATATCTAAATCCCATTATCCTCGAGAATAGAAGCTTGTAGCATAAATGTCGGTCTGCCAAAACAAAAGGGAAACCTTTCGTCAAAATTCAAAAAAGCATGAAAATGCCAAATAAGAAAAAGAATACGAAATGTCATACAGTACTTACATCACCATTAAGGTTCATCACCCTATATGATCGGTGGTGCAAAGGCTCACGTAGAATAGTCTAATCTTCGACAATAGGCTCGAACAAGTCAAAAGAGTTCTCATTACCCAACGCTAAAGGCACCCTAGCTCGCCACTCTAAGTTCGCCCAATTTTCAACGCCTAGCCATGCCATGTGCATCTCGCTGCTTCAGAAATCTTTCATTTTCTAGCCTTGGATGAGGAAAGAATGCATGAGAAGATTAGAGAAGATATGAAAGCTATAAGCTAAGAAAAATGAATAGATTTTGCCCATCTTTATAGAAGGCGAATGGGTAAGTCGATGGGTAGTTCCCTCATATCCACAGATCGACACTATCCCTTCCCCTTCCCAAGGTATCCCAAAAGACCATTCGACTGCCGGTTGGTAGCCCCTACAACATGCCGATCGATAACCCCCAGAAATTTCGTACAAAAAATCCCAAAAATTGCGAGAAGATTCCAAAATATTCCTAAAATTACCAAATAAATATTGGAACATTTCTTCACCAATAAAACCATTTTTCAAGATTCCAACTCCTAAATAGATTAATAAGACATTTTATCCCCAGCTTAAAGCCTAAAAATCAACGCACCCGCATTCTAAAAGCTCACTACAACACCCCAATGGAATCCTAAAAACTTCATCCTCAGTAGAAACCAAATGCTTCCCCAACTGGGTTACATAGTATCCTATCCATTTATTTAGCAAGAACTCAAGAATTTAAAAATTTCCCAAAGCAGAGCTAGAATCCCTAACCAAACATCTCTCCCCCGAAACACATTACCCAGCTGAATCCTAAAACCTCAAGTTATCCCTAGTAGAGTCTTAAATAAAAATTCCCCTAGAGAGATATCCCCCCTGTTCCTAAATTAAGATACTCAGAATTGACCTCGACCCTCAGAATTGGTCTCTCCTACTTAAGGTCCTCAAAATTGACCTCGACCCTCAGAATTGGTTACTCCCACCTTAGATCCTCATAAGTGACCTCAACCCTTAGTATTTATCGTTCCTACTTAAGATCCTTATAATTGACCTCGACCCTCAGAATTAGTCGCTCTTACTTAACGTTCTTAGAATTGACCTCGACCCTTAGAATTGGTCGCTCCCATCTTAGGTCCTGAGAATTGACCTCAGCCCTCAGAAATGATCGCTCTTACTTAAGGTCTTTTGAAATGACCTCGACCCTCAGAATTATTCGCTCCCTACTTGAGGCCCTCAAAATTAACATCGACCCTTAGAATTGGTCTCTCTCAACTCCAGGTCCTCAGAATTAACCTCGACCCTCAGAATTGGTCGCTCATACTTAAGGTCCTCAGAATTGATCTCGACCCTCAGAATTGGTCGTTCCTACTTAAGGTCCTAAGAATTTACCTTGACCCTCAAAATTGGTCGCTTCCACCTTAGGTCCTCATAATTGAGTTCAACCATCAAAGTTGGTCATTATTACTTAAGATTTTTAAAATTAACCTCGACCCTCAGAATTGGTCGCTCCTACCTTAGCTCCTTACAATCGAAATTGACCCTTATAATTGGTCTCTCCTACTTAAAATTCTCAGAATTGGTCTCTCCCTATTTGAGGTTCTCAGAATTGACCTCAACCCTAAGAATTGGTCACCCCAACTTAAGGTCCTCGGAATTGGCCTCCTCTAACTTAAGGTCCTCAAAATTGACCTCATCCCACAAAATCATTTATTCTCAGCATTACTTTAGGTCCTCAGAATTGACCTCGACCCTCTGAAATGGTCATCCTTGTCTCTTAGGTCCGTGGAATTGACCTATTTTCCCTAAACATCATGTGGTGTCTATTAGATGGCTTTCACTTATTCCAAGATTAACCATTGAGGGGATATGTAGACATCACATTCTAAAAAAACTAAGCCTCTCCTTAGGTCCCTAGCACCTCCCCTATTCAATACAAACCCTAGGTCATACTCCGAATACTGATCTAGAGGCTATTCGGTGCTCTCGGACCTCGTTTGACTTCGATCAACTTCATTGTCAGAGTGAAAGCTCAATGAATCTATGAAGTGATTTAAATCCCCTTTCCAATGGTTTTCCTCGTACATGAATAGGCATAATGGTTCGAATGAATGGATTATTTTACTATCAAAAATTGATTTGGAGGCCACTAATCGCTCCCAGACCTCGATTTGACCCTAATTAACTTCACATTCAGAGAAAAAGCTTAATGAATCATAAAAGGTCACTTAAACCCCTGTTCAACGGTGCGCCCCGTGTATGAAATGGCATAACGATTCGGATGAACGATCCGTTTTCTCTTAGAAACTAATTTAGAGGCCAATGGGTGCACCCATGCTCTGTTTGACCAAAGTTAACTCTATAGTTTAAATAAGAGTGGATGAATCTTCCAACGACACTGAATACCCTTTCCAACAATCTACCATGTGCATGAATCAGTCTTACAGTACGAACAAACGATCTATTTTACACTGAAAGGTCACTGGGCGCTTTTGAGTCCCATTTTACGATAGTCAACTATCTGAACCGAGCGAATATCTTTGAAACATCAAAGTACCTCACACAAAAATTTTAACAGTTTGAGCCGTGCATCATTTAGACTTACGATCCAGAGAACGATCCATCTTTGTCTGACGATCTTCCATCCAAAGGACCGATGGGTGTTTTCGAGTCTTGTTTAACCCAAAGTAAACTCCTGGACCTTGGAGCAACCTAAAGGTTTCTTAAACATCTCAAAATTACCTTTTTAATGGTCTACCCCGTGCACGATTTTGACTTATGTATTACGTTTTATGACTATTTTATTGGAAAATCTGCATGAGACTGCCAATCGACAGGTCCATTTCCCTACTTATCGATAGTGTGTCTAGGGTTACCTGTCGATAGGTAGGACAAGAGTAGTTCTGATGAAAAATCCCCCTACTGTATATAAAGAGAGCATGATCTCACTTCGAAAGGAGCCCCCGATCCATCAATTTCAGTGATCTCATCAACATTTTTCTGTTATCAGCAAAATGTCCTTGTGTGAAATTCTTTTCCACAATTCATTCTCATATCCAATGTAACAAAAATATCATTCTCTCGTCCAGAATTCATCCCAATTTTCCGAGAAGCTCATCGAAGATGAAGGGCGATCTTCAAGTCTCCAAAGAAAGTCAAAACATCCTTCTCTCTTTAAATTTCTTTATTTTTGCATTAGTGATATATATTCTAATTTTAGATCATACACATTAACATATCATCCTTTATTAGTTATATTGCACATTATTCATTTTCTATAAAAAAAAGAAAAAATAGGGTTACACCCTTAAATTTCGACGGGATTCTACATCACATTTTTTCAAATTTAAAATATATTTTCTACACACACACTTATAATGAACTCCCATTTGAATCTAAGGGATATACCCCACCCTTATGTTGTATACGAACTACATAAACTTTGATGCCTTCATAATCTACGTAGTCATTTTGGGTTAAAACCCAAGACTCGTGTCCTATTTTCCTATTTTTATCACTTTTCCTATTTTATCCATATATTATACATATGCACATATCATACTCGTGATTCGTATTTTCACTTTATGTAATATATGTTATCATTTCATCATAAATGATCAATATCTTGATAACCGCCCACATCATATTTTCTAATTGTTATTTTGGAAACAATCCTATATATGACCCCACTCCATCCTTTGCATGATGTGAGTCGAGCGATTTCGATGTCCACTTATATAAACACGCACACAAACTTTATAAAGAAATTAAGAAAAATAGTAACATAATCCTATGGGAGATTGAATGGAGATATGGGTGCCTAACAACTTCCCATTTCATAACTTAGCCCCCGAACCTCTGAACTATTGGTTTCGCAAGCATCATTTTGTCTTTTATGCTTCTCTCTCGAGACGACGACATGTTCTTTTGCCTATTTTGTGAAAATAGGCTGGAGATTCTATCTCTTTACATCACCCAGAACACGACGATGGCCGACGCACCTCATGATGTAACTAAGAGAGCAAGACCTTTATCTCTCCCTCTTTTCACTCGAAAGTGGTCGGGGAGGAGAAGATCTCGGGATGGCCACAAGTAGCACCCAACAGTTAAAGGGTTGTGAATGAGGTACATAGGTTGAATGAACTCTATGGGACCCATATTGAGATTTGGATTGATGTTCTATTATATGTGGGGTACAGTAGGAGAGAACACATACTATTTGAAAACTAGGCAAGAGAATAAAGCCTTAGTAGTGAACTTACCAGATTATAATAAAGATTATTAGGAGTGCGGTGTAGTTTACAAGAACTGTCAACATGTTCCTCTCCCAACCAGAGTGGCTTATATTGGTCCCAGATGTCCGCAATCGGTATATAGCTTAGGTTATAACCTTTTTGATTATTTTTCCTCTTTTATGCATTTATGATGTTTGTTAACTAACTTTGCTATTTCTTTTGATGCATAGGAAAGTAAGAAAAGGTTCCCTAAACAAGGGGAAATCAACATTAACGATCTTAAGTTCTTGTGGAGATTTAATCAAAAGATTGGATAAAAATAGCCTCAGTCAGATTCTTTATTGTTGGAGTACAAGAGTTCCATCACATATTTTGTTGCTCGACCAACACTTGTACTGCCCCATATTGAAATCAACTTAGAGAAAGACCCTGTGCCTATTTCTTCAGCCACTGAATCTGCTGGTGTTGAGTTCATTCAGGGAGGAGCTTCTTCCTCATTTGAATCCTTAAACTGAGATACCCCCTTCTATTTTCATAGATATGACTAAGAGGAAGATGCCTAACTTAATGGGTGGACCTTTATCTCCCACACTCAAGAAATTTGTTGATGATGGTAAGAAGCCAATTGAAAAGAACTCTCAGTCCAATGATAAAAGGCTTATTGGTGTTGATGAGACTCAGACTGTTGAGCTTTAATTGAAGAGGATAAGGAGAGGTTTTCCTGATCCTTTAATATAGGTTCAAAAAAATCCAGTCGAGCAGCAGGCATTGGCTGTAAAGAAAATTGCCAAATAAAAAGAGTTAGTGAGAAAAATTTAGGTTGACTTGGACATTAGGTCAACTTTAGTTGTTGTTAACCCTGGACTGGCCTGGGGTTCGATTAAGTCTGGGACACTTCCTGCTAACAGGGTTATGTTAGCCCCATGTTCAGATCCAGGCTAGCTGAAAGAGCTTTTCGTAACTTGGCACTAGTAATTTTCTCACTTTTTTACTCCTTTCTCCATGATGATGAACTCTTTTTGATATTTGATATTTTATTTTTTTTATCTTTTAGTTGATTTTGACCAGATGATGGAGAAGAATGATCAACTGAGGTCCTCTCCTGGTGAAGTTAAAAAGGGATTTGAAGGTCTTAAATAATCTTCGAAAGCTTCCCAACAAGCTTTAGAAGCAAAGCAAAAATCTTGGGAAGAGGATTTGTAGAAGTCCAATGATAGGTCCATTTGAGACTGAAGACCGAATAATTATTATCAAGGAAAGAGATAAAGCTGTTGAGAAAAAAATGAGTAATATTGATGGCAAGGCCAAAGCTGTCGAGGACAAGCTTTTAGATGCCACTTCTCAAGTGCAAATTGCTGAAGGGAAAGTGAATTCCTCAAAGTCCAAAGGTAAAGATGCATTTGATAAAGGTTCAGAGAAGGCCATTTGTGCTACCTGTACTCAGATCGAGTATGCCAAAAAAAATTCCTTCAAGAAAGGGTGGACTGAGGCCCTGAAGTTGGTCGGTACGGAAGAAAACTATGAGCTCTTCTAAAAGCATGACCTTTCTACTCCCCCTAATCTAGATGATGAGTTTGATGATGAGAAAGGGTTTAGATAATCTTCTATAATGCCTTTTGAGTCTTCATTGGTTCCCACTGCTAGTGTTGAGCAACATGCTTCCAGTCAAGACTAGGCTAAGGACAAGTAGAAGGTTTATCTCCTCTTTAACAAGTTTTTATCCTTTCTTTCTTAATGATGTATCAACTGTTGTATCTCAATAATTAATCAATAAAGAATATATTTTTTCTCTCAACTCTTTATGCCTTTGAATGATTTATATTTATTGTAGTTTATTATTTTTAGTTAGTCTGCTCATTTGGATTTGCCTAATAAACTCATGTATTTGTAACTTTTCAGTTTGATGCTAGGAAGAGGGCCATAATATTTTCTGAATCTGACCTGCTCAGGCGGAGTAGAAATTTTTTCGAAGTTGGTCATGTTCCCATGTCTTAGGAAGACTTAATAGGATTGCTCGACCCAGATGTTTTCGACCAAGTAAAGGAGTCATATATCCATCGTCATTGCTTGTTAGGCAATGTTATTGCTAATAACACTGCATATTATTAAATAATTAAGCAACTGTAAAAAGATCACAAATTGTCTCTAGCTTTACTTCACTATGACTATGAGGCCAAGTATAAATTATTAAGTGAAGGTTGGGATTTTGATAAGAATTTGGAAGACATTACTTTCGCTCTAAATAAGAAGGAACTTTCTTTGAAATAAGATTTGGAGAGTTTTCGATCAATTGTTGCAATGTTAGAGAAGGATTATAATTCCCAGAGGGATGAACTTGATAGTCTAAGGACATCAACTACCTTAGGTCAAGATGAAGGTGCTTATTTTTTAGAGGCTGAAAATTCAAGATTGTTGGAAGAGCTGGAAGAATAAAAGAAGTAAAAGAATAAGAGAAAATATGGGAAAACTTCTCGACTAAGTATAGTTGTTCGGCCAACCATTGAGGAAGAAATGACTAAGAAAACTATTGTCGACCAAGTTTCCCAGTTAAAAGCCAAAGATATTGAAATTACAAACCAATCTGCCCAATTAAAATCCAAAGATGTTATTCGTAAAAAACTTCAAAGTCAAGTGGATAGGCTAACATTCCAATTTCATAAGCAGCCAATGGAAGTTTGGATGGATGGTTATAATGAGGCCTTAATTCACATAAATAATCACCTTGCTCAGAGAAATAATAAAGGCTATAAAAGGGTATGGACCAACTTGCTAACTTTTCTGAAGTATGATCAAAATAGTGACTTGTGGAACTAGAATGACCCATGTGTTTTAGATTGTGATCATCCTCCTTTCACATTGGACAAAAAATGAATTCCTCCCAATTCCATTACCTAATGCCTAATAAGTAAGTATTTTGGGGATTATGACCTCCATGATGAGTGTGAGATAGTTCATCCTCCATATTTTCTTGATAAGTCGATCATTAGTAATAGGCACATGCTAAAAGATTTCAACACCATAAATACTCCGTATACCCTTGATGATCCTCCTACTGGAATGGATAAAGAACAAGGAAAGCATCCAGCAGAATAAATTCATACTTCTTACACTGTATTTTGATCAATTATTACAATTATAGTACATTCTGATAAATGAAATGAAGTTATTTTTAATTGATTTTCCATTATTCAAGCTTATGGTTAATGTTATTCTTTTTACCGACTAGGTAACCTGTATAATGATTAGTTAATCAACTTATAGACTAAATAACCTGCTCAAATGTTTAATATTTGTTTCATGTTTGAATCATATATACGGCCTTAGATTCGAATAATACACTGTAAATATCTTTATTATACTAAGTTGTAGCATTAGCTATCAATGGAGAACAAGTGTGTTAAGAACATCTAATTATTCCAATATGTTAACCTGGTAGGATAAAACCTATAATTAAGAAATTTTATTGACTTGTTGTTCGTGACTTTCCGAAGACAAATTATACATGAAGTTTAACTTTTCTGAAGTTGGAAAAGTTTGAACCATGCTCTTTGGCGAGAAACTTTTTTAAAAACTTTTCTAAAGTTGGAAAAGTTTGAACCATGCTCTTTTTCAGCGAGGAACTTTTTAGAAACTCTTATAAAGCTAAAAGAGTTTGAATTAAGTTGTTCTTTAATTCTGGATAGGTGCAACCACCATACTCCCCCCCCCCCCCCCCAAAAAAAAAAGGAAGTATAATGGAGAAAAAGATGAAATTTCATTAACTTGAATAACTAATTACGTGAAGGACAAAATTTTTTGAAAACTGAATAATTGATGATACTTGCGCAGATAGTCTGAGTCCCAAGGATTCTTGAATTCTTCCCCTTTCAGAGTCTCCAAACGATAAGTTTATGCTCGAATAACCACCAAGATATGGTGTGGGCCATGCCAATTAGTCTCCAATTTGTTATTCTTCTGGAATATTTTCTTGATTACTAGATCTCATTGATTCAGGTTGGTCGGTTTGACCCTTCAATTATGAAACCTTGCACTACTTTGTTGGTAGGAAGCCATCTGAATAACAACATCTTCTTAGACTTCTTCTATCATATCCAGATCCAGTCATCTCATGAGATCACACTTTGGTGAATCAATGTTCAAAAGCTAGTATGCATATGGTTTCCCCTATTGCTGTTTTGGGAGTAGTCTTATATTCCCAAAGGAAGTTGTGGAATTCATTAATATAGTTTCCTTTAGCCTCTTCAAACCATTTTTTCAACACTGTAATACCCCGTATTTTTATGACTTTTAAATTTTGGGGATTTATTAAATTTAATTAAAGATATTAATTTAATATTAATCCAAAAATCATTTAAAATATTTACTAGCGTGATGAGAGTTAGTAATTATTGGAATTTTGTTGTAAATTACTTCATGGGTAAAGTAAGATGTGTAATTAAATTTAGTAAAATTATCACGAGAATTTAATTTGATAATTTTGAAAATTTTATCGGGACGCGCATGTGTCGTGTTGGGATTAAATTCGCATTATTAAAAGTGTATAAATTATAAGTCACCCGTATGGTCATTTTGAGTGTGTAAATGTGTCCGAAAGGATTGAGATAGTCAAAATAATGTACCTGGGGGTTTAGTTTGGGCCTCGAGGCATTTTTAGGCCAAATCAACATCCCGGGAGGACGTTTTAGACATTTTATATTTTTGGGCATGGAAACCCACGAATTTTCTAAAGGTTATATCAGATGGTAGGAGTTGTCTTCTAGTGTTAGCATAAACAAAAACTAAGGATGACCATCGAAGAGGAAGAGGAGAAGCTTTCCAAGGAGTTCTAGGTCAAGAACTCCACCATTTGCTCCGCTGTCACTGCCAATTTTAGAACGCGCGACGAGGATCACAACCACACCAATTCCTTCCACCAATCAGAAATAAAGATTTCCAGGCAAGTATCTATCTTGCTTTATTTTAGTAAATGCTTCAATTATATTAGTCTAGGGTTGAGTAGAACTAGTTTTCGGGAAAGAAAGCATATATTGGAGACTCGAATTTTCATGTTGTAGAGGTAAAAATCATATTCTAGAAATCTATTTCATATGTAGAGGTTGCACCACAAATTTGCATTGAGTTAGGAGTATAAAATCTGGCAAAAGAATGGGAAGGACTAAGTTAAAGAAAATTATTAGGGTTCTTGATATTATATGGATTTTGGCCCTTTTAATTCGTTATACTTGATGAACACTCGCATGTTTTACGTAAAATGTTATTTATTTGGATATATAACACTTGTAGTATCATTTGTTGGGAGTTTGGGAGTGAAATATAATGATTTGAATGAGTTTGGAATAGGATTCCCGTAACTAGTATTTCTGCAGTTTTGCCATAACTCCTTGATCGATCGATCAACCAAAGAGCATCGATCGATCGATCGAGCCCCTACCATCGATCAATCGACCCCTCCTGGAAAACTCATATTCCCCTTTTCAAATAGTTGTTGCTATTAAGGTGAGTAGTAACCTTTGAACATTATTGTTAGAACATTTTGGGACATAAAGAGTACCAGTAGGACTTTGTGAAAATGGAACTTTTAATGTAAAGACGAAATTAGAGATGACGGGGAGTGATTTACTCTTAAGGAATAATGGGAACGTGTGTATAAAGGAGTGATAATCGTAAGGAAGTTACGTCATAAAATAAAAGAGTACCAACTAAAATTATACTTAGGGAGATAGGATAATACGAGTGATACAAAGTAAGTTTGGAATAATCCCATAAATAAGAATAAAAGAGATGAGCCGTTATACGGGATAATCTAGTAATGTGTACTAAGAACGAATATCATAAGTATGGGTCACGGGTGTACCTAATTTAAAAATGGGAATGGAAGTACATATATATATGAATGTGTTTGTGAATATACTATATACGTGTAAAAATCATGCCCACGCTACTTGCTATCACTAAGGTTACCGCGTCGAGATAGTCTTATCTCGATGGGACCTTTATGGGGGATATTGACTTGTACCCTAGAACATAGGAATCCTTAGTACAGGCTATCTGATCGATAGTCAGACGGTCCTAATAGACGTGAGGGTATGTACTGAACTCTTAGTGAATTGGAACTATGAATCGCCTCAATTTGTATGTGTTTTGTATTAATACAGTTCGAGAGTGATTCCGAACTAGTATTTCCCTTAGTATGAGTGATACGGGAACTTGATAGCAGAGTATGCCAGAACCATAAATTTTATGTGAGGTGCTGATAATATATATATATATATATATATATTATATGGCCGATTAATTTATATATAGACTTGAAATTTGGTACTTTCTACTGTGACTAAAAGCAGTCAAGTAATGTATAATTATTTCGACTTTAATATCAGTGTTTGAAAAGTTTGAGGCAATACTGAAAGACTTTATAATGAAATAAGATTCATATGAAAACTTCACTCTCAGAAATTAATTATCTTAGCCTTAGTAGTTTTCAGCATGAAACCTTACGTGGAATTTAAGTTAAGCTAAAATCTTGGGATTAATAGTGCGGTAGGTGTGCACACTAGAAGAGAGGTGAGAATTTCTCAAGAGAGTGTCGCATACTAATATAAATTGTTGCATTAGCCGGAAAGAACTTTTAATACTTGCTAAACTAAAATTCTAAATTGTTTTACAGTCGGGCTCTGACCCGTTTCCTGTTATCTCTTCTCTCTTGTATATATATATATATATATATATATATATATATATATATATATATATATATATATATATATATATATATATATTACAGGTTCCTAGCCAGCGTCATGCTTAGGATCCTTTGGTTGAACGCGCCGCAGCTTATGTGGGAGATGCAGGCCTTTTGCTTAGACGACCTCGTTATTGACTCCATTCTTAGTTCTATTTTATTCAGTTGGGCATGTGTCGCCCTTTTTCCTTATTCAGTTGGTTTTGTCAGAGATTGTGATTCATTTACTTTTATTATTTTTACTATGGGATTTGTTACTGTCAGGATGTTTTTTTTTAAGTTTTAAAGTTGGAATTAGTTATTTGAATGCTTAAATTACATGGATGATCTTTTCCAGTCTAGTTATTGTGCGACTTTTAAACTATGAATTATGAAAGGTCTTTGTTATTGGGCTTAACTAAAAATGGAAATAATGTTTTAAAATGGTTTTATCACTTAGCCTAATTATTTAGGGTGTTTGAATTGGAAAGTTTATGTTGCGACAGTGATGCTAAGAATGAACCAACCGTTCACCTTAGTTATAATTTAATAAAGGACTGATCACCCGGTATTTAATTAGGGGGGGTGTCACAGGTGGTATCAGAGCATCAGGTTCTAGTGTCCTTTAGGATTTGTACGGCTTATCTCGTTTCCATCTTAGAGTCTTTGATTTAGATCCCTAATATTAGGAATGTTGTATTCATCTTTATGGGTTTGAAATTAGTGCTTCTGCGATTTGTCGATGTGAATGTTGAACTTATCCAGATTATTTTAAACTTTCAGATGGACCGTTAAAATGAACAAGCTAATGCCGTTATGGAATTTAGTGAGCAAGAACAACTCACACCTCAGGCATCTCCAAAGAGGGTACCAATCAAAAAATTTGCAGGCATTGTGGCAGAGGCAGTTACCACTGCAATCTTCCAGTACCACGATCGCAGTATGCATCTTAGAGAAGGCAAAAGACCTAGAGAGATTAGTCAATTTGATATGACTAGAGTTGAAAATTGTGCGAAGGCACCAAAATTTCGTCAACAAGCTCCTCAAGACCAAAATGACCCCAAGGGTAAAAAAATTTCCATGGAGAGACAAAAGTGTCAGGGTCAACAAAGCCAGGGTCAGAATGAAGTCCCAAAGAGGTGCTTCAAATGTGGAATGGACGGTCATAAACATCAATCTTATCTGAATCAGACTGGAGAGAAACTACAACCCGACCAGCGAGAAATTTTTGGGACTCTGCTATAAATGTGTACAACCAAGTGGAGGGATTGTCCTCAACCTGACATCGTTTTTTTCTCAAGTTGGACATCAAGACCAAGGAAAAAGAGAAACTAGTCAACAACGTAGTGAAATGAGACAGTTTCGAGGGTGGTGTTTCTAATGTGGAAGGAATGCCATAGATGTCAGGATTTCCCAGAGAGGAATAGGGCCCCATGGCAGTAGGATGCCCGTAATGAACCACATAAGCCAGCTCTACCATCCATCCCAGTAGCCTCAGATCAGCAGAGGCTATTACAGTATGGACGTGTCTATAATGTCCACCGGGTAGTAGCACCTCAGGCCCCAACCAAGATAAAAGGTATATTCCCTATACCTGGTGCTATGGGTAGAGTTTTAATTGGTACTGGGGCACCACACTATTTTATAGCTATTCATTTTGCACGAGCCTTAGGGTTAATAGTCACGATGACGAGTACGATGTCTTGAGTAGACTCACCATTTGGGGGAAAGAGTCTTTGATTTTCTTTATTTGAAGGGGTGTAGATATAGAGATTGGTAACTTCATTTTTACCTGCGATCAATACTGATGTTAGATATGCATAAGTATAAGGCTGTTATTAGCATGCTAGAGTTTCGGTAGGAGTATTGTCTCCGCCATTTCGGGTTAGGAAAGGTGTTTAGTGGCAATGCCTCTCCCAGAGGAAGGATTTTCCAATGCGATTGGAAAGGTAGAAGTATAACTTTTATCCTCAGAGGATGAGGCATGTTTCATGTGACATGAGCAAGTCATTATATTTTATTCATTGCTAGATTAACTTGTGAGATGAGTTAGTGCGTATAGCTATAAACGTTAATATTATGTTGGTATATTTTCTTTCCCTAGTGTAGTGGAATTATCTTTAGTGTTATCCACAGAGGATGAATATGTGTATTAATAGTGTTATATACTTTATTGAGAGTACTCGTTTTAGTAGTGTGATATATGAGTATGGTATTTCCTTGGTTACAATTTTATAGATATGGCTAATATAATAGTAGGCAGTTATTTCAAGGCTATAGGAGTAGCTGCCTTACTGCAATCTGATTTATTCTAGCAAGGCCTCACCTGTGAGAGACTTGGGACCCCAATTATATTATATATTTAGAGACTCCAAGGGTTATGGTCTCCTAAAGAGTTTAAATCTCGAAATGATTAGGAACCTTATTATTCATGGTTCTGTGTGTATTGGGATTACCGTCGAGCAAGAAGGTTTGACTCACTATCACGTTTAGAGCTCAAGACTGAGTGATAAGTAGAGAGCATCGATGTATGTACCCGTTAGAGATGTGATAGTTAACAATTAGACTCATATGTTTGGGATCAGGATTTTGGGAGTCCTGATTGTATGCGTAGGAGGTTTACGGATAGGGAATTACCGCCAATATTAGATGATAGAGGATTGGGGAAATGTTCTTTGTGTAGGTGTAATTATGGGAGGTGATGTAACTTTCTGTCAAGAGATGGAATAAAGGGGTACATGTTATAGATGGAGGGCCTAACAGATTTTGATAATCGATAATTCTAGGTAGTAGTGTATCGGGGGGTTCCTTATTTGGATTTCTCTTTGCGAGACATTCCATTCATGAAACTTAGCGTAAGGTTGGAAGTAGGAAGATGTTTGGTCATTAGTCTATAAGTTTAGTACCACTACTTCCGTATGAGCAGGTAATTATATCTATAAGTTGTAAGTTGAATTATGATTTAAGGCCAGTGGATCCAGTTGGGTGGTAAGAAAACATCGAAAGTTTTGTTCTATCACCACAAGTTGAGGGGTGGAACGATGATAAGGAGGATTTAAAAATTTCGATTTCTAGGGGGATTAACGGTACCCAAGTGTTGTAACAACATTTTGAACACAAGGAAAATAAAGAGTTAGGATCATTTTTAGTGTGGATTATCTGGGAAATACTTTTAATACAAGAAAGAAGGCTTGTATTTATTTTGATGCATAACGCATTAGTGATTTATTTCAATAGTTGTATTTATTCGAGAGAGTTTTTGTACTTATCTGAAGAGATTGGAGATTAGCAGTTTCTCTTTTGTTGTTGTGGGATTTAGATACTCTATACTTTGTTGCATTGAGAACTTAATTAGTTTTATCGATGGTTAGTGCTCCGCTCGCTCTTTGATGCTTAATCCACTCTACTACTTCCACCTCGTTATAGTAGTCCCATAAACATATATTCCACACGACCATTCCCACGTCCCTTCAACTCAAACGATTTCAACCTCAGCTAACCAAAGGATGATAATCCATGCATACATGTGCGATTAGAATGGCACACCCGAATTTGGTTAGAAGGATATAAAAATCCATTTAAAAGGGGTATTCGTTGAGAAGAATATAATTTAATTATTAGGAAGAACACTCAGAACAGAGTTATAAGTAGTTAAATGTGAGTACGACTTACGCATACAAAGATTAATGATGTTAGTAGGGTGTACAAGGTCCATAAGTGCACATCGTAGAGAAAGGTGCACGGGTCGGAACTTTCGGTGTACGCCAAGAAAAGAAGGGGAAGATTAAGTGTCACATAATATGATGAGTTATTTCAAGGAAAAGTCGATGTTTAGCGGGACATGGTGAGTAATACCTACATACACAACTCATAGATAGAGATCGGTTGGAATAAGATGATCAACTAGAAAATTTTGTGGATATAAAAAATTCCTATAGAGGAAGAGGCCGATAAAGTCGGTAAAGTTTTCTTGGAGGGGCTGCCATCTTCAAAACAAGATCAAGGGTTCATCCGAACCTGTGGGACAAGTCACCAAGAAGTAAATGATTGATATTTCTTTGGGATGATTAATAATATTAACCAGTGTGCCCCAGCCTTCCTCTGAAAGGAAGGATCGCGACGATACGTGGTCCTACACGGTATTATTTTCTGAATCGGGAGGAAATTTTTGAATCCCACCTTCAATATGGGATTTCAGGAAGCAGTGGGGATAATGTTTCGTTTTGAGGAGGATGTACCCCCTCGCCTGGGAGTAGGCACACGGTGATTAAAAATTAATGGAGTCGCGTGAAGGTAATTTTGGAATCTTAGTGATCATTTCTTTTCCACCACGAATATAACTAGCAAGTGAAGTATAGTATAGTAGAGTTCCATGGAAGCACTCGTACCAGTTTGTCGTGAACGAGGTGCTTATTGAGGTTTTGCTGTGGAAAAATCTTAACTATTCTCCCTATGTACATTTGGAGGTGAGCGGATAATAAAAATTTTGGATTTGTCGAGTTAGAATCTAATGACTATAGTGGAATTGCCACAACTATTTTAAGCCATAAGAGTGTTAAGATATTAGTAGGATATCTCTCAGAATGGGAGTTTTGTTGTTAGATAAATACGAGTAATTGTGATGTAGTGAGGTGCGGCTTCTCAATGATATTGAAATAATGGGAGTCAATGATGTATAAGCTCGCCTTACGCGAATGTTGTCAGATAAGGAGAACAATGAGAGGTATCGTTGAGGAGAGTGTTATTCAAGCTCACCGTGATACAGGGGCTATAGTGATAGAACACCTTACTTTATAGATAGTTGTGTACTGATAAGATACTCAGATTTATTCCTACCAAGTACGCCTTATTTTCCAAATTTCGGGACAAAATTCCGTTATTAGGGGGGAAGTATGTAATACCCCGTATTTTTATGACTTTTAAATTTTGGGGATTTATTAAATTTAATTAAAGATATTAATTTAATATTAATCCAAAAATCATTTAAAATATTTACTAGCGTGATGAGAGTTAGTAATTATTGGAATTTTGTTGTAAATTACTTCATGGGTAAAGTAAGATGTGTAATTAAATTTAGTAAAATTATCACGAGAATTTAATTTGATAATTTTGAAAATTTTATCGGGACCCGATTATGTCGTGTCGGGATTGAATTTGCATTATTAAAAGTGAATAAATTATATGTCACCCGTATGGTCATTTTGAGCGCGTCAATGTGTTCGAAAGGGTCGAGATAGTCAAAATAATGTACCCGGGGGTTTAGTTTCGATCTCGGGGCATTTTTAGGCCTAATCAACATCCCGAGAGGGCGTTTTAGACATTTTATATTTTTGGGCATGGAAACCCACGAATTTTCTAAGGTTATATTAGATGGTAGGAGTTGTCTTCTAGGGTTAGCATAACCAAAAACCAAGGTCGACCATTGGAGAGGAAGAGGAGAAGCTTTCCAAGGAGTTCTAGGCCAAGAACTCCACCGTTTGCTCCGCTGTCACTGCCAAATTGTAGATCGCGCGACGAGGATCACAACCACACCAATTCCTTCCACCAATCAGAAACAAAGATTTTCAAGGAAGTATCTATCTTGCTTTATTTTAGTTAATGCTTCAATTATATTAGTCTAGGGTTGAGTAGAACAAGTTTTCAGGAAAGAAAGCATATATTGGAGACTCGAATTTACATGTTGTATAGGTAAAAATCATATTCTGGAAATCTATTTCATATTTACAGGTTGAACCACGAATTTGCATTGAGTTAGGAGTAGAAAATCTGGGAAAAGAATGGGAAGAACTAAGTTAAAGAAAATTATTTGGGTTCTTGATATTATATGGATTTTGGCCCTTTTAATTCGTTATACTTGATGAAAACTCGCATGTTTTATGTAGAATATTATTTATTTGGATATGTAACACTTGTAGTATCATTTGTTGGGAGTTTAGGAGTGAAATATGATGATTTGGATGAGTTTGGAATAGGATTCCGGTAACTGGTATTTCTGCAGTTTCGTCATAACTGCTTGATTGATCGATCGACCAAAGAGCATCGATCGATCGAGCCCCTACCATCGATCGATCGGCCCCTTTTGGAAAACTCGTATTCCCCCTTTTAAATAGTTATTGCGATTAATATGAGCAGTAACCTTGGAACATTATTGTTAGAACATTTTGGGACATAAAGTGGACCAGTAGGACTTTGTGAAAATGGAGCATTTAATGTAAAGACGAAATTAGTGTTAACGGGGAGTGATTTACTCTTAAGGAATAATGGTAACGTGTGTCTAAAGGAGAGAGACTCGTAAGGAAGTTACGTCATAAAATAAAAGAGTGCCTACTGAAATTATACTTAGGGAGATAGGATACTACGAGTGATAAGAAGTAAGTTTGGAAAAATCCCATAAATAAGAATAAAAGAGATGAGCCGTTATACGGGATAATCTAGTAATGTTTACTAAGAATGAATATCATAAGTATGGGTCATGGGTGTACCTAATTTAAAAATGGGAATGGAAGTACATATATATATATGACTGTGTTTGTGAATATACTATATACGCGTAAAAATCATGCCCGCGCTACTTGCTATCACTGAGGTTACCGCGCCGAGACAGTCTTATCTCGATGGGAACTTTATGGGGGATATTGACTTATACCCTAAAACATAGGAATCCTTGGTACAGGCTATCTGATCGATAGTCAGATGGTCCTAATAGACGTGAGGGTATGTACTGACCACTTAGTGAATTGGAACTATGCGTCGCCTCAATTTGTATGTGTTTTTTGTTAATACAGTTCGAGAGTGATTTCGAACTAGTATTTCCCTTAGTATGAGTGATACGGGAACTTGATAGCAGAGTATGCCAGCACCATAAATTTTATGTGAGGTGCTGATAATATATATATATATATATATATATATATTTATATATTATGAGCGATTAATTTATATATAGACTTGAAATTTGGGACTTTCTACTGTGACTAAAAGTAGTTAAGTAATGTATAATTATTTCGACTTTAATATCAGTGTTTGAAAAGTTTGAGGCAATACTGAAAGACTTTATAATGAAATAAGATTCATATGAAAACTTCACTCTCAGAAATTAATTATCTTATCCCTAGTTGTTGTCGGCATGAAACCGTATGAGGAATTTAAGTTAAGCTAAAATCTTGGGATTAATAGTGCGGTAGGTGTGCACACTAGAAGAGAGGTGAGAATTTCTCAAGAGAGTGTCGCATACTATTATAAATTGTTGCATTAGCCGGTAAGCACTTTAAATACTTGCTAAACTAAAATTTTAAATTATTTTACAATCGGGCTCTGACCCGTTTCCTGTTATCTCTTCTCTTATATATATATATATGTATATTACACATGCCCAACCATAGGGGCGCCATGCTTAGGATACTTTGGTCAGAACACGCTGCAGCTTATGTGGGAGATGCAGGCCTTTTTCTTAGACGACCTCGTTATTGACTCCACTCTTAGTTCTATTTTATTCAGTTGGGCATGTGTCGCCCTTTTTCCTTATTCAGTTGGTTTTGTCCGAGATTGTGATTCATTTACTTTTATTATTTTTACTATGGGATTTGTTACTGTCAAGATGTTTTTTTTATGTTTTAAAGTTGGAATTAGTTATTTGAATGCTTAAATTGCTTGGATGATCTTTTCCAGTCTAGTTATTGTGCGATTCTTAAACTATAAATTATGAAAGGTTTTTGTTATTGGGCTTAACTAAAAATGGGAATAATGTTTTAAAATGGGTTTGTCACTTAGCTTAATTATTTAGGGTGTTTAAATTGGAAAGTTTATTTTGCGAAAATAATACTAAGAATAAACCAACCGTTCACCTTGGTTATAATTTAATAAAGGACTGGTGACCCGGTATTTAATTAGGAGGGGTGTCACAAACACATCTAGAAAGATTTTGTTGGTGATTTTTGTTTGTCCATTGCATTGTGGATGCCTTGGGGATGAATGAAGTATCTGGATGCTAGACCGAACATAGGACTCCTCTAATTATTCATTATGAAATTGAGTGCTATGGTCGGTGATAAAGGCATAGGGTAGGCCATACATGCAAATAATTTTCTTCTATATGATTGGAAAACCCATTGATAAATCATATTATCCAGGGGCTCAACTTCTACCCATTTAGTGAAATAATCAATAGCTACAATAAGGTACTTGAATCTTTCTTTGGTGGTTGGCAGTGATTCGACTAGGTCAATTCCCCATATAGAAAAAGTCCATGGAGAAGTTATTAGTGTTGAATTTTCTCACGGTCTTATATGGATGGTGTGGTCATCCCGATCGAGATCGCGTGCCAAGGTGGGGATTCTGAAAGGTCTCGCGCCCCTTTGTTAACTTAGGAATGCTTCGGTTGTCGTCATTGTGGGGTAAATGTAAAGAGATGGAGTCTCCAACCAATTTTTCATAAAATAGGAAAAAGAACATGTTTTCTCCTTAAGAGAGCGACATCGAAGATAAACTAATGCATTTGAAACCAATAGTTCGAAGGTTCGGGGGCTAAGTTACGGAATGAAAAGGTATTAGGAATCCATTCCCCCTTTCGGTCTCTCATGGGATTGTGTTATTATTTTCCTTTATTTCTCCGTGAAGTGTGTATACGTGTATATGTAATGGATATTGGAATCGTTCAACTCATACCATGGTAAAGGTAGAGTGGGGCCATCCATAGGAATGTAACCAAAATGACAAATATAGAAAATATGATTTATTTGTTTATCGCGATATTGATCGTTATTATGAAACGACAATATGTATTGGATGAAGCGCTAATAGACACACTATGTATATTAATGTAAGAATATAATAAATATGGGGGATTTAGTAAAATTAGAAAATTGAAAAATTGAAAAAATTGGACTCGAGTCCCGGGTTTTAATCTGAAACAGCTACGTTTCCTATAAAGGCATCAAAGTCCACATAGTTCGGAAGCGGCATGGGGGTGGGGTTTATCCCATAGATCCGAACGGGATTTATTATATATGTGTGTGTGTGTGTGTGTAGGAAAATACGTTTTAGTTTTAAAAAAGTGTGATGGATAATCCCGTTCGGGATTTATAGTGTAACCCTCTTTTTGTTTGTTTAGGATTTTTTTTTATGGAAAATAAAGTATGTGTAATATAGTAATAAAAATTTAGATATTGATGTGTATGAACTAAAGTAAGAACTAGATTATGAATCTAATGAAATTTATGAAAAAATAAGAAATTTAAAGAGAGAGGGAAGGAATTGGACCTTCTTTGATGCTTGATCTTTGATCTAGGATGAACTACCTTGAATGTGAGATGGATGTTGGATGAGAGAGAATGATATTTTTCCAAAATTAGGTAAGAAAAGGATGGGAATGGAGGCTTGAATTGAATTTCACATAGAGGAACTTCACTGATTTCGAGAGAATGTTGCTGAGATCACTGATGTTGATGGATCTTTGGTGTTGGTGTGCCTGGTGGTGAGGTCATGCCCTCTTTATATAGGTTCAGGGGGTTGTTGATCGGTACTGCCCAAGTCCTAACCATCGGTAGGTGACCTTAGACACATTTTCTCTAGATAAGGGAATGTACCGGCCAATTAGTAGTCTCGTAGAGATTTTCCTGAAAAAATGGTCATAAAATGTAATTCGTTAATTCGAATTGTGAACGGGGCATACCGTTAGAAAGGTAATTAAGAGACCTTTAAGATTCCTTTGGACTGCCCCCAGGTCTGGGAGTTGACTTTGGGTCAAATATGGCTCGAAAGCACATGTCATTCCTTTGGATGGGAGATTGTAGGATCAAAACGAATCGTTCATCCACATAGAAAGATAGAATCGTGCACGGCATAGACCATTTGACAGGTTAGAAGATGAACTTCGATACTCCAAAGAGTTTTTCTCGGTTTGGGGTAAAACAAATCATCCACACACATCATAAGTAAGAATCGTGCATGGAGTGGACTGTTGGAAAGGGTATTCAGAGCCCTTAGAAGATTCATTTCGAGCTAAAGAGTTGATTTTGGTGAAACGGAGCCCCGGAGCACCCGGTGGCCTTTGGATTAATTTTTGGGTAAAACTAATTGTTCGTCCAATGGTTATGTTATTTTGTACACAAGGTGGACCGTTGGAAAGGGGTTTGAGTTCCTTTCAAAGTTTCAAAGATCTTTCACTATGACAATGGAGTTTGGGGGGTCAAATCGGGGCTCGAGAGCGCCCGGTGGTCTCCGAATTGATTCCCAGTAGTAAAATGGTATGTTTATCTGAACTGTTATACCGATTTGCACATGGGAGAGACTGTTGGAAAGGGGATTCAGATCCCTTTGAGGATTCAAAGAGCTTTCTCTCTGATGATAAAGTTGACTAGAGTTAAACAGGGCTTGGGAGCGCCCGATGGCCTCTAGATCAATACTCGTAGTGCAACCTAGGGTTTGTAGTGAAATGAAGAGGTGATATGGTCTTAAGGACTGACTTTTGGGGTCCTAAAATGTGGTGTATATAGAGCCCCTCAATGGGTGAGCTTCAAATAAGAGAAATCTGTCAAATATATACCACATGATGTTTTTGGAAAGTGGTCGATTCTGCGGACCTATGGGATGAGGATAACCGGTTCATAGGGCCAGGGTCAATTTTGAGGACCTAAGGAGATGTTGGGGATGACCAATTGTGAGGAACTAAAGGGGTGACGATTAAGGTCAAAGGTGGAGAGTGACCAATTCTGTGGGTCGAGGTCAGTTCTGAGGACCTAAGTTGTAGCGACTAATTCTGCGGGTCGAAGCCGATTCTGAGGGCTTAAGTAAAAGTGACCAATTATGCCGGTCGAAGCCAATTCTAAGGGCTTAAGTAAAAGAGACCAATTCTATGGGTTAAAGATAATTCTGCGGGCTTAATAGAAGCGTCCAATTTTGTAGTTCGAAGTTAATTCTGAGGGCTTAAGTAAAATCAACCAATTCTGCGGGTAAAGCAAATTCGGTGGGCTTAAGTAGAAGCGACCAATTTTGTGTGTCATAGCCAATTCTATGGGATTAAGATAGGGGTGACCGATTCTGTGGGTCAAAACCAATTCTGAGGGATTAAGTAGAAGCGAGCAATTTTACGAGTCGAAGACAATTCTGCGGGCTTAAGTAGAAGTGACCAATTCTGTGGGTCGAAGCCAATTCTGCAGGCTTAAGTATAAGCGACTAATTCCATGGGTTAAAGCCAATTTATGGGCTTAAGATAGGGGTGACCAATTATGTGAGTCAAAGCCAATTCAGAGGGATTAAGTAGAAGTGACCAATTCTCCAGGTCAAAGCATTTTATACGGGTCGAAGCCATTTATGAGGGCTTAAGTAGACGTGACCAATTTTGTGGGTTGAAGCCAATTTTGAGGGCTTAAGTAAGAGAGACTAATTCTGCGGGTCGTAGAGAAGTTTGAGGGCTTAAGTAGAAGCGACTAATTCTGCGGGCTTAAGATATGGGTGACCAATTCTGTGGGTCGAAGCCAATTCTGAGGGCTTAAGTAGATGCAACCAATTCTGCGGGTCAAATCCAATTCTGAGGGATTAAGTAGAAGCGACTAATTTTTCGTGTCGAATCCAATTCTGCGGGCTTAAGTAGAAGCGAAAAATTCAGCGGGTCAGAGCTAATTCTATTGGATTAAGTAGAAATGACTAATTCTACGGATCGAAGCCAATTATGCAGGCTTAAGATAAGGGTGACCAATTCTACGGGTCAAATCCAATTCTGAGAGCTTAAGTAGAAGCGACCAATACTGCGGGTCGAAGCCAATTCTGCGGGCTTAAGATAAGGGTGACCAATTTTGTGGGTCGAAGCCAATTCTAAGGGCTTAAGTAGATGCGACCAATTTTGCGAGCTTAAGATAGGGGCGACCAATTTTGCGGGTCGAAGACAATTCTTAGGGCTTATGTAGATGCAACCAATTTTGCGGGTGGGCTTAAGTTTTCTTTGGGAAATTTTGAGAGTCCACTAGGGATATGTCTCCTGTAGTTCCACTGGGGATTTAGGGGAGCATTTGATTTTAGGTTCTGCTGGGGAAGAGGGAGTGATTCCTTGATTGGATTTTTCTTGTCTAGGGAATTTCTTAGTTTTTATGGTGACCTTTGGGGACATTACTGTGGAGATATGAAATTGATTTCGAGAATTACATTGTGGAGATAAGAATTCTACCATGGAAATGAGTGTGGTAAAAATGTTCTAAAATCCATTTCATAATTTTGGAAATTTTTGTGGATTTTTCAGGATTTTCTGGCATTTTTTGGGAATGTTTCTACGAAATTTTAAAGAGGGTGCCGACTGGCATGGCTGGGAGGGTGCCAAACGACACTGGCACGATCTTTAAGGATGGCTTGAGCAGGTGGAGGGACAGTGTCAATTGGTGGGTGGTAGGGAGATGTCGATCGGCGTGCCCCTTAGCCTTCTATAAAAGGGGGCGGGTTCTCCTCATTTTTCACACCTTTCTTATTTGCCTTCTTATGCAATTACCTTTTGCAAATCATTCTTACTTTCCCAAATCAAAAGATGGCTGAGTTCTCAAGTAGCACAACACACATGTTATAGCTCAATGCTGACAATTGGGTAGGCTTGGAATGGAGGGCTAGGGTGCCCCTTGCTTTGGGCAACGAAAATGCTTTTGACTCATTCGAGCCAATGGCGGATGATTGGACTCTCTTATGCGAGCCTTCACGTCATCGCTCTTCTAGGGTGGTGAACCCTGGTGGTTATGTAAGTATGATGACCTTTGGTATTATCTTCCTTTTTGACAAGGGTTTTTTCCTTTCTCTTTTATTAGTCTGAAGCTTCTATGTCGACTATAGGTGCTAAAGGGACGAAGGGGCTTAAGGATGTCAGGGAGCACCTACTGTCTCTGGTGCGTTGGATGGTGTCATCATCTGGCTTTTTAAGACTGGCGTCTGCTTTGGATGAGATACCTCATTCTACGGCTGTTCTCTGTGATCCATGGCAGAGGTGGTGGGACACTACCCACACCTTTCATTTTGGCTTTGGGGAGATAACGGTGACTCCCATAGATGTGCAGCAGATACTGGGGTTGGATTATAAGGGGGTACAAATTGAGTTGGATAAGACTCTGAGCGTGACGTCGGAGGCGGTGACGATAGCATTGGGTGATGTGGAGAGGGTGGTTTATAGGGACTCTCTTCATTTGTCTCTTTTAAGGGAGTTATTGCTGGGGAGGAGGATTGATGAGAGCAATGGGTGGCAGGTGCGATAGATGGCCCATTTGTTTATTTTACTGGTGTTAGGGGTTTCTTGGTGGCGTCGAGTGGTGATGTCATCCACTTATGATTTCTTCCATTCTTGAGGGTGCTTTCAAACATCCATATTTATGATTGGGGGATCCTGACCTTGGATACCCTTTATTATTCTCTTGATGCGTTCAACTGGTGCTTCCGTCAAACTTTTAATGGAGCCACGTATATTCTTGAGGTATAATTTATTTTTTGCATTTTCCTTTATGCACTCGCATTTTCCTTCATGCGCTTTATTCTTGATTTCTTAATTACTGACCTTTTACATATGTGTTTATATGAGGTGATTGGGTTTAACAATTAATAGCATTGAAGAATGAGTCTGTTGGGGATTTCTGTCAAATGTATCGATGGTGGAAGTCCAATCGGCAGTTGAAGAAGCCTCTTTCCCTGGAGGCGGTGCATCAGGTCTTGAATGGATTGATAAGTGAGCTGGTAAGTCCTTATTCTTTTCTTTTGAGATTGTCTTTCCTTTGATGATGTTTTCTTGATTTTGATCGTTTGTTCTTACTCGGGAATTAGTAGGTGATCTTCTATCCGTGGGGGGAGATTATCTAGCATACGGGATTGACAGAGGTACTTGCGCAGATGCGGTATTTGATGGAGAGTGACTTTGTATACTCTTGGTACCTCGGGGAGAAATTAGTTCAAAATATTATAGAGGATGAGTTTGTGGTGCCATCGGTGAGGCCGCCATTGTATATTAGATGAGTGCGGGAGATATCGGATGATGCGCGGCTAGCATGGGTGAGCCTTACTCATTATATACCTACATGGCAGTGATGTATGACTATATCGACTTTTTGTCGAGCTAGTCGATGGCTCCCATTATATATGACGTGATGCCTCTTCCCTGTACGGGTTTGAGTCGGCCTGTGGGGTCTTCCCACTGCATAGGCGGTGCATCGATATCAGCGGTAGCGATGACTTCGGAGGTTCCTTTTGTTCAGATGTCCTCTCATACTTACAACATTTGGCAGGAAGATGGAGGGTCGATGCGTATGCTTCACTGTCCTGATATGATGGATATGGAGGAGTTGGGCTTGACAGAGGAGGTTCTTCGACCTGAGGTATTCTTTTCATCCCTTTGTCTTTTTGATTTCCCGATTTCTTCCTTTGCCTCAGACTGACTGATTTTCTCTTTTTTGTTTTCTTTTGCAGCACATCTAGGTCTCCACCACTTTGGTAAGGGATATTAGGGATTGGATATCTTCGATTACTACCCACATTCGGGATTCCATTCCGGTTACTTATTTTTGGGTGCCATCTGTCTCGTTTGAGGAAGGGTCAGGCTCGGGGAGTGGTGGCACGTCGTCTCATCATAGTGGGAAGCGAGTGCACCGCAGGGAAGGAGGATCTTAAAGAGAGAGAGAAGGAGGAGAGAGAGATAGAGAGATAGAGAGAAAAAGTAGGTGGGTTTGAGCTGAGTCCCGTTGTATTTTATGTTTCCTGCACTATCAATATAACACATCGAATATCTATGAAAATGAAGTTTTTTTGTTAATTTTATTTTTAGTGACTAATGCACATGCTCTTTTTACTTTGGTTCTGAGATCGTAAAAATAATTAAAGATGGTTGGAATTTTTATTTTATTTTAAAATGAGATAAGTAAAAACATAAAGATAAGGAAATTCAAAATTTCCTTAAAATAAAAATTATTTTTATTGAGTTTTTTAGTTTTGACAAAAAAGGAAAAAGGGAATTTTCCTGAAAATGGGGGGTTGTCGATCGGCATGACCCCTGTCTTGCCTAGCGGCATATCTGTCCAGTCTAATCAACTCAAGGCTTTGATTGTACTTTCTTTAATTTCTTGGTACTTGGTGGAGTAAGTTTTCCTCTGATTTCTGCATGATTCCTTATCTTTGTTTGAAAGATTTCAAATATAAATAGGGGTGCAGATGAAGTTTTTCCTTCACACTTCTGCATTCTCTCTCATTTACCTTCTTGTTTGATAACTATCTTCTGATTTTGTGATATGGATCCCCTTGGTAGTGCTGAGTTTGCCAACTACCTCGAAATCTTAGATGCAATGTTCTCTTAAACCATTGACTACGATGATTTTAACATGTGACCAGTTTCTTTATGGCATAATCAGCCCATATAGTGGAATATGCTGATGATGACAGTTGAGTTCTGGTAACCCGAAGAACACATCTTTCTCTTTGGATTGGACGAAATTTGTCCGACCTACGAAGAGTTTTATGCTATATTGGGGATAAATCCCAGTGTTATAGCAGCTATGCCTGATTTTTCCCAGTCCCCTAAGGAGTTATTGGCGGGACTTCTCCATATTTCTCCTTTAACAATTAGGTTGTTAATCACAGGAGGAATGATTTCTCTTCTTGCGGTGCTACGTTGTGTGCATTTGCAGGATGTCGGTGATGTTGGCTATGCTGGAGTCGTTATTCTGGGCCTGGTTTCAAAACTTATGTTGGTAACTAGGGAAATGCTATTGGACCCCCAATTTGCTACTATTTTTTCCTGGTTGTCGTACCATCGCAATCCAGCGACGGTGATACTAGAAAAAACTTTGAATGGTCTGAATGCCTGGTGGGAATGTCAATTCTACTTTCTGATGGGTAGCCCTGTAATGTTGTTCATGGGGATGTCAAAGAGGTTTCGTATGGCGGTCCCACTTGAATATTATTTGTCGAAGGTTTCAAACTTCCTTTAAGCTATTTCATCAGTGTAGGCATGGACATTGAAAGGTGGGAAAACTGATTTATGGAGCACTGGGCTCGAGGCTTGCGCTAGCCAGGGCCTTGGTGGGGGAGTTATTTCCCATTATGGAACTCGAAAAATACTAGTATGTTCGGTTGGTAGGCCTCTGGAAAACCTCTTTCTACTTTCCTTGGCAACTTCTATGTTAATTTGGTTGGGAACAAATTGTGCCACTGTGGACACTAGACTTCTTTCATGTGGAGGATCTTACAGAGCGTATGCTCTTTCATATTGGCTCTTTGTTGGAGATTCGTCGACCGTCGACCCGTCCATCTCAGTCTGTTGGAAGAGTATGGAATATCTAAGGGGACTACATGAATTAGTTATGGATAAAGGTAGTTACCAAGATGCTGGCTGTGGATACTGGGTAAAGGTGGTTTGTTATATCTGACACCATAGAGGGAGGTGTTGTGGTTTTCTCCAGACTATTTTGGATTATCGTTCAATGGATCATCTGCGGCACTCCATTCAGACAGGGGAAGTTTGGGGACCCGAAGATGTGGGTGATGATGGGACTGGTTCTTCTGGCAGCTACGAGTAGGAGGTGTGAAGCTTTTATAATGGGTGTGGTTCTATGTTTGGGAATAATTTATGTGTTATTCTGGTTGTATTGGGATTTATTTTTATTTTGGTTTTGGGAAGGTAGGAGTAGGATGACAAGGGAAGTTATTTGGCTCCCTTTGCTGGTGTAATCGTAATAAAATTTTGAATAACAAAATAAAGGAGTTTTTGATCATCTAGTTGTGCCTCTTGATGAGTTCTGCATTTGAATTATCTATACCAATCGCCAAGGCATACATAATCCATTTGTTCACATATAGATTAAAATGAACTGTCGTTCTCATGGATAAGAAAAGAATAGTATTTTGTGAAAAAGAATAGGGTCGTTCTCACGTAAAGGGTATGAGCTGCCTACGTACCTCTGGGAGTTTTGAAAATTTTTTGAAATTAATTTTTGAAAGTAAAAAGGATTTTTAGAGGATCTGCCCCACGTAGTTCTGAGTAGAGGGAAATGGAGAATTTTTTTTAGCATGGAATGGACATGAGAAGACTCATAGCGCATCGAGATTTCAGACTAGGGGTAAAATTTCTTGAGAAGGTCCAGGTTGACTGGACGTTCCATTTCTTCTCCATCAAGGTGGGTGAGCATGGCAACGCTTCCTGACAAGATATTCTTTATAATGTAGGGGCCGCACTGATTGGGCTTGAATTTCCCTCTGGGATCCCAAATGGGCTCTACTATCTCTTTGAGGGATATGTCCCCTTCTTGTATACCGCGGTCCTTGACTATATTATTAAATGATCACGCTATAAGACGATGGTATCCATGTATGTGATGTATAGGGTTCAACCTCCTTTCATCTAAGAGTGACAACTCATCAAGACGGCTCTGATGTCAGTCTTCCTCGCAAATTTTGCTTTCAAGCTTGACGCGCAGTGAAGGGATTTCTAGCTCTACGGGTAAGAATGCTTCCATGCCGTAGACTAGAGAGTGAGGGATAAACCCAATAGAATTTCGAACTAAAGTTCGGTAGCTCCAGATGTCATAAGGGATCTGATCGACCCAATCTCTACAATTCTCGATCATCTTGATAATGATGGCTTTGAGGTTCTTATTAGCTGCTTTAAATTCTCTATTAGTTTAAGGTCCATAGGAAGAATATTTGTGTTGGTGAATCCCATACTCATCGACCACCTTTACAACTTCTACCTCTAAGTGTATACCAGCTCGTGCGGGACCCCATATCGACAGACGATGTTTTTTCGGATGAACTTGGCCACCTTTTTGGCATTCAACCTTGCGTATGATTCAATTTTGACCCATTTGGCGAAGTAGTCCATGGAAACGAGGATGAATTCATGTTCTTTGGATGCTTTGGGTGTAACCTTCCCTATGATGTCAATGCCCCATGTGGAGAATGGCAAGGGGGAAGTCATGTTTCATAATTCTCACGGAGCCAAGTGCTTGAGATTGGAGAACTTCTGGCATTTAAGGCATCTTCGAATGTAGGTTTTCAAACCCTGACCATGGTAGTTAAGTAATAACCCTGTAAAATGATCTTTTTTGCGAGCATATCTCCATTCATGTGGGGTTCTCATTCCCCACTATGGATTTTCTGAATCATCTCTTCAATGTCAGACCCTGTGATGCAGTGCAAATGGGTTCCATCAAAGTTTCTATTGAACAGTGCTTTATCACAGATAATATACTGGGCATCCAGTCTTTGAAGCGTTACTCGGTCTTTATTTTCAGAGCCTTGGGGATACCTTCCATTCTTTAGGAGGTGCCAAATATCATAGTACCAATAGTTGGCTATCTCGATATCTTCTTCCCTACTAATCTCAATGTGGTAGCTGTGGGTTGGTTTATCTTTCTTTTGGACAAGGAAAGGGGCTATGGGTATGCCTTCGGGCATGTCAATCATAGAGGTTAAGCTAGCTAAGTCATCGGATAGGCTATTCTTTGCTCAGGGCAGGTAGTGGAAAGTGATTTCTTGGAATTAGGAATCCAACTCTTCTAAATGGGCATGGAAGGGTAAGAGTTTCTCGCCCTTGACTTTCTATTTTCTGAGAACTTGACCGATGATGAGGGTTAAATCCCCGTAGACATCGAGGTATCGAATTATTTTTTTGAGGGCAGCTGTAAAGCCTACTGTGCATGCCTTGTATACATTCATGTTGTTGGTGCAAGGAAAATCAAGCTTGCTGGCAATGGGAGTGTGAGAATCATCAGGGGAAATTAGGAGTATCCTAATGCCGTACACTTTCTTGTTGGAGGCACCGTCAAAGAATATTTTCCATTAAAGATTTTCTTGGGGTGTATAGAGGATATTCTCATTTGGGAATTATAAAATCTAGACATCGAATTCTTCCATAGGGTAGTCAGCAAGGTAATCAGAGATGGCTCTTCCTTTCATGTCTTTTAATGTGAAATACACGATATTAAACTCGACTAAAAGCATCAACCAACAATCCATTTGGCTAGACCGGGAGGTATTCTCAAGAATGTATTTGATGGAATCCATTCAGGATACTAGTTTGATGGGAAAGGCGAGCATGTAGTGATATAGACTTTAGGTGACCCAGACAAGGGCGACACATGCTTTCTCTAGAGCTATGTAGTTAACTTCTTACCTGTCCAACTTGCGACTGACATAATAGATGAATCTCTCTTTTCGAGTTTTCTTCAAGGTATTGGGCTAGCAAAGCCCCAACTATGGTATGTGTTAAGGTTTGGTAACTAAGAAGGGGAAGACTAGGTGGCGGCGGCATGAGTACCAAAGGTCAGGTTTGGTATTGCTTTGTTCGGTTAAAGGATTCTTGGCAAGATTCGAAGGAGTTTGAAGATGGGTTCACAGATCAAAGTCAACTAGGTGATGAACCAACTCATATACTGCAAGTTTCCAAGGAATTCCTGAATTTCCTTCTCCGTCCAGGGTGGTGGTATTTCGAGCATAGCTTTCAACTTGGCAGGATTTTCTTCTATACCTTTCTCACTAACCATGAATCCTAAGAGTTTTCCTTTGGTAACGCCGAAGACACATTTTTGTGGGTTAAATCGCATTTGATATTGTCATAGTCATTCAAAGAACATTCGGAGAGAGATAATATGACTTTACCTAGTCTTAGTGTTGATAACCATATCATCCACTTATACCTCGACTTCCTTGTGTATCAGATCGTGCAAGATAGTTGTAGAAGCCCTCTAGTAGGTAGCCCCTGCATTTTTTAGACTAAATGGCATGACGGTGTAGCAAAAGGTTCCCCAAGGGTGATGAATGCAGTTTTCTCTTTATGACATGGGTTCACCTTGATCTGATTATATCTAGTAAACCCATCAATGAATGACTTGAGAGCATGACTGGCCATGTTATCCATAATAATGTCGATATTGCATAGCGGGTAATCATCCTTTGGAGAGGCCTTGTTCAAGTTTCGGTAGTCAACGCACATGCAAACCTTCCCTCCTGATTTCGGAACGGGTACGATATTGGCTCTCTATGTGGGATATTCGATCACACGAATGAAACCCACATTCAACTGTTTGACCACTTCTTTATATTTAAGTGACTATTCTGTGCGGAGCTTTCGCAGTTTTTGGTTGACTAGTTTGTATTCGGGGAGAGTAGGAATATCATACTGAGCTATCTCAGGGTCAATGTCGGGCTTGTCGTCATAGGACCATACGAAGACATCAACAAATTCCTTTAGTAATTCCTCGAGTTGTGCGCACTCATGCTCGTTAAGGGTAGCCTCTATCCAAATCTTGTTTAGTTGGCTACTAGATTCGAGATTAATAACAATAGTTTCATCCTCATGTAACACCCCATGATTTTTGAGATTGAGAAATTTAAATTTTTGGGAAAATAAAATTTAATTAATTGTAGAATTCTAAAATTTGGAAATTCATGTCCAAAAATAGAGGACATTTTAAAGTATTCCGGATGATGATTTTGAGGGTACCATCGATCCCGGAAGGGACGAGATAGTCAAAATGACTGTCATTGGGTTTTATTTCGGCTTCGGGATATTTTTAAGTCAGTTTGACTCGAATTGGAGTAAACGAGTCATTTAAAAAGTGTATTAACATTTAAAATTGGGTTTATTGTTTTAAGGGATTTAGAGGCTTACGGATTAAGCCATGATCATTTATAGAAAGAGAGAAAGAGAAAGAAAAGAGAAAGGAAGAAGAAAAGAAGAGAGAGAGGAAGAAAGCTTGGGATTTCCGGCCCAACCGCGACATCGACGGCGATACAACCTCTACAAAATCGAGGCAAGTGTTTAATCTTGCTAAATAAGTCATTTGTGTATTTTATTTCATAATTTGTGGGTTAAAGATATGGTTTTTGGGTATAAACATCAAAACCTAAATTTTGGTTTAAATCTTAAAATCGAAGATTATAATTGGGTTTAAGGAATATAAATTGATGAGATTAGATAAAGGATGAGTTTTGATGTTTGAAATTATGTTGAGGTTGAAAATTAAGGGTTAGAAAAGGTATAAATTGAATTTTGGAGAATTTGGGCTTTGGAAAAATCAGCCATTTTCGTGGCTTGCTGCACAAGCCGAATCGATTCGCCCCTAGCGAATCGATTCGCTATGTTGAAGAAGTCTCAGGTCTTTAGGACCGAATCGATTCGCCCCTAGCGAATCGATTCGATAAGTAGCAGACTCTCAGGTCCCCTGGACCGAATCGATTCGGATGGGCCGAATCGATTTGCTGCTGGGCCGAATCGATTCGGAGGGGCCGAATCGATTCGAAAACAGGGCATTTTGAGGTATTTTCTGCATAGTGATCTCAAACCCTTTTTGGTTGGGTTTATTGATTTGGGGGCCTTCTCTTATAATGTAAGAGATATGTTCTTGGAGTCATATAAGGAGTTTCTCATGCATTATGATTTTAGGGACTCCTTAGGGTAATTTGGGAGAAATGTATACATGTATATATTGGAGTTGCATATAGAGATTTTAGGGAAACCTCATTGAGGTTGGGAATACCAATTATAGATAAAAAGGTATAAATATGATGTGAGGTTGAGAACTCTTAGAGAGTGAGGGGTCTCATATCCTTAGAAACGTTTAAATTAAGGAACAATATGTAACCCGATAGGGGTAAGGGTTCATGAAATTAATTGAACCGTAGGTAAAATTGGGAACGGCTTGGGATCGTACTATCAACTAGAATAGACGATAGTATAGTTCTAGTTAGGATAGTTTACACATAATTAGGTGGAAATAATCACATGGGATTCCAACACTTGAAACAAAGTTGGAATAAGATGAGGTTTGTAGACTTTTGGTTAGGTGTATACCTTTAGTCAAAATTTGTATTGGAGGTATTGATTTGCTCTCCAATATAGATGGTATGTGTAGTGATGGTTTCCTACACAAAATTTTGGGTGATAACCTTAATGTGGTATATATAAGTATATATATACATATGATTTTGGGAGACTATTCATCATGGGAAAAATGATTGAATATGTTTCAAGTGAGAGATTGTATTCACATATCAAGGTAAAATTAAAGGAAATTGTGGTGACGCCTTGTATATCGAGGATTATGTATACTTACAGCCGAGTTTATATAGATATCTTATACACATGAATGAGAATTAGCTTTCATATATAGAGATATGGATATGTGAATATATTTGTATATATATATCTATATAAATATGAATATATGGATATATTCATGTTGTGGACATACATGGTATGGATATTTAAACCGTATATGATGGCTTAATGTTTAATTATATGATTGAATCATATGGATGTATATATATTGTGCATGTGAATGATATATATACTTATTTGGTTAAGCATACCCCGCTCATGCTATCATTGGGAAGTTGCGCGCGTAGAGGGTGAACATCCTGGCTAGAAAAGCAGGGTGTGGATATTCCCCAGGTCATAGTCATCCCGTGTGTTATTATATGATTTATATTTTTGGGATGAGACGTGGTGGGTATGTTTTGTCTCATTGCCGGTTTGGAGCTATGGCCGCTTCCTGGGATGTCGTGTGAATGAGTTTACCACTAGATGGGTGTCATTTAGTCCCACCATGGTGGCCCCGGTATTGCTACGTGAGCCGAGCACTGGGAAGATGATAGCATTGATGCAGTTTTATCGGCGATATATATAGTCGGGTATATTAATTGTGCATGGCCATTGTACATCAGATATGATATGTACTCTTGGTCATGGGTATGGATGATGATTGTATATGTATATATGGTTGGAATAAAATGCCTATATATATTTATATATCCTATAGATAAAAGGATATGGTATCATTGTGGAGTACATCTTGGATGATTATGATGTACTAATTTATAAGGGAGGTTGATGTATCGCATTTAAGGAATATTTCGGTTACATCATCCCAAGGATATTATTGGAGTTTTTAGTTGTTTTCATATTGTAGTCTAAAATTTAGTAGTAGTGGTAGCGTTATATGGTATGCATGGCATTATGGATCTCTAGGATCGACATTGTCAAGGAGTGGTGTAACGGGGTGGTTCCTTATTTGGATTTCGCTTTGCGAGACACCCCACGCATGAAACGTAGTGCAGTGTTGATATTGGAGAAAAGTTCTGTCAATTATTTATTTATGTGTGGCATTATGGATCTCTAGGATCGACATTGTCAAGGAGTAGTGTAACACGGTGGTTCCTTGTTTGGATTTCGCTTTGCGAGACACCCCACGCATGCAACGTAGTGAAGTGTTGATATTGGAGAAGTTCTGTCAATTATTTATTTATGTTTGGCATTATGGATCTCTAGGATCAACGTTGTCAAGGAGTAGTGTAACGGGGTGGCTCCTTGTTTGGATTTCGCTTTGCGAGACACTCCACGCACAAAACGTAGTACAACGCTGTGATTAGAGAGAAGTTTTGTCAATAATAATTTGTATGCATGTTAATTAGAATGTAGATCTTATGATTTAACCCAGATATAAATGGGTAATGTAGTAAGAATTGTAATTAATTAAATTATAATCCAGAATCCATTAAGCCTATTATGGCATAATTGTTTGTAAACATAATCTAAAATGATTAGAAAAGGGGTGTATTCTTGAGTTAAGTTAGGAAGGCAATTCTCGTGGGTATAGGCTGGGCTTATGATAAGTTATGTTGTCCTTATAAATGGGGGTAATTTAACTAAAACTTGAGGACGCGCATAGGTGCACGCCGTTAGATGAGGGGTGAGTTAGGAATTCATGAGAGTGCGATTCCACTTTAATTATGAAATAAGTGCACCGATATTTATTATGCACGGTTAACACACTTACTAAATATTTTTCACACTCGGGATCTGACCCGTTTACTTTTCTCTCCTGCTTGTATATATATATATATATATATATATATATATATATATATTACTACAGGTGTCTTACCGTATGGATGCCGGATGACCTTCTATCAAGAGTCTTGGGATCCGCGACAGGTGCAGAATGTTGCGGGCTGTAGAATGTAATCACTTCCTCCTTTAAAAATTCTAGAAAGGATTCATGTTGTATATCGGGTTTGTACCCAAGGGATATTTATATAGATGTTTATATTTGTTCCATTCCAGTTATTGTATTGGCTGTGACCTAACAGCTTATTCGGGTTTATCTCCTTCTGTAATTTAATTGTAGTTATTCATTTCATTGATCATCATTCTAGTATGTATCTCTCTTTTCTTTACAATAGTTTAGTGTTGGTTTGTTGTCTGTTGCATTTTTTTTATTTTAACATCTCGCTTATATGATATCGGGTAGTTAGTCGTATATTATGATATACGGACAGTTGATGTTTAGACTGAGCCATCTGAGACTCCTGATTTAATATAGTATAGGGCTGGCCACCCGTTATTATTTTAAGTGGGGTGTTACACCTCATTAACTTGAACGTGTTTATGTTTTTTGTTATTAACCTTATTTAGATCAATTAAATATTGTTCATTTGCAAAATCATCATCACCAAGAGTTTGATTAGAATCAAGATAATTAATGTAAGACACGGTAAGATACTCAAAATCTTCGTTTATTTCATTGATAGGAAAAATCACATTAAGAACCTCATCACAGAAGGTTTTGATTAGATCAGAGTAAGGAGGAATAACTAAAGAAGAAGAAATGGGATAAACATCAAGGTTAGGTTAAATATCAGTAGGTGGCATAGGTGCATCATGCCAGTTGAGGAGAGGTGCATCAACATATTTGATCCGGCGGGATGGATCTGATAATGTAGCCCCTGAATGGATCATGTAGAGTGTTAGCTCCAGTGTCTACAAATTGAATGAATCCTCGGAGTCGCTTCCATCGGAATCTCCGGTATTAACTAAGGTCTTTACCATGAGTGGTTGCGCTTGATGCTGGGAATGCTTGGCCCATAAGTAGATGTCTTGGGAAAAGATCTCAATTCATGGTTTCACCTTCTTGTCTAGAAGATCTTACCACGATTCAGGAAAGCCGCAAAAGGATAAATATTCACCCTCTCTGATGAATATTCCGTTCAAGGAATATCTCGATACAGTCTCGGCACTTTTTAGCCTTATCTTTAGTTGAGGCTAACGGAGCATTCTGAGTTCTTTTATTGATGGCTGATAGGCTAAGTATGGGCATGTTTGCAGAGGTTTTGGATAATATATGGTTGTGATTAGTGATTTTCTTTGTATTATCTGTTAGATGGGTAAACTTATGGGTCTTCTTTGAGGAAAATGGCATTGGTATAATTTAGGAGGGGATTGTGGATAGTGTTTGGTTTAGGATTGGCTGGTGGGGGTGATGGTACCCCAATCAATTATGCCTGGGATCACATTTTAGAGGAGGAAACATTGATCGATGGTATGGCCGGCAGTTTGGTAAAAGTCACAATAGGCATCTGGTTTGAAATTTCTGGGAAGTGAGTTTGGTAATGGACGAGGGTGCAATGGTTTGATAAGGTTTCGGCTCAAGAGGGATTAGTAAATTTTAAATAGGGGAGCATGAAGCTCAGTGAATTCCTTTCGGACTGGGTTAAGAAGGCTTTCTGGTTCCCATGAAGTTGTAAGCTAAGAGATGTTTGTTAATGGTTGAAACTATAATATTGATTGACTTTTCAAACTTTCAGGGAGCGAATTGTCCAGATACTTTATTTGGTTCAACTTATATCTTGGAAACGCCTTCTTTGATCCCTACTCCTACTTCTCGAAGGGCTTGAAAATGAGGGTAGTACTATCCTCCCAGCATTACTGGGAGCTGGTATAAGAAGTTTTTCCTTACAATGCTGACTTACTCCTCTTCGAAAGGTCGATTGGTCATGTTGATTGCTTTCTCTCTCCATCTTGCTATGAAGTTACTGGATGACTCCTCGGGATTCTTCTTTGGCAACTAGAAATCACGGCGGTAAACCTTTAATTATTTGTTGTACTTGTACTGTGACATGAGCTCGCAGGAGATATCCTCCCAACTATGGATTATGGAATCCTTGAGAGATAAGAACTAACGAAAGGCACTATCCTTCAGGGTCTCTTGGAATATTTGGGTCATTATTTCCTTAGAGGCCCCGTAGGAGAGTCATGCCTCGGTGATAACTTCAAAAATGAACGAACACAGGTTCACTACCATTGAATTTCTCGATATTGGTCATCTTAAACTTTTCTAGTAATCGGAATTGAGGATAGGAAGACATGTGGGTGTAGTCCATGCAGTTTCTAGAAAGCTTCACTTTGTCAAATTTCTTGGTCAACATCTTCAGGCCTTTCTTGACCTTGTTCAAATCTTCCTCCATTGGATCAATGGTCATGAGTAACTTAGCCCCTATCAGGGCAAGATTTGGCATAAGAAGTTGGGCTAGCCGTGGCCCAGGAGCAGGTGGAGCATGCGAAGCTTTTTGGTATTCCTTAGGAACCCAAATAGGCTCGGGTGTAAGAGAACCCATACTGCAAGGGAAGAGGACCTCGGGCTCTTCAAGAATAGGGACCCAATTTCATTGCATATCATGAACCTTAATTTTATGGTTGTCAACCTTGGCAGTGAGTTGAGCTAGGATCGTCATCAAATCTTGTTGCACATTCGACATCTGGTCTGTGTTCTCCATGAAAAGCGAATGAATTTTGGACTCGGAGGAAGTAAGGGGGCTGACGGAGCTTCAGAGAGGTTCGACTGAAGATTGAATCTAATAGGGAGCCAGACCAAGGGTATGAGATCAAACTGAGAAGGAGAAAAATTAGGATTTGTTCTTAGAAAATAGAGAAGAAGAAAAAAAATTGACATTTTTGGAAAAAATGAGGGCAAAATGTTTTTCGGGTAAAGGGAGGAAAATATTTTTGGTATAAGGAAGGAAAAATGTTTTTGGTATCTTTGATAAAAGAGGAAAAATGTTTGTGAACAGTTTTGGAAATAAAAGAAGGAAAAAATGAGAGACGGGTCTCAGCATGCTTATTATCATGTTTATTAGATTCTCACATAATAGGTTTACCTAAATGAAAAAAGAAATGTTAGACGGGACCCGAGCCTGGAAAAATTGGGTTTGAAAAATATGTAAAAACTATGGTTAACTTGTAACCAGGATCTTGGGCAAGGTACCATTTTAAAAAAATAGCGCAAAAATTTGGGCGCCATGTCGACCCGGCATTTCGGTAGAGTTTCAAGTTAAAACCGACAAAATAATTATGAGTGCCCTAGGTTTGACACCTATATGAAAGTATGAAGTTGTGTGGTTAATTGGAAGGTGTTCGGACCTTTGGAATGACTTTCACGATATACATTTTGCTTTTGAGGGTAATCGCTATGTGTAGAATGACATTTGATATACCTGAGTGTACGTGAATTGCCTCACTATATACCTTGTGGGGAAAGTATGCATGAGAGAGAATTAGATATACTTGATGTACGTGAATGAGTTCCCTAAGATATTTCTCCCTACATGACTTCGATCAAGCGGTACGATGTGAGGGGGAACCGTTAGATATACGTCGAATGTACTTGGCCAATAGAAGGTGAGAGTCATATCGCATAGGCTAACTGTGCCCTGCCGGACCAGTGCCCATCATAAAGTGACCCCTAGTTACGGACAAAATTTGGTCAATAGCAATGCTCTTTGGTGATGTAGTGTTCTATATGAATGATTCTTGATTAGTACCTTATGGAGAGAATATTTTTATTAATGAGCATCATGTCAAGTAGGGGATAATGTACAAGGAAGTAAATTTATACTAGGCATGGATATGTGAAAGGGAGTGATGTGTGAATATCTACAAGTGAGTGTGTGGTAGTTAACCTAAGCATGGACCAACTAAAAGTAGTGTGTGATAACTTTGAGTGAGCATGGATATATACAAGTGTGATATGTGTAGATGTGTGACACCTAAGCATGGGTTTATAAGTTATGTGTGCAATATGGGGATGCACGTGATCCTAGGTGAACGTGGTGTGAAGTTTACATGGATAATTTCTACAAGTGTGTGAGTGAATAGTGATACAATCATAAGGTATATATGAGTAAGAACTAATAGATTAGAGAAAAGGGTACATACAGGTAGGTGCATACCCACATAAGAAAACAAAACATCCATGCAAACAAAGTCTATCCCACTTATGAAAAACTTCCCCAGTGGATTCGCCACTGTGGCCATCCCGACCGAGATCACAGGTCGAGGTGGGGATTCGAAAAAGTCTCGTGCCCATTTTTTACCTTAGGAACGCTTTGATCATCGTTGGTGTGGTGTAAATGTAAAGAGATGGAGTCGCCAACCTATTTTGCACAAAACAGGAAAAAGAACAAGTTGTCCTCTCAAGAGAGCGGCATCGAAGAAAAACTAATGCATACGAAGCAAATAATTAGGAGGTTCGGGGGATATGTTACGGAATGGGAAGGCGTTAGGCACCCATCCCGCCTTTTTGGTCTCTTATGGTCTTGTGTTATTATTTTCCTTTATTTCTCCGTAAAGTGTGTGTGCATGTATATATAATGGTTATTGGAATCGTTCAACTCATACCATGGGAAAGGTAGCGTGAGGACATCCATAGGAATGTACCCAAAATGATACATAAATAAAATATTATTTATGTGTTTATCGCGATACTAATAATTATTATGAAACGACGATATCTATTGGATGAAGCGCTAATAGACATAATATGTATATTAATGCAAGAATATGATGAAGATGGGGGATTTAGGAATATTGGAAAATTGGAAAAAATGGACTCGATTCTCAGGTTTTAATATCAAATGCCTAAGTAGCCTATAAAGTCATTAAAGTCCACGTATTTCCGATGCGGCATGGGGGGTGGGGTTTATCCCATAGATCCGATCGGGATTTTATTATATGTGTGTATAAAAAAATATGTTTTAGTTTTGAAAAGTGTGATGAATAATCTCGTTCAAGATTTATGGGTGTAAACCTCTTTTTTTGTTTTGTTTTTTATGGAAAATAAAGTGTGTACAATATACAAATAAAAATGTAGATATTAATGAGTATGAAATGAAGTAAGAACTAGATTATGAATCTAATGAAATTTATGACAAAATAAGAAAATTAAAGAGAGAGTGAAGGAATTGGACTTTTTTTGAACCTTGATCTTTGATCTTGGATGAACTCCCTTGAATGTGAGTGGATGTTGGATGAGAGAGAATGATATTTTGGTAAATTTGTTATGAAAAGGATGGGAATGAAACTTCACATAGAGGAACTTCATTGATTTCTAGAGAATGTTATTGAAATCACTTATGCTGATGGATATCTGGTCTGGGTGTCCTGGTAGTGAGGTCATTTCCTCCGTTTATAGGGTTAGGGGGTTGTCGATCAACATTGCTCTTGTTCTGCCCATCGATAAGTGACCCTAGACACACTACTGATAGGCAGGGGATTGGACCTGTCAAATGGTAGTCTTGTGTAGATTTTTCTAGAAAAATGGTTGCATAACTTAATCTAATAATCCGAATCGTGCACGGGACATATCATTATAAAGGTAATTAAGAGACCTCTAAGAGTACTTGAACCGCCCCGGGGTTCGGGAGTTGACTTTGGGTCAAATGTAGCTTAGAAGTGCACGTGTGTCCTTTGGACTGGAGATTGCCAGATGGAATGGATCGTTAGTCCGCATGGAAAGTAAGAATCGTGTACGTGGTAGACCGTTATAAAGGTTAGGAGTTTCACTTCAATATTCTAAAGATTTTTTCTCAGTTTGGGGTAAAACGGATCATTCGTGCATGTCTTAAGTTAGAATCACTGATAGGGTGGACCATTAGAAAAGGTATTCAGAGCCCTTAGATGATTCATTCAATCTCATTCGACATGAAGAGTTAATTTTGGTCAAATAGAGACCGAGAGAAACAAGTCGCCTCAGGATCAATTTTTGGGAAAAACTGATTGTTCGTCCGAATGGTAATGCTGTTTCGTGCATGGGGTGGACCGTTGGAAAGGGGTTTCAATGCCCTTAGAAGTTTTAAGGATCTTTCGCTCTGACAATGGAGTTTTTTGGGTTAAATCGGGACCCGGGAGTGCTAGTGATCTCTGAATTGATTTTTGGTAGTAAAATAGTTTGTTCGTCCAAATCGTTATGCCGATTCATGCATGGGGTGGATCGTTGGAAAGGGGATTCAGATCCATTCGAGGATTCAAAGATCTTTCGCTCTAATGATTGAGTTGACAGGAGCCAAATGGGGCCTGGGAGCACTGATGGCCTCTAGATCGGTGCTTAGAGTGAGACCTAGGGTTTGAAGTGAAATGAAGAGGTGCAAAGTACCTAAGGTGAAACTTAGGGGGATTTAGAATGTTCTATCTACAAATGGTAGAAAAATTCTGACATTTATTATACTTATTAATGAAAGTAATAGAAACTAATTTTATCGTCGGCAAATAATAACCTTGTATAACTATCCGTTGTCTTAGAGACCTCCTAGCTGTGTGAGCTCTACATGAGGTTTCATTCACTTCTTTGTTCAAATAATTCACTTTGTTAGGATGATCACAACTAAGTAAGAAAATAGTGTACCCTCATCGATATAAAACACCTTTCTCCAATACATAATTAGCTACTTTGTACCTCATCATTTTAGCTTCTTTCTGATAGGACAATAATGTTCTTCTTTTATTGTATTTCCAGATTGGGTCCATCCATGAAAGGCCTAATTCCACGGAGATGACATTGATCTCCATTCCATCAATGATTATATGGGCAAGAATTTTCACTAGGATTGTTTGCCTTAGTTCGTTTGAATTGCTAAATCTAGCCAAGAAAGAGCATCTGCTTAGGCATTTTATATTTTGGGAAACCTCACTATCTTGAATAAAGTAAATAGAGAACCAACCTCCATGGATTTTCTATGATATCTCATAATAGTTTACCCTTTAATGCCATAAACTTACTGCATTTGACTAATAATTAGCTGAGAATCGCTATATACCAATACCTGGTCAGCACCAAGTGATCAAAGCAGGTCTAGTCCTCTGAACAATGATTCATTTTCTGCCTCATTATTGGAAGCCTTGAATTATAATCTTAGAGCATATTCCACATCCGAATGATTTGAAATGTTAATGATGAGACCTACTCCACTTATAAGAGAACATGAGGATCCATCTACAAATAACTAAAAAATTGGAATGTTATTAAAGAACTCTTCTTCTGCTAGTACTCCATGCTTGAACATCTTCTTGCTTTAATTAACCCTTTATTGAGCAACAGATGAATTAGGTTGATTTGTCATAGTCTCTATTTACTTTGGGGTTAAGCTTTCTTCTGTAGAAGTCTATTCGACAAGCAAACACGGGCTAGGTTGATCCTATGCATATGTCATTCGGTCATAAAGTATGCCACTACTTGACCTTTTATGGCAACTCTGGGTTCATAAATTTTTTTATATTCTCCCAATTCAACTACCCAAGACATTAACCTCGCAGACTTTTCTGATTTATGAAGTGCTTGTTGATAATACACAAATATCCCTCGAACCTACGCATTTTAGCCCCCTCGGGTGCCTTAATCTCTATATTTAAGACTGTTAACTAGACAACCTCATTTTTATAGTTTTAACATGCTATATGAGGTACAATTGGGATTTTATAGGTATTTAGGTATTAAGTGTGAAGTTCGGGAGCATTCCGGATAATTTCGGTACGCAATCACACGCGCAAGGAAAATTTGGTCAATTCACAATTTAGGAACCTGGCCCGACATCTACACAAAATTTGTAGCACTCCTTGTAAGCTTTGCGTGGCCCTAAATGGTGTGCAATTCCGATCCCTAATGAAGAAGTTACGACGATTTTATCGGAAGAGAAAGCCAACCAAAATAGGAGGAAAAGTTGCAGACCTGCTTTGATCGATCAATCGATCAAAAGGATCGATCAATCGATCATTCAGTTTTTTTCTTCGAGCTGAGACAGTGGGCTTAGTTTTCAACCATCGATCGATCGATCAAAGGGATCGATTGATCGATCCCCTGCTTCCAACTGATATTTTGCCTTTTCTTTTCTTTTTCCTTTTCTTTTCCAAATTTAATTCCACTTACTATATAAACCATTTTGTTGTAAATATTAGATATAATTTGTTTTAGGTTAGTTTAGCTTAGGGTTTGGGGGTTGAGAGCTCAATCTTCATTTCTCTTTTGGTTTGACACCCATTATGGTTTGTAATTGGTACTTTCATCTTCCCTCTCCATTAATATAAGTTGTATTTTCTTTATTCTTGCTTTCTAATTTAGTTTACATTGTTTTATTTAGTTTCTTTCTAGTGTAGATTTATTGCGTTTATTAGTCGCGTTATTATCATGCTTTCTAGCTACGTTAGTCTAGTTGTGTCAAATCGAACTCATTTCGGATTGATGTGTTGCTTTGCTTTGGTGATGTGGTTTATGTGTCTATTTCGGGTGTGTTGTCCTAGTTATTAAGCCTAGGAGATTTGACGGGGCATATCATGTATGTTCCGTATTTACGACCCTGCATGCGTAATTTTCGGGGTATTTATTCATGCCAAAATCTTATTAGACTTTTTTACGAATTTAGGGGTGTGACAACTCTTGGTTTAATTAACTATTAAAACGAGATCCAGTCTTAATAACTCGTCGACCCATGTAACCATTTTATACTAATTAACTCGGGTGAGGGATATTCGACGCAACCTATAGTTTTACTTGCTTTGTTAATCTAGTTTAAATACACTCGCCTAGATTAATCTTTCCCTTTTTGCATCTTTTCCTTTTTGTTCATATTTACCTTTCACACTTTTATTTAGGAATATTAAATCCTATAGGTTATAACAACTCGTCTCTGTGGATTTTTCGATACCCGGACTTGGCCGCTATACTCACCCGTTGAGTATAGTCGTAAGTTTAGATTTTTGTATTGAGCAGGTGAAACGAAAACAACGATTAGCGCCCTGACACGCGCTACTTATCACCGTTGATCAAAACGGCTCCGTTGTCGGGGATGAGTTTGTTTTAGAATTTATTTGATTTAGTATTTCGTAATATTTTTCTTTCTATTTGTATTTTTTACCAAACATTTTTGTAGGACTTCTACATTTGATCCTCTAGAAATGCTCGAATTTCTTGCGCGCGCATATACTTTGTGGAATTTGCCACTTCGAGCCATTTTTGGGGTAAGCATGTCTTATTCCAATTATTTCGGTAATCATTATGATAATTCTCAAAATTCTCACAAACATTTGACTTTTGGTCAATACTTAGAATCCCAAAAAATTGCAACATCTAAAATGACTTTGGGCGAGTATTACAAAAGTCAAGCTTTGGAGTGCCTGTATTTTGAGGAGGAGGATAATGATTTTGGGCCTCTAATTCCTTATAATAAGAATTTTGAAACAAATTACAATAGTTTCAAAAATTCCTATAATAATGAATTTAACTTTAGTGCCGATAATGATTTTCAAACTCCTCATTTTCAAGAATCCGCACCTCGGCCTATGACATTCAGCGAGGGTTTTCTCATGCTTGAGAATGAGAGGTATGAAGAACGTTATCCGGAAGAAATCATTGTTGGGATGAAGACTTGTATTTATTATTCGAATCCGACGATGATTTCTCTTCCGAGACTTTTGAAGTCGAGGAATGTTTTGAACCAATTAAGGACTTTGAGCCTAAATAGGAACAAACCATTCATCACCTGGCCCATCTTTTAATCGAGAATGAAAGCGAGGATGAAACGGATGTAGTATCTATTTGTAATGAAATTATTGCCTCTTTGGATCCCAAAGAACAACGTTTCATTGAAAATGAGCCTACCTCCTTTGAAATTTCAACTTTGAGTGATGATAACTCATCTCTTGAGTTTGAATTTCTTTCCTCCACCCTTTCTTTCTCTATTATCACACCGTCACAAGTAACCGATGAATCAGTGCCAACCTTTAAAATGTTCAACCCTTTCACCGATGAGGAGTACTTGCTCGAGTTGCTTTCCATGAAGGCATCTTTGCCCTCGTGTGAGCCACCTCCCATTCTTCTTGCTAAATCTTTGGGAGGATATTCTGCTTTTCTCGGTCCCCACATGTTTTTATCACCCGTTCAATCCAAATCCCCCATCGTCCCTCCAAAGCTTTTATTTGGCGATGGTTCATTTCTTCCGCCTTACACATGCCTTCCGGTGTTCAAACGAAATTCTTATTTTTCAAAAGGCATGATTGAGAGTGAGGGTACAACGGTTACCCTCCAAAGTCAAATCGTTTTTGCGTTGGACCGTCAACCATTTATACTTCTAGTGTACAGTTAGTGTGAAGCCTAAATAGTAGGTTGTATATAGTTAGCTTTTTATTTGTTCTTTCTTTAGTTTTTCTTTCCTTTTTAATTTAGTCTAGTGTAATTAAACTTTTTGTTATTTGTTTTTGCTATGCGGGGTACTAACGTGTTTTGTAGATTCTTTGGACTGGTTCTTATGTGGATCGCTCCAATTTTGGGTAATATCGTTATTTTCCTCTCTTTAACTTGGTTCTTAATTCACATTGAGAACAATGTCAAGTTTTAAGTTAGGGGGTGTGGGATATTATATCAATTTTTTTTGTTAGTCCATGTTGTTTCTCACCTATTAGTTATTTAGTATGCTTTTCTTAGAAAAATTAAAATTTTCAAAAAGATTTTCTTTCTTTTTTCTCCTTTATTGGGCATTTTGCCTTTGTTTTCGATAATAAATTTCAATAATCTCCCGATCCGATAGACAACTCAACGATGCATGTTCTCGATTTTATAACTTATTAGAGTTTAGTCCCTATATCACTGATATTTTGAATAACTTCATGAATTAAACTTTAATCCCATGAGCACATGCACTTTTCTTGTTCTATTGATTTGGTTTAAGATTTTTATAACTCGGTAATCTTTTGTTGCATTGTATATACTTACCGAGTAAGCTTTGTACCTTTCGTCGTTTGTGAGTGTTATACACTTCTCTTTTCTCTTCGAAACTGTTACAGTCGTTGGTAATATCTATATTCTTTCATTGATCGTTCATTAATTGAGTTCATTCTTGAAATGTATTACTTGGGCATGATTTTCAAAGTTTGTCTTGACTCGAGAATTGCATAAATTTTGGGAAATGATCATAGACCATCTTTGTTATATTACCCATATTGACCTTGACCTCACCTAATATGTTTACCCTCGTCAACCCCTTTGGGCCTTAATATACCCCTTCGTTTCATAACCCACATCCCATAACCAACTCTAAATTGGAGTTATAAACCATACATATTACCTTCCATGCCTTTGTTTGGAATGTTGCTTGGGATTGAATGATGTTTTGTAGTGTGGTTGCAATTTAGGCATATGAGTATGAAAAGTAAAGAAAAGAAAGAAAAGAAAAACTGAAGAAAAAGAGAAAGTAAAAAGCAAAAGAAAACAAAAGAGAAAAATGAGAAAAAGAAGTAAAGAAAAGAAAGAGAAAGTTGTAAATGTTGTATATAGTTCAATAAGCTTTTATCGCTCTCCAATTCATACATTTAATGCTTGGTTTGGAACTCATTTTCCAATTTTGATATTTCTCGCATTCTTCCCATTATCCTGAGTTTCATCCCCGAACACTTTGAACCCGTACATACATGTCGTTTGTTTCGTACCCTATCCTAGCCTACATTACAACCCTATAAAGTCCTATGTGATCTTAGGGTGAATTTAATTTAAAAGTCATAATAGTTTTTATAATCTGTGAAAATGCATTTCGCCTTTAATGAGCGGTATCTTTCATTGAGATTACAATTTTTCATTTTACATATAGCGTTCTTCATGTGTGCAACCTAGTTTCCACTTACATTTACACTTTATGCCCGCATGTTCCGTGTGTTAAATCCCCATTTCGAGTGAATTGACTTGATGAGTGTAATACCCGTGAGGATTGAATATATGATTGCTTTATTTAGTATCCGATTTATGTAAGTTTTTGCCAAATCACACTTTTCATGTGCTCGCTGCCCTCCCACATTTTAATGTTTCAATTTAGCAGAGTTTATTCTATAATATTAATAATACGGACTTTTATGTGAATTCATTCATTGTGCTAATAATGTGTATGAAATATTTTTCACTATTGTTGGGTGTGTCGCATGTGATTGGTCATATTTTGAGGAAACTGTATGATGTTTGTGGGTTTTCATCCCTGAAAACCCTCACGAGACGACACTCGTTCACTAGGATAACCTAGGGGTTTAACGACTTATTGCATATGATAAAAGCAATCGAATCACCCGCCAAAGTGGCCTTATGATTTTATACCATACTTTTGTACTATCTCCTACTTTTGGTTTGATTGTAGTTCTTGTTGCATCCTATTTTATTGTTATGGACTAGCAATGTGTAAGTTAAGGGGTGTGATAATATGCAAATATTGTGTATTTCATCCCTCGAACCTACGCATTTTAGCCCCCTCAAGTGCCGTAATCTCTATATGTAAGCCCGTTAACTAGAGAACCTCGGTTTTATATTGTTAACATGCTATATGAGATATAATTGGGCTTTTGTAGGTATTTAGGTACTAAGTGTGAAGTTCGGATGCATTCCGGCTAATTTTCGGACGCAATCGCACGAGAAAGGGAAATTCGGTCAATTCATAGTTTGAACACCTGGATCGATATCTACACGAAATTTGTATCCCTCCTTGCAAGCTTCGCGTGGCCATGAATAGTGCACGATTCCGATTCTTAACGAAGAAGTTACGACAATTTTATCGGAAGAGAAAACCAACCACAACAGGAGGAAAAGCTGCAGACCTGCTTTGATCGATCGATCGATCGATCCTACAGTTTTTGCCTTCGAGCTGAGACAGTGGGATTAGTTTTCAACCATCGATTGATCGATCAAAGGTATCAATCGATCGTTCCCCTATTTCCAGCTGCTATTTTTCCTTTTTTTTCTTTTTCCTTTTTTTTTTAATTTCATTCCACTTACTATATAAACCATTTTTGTTGTAAATATCATATATAATTCGTTTTAGGTTAGTTTAGCTTAGGGTTTGGGGGTTGAGAGCTCAATCTTAATTTCTCTCTTGGTTTGACACCCATTAGGGTTTGTAATTGGTACTTTCATCTTCCCTCTCCATTCATATAAGTTGTATTTCCTTTATTCTTGCTTTCTAATTTAGTTTACATGCTTTATTTACATGCTTTCATTTAGTTTCTTTCTAGTATAAATTTATTGTGTTTATTTACCCGTTTATTTACCACATTTTTATCATTCTTTCTAGCTAAGTTAGTCTAGGTTGTGTCGGATCGAACTCATTTTGGGTTAATGTGTTTCTTTATTTGGGTGATGGAGTTTACGGGTCTATTTCTGGTGCGTTGTCCTAGTTATGACGCCTAGGAGATTTGACAGGGAATATCATGTATGTTTCGTTCTTACGACCCTGCATGCGTAATTTTCGGTATATTTGTTGACGCCAAAATCTTATTAGACTTTTATGTGAATTTAGGGGTGTGACAGACCTTGGTTTAATTAACTATCAAAACGAGACACAGTCTTAATAACTCGTCGACCCATGTAACCATTTTGTACTAATTAACTCGGGTGAGGGATATTCGACGCAACCTATAGTTTTACTCTCTTTGTTAATCTAGTTTAAGTACACCCGCCTAGATTAATCTTACCCTTTTTGCATCTTTTCCTTTTTATTCATATTTACCTTTTACACTTTTATTTAGGAATATTAAATCCTATTAGTTCTAGAAACTCATCTCTGTGGATTTTTCGATACCCGGACTTGGCCGCTATACTCACCCGTTGAGTGTAGTCATAAGTTTAGGTTTTTGTATTGAGGAGGTGAAACTAAAATAATGATTAGCGTCTTGACATGCACTACTTTCACCCTTGATCACTTGTCGCAAAGACAAATTCTTGTAGACTACAATGGTGCGAGCTCGAAAGTATGGACTTATCCTCCTACAGGTTTTAATAAGAGTTAGGAATAACTTCTCCAGGCATGGATATCTGATTTTCGCTCCTTGAAATGCCTTGCTAGTATAATATGCTATACTTTAAATTCCTCGATCTAGTCGTATCAAGGCCGAACTAACAGTTGACTCTAAAATAGCCAAGTATAAATATAGTTTTTTCTCCCAAAATTGGCCCGAAAAGGAGTGGGGGAGAGCCCCAATACTTCTTCAACTCTAAAAGATCTTTCTCATATTCGTCATACCACTCAAAGACCTTTTGAGGAACCTTAACTAAATAAATAAAGACATTTATCAGCTGGTTGGGAGACAAAACGATTCAAGGCAGCTACTCTTCCTGTCAATTTTTGAACTTCTTTCTTGTTGATCAGGGACTAAATTTGAAGCAAGGCCTTAACTTATTAGGGCTTGCTTATATTCCCCTTTCATTGATAATGTAACTTAGGAACATTCCCTCATGTACTCTGAAGATACATTTAGTTAGGTTGAGCTTCATCTGATGCTTTTCCTGTTGATCAAAAGGTTTGAGCCAAGTCTACAATGTAGTCGACAACATGTTTACTCTTGGTGATCATATCATCTATGTATAATTACATATTTTTTCCAATTTGGTCATTTAAAAACCTTGTTCACCTGTCTCTAATTGGTAGATCTAGTGTTTTTCAACCCAAAGGGCATGACATTGTAACAATATGTTCCTCAATTAGTAATAAAGGAAGTGCTCTCCTTGTCTTTAGGTTTCATCTTAATATGATTATATCCATAATAAGCATCCACAAAGTTGAGTGACTCATAGCCTTCTATAGCATCAACCAGTTGATCAATCTAAAGCAAAGGTAAATGATCTTTTGGACATGCTTTATTGAGATTAGTAAAATCTACACACATGCATCATTTATTATTTTTCATCTTGACCATTACTACATTATCTAACAAACTACGGTACTTGAAATCTTCAATAAATTGTGTTCATTGTAATTTTTTTACCTTCTTCTAAATTGACATATTCATCTTAGCACTAAATACTCTCCGCTTTTTCTTAATCAGCTTATCATCTGGCATATATAAAGCTCATGGCAAAGGAAGTTTGCATCAATCCCTGGCATATCGTCATGACTCCAGGTGAACACGTTTTTCCTTTCTCTGAGGAATTTGATCAATTCATGTTTGAGAGAGGGAGATAACCTAGAACCGATTTGGGTGGTTCTTTTTGGTTTCTCACCATCTAGAATAACAGTTTATGTTTCTTCCACAACTTTACCTTTTACCAACTCCTCTTCCTCTTGAGGATCCAAAGTGTTAATGTGTAAACTCGTTGTATCTTTCATTTAGATTTCTTATTGGTCAAATGAAGTATAATAACATTCCCTGGATTCCTTCTTATTTACATTTACTACACCAGCCCCATAATTTGGTAGAAATTTCATGCATTAATGCACTATAGATGGCACAGTCTCGAACTGCTTTATATTCACTCTTCCAATGATGATATTATAAGCTGATCGGATATTTTTGTCTAACACAAAGAAATAAAATCTTTCTTTTTCTGCTCACCGGCCAAGTGGCAACCAAGACTTCTACCTTTATGGTTATCAATGGGTATACTTTCTCTCCTGTAAATCCAATGAGAGGTCTATGGTATGGTTCTAACATACTGTTCTTCAACCCTGTGCTTTCGAAATAGCTGTAGAACATTACATTAGCAGAACTCCCATTATCAACCAAAATCTTTGTGACTATACCATGATGAACTTTATGTGATAACTAATGGATCGTCATGAGGTTAAAGGACCCCACTCAAATCATTCTTGTAGAATACAATCAATAATCTGTCTCTGTTGACTTTCCTTGTTGAATATCACTGGATTCAATCATATCAATCTCTTTAACAGTTGGGTAGGCCTTAGCTTCATTTAAGTAAGCTTTACTTTTGGATTTTGCATCTCCTCATGCGTCTCCTCCTGCAATGAAGTGGTATATAAAGGATATCATGCCAACCTCCACTTCTAGCTCATCATATTTCTTTGGTAAGTTTGGATCTTCTTTAAAATCATTGTTTCGTGCCCTTTTATTTTCTTCCCTTGCTCGAGCTAGAGATTCAGACCTCCTCTGATAATCTCGGTTGACATTCTGATAAAAAAACTTTCTTAATTTTCCCCATCGAATAGGATTTTTAATCTTATTCTTTAGCGTAATGCAATTGTTGGTGTTCTGCCCATGATCCCTATGAAAATCACAATACTTGGATGTATCCCTCTTGTTGGGGGGGGGGGGGGGGGGGGGTGTATTCAACTTTCCAGGCCAATTCAATTCTCCCTTCCCTTTTATATCCTCTAGGATATGGTGAAAACCCTTATTGATAAGGGTATATTCATCATACTTCTTAATTCGATATAACTTCTTATCTTTCTGATCCTTCTTAAAATAAAGTATTTGAAATATTTTTTTGACCTTCACCCTTGGTCTCAGGAGCTTCCTTGGCTGCCATAGCTTCCTCGAAATTTTTCTAGCTTTAGACATTAACTCTGTCATGGTTTTGGGTGGATTATTTGCTAAAGCATAGTAGATATGTTTAGGGAGTAACCCACTCATAAGTGCAGCAATGGTTTTTTCTCCTCATAGTCCCCCACCTCTTATTTTTCATTATTAAAACATGTAATATATTATATAGTGCTTTCTCTGGGCTTTTGTCACACAGTTAAGAGATGAGTAACACTCTTGATTGGTTTAACCTCAAAATAAAAGTTATCTATGAATAATTCAACTAATTGATGAAAGCTAGGGATTTTACCTCTTGGGAGATTATTATAACAAATTTGGGTTGGTCCAGTTATGGAACTGGAGAAAACTCTACATCTAATTTCATCGGGAACTGAGTATATGTCGGTAGTAGCTTGATATTTCTCTATATAAAGGACTGGATTAGTTTTTCCATCATACTTTGGAGTGACCACTGGTGTCTTGAACTTTGAAGGTGTGGGGTATTCCACAATTGCCTGGATGAAAGGTTATTTTTTTTATGAAACTCCATTGCAGTGTATTCTTGGTCTTGGCCATTTCCCCTAGTCAATCTTCCAATATCTACATGGATCCATCCCAGGAATGCTCTTCTCGATTAGACTTGGCCGAGGTAGTGGCTTTATTATGCCTATGTGATGAACTCTCCTCCTAAAAGGTCTGCTCGACACGCACAGATCCCCTTATACTTTCCCTAAATCTTGTAGATCCTTCTTTGTATTCACGATAACGCTTATGCTCCCTATGATGTCCTCTAGTTACTCAGGGGTCTAAACAATCAAAACTAGACTCCTTACTTAGCCTCTCAAAGACACTTGGTCTTTGTATTCACGACGACGCTTCTGCTCCCTATGATGTCCTCTTGTTACTTAGGGAAATGATAAAAAATATACTCCCTACTTAGCATTTCAAAAACACTTGATCTTTCTTTGAAAAAATATCCACCATCATAGTAATCTTTTGACCGAAATGAAGAAGTTTCACCAGGACAGTATGACCTATCATGAGAAGAATGAGAATGATATCTCCTTTCATATCTAGCTAGTGGTGGTGGAATATCCCTTTTAGAATTGGAAGACTTAGATTTCATAGTGCAGGATAACTGCTTGATACACTCTTGCATGGATTCTTGCCCTCTAGCAAGGTTGATAATAATTCCCTATAAGTTTTCCGCACTGGAAGGAGAAGATAAAATGACGGCATTGCCTTCATTTCGAGAGATATTTTCAGGATCAGTCATTCATTAGAGGCAAAGAAACGAAACAAATGGTAGAGAATGATGACAAACAAACATTCCCATATATGTCTCCAAACTGTTGATGTCTAAAAATGTACCAGCTCCAAATTTGTAATCACAGATAATAATAAGGTAAGTAACTCAACCCTCCCCCCCCCCACACACACACACAAGAGACAAGATTTTTAGAGTGGTTTAATTATAGAATTGCCTACGTCCTTTAGTGGTTTTTATTCCACAGAGTTTACAATAGCTCAATATGGTGTGCATATGAGTGATTCAAGCTCTTCTTTAAGATAAGGGTTAATTTGTATTTATAGGGGAGTCAAACTCTAGAGATGGAGAACTTTTTAATTGATATGCGTTTAGGTATGTGTACAATAAATGAAACTCTTAGAATTCAGTACCAGTTTGCATTCCATTATAGTAACTATTGGTATTCCAGTTGGTTGTCTTTCTTTAGTTGGTTGGGCTTCTAGCTGACTAAGTATCTTTGAATCCGATCGAGGTGGCTGGTCAACCACATAGAAGGATATGTGTCTATTCATCATTGGTCCACGTAGGAGAATAATATTTACATACAACATCATATCTATATATATTGTCTTTAAAATTATACATATGGATGCTCCTAATATTTATATGAATTATACATGGTGCGAAAGATATGTGGGTAGGTTTTACGAAGAAACCCGAGTTATTATAATACCCCGTAATTTTATTGATATTTATTTAATGGAATAATTGAATTAAATGAGAATTAACTTGGAAATTAATCCGGAGGTAAATACTAGCAAGATGTGAGTTGGTATTTCATTATGATGTTAGAATAAATATTACTCAGAATATATGGTAATATATGAGTATTTAAAATATTAAAAATTATCGTGAGGCAGAAATAAGACAACTTGGGTAAATTTAGTTGGGACGCGCGTGTCAGTCATGTCAGGAATGAATTTATTTAAATTAAAAAGTAAATTATATTTTTATCAACCGAATGGTCATTTTGAGTGCGCCAACATGTCCGGAAGGGTTGAAATAGTCAGAAAACACTAGCCGAGAGTTTAGTTTGGGTTTCGGGGCACTTTTAGTCCAAACCGGCAACCCATAAGGGTATTTTGGTAATTTTTAAAATTTAGGAATTAAACCCACGAATTTTGGAGGTTAATTATATTTTATTTGGGAGGCCATTAAGGCCATTACCAGCAAAATACAAGAGAGTGGGCTACGGGGGTTTTGAGAGAAGTTAGAAAGAGGTTAAAAAAGGTTCCAAAACTAAACCATCTTCTATCACCATCATCTTGGAAGGGATTGTGACCAGGAAGAGGAGAAATTCAACCTAGAATCATCGACAATATATCTGAAGAACAAATCTAAGGCAAGTATTTGATGTTATTAATTTCATTGAATATTTCCTGCATGTTTAGTGTAGAAACTGTATTTGTCTTGAAAGTTTTGATGAAAAACCCATTGGGATTGTTGTGAAACTCATGATGTTGGATAGGGATTGCATGTAGAATGGTTATGGACAAATTCAATACCCAAAAATGTAACTTTTGATGATTTAAAAACGGATTAATAAGGAGTCTTGGTAGTCAATTAAATTCCGAGTTCATGTTCATAGGGTTTGGGGCAAGAATTGGGGATTTATGATTATTGCATGTTGATTATTATGATTTGACCCCAAAAATATGTTAAGGAGTGACCTAGGGTGACTTAGAATAGTTTAAAAAAATTAAAACATTATTGGGATGATCTTAGGATGGATTTAGAGAAGAGAAAAATAAAGAAAAACGAAGTTGGGAAATTTCTGGGAGTCCTCTGCCATCACGTTAGAAGACCAACCCAGGTCGTTCGAACGAGCTTCTAACGAGATTCCAGTACCACTTCTAACGAGTTCATAGTTCATTCGAAGCCATTCACGACCTCGTTCGAACGAGACTTTTAACGAGTTCACAGAATGGTCTTTTAGGACCGATTTTAGATTCGAACTTCCCGTAGACTTATTTAATTGAGTGTTATTCCTCACTTGTTGGTAAATGATTATAGTGGTGAGATTAGAGTACGTTGAGGATTAAAACTTAGAATTATATAATAAACCGGGTGACTTCTATGGGTTAGGATATAAGTACTTGAATTTGTGACGTGAGAAGAGTTGATAATCTATAATGTATATTTTTTGGAGACTTGTAAGTGTACTACATTAATGACGGTATAGGAATGTAAAATATACCTCTATTAATATTATAAGATATCTAAGATGGGTCAATACTTTATATATGTGGTTATTTGTGTATGACATACCTACCTTACTTGTTATCACGGGAGGTCGGCGTTCGATCTGGGCCATCTATTCTTTGTGTGCCTACGGGGTGATTTAGATTGGTACCTCGAGGACATAGGTCAGAGAAAGAATTATTGGGGAGTTAATAAGTCTGCTAATCATGGGAGCGTAGGTATGTGCGTGACCCATGTGATGTGAACTATGTTCGCCTCCATTATGTGTGATTGTTACTTATCGAAACGGTTCCTGAGAGATTCGGAATACGTGGTCCTTATGTACGTGATGTACCCGGATTTGATAGCAGAGTATGTGTGCACCGCAGCTTAGTCTAGGGGTGCCATTATTGTTTAATTTATGATGAGATTGATATACTGAAATATTGAAATGAACTTTTTATATAAGTACAAGTGTGAATTAATGTAACATCTTTGTAGAATTAAAAATGTGAAAACTCTTAGTAATTTTTGAAACTAATTCCGAGGAATAAAGGTAAAACTCTCAGTTATATTAAGAAGTTGGGAATTAAACTGTGAATAGTATAGTAAAATCAGATATTGAATTAGACTAGTTAGTTAGTGGAATAACTAGAATGCGTATGGGTACGTAGGAGTGCACAATTAGTTGAGAGGTGAGAAACTCATGTGAGTGCACGCACTATCATGTATTTTATATTCACTGTTTAATGATATTAAACACTTGTAGTATTTTAAACTATTTTCACAATCGGGCTCTGACCCATTTTCTTTCAAATTCATTTTCTTGCAAAAACTTTTAGGTGCCCAGCCATAAGGACACCAAGCTTAGGAGTTCTATACCAGTGACGTGTTGTAACTGATGTGGAAGTTACAGGACCTCGATTATAGACGCCTCCACTTTCTACTTTGAATCCAGTTCAGACTTATTTATCTGTAGAGCATGTCGCCCCCTTTTCTTAGAGACAACTTATTTATTCAGTTTTATTTCAGTTTTGGATTTAATTAATTAGTGATTCAGACTTTGCATTTGGTTTTATTCAGTATTCGGATTATTGAGAGGAGTACTCCTCGAGATTCATTGTTATTCCATGGTTGTCCTATTGTGACTATGTTGTGGTTGTTATATTAGCATTTCATAATTTAAATTGGTTGTATGTTAATTGGATTTAATTAAAATTGACAACTCACTTTTTAAATAGTAGGTGTCTAGAAATTGTCAAAACGTTTTTCGACAGTGATGCTATGAACTGAACCAACTTAACATTTTGTATTAATTTGAATAAAGGGGTAGCTACCCGGTATTTAATTAGTCGGGGCGTCACAGGTGGTATCAGAGCATCAAGTTCTAGTGTCCTTAGGATCTGTACTGCTTGTTATGTTTTCGCTTAGCGTTCTTTGATATAGGGCCCTATATTTCAGGATTGTTGTACTCTATTATGTAAGTTTCGCTCTTCAGCTATTTTGAGATAATAACTGCGAACTTGTAAGACTTTACTCTCATTTCAGATGCCTCCACAACGTGCACAGTGAGTTCCCAGGGATGCTCAGCCCGAGCCATAGCCTGCATCAGTTCAGGGCTCCATGAATGTCGTAGAGGTTGCCGCTATTGTAGCCCAAGCGGTAAATGCCGCTCTAGTAGTTGTGCAGCAGGCATCGCCTCAGGAGCCGGTAGTAGAGACAGTACAGGCTCATGCATTCCCGTCTTCTTGGGAACGTATTCGCTATGCTTTCCAGAAAGCACACCCTCCGGAGTTTGCAGGTAGCTCCGACGTCGTTGTGTCAAATCAGTGGAAGAAGGACATCTAAAGACACTTAAGGATGTATGAGTGTACGGATGTACAGAGATAGATACTGGCTACTTTTAAGCTGGTAGGGTTAGCGTTGTAGTGGTGGGAGTCGATTACCACCACGGAGGAGAGAGATGTCCTTTCTATTAAGGAGTTCTGGGTGCGGTTCGACCGCAAGTATTTTCCATCAGCCGTTCACACCGAGATGAGGAGGAAGTTAATGAACCTCAAGTAGGATGGGAAGACAGTGGAAGAATATGAGGACGAGTTTACTAATCTATTGAACATCATTCCCGATGAAATTCTGAGAGAGGAGAAAAAGATACAGAAGTTCATGGATGGGTTGACTTGGAGGATCCGTCAGCACTTATTGGGTAATATCTCATTGGCCACTTATTCTGATGTGGTTAACGCAACACTGCTTCACTAACAGGACCAACGCTTTCACTTGTCAGAGGGAAAGTGATCAAGAGAGTCCATCCATCAGGGCAGGACAAGGGGAAATGGTGCCAGTGGGGCACAATCAGCTCAGGGTCAGCACATGCAGGGTGATCAGGGTTCCTGGCAGGGGGATTTTAAGAGGTTTAGATATGGGGGTTTTAGAAATGGTCAGGGAGGTTTTCGTCAGGGCCAGCAAGGTCAGCACGACCATGAGGGTCAGCATGACCAGCATGGATAACAGCAGCAGTTTCATCAGGGCCAGCACGACCAGGGAAGGAATGTCAACGACCACCAGGGCCGTGGGCAGCAGGGTCAGATAGGGGGAAATTTTTTGGGGAAATGTTTTAATTGTGGCAAGATTGGTCACAAATTCCAGGAGTGTCCTGATAGGGACAGGGCCCCACAGCAGCAGCAGCAGGGTACTCGACATGAGCCCCAGAGACCTATGTTTCCCGCCGCCCTCCCAGCACGACCGCAGATGCCAGCCTTGCCACCCATTCCCGTAGTCCCAGTCCAGCAGGGACAAATTCAGTACGGGGGAGTTTATTAACTCCAGCAGGCCGCAGTCCCATAGGATCCACCTGCTATTGAGGGTATGTTCTCTATTCAGGGGACTATGGGGCGTATTTTATTTGATACGAGGGCCACACACTGTTTCATTGCCATGAGATTTGCACGCACTATGAGGTTATTAGACACTGCAGAGACCACGATTACTTGCATAGATTCACCGTTAAGTAGGGGTTCTGTGATTTCTCTTATTTGTAGAGGTATGGGTATAGAGATTGAGAGGTTTAATTTACCCGCTGATATGTTAGTATTAGAGATGTCTGAGTATGATGCGATCGTTGGTATGGATTGGCTAGTTGCATATTGAGCCATGATTGACTGATTCAGCAGGAGTATTATTTTTGCCATACCCGGGCAGGAGATGTTCTTAGTGGCGATGCCTCACCCTGAGGGAGGATCGTCTAATCACTTGTACTATATAGAGGAGGAGACCTCTAAGGAAGTGGTACTACCACTCGATTAGATTCCAGTTGTTGGGGATTTTTCTGATGTATTCTAGGATATACCTGGATTACCTCCTAGTAGAGAGATAGATTTTGTTATCGGTTTGGCACTAGGCACTCATCCAATTGCCCGCGCACCTTATCGTATGGATCCAGCTGAGATGAGAGAGCTAAGGGATCAGATAGAGCAGTTGTTGGGTCAGTGGTTTATCCGAAGGAGTACTTCGCCATGGGGTGCCCCTATGTTGTTCGTAAAGAATAGGGATGGATCGTTCAGGTTGTGTGTAGATTACCGGGAGTTGAATAAAGTCACGATATGAAATAAGTATCCTTTTCCCCGAATTGATGACTTATTCGACTAGTTGAGATTAGCTTCCTTATTCTCAAAGATTGACTTGCGATCAGGATACCATCGGTTGCGTATCAGGGAACAAGACGTCTTGAAGAATGCTTTCTTGACGAAATATGGTTCCTATGAGTTTAGGGTTATGCCTTTTGGCCTAACCAACGCTACAACCGTGTTTATGGAATTGATGAATAGGGTGTTCAGAGAGTTATTAGACCAGTTCATCATCGTCTTTATTGATGATATTTTGGTTTACTCCCAGGCAGAGGAGGAGCATGTCGAGCAATTGAGATAAGTTTTGCAGATGCTGCGTCAGAACGAGCTATATGCGAAGTACAAAAAATGTGGGTTTGGCTAAAAGAGGTACAATTTTGGGGGCATATCATTTGAAACCAGGGGATATCTGTTGATTCGGGGAAGGTATCGGCGGTGAGGGAGTGGGGACAACCCACGACACCAACAGAGATTCGTAGTTTCTTGGGCTTAGCCGGATACTACAAGAGGTTTATTCAGGGTTTATCTAAAATAGTGGGTCCTTTGACACATCTGACTCACAAAGGTGTGCCATTCATCTGGAGTGATGCCTGTTAGTTGGCATTCGATGAGTTGAAGGACACATTGACCTCAGCGCCTGTGTTAGCATTGCCCAGACCGGGAGTTGAGTATCTTATCTACACCGATGCGTCCTTACAAGGACTTGGAGGTGTACTGCAGCAGGAGAGTCAGGCTATAGCTTATGCCTCACATAAGCTTAAGCCTCATGAGAAGAATTACCCCACCCACGACATGGAGTTAGTGGCAATCATATTCTCTCTTTAAATTTGGAGACACTATCTCCTGGGGGAGAAATTTCAGTTATTCACAGACCACAAGTCTCTACAATACCTCTTCACGCAGAAGGAGATGAATATGCATCAACATCGGTGGCTTGAGTTTGTGAAGGATTATCAGTTTGATGTCCAATATCACCCAGGGAAGGCTAACGTGGTAGCAGATGCGTTGAGCCGTAAACGAGTAGATGAAGTGGCTGAAGTGTGGAGAGCAAAGTGGAAGGAGTTGGGACACCAGGATGCAGTGGCCTGATCATTCATGTCTGTGATGACTATTACGCCTCAGATTGTTACAAGAGTGATACAGGCCCAAGCAAAAGACTCGTTCTGTTTGGAATAGATAGTTCGATTACTAGCAGAGGGAGCCGAGTCCTATACCGTTAGTTAAGAGGTGGGATTACGCTTCAATGGGAGCCTGGTTATTCCGGAAGGGGAAAACATACGACACGAGGTAGTGACAGAGTCACACGGTTCGCGGTTCGCGATACACCATGGTGGGGAAAAGATGTACCAAGACATGAGACGATAATACTGGTGGAGCGAGATGAAGAAAGATATTTCCATGTTCGTTTCTAAATGCGCCACTTGTCAGTTGGTAAAGGTGGATCATCAGAGACCGACATGACTTCTACAGCCATTAGAGGTTCCGATGTGGAAATGGGAAAGCATTTCCATGGACTTTATCATGGGGTTACCTACTTCGTAGAGGGGTCACGACTCCATATGGGTAATCGTGGATAGACTGACCAAAGTTGCTCATTTTTTGTCAGCCCGGACATACTACACTACGGGACAGTATGCCCATATTTTCATAGCGGAGATAGTGAGACTTCATGGGGTGCCTCTCAATATCGTGTCTGACCGAGACAAGATATTTGTTTCTCGATTTTGGGAGATTTTCCAGGAGGCAATGGGTACGGAGTTACGACTGAGTACGGCGTACCACCCGCAGATAGATGGACAAACCGAGAGGACGAATTAGATGTTGGAGGACATGTTGCGTATGTGCATCCTAGACTTTGGAGGTGGTTGGGAGCAGTACCTTCCACTGGTGGAGTTTGCTTATAATAACTCCTACCAGTTCATCATTGGCATGGCTCCATTCGAGGCATTGTATGGTAGACCTTGTCGTTCCCCAGCGTGTTGGTTAGAGGTGGGGGATAACAAACTCCTTGGGCCAGAAGTGATTCAGGATACTTTGGCAAGGATAGAGATGATACGGAGCCGTATTTGGGTAGCTCAAGATCGATAAAAGAGCTATGTCGATGCCAAGAGGTTCTTTAGAGAGTTCAAGGTGGGGGACCAGGTACTACTCAGAGTATCTCCGATGAAGGGGATTATGCATTTTGGAAAGAAGGGGAAATTGACACCAAGATATGTGCGGCCATTTCCTATCATCGAGCAGATTGGGCCAGTCGCATATAGACTTGGGTTACCGGAGCACTTACATAGGATTCATGACGTGTTCCATATTTCCTCGCTAAGGAGATATCTTAGGGACGATTTGGCCCATACTCATATTGCTTTAGAGGATAGTGATCTTCAGCCTGATATTTCCTACGAGGAGGGACCGATTGCTATTCTGGAACACAATGAGTGGAAACTGAGGTCGAAGATAGTACCGTTAGTACGCGTTCAATGGCGGCATCATAATGCTGAGGAGTCCTCATGGGAGCGCGAGGATGAGATGCGCGAACGTTACCCAGAGTTATTTGTACCAGGTATTCTTTAGTTCTGAATTTCGGGACGCAATTCTATTATTAGGGGGGAAGTATGTAATACCCCGTAATTTTATTGATTTTCATTTAACGGATTAATTGAATTAAATGAGAATTAACTTGGAAATTAATTTAGAGGTAAATACTAGCGAGATGTGAGTTGGTATTTGATTATGATGTTAGAATAAATATTAGTGAGAATATATGGTAATATATGAGTATTGAAAATATTAAAAATTGTCGCGAGGCAGAAATACGACAACTTAGGAAAATTTAGTTGGGACGCGCGTGTCAGTCGCGTCAGGAATGAATTTTTTTGAATTAAAAAGTAAATTATATTTTTATCAACCGAATGGTCATTTTTAGTGCACCAACCTATCCGGAAGGGTCGAAATAGTCAGAAAACACTACTCGGGAGTTTAGTTTGGGTTCCGGGGCACTTTTAGGCCAAACCGACAACCCAGAAGGGTATTTTGGTAATTTTTAAAATTTAGGAATTAAAACCCACGAATTTTAGAGGTTAATTATATATTATTTGAGAGTCCATTAAGGCCATTACCAGCAAAAGACAAGAGAGTGGGCTATGGGGGTTTGAGAGAAGTTAGAAAGAGGTTCCAAAACCAAACCATCTTCTATCACCATCATCTTGGAAGGGATTGTGACCAGAAAGAGGAGAAATTCATCCTAGAATCACCGACAACAAATCTGAAGAACAAATCTAAGGCAAGTGATTTGATGTTATTAATTTCATTGAATATTTCCTCCATGTTTAGTGTAGAAACTGTATTTGTCTTGAAAATTTTGATGAAAAACCCATTGGGATTGTTGTGAAACTCATGATGTTGGATAGGGATGGCATGTAGAATGGTTATGGATGAATTTAATACCCAAAAATGTAACTTTTGATGATTTAAAAACGGATTAATAAGGAGTCCTGGTAGTCAATTAAATTCCGAGTTCATGTTCATAGGGTTTGGGGCAAGAATTGGGGATTTATGATTATTACATGTTGATTATTAAGATTTGACCCCAAAAATATGTTAAGGAGTGACCTAGGGTGACTTAGAATAGTTTAAAAACATTAAAACGATATTAAGATGATCTTAGGATGGATTTAGTAAAGAGAAAAATGAAGAAAAACAAAGTTGGGAAATTTTTGGGCATCCTCTGGCATCTCGTTAGAAGACCAACCCAGGTCGTTCGAACGATCTCATTTGAACGAGCTTCTAACGATATTCCAGTACCCCTTCTAATGAGTTCATAGTTCATTCGAATCCATTCGTTCGAACGAGACTTCTAACGAGTTCACAAAATTGTCTTTTAGGCTCGATTTTTGTTTCGAACTTCCCGTAGACTTATTTAATTGAGTGTTATTCCTCCCTTGTTGGTTAATGCGTATAGTGGTGAGATTAGAGTACGTTGAGGATTAAAACTTAGAATTATATAATAAACTGGGTGACTTCTATCGGTTAGGATATAAGTACTTGAATTTGCGACATGAGAAGAGTTGATAATCTATAATGTATATTTTTTGGAGACTTGTAAGTGTACTACATTAATGACGGTATAGGAATGTAAAACATACCTCTATTAATTTTATAAGATATCTAAGATGGGTGAATGCCTAGTATATGTGGTTATCTTTGTATGACATACCTACCATACTTTCTATCACGGGAGGTCGGCGTTCGATCAGGGCCATCTAATCTTTGTGTGCCTACGGGGGGGATTTAGATTGGTACCTCGAGGACATAGATCAGAGAATGACTTATTGGGGAGTTAATAAGTGTGTTGATCGTGGGAGCGTAGGTATGTGCATGACCCATGTGATGTGAACTATGTTCGCCTCCATTATGTGTGATTGTTACTTATCGAAACGGTTCCTGAGAGATTCAGAATACGTGGTCCTTATGAACGTGATCTACCGGGATTTGATAGCAGAGTATGTGTGCACCGCAGCTTAGTCTAGGGGTGCCATTATTGTATAATTTATGATGAGATTGATCTACTGAAATATTGAAATGAATTGTTTATACAAGTACAAGTGTGAATTAATATAACATCTTTGTAGAATTAAAAATGAGAAAACTCTTAGTAATTTTTGTAACTAATTCTGAGAAATGAAGGTAAAACTCTCAGTTATATTAAGAAGTTGGGAATTAAACTGTGAATAGTATAGTAAAATCAGATATTGAATTAGACTAGTTAGTGAGTGTAATAACTAGAATGGGTACGGGTACGTAGGATTGCACAATTAGTTGAGAGGTAAGAAACTCATGTGAGTGCACGCACTATTATTTATTTTATATTCACTGTTTAATGATATTAAACACTTGTTTTATTTTAAAATGTTTTCATAATCAGTCTCTGACCCGTTTGCTTTCAAATCTATTTTCTTGTAAAAACTTTTTTGTGCCTAGCCACAAGGACACCAAGCTTATGAGTTCTATTCCAGTGACATGCTGTAGCTGCTGTGGAAGTTACAGAACCTCGATTATAGACACCTCCACTTTCTACTTTGAATCCAGTTCAGACTTATTTATCTGTAGGGCATGTCGCCCCCTTTTCCTAGAGACGGCTTATTTATTCAGTTTTATTTCAGTTTTGGATTTTATTAATTAGTGATTCAGACTTTGCATTTGGTTGTATTCAGTATTCGTATTAATGAGAGGAGTACTCCTCCAGATTCATTGTTATTCCATGGTTGTCCTATTATGACTGTGTTGTGGTTGTTATATTAGCATTTCATAATTTAAATTGGTTGTATGTTAATTGGATATAATTAAAATTGACAACTCACTTTTTAAATAGTAGGTGGCTATAAATTGTCAAAACGTTTTTCGACAGTAATGCTATGAACTGAACCAACTTGACATTTTGTATTAATTTGAATAAAGGAGTAGTTACTCGGTATTTAATTAGTCGGGGTGTCACAATTATCTTGGGTGATATTCAAGGATTATCGTGAAAAAATTACAAGACAATGAGTGTGTAATATCTAAGGCATTTCAGTTACAAATTTGAAGACACTTGCTAGTCACATTCACTGATTTACTTCAACTTCACCGAGTGAGATCACTCCTAGGGGTGCTCATAACTACTTGGCTGCTTTTAAATATTTTGAGAAATGTTGTCTTGTTAAATTAGATCTGTTGGATGACGTCGTTTGTAACCTTATTCATCATACTATGAGAAGGTTGATAAAGGCTCAATCTTCTGAGAATGCTAGAAGGTGAGCAACATCATTAGCGAGGGCATGAATTTAGGGATAAAATCAAGTCTCTTAAAGTGAAGGTAAGAAAATTTATATCCTGCGAGGAAGAAGTTAATGCTCATATTTCCAAGATTGAACAATATGTGAAGTTAGAAGTAGGTGCTTCCTAGGAGGGTTTATACACGAAAGATAACCTTTTTTTGTAATAGGGGATTAGCCTTGTGAACCTCTTTGCTCGCATATTTTTGTGAACATTTGTAACACCCTTGCCTGTCTTTCAAGCAGGATATTTTTGTGAAATTACATGTTAAATGATATTTATCTTATGCTTGTACTTTGTACTTTTTTTTCATCACCTTTAAGTAAATGATATGGGTCTTAAATAACTTGTGCATTTATTTTGTTCTAGTCATCTTTATTTTTTTATTTTTCCCTTATACGGTGGTACTACCTGCTCATTAAACCTTGTTTGTAAGATATCTATAAGTGATCATTTGTTAATAATGTTAAATATTTTCCCGTACAGTGTGGGACCCAATCATTATGCTCACTATATTTTGCTTTGTTTAAGTTTGTTCCATTATAGTTGCATAAGTGTATCCTCTTAGAATATTTTGAGTATAGATAGACTTGAAGATTTTATACTGTTATGCTCGCTATACTTTGTCATTTGTATTTAAATTTGGAAGTGGATCCCCTTGCAATATTACAAGAAAAAATAATGGCATTTTATTTATTTATACTTTGGAAGTTTTGTGTTATATTGATTGTTATATCTAGTTATATGAACTTTAACTTGAATGTGTATCCCCTCACAAGATTTCTAGTAATGATAAATTAATAAAGTGTAAGGTTTATGTTTTTGTTTACTTTGGATGTTTGGTGTTACCTTGTTCCTTATATTTTCTCACCTAGGCATTGATTGAAAGTATCTTTTGTCAACTCAAGAGATCATATTTCCTTATATCTTGGAAATTTTATACTTTCTTAGTTGTGAAATTGTGTTGTTTGGACATTTGTTTGGAAGTATATCCCTTCAAAATTTTACGAGAAAAGGTAAAAATATTAGATACAAAAATTCATTTCTTTCTGTTGTGGAAATTCTTAGCTGTCATGATCATAATATTATATCATTTATAAGTATATCCCCTAAAAATATGGTGAGTAGTGCACCTCTCTTTGTAAATGAATTTATTTTCCCTTATACCGTAGGATTCTTGGGATTATTCTGCTTGTTATACTTTATTAACTGAAATAATATAATCTTAATTGTTTAAAATGTATCCCTCACACAATCTTGCGAGTCAATACAATAAAAAAAATAACTTATTGGTTATGTAATATGGTATGTCATATAATCATCATCATCATAAAACATTGAAATAAAATTGGTCATAACCAAATATGAGCTATTTCATTCATTATATGAAATTTGATATTTTCCAGTACTACACATACAAAAGGGGTTTCCTTTTAAAAAAGATACTTTAATTTCCTTAAAGTGTATGAGTTAAACACTGAGATAACTCACGCGTAATACTTCTTGAGCCACTTGCAGTTGATTGACTGGATGCAATCACCTTCAGGCTCCGAGATCTGGCAGTATCCTAATTTTTAGGTTGGATTAAACTTGGAGCCAGGCATGTTCCTGAGATGATGAGTATATGCTCGTAGAACTAAGTACCCCACTTGGAATTATCTTTGCCTTATTAAGTTCATGTAAGCCCTTAACAGTTTCTAGGTATAGACTTTGAAATTCTCCTTTGCCTTGTCTCTATGCTCATACAAAGCTTCCAAATGCACATGACTTAGGTTAGGCAACAAATCATAATTAAAGCTACTCTCATGGAGAGTACTACCAATTCCACAAGCAAGACACCCTATATTCCATAAACTAAAGAAAAAATGGTAAAGCCTATTGGCTTCCTTTTTGAAGTTATGTAGGCCCACAAAAATATTTGCAATCTGTCATCCCATGCTATAGGGAGATCCTCTAACATATTTTTTAAAATGTTAGTCTTGGTTTTATTGGTTGCCTCTACATGTCCATTTCTTTTTGGATAGGAACCAATTATTGTGGATGATCTTATACATGTCTGTGAGCAGTCCTATCTCCTTGCACACAAATTATTTCCAATTATTTGTGAGGATGACTTTTGGGAAGACAAACTATAGTTGGTATACTCGACAATGAACTAAGTAATAACTTGAGTCGTTACCCTCCTCAAAGGGATTAATTCTACCCATTTAGTGTACAATTTTATGTCCACCAAGGTGAGTTCTTTTCCATAAGAGGTTGGGCTATTCTTTCCCACCAGATCAAATACCCAATTATGTAATGGTTAAGGAGGTTCACATATGGGTCATATACTTTGTTACCATGCACTTGACATGCTCTGTACTTCTTCACAAAGTTAACGGAATCTACTTTTATTGTAGGCTAGTAGTACCCTTGAGTCATCAATTGATCATACAAATTTCCTCCACCCATATGCGAGGGTTCATGAGATTCTTTGAAAACTTCTACCACTTCTTCTTTGGTCACACACTTTAAAGCTTACTCATTATAACCTTTCCTGTATAATTCTACTTTAACTAGGTAAAAACAAGCGACCTATTTCTTCACGTAGATCTCATCTAGTCGATTAATGTGTAACTCTCCATCCTTGAGGTTGGCTATTTAAGGTTTACTCCAATCATAAAAATCCTCAACGAAGTGGGCTTCTTTTGGCTGATCAAACTGAGTCTGACACTCAAAATAACTTTGTTATAGACGATCATCCTCTGTACTCATAGTGACCCAGTACTAGCTCCCTCACTTCTAACATATATAGAGTGGATTTTATGTATCACCACAACGCCCTGTATGAATCACTCATGTCTTTTTAAGAGGCCTCTTTATCTCCCATGCAACATGCCAAGTATCAACCTAGACTACTAAAGTAGAGAGTGCCTTAAGGGATTTAAAAGTTTTTTAGTTCTAACAAATTTCTTTCTCCTTCATGTATTTCTAATTGATTCATTATTGAGGATCTCCAATATCTGGGATCCTCGCTTAGGAACAATGATCTCATCGCTATAAGCATTATCCTCTGTCAAATGGTGATCGTAGCCTTTGACTCATCCATGTCCTTCTGAGTAATAATTTCTAAAGCATCAGGGTGCCTATCTATCTTGACAGATAAAAACTAATTCAAAACCGTTCAAATGATTTATTAGTATGGAGCAAGTTTTGCATGCTTAAGAGTAAACTCTCCATTGACTTGCATTACCACAAGGTTGGAATCCCATAATATACATAAGACTCTAATCCCCTTCTTAAATCATTTAATAGGACATGATGAGTGTTTCATACTCTACTTCATTATTTGAACAATTGAAATCCAACTTGTAAGAGAAAGTGATCTTCTTTTTGGAATTAGAACAATAATTGGTTTTATTGGTTTCCTCTACATGTCCATTTCTTTTTGGCATTAAAATCTATTTTTCATTATGCCATTTCTTCAACCAAATATTCTTATTATCCATCCTCTAGTAACTCTTCGCTCAAAGGCTAAAAATTTTGACTTGGGACGTTGGTTAAGCGATCAGCCAGGTGAAATGCACTTCAGATTATATTTTGAAAGTTTGAGAAACCACTTTGCCGCTTTCCCTACCGAGTAGGTTCTTGTGAGCAGGTATTTTATAGGATCACAGCTGGTGCTAATATGAACTATAAATGTGAGAAGGTAATGCCTCAACTTCTACGGTATAAACACTAAGGCCAAAGAATATCATTTCGCACACTACAAGAAAAATGAATATTAGGGACAGGAGTATTTGGTACGGCCGTGTCATTTTGTCCTTTATGCTATACCAAAGGGGACGGTTTTAATTACCATCCTTTTTATAGTATCAAAAGGGACGGTATTTAAAAAATAATCCCTTTTGGTATTTATAAAAAAGAACAGCAATTAAAATCGTCCCTTAAAGTATATAGGAATTTTTAGCGCTGATTTTTCTCGGGGTAATTTAAGGGATGGAATTTTAAACCGTTCCATTTGGTGTACCAAATAGGACGGATTTTAAAATTCGTCCCTTATACTATACCAAAAGGGACAGTTTTAAAATCCGTCCCATTTAGTATAAATTTAATTTTTATATTGTTCCAAATGAGTATTTGGGATGGGTGTTTGTAACCGTCCCTGTTAATATACCAAAAAAGACAGTTTTAAAATCCGTCCTTGTTAATATAGAAAAAGGGACGGTTATTTCTAAACCTTTTAATATTTTTCCTAATTTTCGCCCCACTTATTTTCATTTGTTCCAAATCTTGTCCCTAACCTCCACGTAGCAAACTCCCGTTCTGTCTCTGGCCCTAATCTCACGCTTTCTCTCGCTAACCTCGCGCTCTCGCTCACTGCCCTACCCCCTCCGCCTCAACCTCCACCTCCACCTCCAAGCATTATGTTCCTTCCCCTCCCTCAAGAACAACAATGATTATATCTCTCCAGCTCTATACATATATATACACACACGCACATATATATACACGATCTAAGAGATTTGTTTAGACATTTCTAATGAATTTACTTCGCTTGTTATCATATTAGTTTAGGGTTTTTTTATAGTTTTTTAGTGATCTGTAGTGATTTGTTTACATCTTTTAACATACTAGTTAGGGCTTTTTATGCATTTAATATCAGTAAGTGCAAAGAAGATTTTTAATTATTTATAGCAAATCAAATTTAAAAAAAAAAAAAAATCAGATTGGATTACCGGATCGGACTATCAGATTCTTAACAAATTCGGATTCGGTTGACAATGTACTGATCCGTCTAATTATCGAATCCCGTCTGAATCTGAAAATGTCAAATGGATCGTAGCTACAAAATTTAACATTTTTTTATGGGTTTTTTTATAATTTTAAACTCGCGTCTCCAAATACATTGCTACTAAACATGTCTAAAGAACATATTGATTTTTAAAAATACTACGAATATGGTTTTTTTAATTAAACTTGTTATATCTGTGTGGATGTTTTAATTTTTAACCTCATTAGTGTGGTACTAATCAAATCAAATTTTTTCTAATTCCTATGAGCCAAATGAGAACGAAGGATTTCAATTTTTTTTCCCAGTTTATTGTTGCTTTGTACTCCATCCATGTTTAATTAGGAATTTGTGTTTAACTCTCAAAAGTTTTAACGAAAAGGGCCTTTAAGAAAAAAAGACCTAAAATCAAAATAGATAACTAATTTAGAACTTCGTTTGTTGATTTTAATCCTATCATATACTTTATGTGAAGCCTTTAATTTCTTTACTCGAGATATTATAGCAATTACTGAAATATGGCATGACTATTGTACGTGAATAAATTATATTCTGATCTGGAGTATTAATACATTCTTAAACTTTAAAGCATTAAAAAAGATATGGAAATTGATGGAGAAGCAACATATATGATCTCATATTTTTCAAATGGAAAATATAGTTTTCTCATTGTAGAGCTTTGTATTTTCAACAACATTGAACATATAGTATGAAAGAAAGCTGTCTTAATTCATCATAGAGAGTATTCAAAATCTCCTAGGAATGAGAAAAGAAAGGGAACTTTATCGATTTGGAGAGAGCAATGTTTTGAGTCTATTCATACGGACACTTTTAAAACATTGATATATATATATATATATATATATATATATATATATATATATATATATATACACACACACAAAAATGATATTCAAATGCAATTATGTATATATTTATATATCTTTTTTTCAATATGTAATAGGGGTTCAATAAGATTAATATGGATAAGAGTTGGATCGGAAGAGATAGGACCACAAAGGCGTACGACAATGGAGTTCAAATCTTTATTGATTTTGCATATAGAAATAAGGATATTATTACTTCTAGCATCAAATTCCCATGTAGTACTTGTGTTAATCGTGTCTACTATAACTCATTAACTGTGAGGAATAACATAGAGATATATGGTTTTGAAAAGAGTTACAAGAATTGGATTTATCATGGGGAATCATTGGGTGATTTTAATATCAACGAAAATAGTTGGAGCGATGATATGGTTGATGATGATGTATTAACTGATTTGAACTCGGGGGCAAGTATGATTTCAATGGTTCAAGGAGGAAGGGGGATTCCATGTAGAGAGGAAAATATGGGCAATGATGAAGAACCTAACATCTAAGATCATGACGTACCCGATGCAGACCTCCCAGAATATTTTAGACTTTTAAAATAGGCACAAAGTTAGTTTATGAGAATTGTCGTAAGGACATCATTGAGTTGTCATTTGTTGTTGAATTATTGCACCTGAAACAACTAAATGGATGGAAAAATCATTCTTTTACGATGTTGATGTTATTCTTAAAGAAGGTGTTCCCGAAAGACAAGATTCCAAAATCCTTCTATCAAGCTAATAAATTGACAAAAAATTTAGGATTTAAGTATGAAACGTGGGATGCATGTCCTAATAGTTGTATGTTGTTTCGAAATGAGAGCGAGAATCTTGAGAAATGCAAAATTTATGGGGAATCTAGGTTCAAAAATGAATTTGATAGTGATGAGGGTACAAAAGTAGCAGCGAAAAAGGTAAGGTATTTTCCTTTGAAAACAAGATTACAATGATTGTATTGGTCATCGCAGACTGCTCCACTAATGAAATGGCATGCTGATGAACGGATCGATGATGGCGTGTTGAGGTATTTCGCTGACTCCCTTGCATGGAAGCTATTTGATGAGCGAAATCCATCTTTTTCGAGTGATTGTCGCAATGTTAGACTTACGCTAGCAACTGATGGATTCAATCCATTTGGTAATATGAGCATTACTCACAGTACTTTGCCTATTGTGCTTATGATATTAAACTTGCCCCTATAGTTGTGTATGAAACAACCCCACTTAATTTTGTCTATTCTTATTAACGGACCAAAAGAGCCCAGTGATAAAATTGATGTATATTTACAGCCACTAATTGATGAGTTGAAAGAGCTATGGGTTAATGGGGTACGTACTTATGATGAATCAGTGAAACAATTTTTTCAGTTACATGCAACGTTGTTATGGACAATTAGCGATTTTCCTGGTTATGCCATGTTATCAGGATGGAGTAAAAAAGGTGAATTTTCTTGTCCTTGTAGTAATAAGGATCATCAAGCTATATGATTGAAGTACGACCATAAAACGGTTATTGGGGTCATCATTGATTCTTACCAATGCGACATAAATTTCAGAAAGAAAAAGTTACATTTAATGCCAAGGTTGATATGAGGCCACCACCATTGAAACTAACTGGATCACAAGTTCTGCAACAATTAAATGAGCTTGACGTTGTAACTGAATATAAGAAATAAGTCGTCCTGAAAAGAATGATAAGAGACCAAAAGGAAATTGAGCTTGTAAAAAAGACTAAAGGTAATATTTCGAAAAAAAGACTGAATTGGAAGAAGAAAAGTATCTTTTTTGAATTGCAATATTGGGAGCATAATTCGATTCTCCATAATCTTGATGTCATGCATATTGAGAAAAAGTTTTGTGACAATATTCTTTTTACATTGTTAGGAATCAAAGGGAAAACAAAGGAAAATTTAAATGCTTGCAGAGACCTCAAAGAGATGAGTATTAGGCGCGTGCTACATCCTCAATCGTTAGGATAAAATCAACAGTATGTGTCCCCAGCAAAGTTTACTATGAGAAATAAAGAGAAGGATATATTCTTAAAAGTGTTGCTGAATCTCAAAGTTCCAAATGGTTATTCATCGAATATTTGACGATGTGTGCGCCCTCAAGAGATAATCATTTGGGGACTTAAGAATCATGACAATCACATTTTAATGCAACAAGTACTACCGATGGTTGTACGTAGGGTATTTCAAAAGCATGTTATCAAAGATTTAATTGAATTAAGTAATTGCTTTGCGATACTATGCTCAAGTGTAAATACTTTAGCTGACTTGGAGAAATTTGAAGACCGTATGGCTCTTACTTTATACAGTCTTGAGAAGATATTCCCTACAGGATTTTTTAATGTGATGGAACAATTGCACATACATTTGACTGATGAACTATTAATTGTCGGGTCAATGCTTTATCGTTGGATGTATCCAATGGAAAGGTATCTACACACATTAAAACTCTATGTGCGAAATCGTTCTCATCCCGAGGCCTCAATTTCTATGTCCATCTTTTTAGAAGAGTGCATAACCTTTTGCTCAAGGTATTTTGGTGATAATGTGGAAACTAATTCTAGTCGACTTATTAGAACAAATGACAAAGGTAATGACTCTGGTTGCGCTGTTGGGAAAAAGGTTCAAATTCAGCTTGATGAAGAAACATTGGTTCAAGCTCATCCTTATGTTCTTTTCAACATTTATTCTGTGACACTGTTCATCGAGTAAGTTAATTTTTTGCCTTAATAACGTGCACAAATTTGTTACTTGTTGGTTTTGCTACATTCATTATGAAATTAACATGTGTGCATTTTTATAGAAAACATCTTGTGGAACTTTCAAAAGCGTATCCTCAACTTTCACAGCACCATATTCAACGCCTTCATAATGAAAAATTTAGCACATGGTTTAAGAATCATGTAAGTCGGTTTATTCCTAATTAATCTTAATAGTGTTCTAGTATATTTGCTATATAAAATTTTGATTACCTTTCCTATTGGGCAAATATCAGGTGTGCAGTTTGAAAAATAATGCCCAACTACCCGACAAAATTAGGAGTTTGCCTTTAGGCCCTCTAAAGGATTCTTTTAGATTCCATTCTTATATTGTTCGTGGTTTTCGATTTCGGACAAAGGCGGTTGATCAACGTAGAAAAACTCAAAATAGTGGGGTGGTTCTAAAAGATGCACATATGAGTTATTCTTGTCGTAGAGACAAAAATCCTCTTTTAGGAGATGTTACTTTTTATGGAAAAGTTGCAAACATCATTGAGATTCGTTACATCAACAGTATGGAATTTTTATTATTCGAATACGATTGGATCGATAACCGTATGGGTAAAAAAATAGATGAATTTAACTTTACTCTAGTTAACTTCAACTATTTATTATACAAAGATAACCAAGTTGGTGATGAACATTTTATCCTAGCATCTGAAGCAGAACATGTTTGGTATGTGGAAGACTCGTTAGAATCAGACTGGCATGTTGTTGTTTCGATGACACCAAGAGACAAATTTGATGGATATTCAACTAGTGAAGACTTAGATGTCCATGAAGTTAAGACATTTAGCATGAAACAACTAGATCAAGATCAAAATGTATATTGGACGAGGCAAAGGATAGATGGCTCCATAATTGACACAACTGTTCTTAATGATGATGATGGTATGAAGGAAGAAAGGGATGCAGTTATTGAGGAATGACGGGATGGTGGTTGAAATGGTTTAACATTTTACCTCTGTATTATGTTAGTGAGAACGTATCGGAATTACAGATTGATGACTGAAATGGATGTTTTATTAAATCTTTTTTCTCATATTCATGTGTTGGCTTTTATTTTTTAATATTAACGGTTATCTTATAAATGTTGTGCTTAAATATTTTTTGATATTGTGATAGGAAACAATGTGGTCTTTTGTAAATTTTAATGATAATATTAAGAATGCATGAGAAGAATTTGAAAATTCATCTTTTAAAGAGGGCACTCCAATAACTTTGTATGGATTTCGTAAAATTGAATTATGTCGTTACTTGCAAAAACATGGGAAATAGATATCAGAACAATATTTGTTTGAAAAAATAATCCAGACGCTACCACCATGTTGGGATCAAGCAAAAGAAAAGATATTTCAAAATCATAATCCAACGTGTGGAGAGAAATTAGTAGAGCTACTAGAGGAGGAAGAGAGAGAGAGAGTTGCATCCTTTATGGATAGAATTTGAGCAACATAAAATGAACCCAAATTTAAATGTGCGTGATCATATGCATAACAAATAAAGAGTATACAACATTTTAAAGAGGATATATTTTTGTCCTAACATAATTGTTCTCATGCATGCGATTGTGAGTACGCTTCCACCCACGTGGCCAATTTTATCTATTATTAAAAGGATAAAATATGTTTGGCTCAATATGAGGGATTTGGAAGATTTTCTGGAAGAAATAGAATGGTACTGAAAATGCATACAATAAAAGAAAATATGATGTATTATAACTTTTCATTTTATGTTTCATGTATAACGTTTATTCATATTTATTTTGACATATATTTTTTTTATACAGATCTATCATGCCAACTAAACGCCCTTCTCATCCCGTGGGAGCAGGAGGGTCACCGGATTCTAAAGAAAAAATGACCTGCCCATGTGCTCGGACGTCAATAGGATCACATCGGTCTCAACCAGAGTCATCCGATTCAATGATATGCCAACCCTTAGATAATATGGGTGGAGGTATGTGTCTACCTATCTAGTAAAGAATTGTAAAAATCTGCTAAAAATATTTTACTTTTATAATTATTCATGTCGTATTTTCTTTTGAATTTTGATCAAGTAATGTTGAGGGTACACCATTACCAACTCAAAATGGTCCGGCTACTAGTGTGATACGTAGAGGGTTTTACAAACCATGGAAAGAATGGGATAGGGGACAAAAATTGATAATTGGGTGGAACAACGACTGTCAACCAATTGCACCCATCGGGAAGAATCTTGAGAGTCAGTTGGGATATTTTTCTAGACAAGGATTGTTATTTCCTTTGGATGTGGAAGATTGGATAACAGTATCGGAGGAAAATATCGATATAGTTTGGGATAGTGTGAAGGTACTTGTCTATCATTGCCTATATAAATTTGAATATTTTAAAATGCTCGATTAAAACTTTTGAGTTAACAAAATGCTCATGCATAACAAAATGCATAGTACTTGATTAAAAGCTTGAATTACACAATATTGAATTGCTTAAATCCTCTGTTGTTAGTATCAGATGATTCTCGATACGTATCGGACAATACGATTCGATACGAACATAAAAAGATACGTATCGGCCCTTTGTATCGAAACCCATTTATCGTACGTATCGGCTTTGAATCGCGAATCGATACCTGACTCGTATGACTCGCGATTCACTTGCAATTCAAACTGTCCAATTCGGGAAGGCCTGTTTAGATAGCCGGGTTTAAAAAACTCAAATAAAAAATTCTTTTTTTATTTTTTCTGGCCGAAAATGCCTTAGATTATTACTTGCCACAGTTTTTTGCTTATTTTCCCTCTTTATGCCCCTGTTTTGGACACTAGATATTTCTATTTTGGGGCAGCAATATGCTGCTGTTTTTGCAAACAATTAGCTGCTGTTTTTGGCAGCAATTAACTGCTATTTATTTTGGGGCAGCAATATGCTACTGTTTTGGGTAGCATTTTCATGCTTAAATCTGTCCTATATTTGGAAAAGTTTGCTATGGGCAAAAAAACCTATTGAACAATACAAATGTGGGCAACATTGTCTATAAAACCTATTGTCCATGGCAAAATCATCTAACCAAACGGACTTTAAGTTAATACATCAATCAAATGATCTATTTATAATTTATTTATATTCTTTTGTTCATAAATGCCCCTGAAGGATTTAAGACAATTTTTTTTCAAATGTTGGACAATGATTGGAGGCGCTTCAAGTATCGTATCAAAAAGGACTATTATGAGGCGTATGACAATGACAAAGATCGACTTGAAAATGTACCTCTCCAAGTTGATCCCGATATACGACCTAAATTAGTGACTTATTGGGGTGAAAAACAAATGGTGGTATGACATATGTAGAATTACTTGAAGTTGAAGGTTATATGTTAATACACACACACAACCCAATTAAAATACGCCAAGTAGAGATATATTCCAATATTAAAGTCTTTTTGCAAGTTCACAAGTTAGCATAAACAATTTCCAACTAATGCGATGATATTAATGACTTGATTAATTGAAATACAATTATCCAATTTTATCCATATTATCCTAAGCATACATCTATGTGATTTAATAAAGTAAATTGTGAAAATCACAACCACAACACGCCAATGTACGAGGAAAATCCAAATGGGAAAAACCTCGGACGGCTGGGCCTAGACAAAATCCACTACAAAATAGGTTTTAAAAGAGACTCAAAAGAGTTACGAACATTGACTCACTCAAGGCATGCTTATGCCATCCTCGACCTCCGAATTTGTAGTATGCGAAGATCCAACGCATTACTCGACACTCCTCGTGTCGCGATTAGAGCTGGCAATTTTTGACACGATAACCCGTTTATAGTAATAACCCAAAATGACCCGAACTTGACACGATTAGCTTGTATAGATTTAAAAGTACCCAAAGCTTATACTCAAATAAGAATCAATGCGACCCAAAAATGACACGACTAACCCGAATTGCCACCCCTAGTTGCGGTATCCACCAAAGACCAAAACCACCATCGCCGCTAAGCTTGAATGCAGAGATCCACCACAAACTTGCTTGTTGAATGTCAAGATGATTGAAGGGGTTTTGTTTCAAAAGTTGAAAATGGTGTTGGAGATTGATTTTACCAAAAAGAGGAAAGTTATAGAAAATGATCTCAAGAGGATATGAAACTTCCTTCGTTTTTTAAACTAATTTTCGTCCATATATTACAACTGAAAAAGTAGTGGACCAAAACAGTTTTTGTAAAATAACTGCTGAAAAAATAAGTTAAAAATTTCAGATCTGGCAGAACTCGTTGGAAGGAGGTCGTTCGAACGACTTGTCGTTCGAACGAGATATCTAACGGAATTCCAGTGTCGAATTAGATAGGTCGTTAGAAATCTCATTCGAACGACATTTCTAATGAGCTTCTATTGAGTTTCCAGTATAGCCCGGGGAATGTCGTTAGATCCAGGTCGTTCGAACGATCTGGAGAAAATTCGAACGAGATTTCTATTTTTTCAAATAAAAAGTTCAAATTAATTTAAAAAATGGTTCTTTATGAAAATTAATTATTTACAAACATTTCTCTATATGAAAATTTCTTGTTTATAAAAAATACTTCAACACATAAAATTGATTTAGGTCATATACCTTTTAGAAGAGCGAACATGGCGTGTGTATTGATGTAGCGTGAACTTTGGATGCACTGCTTTAATCTTTACGTTGTATTATGCTTGATGAGTAATGACCCAAAATTGTTTTGTCCAACGGAATGTAGCCAATATAACAAATGACTCGATTGGAAATTTGTCCTTACAAATCTCCCCCTTTGGCTATTCCAGGACAAAACAGAATTAATAAAAAAGAAATAAAAAGACTAAATTTTCTAAGCTAGCCGTCAAGCCAATACTAAAGCCCGTCCCAAACCCCCCTAAAAAAGACAAACTCAGTGACACGACTGACGATGCTGTAAGAGAGTAGGTGATGCATCCTACACACATGAAACAACAAATTCATAAACGCATGGGGAAGTAGAGAATGTAACATATATAAAACAATATGTTAGCATAGGTTGTGAATAGTAAATGAACTCCCATTAAACTATGCATATGTTGAATATTAAGACATTAACTCCCCCTAAATAATAAAATCCCATTAATTAATACAACTTAATACAACTCCCCCAAAATATGGATTCCCATTAATTAATGTTTCTCCCCCTTTTTGTCCGGAAAAGACAAAGGGATGAATAGCCTGCATGTTAGAAGATAATCGAGAGAACAATAGGTAATAAATCCAATGAGAATAATTGACAAAGGAGGTATCATGATAATGAATTAATCAATAAGTGAAATGCCAAATATTCAAGGTGCGTACATCATAAGGAAAAAATCCAAACCAAATGAAATAATACCAGATAGAAAAGATCCACTCTTCCTCACAAGTATATTGACAAAGGAAATTAAAAACAAAGTACATCAAGGGACAGGAGCATCATCATGAGAATCATCAATAAGAGAGCCGGAACCGGATGATCCTGCACCTCGGTGCATCTCCATGCGGCTAATGGCATCAAAGTGCTCTAATAGAAGAGAGTCCCGACGAGCCTGGGCTTCATCTCGTCGCGCTTGAGCCTCCTTGCGACGAGCTTGTGTCTTTCTATCCCGCTGCATTGAAACCAAAAGCTCTTGTAACAGCGCCCGGTCTTGACGTCTATCTTCCTGAATCTGCTCAACCTATGAATGGACAAATAAAAGATCCTATGACTCTACGGGTGTGGGAGCATAGGAAGAAGAGGGTCGATGTGTAGTACGAGAGGGTTCGGGACGACTGGGGGCAAGGTGAGAGGAAGTGGTAGAGTGAGAGGAAGTGGAGGGAGTGAGGTGAGGGGTATCGGGGGCTAAATGACCACGAGACCGGCTGACCGAGGACATGTTAATGGTTTGGTATTTGGTGATGGAGACATCGGTGGATAGGCGGGGGTAGCCGGCAGCAAGACAAAAATGGGTAATAAGAGCGGCAAATGGGAGGACTTGGCGTGCATGACTGGAAGGGAGGATCCTAACCATCTGAATGACACTAAAGATGAAGGCGGGGAGATCGATGGCAGCCCTAAAAATGGTGCCATCATTTTTAGGTCCACATGCATTTTCGTGATCTGGGTGGTGTTTGCACGAGGAATAAGACACACACACACATGATCCAATTAAGGACCATAAAATCGAGATGTACTTGTTTGTGAAATATGATGACAGTGGCGGGAGGGAGGAGCCTAAAAATGGTGCTTATAACGAGGGAAGGGTCCGGACAAGTATCAGATGTCCATGGGAAGGAGGGATTATTGACCCTAGGTAAAGGGAGAACATGAGCAATAGATTCAGGAGTGACAATAATCTCCCTACCGCGCACATGAGAATAATTATGATTCTCCTTATCATGCATGCCAAAATAAAATTCCCGAATGAGATCGGGAAATATAGGATCCGTGAGTGAAAATAGAGGGTCCCACCCTAAATCAGAAATCCACAAATGCACAGTGGTGCCGTGGAGGGATTAGAGATTAACAAGTTTCTCCCAAACAATACAGCGTGGAGAGAAACCTTTGGTGTGATATAGAGTGTGTTTAGTTAGTGACCCCCAACGCAGCTTAAGGTCAGGGATAGCTGCATTGGCATTGGACTCCTCATCAGAGGAAGAGGAGCGTTCCTCGAGAGAGTCACGAATGCGACGTGGGCGACAGTTATGGGCCATGTTAAACTAGAATGATTTAGAACCTACCCGAACAAAATTCCAACCAAACCACCAAACACACCAACAATCCAATAAACCAATCAGTAATAATCCCATCCTCCGTTAGGTATAAATGAAAATTAAAATTTATTTAAGATAAATTCCATGAAATTAAAAAAAAAATTGAGAAAACTTATATTATCATGGAATATAGCTTAACCAGGGGCAACACAAACAAAAAAAAATGGCCCCAAAGTAATTGTAGACATATATATAAATTTATATATGAAAGTTGGGTAACAAAAAAAATCGATTTGGTTTAAAAAAAAATGTGACCCAATAGCATATATATATATATATATATGGAGAGCAAAGTAAAAAAATGATACCTCGAAGTGAAGAGGGAAACTACAAACCACAAATCTCGAGAGCAAAGGGGTGGACGAAATGAGGTTAATAGAGGAGGTGAAGGGAGTTGGAATCGTGGGGAAAGTGAGAGAGTGGGAGAGAGGAAGAATGGGAGGTGAAAAAGATAAGGGATAATGGGAAAGGGTTATGGGGTAATGGAATAGAGTGGAAGAGTGTTGGGGAAGTGGGAAAAAATTTAGGGAAATGGGAAACGTGGGCAGAAATAAGGGGAAAAAGGGGATGAGCGGCAAACCTTGGGAAACGAAATCACAGATTTTAAACCCAAGTCGTTCGAACGAGTGATGTCGTTCGAACGAAATTCTAAAAGCAGATTAGGAATTTCGTTAGATATCTCGTTAGAAGTTCGTTGGAACGAACTTTTCGTTTGAACGACATTACGAACGAAGTTCCAGAAAGGGGTGAGAAATTTCGTTAGAAATCTCGTTCGAACGAGAAATGCTGACGAAAATCCATATTTTTAAATAAAAATGAAATATAAAATAGTGTTAAAAATAACATAATAGCAGGAATTGGGAAGCCCAAAAAGATGCCAAAATGTGGATTTTAAGAGTCCTAGCTTGTGTCAACATATCTAAATGGTGGGAGAGAGAATAGAGGGGTGTGAGCAATACGAGTGAGAGTTTTTAGCCAAAACAATGTACAAGTGCGGAATGCCAAATAATATGTAAGCGCAATATTCACTCACATTAGCCTTGTGTCAAAAGGAAATATTATTGAACACTTAAACACGAATGCAACAAGACTACAAATTAGATGATTCTCTCCAATAATTTCACAATGAGAAAGCAATGAATCAATTAATTGTGCATGCCCATTGATCTTCAACTTATATCTCCAATGAGCAACAATGGATTGAGACTATTCTTTTTGAAGGATCAATCAAGAAAATTATTTTGGCCTTGTCATTATATATCATTTTCAATGCTTCTATTTTAAGCACATAAGAAAGAATGCAAATTGAGGCTTTTCACACAAAAACTTTATGTTTTTCGAAGCCCGAGTCCATTGCTAGAAACGGAAACCAACCGGAAGAATATAATCAGTTTTTGTTTTAATTCGGGAATTGGATGATCATGTACAATTTTGATTGCTTATAATAGATGTGACAGGATTGGGAAGACAACACCAAATCTCACTTTGCAAGTACAATGTGAATAAGATATCCGCAATATTTAGTGAAGGTGTGTGCAACAAGGCAAAGGTATGAGGAAATCACATAAATATATATCATAAAAGAGCATTTTTGTGCACAAGATAAACAAGGTCTGGAGTAACTACTCATCGAAGGCCAAGTGGACATGGAAAAAGAGAGTGATCCGAATACATCGATCACAAAGCCATATGGACAAGAAAAATTTGAAAGATTTTCTAACCATTCCCGTTTTCCCTTGAAAATAAGAGAAAAATATTTTTGAGATTTTGAATAAAATATATACAAAAGTAATCTAGTTCATAGGTATAAAAATATACAAGTGACACAACCTAAACTAGATAAATGGCTTCGATCTCAATTAATTGAGCAAACCCCAATTAATTTCCCAAGGTTTTCAAACCTAAGGGCATCTAGAGGTTTAGTAAAGATATCGACCAATTGTTGATCGGTAGAAATGAAGCTTAGAGAAACTATTTTATCTTCAACCAAGTCGCGAATAAAATGTTCACGGATCCTAATATGTTTGGTTATAGAGTGTTGACCGGGATTACGGGAAATGTTAATGGTACTAGTATTATCGCAATAGATAGTCATAGTGCCTTGAGAGATACCGTAATCTTCCAACATTTGTTTCATCTAAATGAGTTGAGTGCAATAACTCCCGGCGGCTATGTATTCGGCCTCCGTCATGGACAAAGAAATAGAATTTTGTTTCTTGCTCATCTAGGAGACAAGTGCGCTTCCAAAATGGAAACAACCGCTAGAAGTACTTTTGCATCCATCAACATCTCCTGCCCAATTAGCGTCTGAATATGCTGATAGACAATCATTTGTGTCGAAAGAATACCAAATTCTAAAAGACAGGGTCCCACTAGCATATTTGATAATACGTTTAATAACAAATAAATGAGACTCTTATGGGGCTGCTTGATAACGGGCACAAACTCCTACACAAAAGGAAATATCCGGACGGCTAGCGGTTAGGTAAAGTAAACTACCTGTCATACTTCTAAAAAGTGTGTGATTTACATCCTTTCCTTCGGCATCCTTACTAAGTTTAATCGATGATCTCATAGGAGTACGAGCATGTTTAGCGGCTTCGAGTTTAAATTTCTTAACAAGGTCTTTAGCATACTTAGTTTGGGACAAAAATATCCTACTTTCGAGTTGACGAACTTGAAGACCTAGAAAGAAAGTAAGTTCACCTACCATACTCATCTCAAATTCATTGTGCATTTCTTTTGAAAAAATTTGAGTATGTTTATCACATGTAGACCCAAACACTATGTCGTCGACATATACTTGAGCAAATAGGATAGCTTTTTCATCACGACGAACGAAAAGTGTTATATCTACTCCCCCTCTCAAGAAGCCATGAGAAAGGAGATAAGAAGTGAGTCTTTCATACCAAGCACGGGGTGCTTATTTCAAGCCATATAGCGCTTTCTTTAGGAAGAAGACATGATTAGGATGCTTTGGGTCCTCAAACCCTTTTTGTTGTTCAACATAGACTTCTTCTTGAATAATACCATTTAAAAAAAGCACTTTTTACATCCATTTGATATAATTTAAATTGGAGGTGACAGGCTATGGCGAGTAAAAGGCGAACCAATTCTAACCTAGCAAGAGGAGCAAAACTTTCTTCAAAGTCAACACCTTCTATTTGGGTGTATCCTTGTGCAACCAATCTAGCTTTATTACGAACAATAACACCATTTTCATCGATTTTATTTTTAAAAATCCATTTGGTGCCAATGATATTTGTATTAGATGACCTAGGGACTAATTCCCAAACATCATTTTTCTTAAATTGAAACAGTTCTTGTTACATAGCATTAATCCAATGTAAATCTATTAATGCTTATTTAATGTTTTTTGGTTCAATTTTAGAAGTATAACATAAATAGGTAACTACATTTTCTAATTGTTCCCTAGTCTTGACACCTACCTCGGGATCTCTTATAATTTTTGAAGTGTCATGACTTTTATGCACCCAAGGAGTAGGATCCTTTTTCTCAGTAGTTGGAACAACCAAGTCATTTTGAGATTCAATACTTTCAACACTTGACACAACATCTCAATCACATGACAAATCTTCCTCATTATCAATTGATGTGGCCGGAGCATCGTCTTTTATGCAAACATTAATTAATTCCATGACTTTAGAGCTACTTAAGTTGAATACTCTAAAGGCTCTACTGTTTTGAGAATACCCTAGGAATATACCTTCATCACTCTTTGAGTCAAATTTTCCTAGAAGTTCTCTATCTCGAAGAATGTAGCACCGACTACCAAACACTCTAAAGTAGGACAAATTAGGTTTCTTACCCATCCACAATTCATATGGTATTTTGTTAATGTTAGGATTCAAATAAACCCTATTTACTGTGTGACATGCGGTGTTAATCGCTTCGGCCCAAAACCTATGGGGCACATTTATTCCTAGGAGCATAGATCTTGCCATTTCTTGGATCGTTCGATTTTTTCTTTCAACTATACCATTTTGTTGTGGAGTTCGAATGACCGAGAATTCATGTTTAATTCCTATTTCATCACAAAAGGCATTCACACCGGATTCTTTGAATTCAGTTCCATTATCACTCCTAAAGCAATTTATGGTAACACCGGGTTAATTTTGAAGAGTTCTACACTTAACAATAAGAAAATCAACTGCCTCAGGTTTTTCTCTTAAAAAGCCTACAATAGAGTACCTAGAAAAATCATCCACCATTACTAAGATATATCTTTTTCCTCCTATGCTCTCAGTACGAGTGGGACCCATAAGGTCCATGTGTATCAATTCTAAGACACGAGAGGTTGTTATAGAGTTTAAATTCTTATGAGGACTTCTAATTTTCTTTCATAATTTACGCCGCACGCAAATGGTGGAGGTTGGCTTTCCTAGTGGTGGTAAGCCTCGAACTAGCTCTTTTCTCACTAATCTATCAAGATCTCTAAAGTTTACATGACCTAATCTTTGATGCCAAAGATCGGCATAAGAGGCTTTTTCACTATTGCAAACTGAAGATGATTTAGGAATAATTCCATAGCAATTGCCACTAGTTCTAACACCTTGTAAAATAGATTCACCCGACTGATCATATACGGTGCACTCCGATTGACTAAATTTAACATCAAGATTTTCATCACATAATTGGCTAATACTTATCAAATTAGCCTTGAGACCATCAACATAAAGGACATTTTCAAGTTTAGGAAACCCAGAGATTTCAATAGATCCTCTAACCATGATTCGAGATTGGCTACCATCCCCAAAAGTGACTTTACCATCTTTATAGTTTTCAAGAGTGGTGGATAGAGATTTATCACCTGTCATATGTCTCGAACAACCACTATCAAAGTACCATTGTGAGGTATTTTGAGCCTTAAGTGCAACATGAGCAACAAAAGCTTTATTAGTATGATTTTTCCTAACCCAAGCTTGAGTTGTTTTCCTTCCTTTGTTAGCTCTAGTGTTATAGTTGGAATTATTTCCTCAGACTTTAGAAAACCTAAGAAACTCTTCCATTAGACTTTTAGAAGTATTGACTAGATACTCAACTTGACTCTTAAGACTAGCTAATGAGCTATAGTGTTGTTTAGAATTTGTGAAGTGAGAGTTCTTTCCAAGCTTGTAGAAAAAATCTTTAAGATGACTCCGTTTGTGACAATAAGTGCAAACATAGGGTTGTTTTGGACCATCTTTTAAAGGTTGCTTAGTAGGACTTATTTTAAAAACAATATATTTGGTAACAAACTTAGCTACTGGTTCGGGTTTGACTTTCGATGAATCTCCTTCTTCATATCCTATACCCTTTCTCTATTGATAACCCTTCTCCTTATATCCTAAAACAGGACCTAGAAATAATTTTCCCATTCTTCCTGAATTATCCTCGAGTGTGACTTTAGCTTCACGAGAGGACTCGAGATCTTTTTCAATATGGGCAATTTTTGCTTCGAGAGATTTTGCTAATCTCTAAAGACTCATTAAGATCTTTGTTGACACCTTCCAAGGAGATAATTAAGTCACATTTTTCTTTAACTATCAAGATAAGCTTCTCAGAAAGAGATATCTTAATTATCACGAGTTGACTAACTAAAGGCTCCTTCTCCTTCATGCCTTTCAACTCTTTTTCTAAAGTTAAGACTTTAAAGGTTAATCTTTTGTTAACTTTTTGAATACGAAGAGATTCAGTGTAAAGTTCAGAATAAGTGGATTGTAGTTCACTCTCATCTATTTCACTATCACTCTCTTTTTCATCACCACTAGTAGAATGAGTAGAAACAACCTCAAGATTTTGCTCGAAATTGTCAACATTAAGGTATGACACACTTGAATTACTAACATGGCTTGCCATAAAGGCAGTGAAGTTATTTCTAGACTGGTTAGAGTCATCAGAGTCTTCAGACTCATTATCACTTTCACTTAGAGTAGCATTGTAAACAAATTTTTCTTTGCCTTGTCTTTTAAGTTTTGTAGGGCACTCGAATGCTCTATGACCATGTCCCTCACATTCAAAGCATCTCTCTGAATCATCGTTTTTAAAGTTATCTTTTTTGAACTTCTTCGGATCCTGATTATTGAATTTTTTATTTCCTCCTTTGTTTTTGTTCTCAAATTTTGGTTTTTCAAACTTAGAGTTTTGCTTTTTAAACTTGGGAATTTTTTTAAAATTTTTTAGCGAATAAGGCTATATCATCGGGATCTAAATCAGACTCATCAGAATCAGACACATCGACTTTCTTAACTTTTAAGGCAACACCTTTATCTTTGCTTATGTTATCTTTAGGAAACATATCTAGTTCATAAGTTTGAAGATCACCAACAAGTTCTTCAAGTTTTAAAGTATTTAGATTTCCTAATGAATTAATAACAGTGACTTTAGGAATGAACTGCTTAGGAAGACATCTAAGTATTTTCTTAAAAACACGATTTTCAGGGATTTTTTCACCTAAGTTAAACCAAGAGTTAACAAGATCTGATATACGAGCATAAAACTCATCAAATGTTTCAGTTTCTTTCATGGTGATCGTTTCAAATTGAGTTGTTAAGTTTTGAAGTTTTGAAGCTTTAACAACACTAGTTCCCTCATGAGTAACTTGGAGAATGTTCCAAGCTTCCTTTGACATTTCTCACATCAATATACGACGGAATTCATCGGGGGAAACGACACCAAATAAGGCATTTAAACCTTTAGAGTTAAAGTTACACCATTTTAGTTCTTCCTCACACCACTGTTCAACAGGAGTCAAAATAATTTCATCATTAACATCCATAGTAGGAGGGGACCATCCTCTTTCAACTGTAACCCAAACACATTCATCAATAGATTTAAGAGAAGATTTCATACGTGCTTTCCAATAGGTGTAATTAGTTCCATCAAACAAAGGTAGTCTATTCGACGAAAAACTATCCATATAACCTCCAGGATTCATCTAAATAACTTTTAGAGACTGGCTCTGATACCAATTTTAAGTTGCAAGGTTATATGTTATTAGTTTAATTCGTGGAATACACACACACAACCCAATTAAAATATGCCAAGTAGAGATATTTTCCAATATTAAATTCTTTTTGCAAATTCTCACGTTAGCATAAATAATTTCCAATTAATGAGATGAGATTGATGACTTGATTAATTGAAATACAATTATCCAGTTTTATCCATATTATCCTAAGCATACATCTATGTGATTTAATAAAGTAAATTGCGAAAATCACAACCACAACGTGCCAATGTACGAGGAAAACTCAAAATGGGAAAAACCTCAGACGGCTGGGCCTAGACAAAATCCACTACAAAATAGGTTTTACAAGAGACTCAAAAGACTTACAGACATTGACTCACTCAAGGCATGCTTATGCCGTCCTTGACCTCCGAATTTTTGGTACGCGAAGCTCCAATGCGTTTCTCGACACTCCTCGTGTAGCGGTATCCACCAAAGCCCAAAACAACCTTCGCCACTAAGCTTGAATGCAGAGATCCAACACAAACTTGCTTGTTGAATATCAAAATGATTGAAGGGGTTTTGTTTCAAAAGTTGAAAATGGTATTGGAGATTGATTTTACCAAAAAGAGGGAAGTTATAGAAAATCCTCTCAAGAGGAAATGAAACTTCTTTCGTTTTTGAAACTGATTTTCGTCCATATATTACAACTGAAAAAGTAGTGGACCAAAACAGTTTTTATAAAATAACTGCTGAAAAAATAAGTTAAAAATTTTAGATCTGGAAGAACTCGTTCGAACGAGGTCGTTCGAAAGACTTGTCGTTCGAACGAGATATCTAACGGAATTCCAGTGTCAGATAGGTCGTTAGAAATCTCGTTCGAACGATATCGTTCGAACGACATTTCTAACGAGCTTCTAACGAGTTTCCAGTATAGCCTGGGGAATGTCGTTAGATCTAGGTCGTTCGAACGACCTAGAGAAACTTCGAACGAGATTTCTGTTTTTTCAAATAAAAAGTTCAAATTAATTTCAAAAATGGTTCTTTATGAAAATTAATTATTTACGAACATTTCTCTATATGAAATTTTTTTTGTTTATAAAAAAATACTCCAACACATAAAATTGATTTTGGTCATATACCTTTTAGAATAGCGAACATGGCGTGCGTATTGATGTTCCGTGAACTTTGGATGCGATGCTCGAATCTTTACGTTGTATGATGCTTGATGAGGAATGACCCAAAATTGTTTTGTCCAATGGAATGTAACCAATATAACAAATGTCTTGATTGGAAATTTGTCCTTACATTACTTTCTATTTATTTTTGTTGATTGTTTATATGTATCAAAATTGTAACATGATTTAACTTTTTATATAGAAAGTGGTGGCCAAAAACACTGAAAATCGGGCAAACCTTTGTGCCCACCCTAGGATTGGGAGGATATTAATTCCTCAAGTTATAGAAAAGGTTAACATCATATTTTATATTCCTTACATATTCTTTTATGCTTTTAGTTTGAGGACGATTATATCGAATTTCATCATTACTATTATGAACGTAATATGTTTTTTTTCTTATCTTACATAAAAAACAATAGATGAAAAAATCCAACTTGCCTAGCGACAAGCTTACTGTGTATAGAGAGACTCGAAGGTTGAAGGATAAGACGTATAGTGTGGAGGATGGAGCAGCTGGTATAGAGGTATTACATTTTAATTCCCATTCTTATTACCTAATGTAAAAAATATTTCAATAAAGGTTTTATGGTATTGCACACTATTTAAAACTCTTTTCTTAATTTGTAGGAAAGTATACAAAGACAGTTGAATGCGATAGAAGAAGAACAAAATAATGACCCAAAAGTGAGAGATCAAATATTTGAGGATGTCATTGGCCGTGACGGACATGGACGTGCATTATGTAGGGGAGTTGGTATTTGACCGACATCTGTAAGGTCCATGCCTTCTCACTTTTACGAGAGAGAGATCGAAAGGTTTCAAAAGAGTATTGAGGAGGGAGACACTCGTCATCGTGAAGAGATGGATAAGAGGATTAAGGAGGGAGAGACTCGTCATCGTCAAGAGATCCATGAGTTGAAAGAACTAATGTAACAGACTACCAACAAATTGTTTCCTATGATACAAAATACTGGATTCCCAATACCACCAGATAATTCCCCGAGTACTTGCAATGTGCAGCTGTAGGGAATAAGTATCCTCATTTCTCATCGTTATATAATTATAAGGAAGAAATTATTTTGGATAAAAAAGACTTAATTGTACAATTATATCTCAGAAATTATAAAACAAATCAAGACCGGCTTATGTCTTAAACAAAACACAATCAAAACAGAAAGAACAGTTAATATATTTTACAAAAAAACATGTTTCCATAATTTAAATGATGGCATTGCCACACTTTAATCTTGTGGTTTAAAGTTAATATTTTTGCAAACCGACCCCATTTTCCCTGACCTCCCGGTTTGAGTATACGACGATAATTTGCAAAAATTGAGACTTAAGGGTTAAAAACATGACATAAAAGTGTAAAAACATAAAACCATCACAAAACAGTACTATAAGAGGAACGAGCACCTCGAACGGGACCAATGTAACTCGTAGGGATCGACCGCGTAGTCCTCGGCCTCTCGGTTCGAGTATATGACGAGAATTTGCAAAATTTAGACTTAGGCATGAAAACATGGTATCAAAGGGTGAAAATGTAAAACAACAACAAAACGGTCATGTTAAAGGCACCATCACCTCGCACGGGACCAATGTAAGTTGTACGAACTGATCATGTAGTCACCGACCTCCCGATTTGAGTATACGACGAGAATTTGCAAAATTTTGACTTAGGGTTAAAAACATAGCGTTAAGGGGAAAACATAAAACAAACTCAAAATGGTCCCATTAGAGGCATGATCACCTTGGACGGGACCAATGTAACTCCTACGAATCAACCCCGTAGTCACCGACCTCACGGCTTGATTATATGACAAGAATTTGGAAAAATTGAGACTTAGGCTTAAAAACATGACATAAAAGTGTAAAAATGTAAAAGAGTCACAAAACGGTCCTGTAAGAGGCACGAGCACCTCGCACGGGACAAATGTAACTCATAGATACTGATCGCGTAGTCCCCGACATCTAGGTTTGAGTATACGACGGGAGGCCTAAAAACATGGCGTCAAATGGTGAAAACATAAAACAGCCACAAAACGGTCCCATGAGAGGCATGAGCACCTCGTACGGGACTAATGTAACTTGTACGAACCGACTGCATAGTCCTCGGCCTCCTAGTTTGAGTATACAATGAGAATTTACAAAATTTAGACTTAGGGTTAAAAATATTGCGTTAAACGGTGAAAACCTAAAACAACCACAAAATGGTCCCGTTAGAGGCACGATCACCTCGCACGGGACCAATGTAACTCGTACGAACTGACCCCGTAGTCACCGGCCTCCCTGTTTTAATATACGATGAGAATTTGCAAAAATTGAGACTTAGGCTTAAAAACATGCCATAAAAGAGTAAAAATGTAAAACAGTCACAAAACGGTCCTGTAAGAGGCACGAACACCTCGTACGGGACCAATATAACTTATACAAACCTACCGCGTAGTTCCTAGCCTCCCGATTTGAGTATACGATTAGAATTTGCAACATTTAGACTTTTAGGCCTAAAAACATGGTGTCAAAAGGTGAAAACATAAAAAAATAACAAAATGGTCCCGTGAAAGGCATGAGAACCTCACACAGGACCAATGTAACTCGTACGGACCGACCGTGTAGTCCGCGGCCTCTCGATTTGAGTATACGACAAGAATTTGTAAAATTTAGACTTAAGCTTGAAAACATGACCTCAATGGCTGGAAAAAAATAACAAAATGGTCCCGTTAGAGGCACCATCACCTTGTACGGGACCAATGTAACTCGTACGAACCAACCGCGTAGTCACGGAGCTTCCAATTTGACTATATGACAATAATTTACAAAAATTTTGACTTGTGCTTGAAAATATAGCGTCAATGGGTGAAAACAAAAAACAACCACAAAATGGTCCCGTGAGAGGCAAGAGCACCTCACATGGGACTAATGTAACTCGTACGAACTGATCACATAGTCCCCGGCCTCCTGGTTTGAGTATACGACGAGAATTTCTAAAATTTAGACTTAGGGTTAAAACATGGCATTAAAGGGTGAAAACCTAAAACAACCACAAAATGGTACCGTTAGAGGCACGATCACCTTTCATGGGACCAATGTAACTCGTACGAACCGACCCTGTTCTCCCCGTTCTCGCGATTTGAGTGTACGACGAGAATTTGCAAAAATTGAGACTTAAGTCTTAAAAACATGGCATAAAGTGTAAAAATGTGAAACAGTCACAAAACGGTCCTGTAAGAGGCACAATCACCTCACACGGGACCAATGTAACTCATAGGGACCGACCAAGTAGTCCCCGGCCTCTCGATTTGAGTATACGAGGAGAATTTGCAACATTTAGACTTAGGGTGTTAAAGGGTGAAAACCTAAAATAACCACAAAATGGTCCCGTTAGAGGCACAATCACCTTGTACGGGACCAATGTAACTCTTAGGGACCGAACACGTAGTCAATGGCCTCCCGGTTTGAGTATGTGATGAGAATTTGCAAAAATTGAGACTTGGGATTACAAACATGGTGTCAAAGGGTAAAAACATAAAACAGTAAGAAAACAGACCTTTTAAAGGCACCATCACCTCGCACGAGACCAATGTAACTCATACAAATCGACCGCGTAGTCACCGGCCTCCCGGTTTCAGTATACGATGAGAATTTGAAAATTTTGGACTTGGGGTTAAAACATGGCGTTAAAGGGGGAAAACATAAAACAACCACAAAATGGTCTCGTTAGAGGCACGATGACCTCGTACGAGACCAATGTAACTCGTATGAATCGACCCCGTAGTCACCAGCCTCCCGATTTGATTATATGGTGATAATTTGTAAAAATGGAGACTTAGACTTGAAAACATGACATAAAAGTGTAAAAATGTAAAACTGTCAAAAAAGGCCTTGTATATGGCATGACCACCTCACACGGGACCAATGTAACTCGTAGATACCGACCGCGTAGTCCGCGGCCTCTCGATTTCAGTATACGATGGGAATTTGTAAAATTTAGACTTTTAGGCCTAAAAACATGGCATAAAATGGTGAAATCATAAAACAACCACAAAACGGTCTCATAAGAGGCACGTGCACCTCGCACGAGACCAATGTAACTCGTACGAATCGACCGCATAGTCCTCAGCCTCCTAGTTTAAGTATACGATGAGAATTTGCAAAACATAGACTTAGGGTTAAAAATATGGCGTTAAACGGCAAAAACCTAAAACAACTACAAAATGATCCCGTTAGAGGCACGATCACCTCGCACAGGACCAATGTAACTCATACGAACTGACCACATAGTCACCGGCCTCTCGGTTTTTGTATACAATGAAAATTTGTAAAAAGTGAGACTTGGTCTTAAAAACAATACATATAAGTGTAAAAATGTAAAACAATCACAAAACGGTCCTCTAAGAGGCACGAACACATCGCACGGGACCAATATGACTCGTACGAACCTATCGCGTAGTACCCGACATCCTAATTTGAGTATAGGACGAGAATTTGCAACAGTTGGACTTTTAGGCCTAAAAACATGGCGTCAAATGGTGAAAACGTAAAATAATAACAAAATGGTCCTATGAAAGGCACGAGAACCTCACACGGGACCAATGTAACTCGTACTGACCGACCGCGTAGTCCGCAGCCTCTCGATTTTAGTATACAACGACAATTTGTAAAATTTAGACTTAGGCTTGAAAATATGATGTCAATGGCTGAAAACATAAAACAACAGTAAAACGATCCCGTTAGAGGCCCCATCACCTCGCAAGGGACCAATATAACTCTTACGAACCAATCGCATAGTTACGGGACTCTCGGTTTGACTATACGACGATAATTTACAAAAATTTAGACTTGGGCTTGAAAACATGGCATGAACGGGTGAAAACATAAAATGACCAAAAAATGGTCCCATGAGAGGCAAGAGCACCTCGCACGGGACTAATGTAACTCATACGAACTGATCGCATAGTCCTCGGCCTCCCTGTTTGAGTATACGACGAGAATTTGCAAAATTTAGACTTAAGGTTAAAAAATTGGCGTTAAAGGGTGAAAACCTAAAACATCCACAAAATGGTCCCTTTAGAGGCACGATCACCTTGCATGGGACCAATGTAACTCGTATGAACCGATCTTGTTCTCCCCGGTCTCGCGATTTGAGTATACGACGAGAATTTGCAAAAATGGAGACTTAAGTCTTAAAACCATGGTATAAAAGTGTAAAAATGTGAAACAGTCACAAAATGGTCCTGTAAGAGGCACCATCACCTCACATGGGACCAGTGTAACTCATAAGGACCGACCGGGTAGTCCCCGATGTCTTGGTTTGAGTATACAACGAGAATTTACAAAATTTAGACTTAGGGGTGTTAAAGGGTGAAAACCTAAAATAACCACAAAACGGTCCCATTAGAGGCACGATCACCTCGCACGGGACCAATGTACCTCGTAGGAACCGACCACGTAGTCACCGACGACCCGATCTGAGTATACGACGAGAATTTACAAAAATTGAGTCAAGGGGTTAAAAACATGGTGTCAAAGGGTGAAAATGTAAAACAACAACAAAAAGGTCCTATTTGAGGCACCATCACCTCGCACGGGACCAATGTAACTCGTACGAACCAACCGCGTAGTCACCGGCCTCCCGGTTTGAGTATACGATGAGAATTTGAAAAATTTAGACCTAGGGTTAAAAACATGGCGTTAAATGGGGGAAACATAAAACAACCACAAAATGGTCCATTTAGAGGCACGATCACCTCGTATGGGACCAATGTAACTCGTACGAGTTGACCCCGTAGTCACCGGCATCCCGGTTTGATTATATGATGAGAATTTGCAAAAATGGAGACTTAGGCTTAAAAACAAGACGCAAAAGTATAAAAATGTATTACAGTCAAAAAACAATCTTGTATGAGGCATGACTACCTCGCAAGAGACCAATGTAACTCGTAGATACCGACCGCGTAGTCCCTGGCCTCTCAGTTTGAGTATACGACGGGAATTTGTAAAATTTAGACTTTTAGGCCTGAAAACATGGCGTCAAATGGTGAATTCGTAAAATAGACACAAAATGGTCTCGTGAGAGGCATGTGCACCTCGCATGGGACCAATATAACTCGTATGAAGCAACCGCGTAGTACCCGGCCTCCTGGATTAAGTATACGATGAGAATTTGTAAAATTTAGACTTAGGGTTCAAAACATGGCGTTAAAGGGTGAAAACCTAAAACAACCACAAAATGGTCCCGTTAGAGGCACGATCACCTCGCACGGGACTATTCTAACTCGTATGAACCGACCCAGTAGTCACCGGCCTCCCAGTTTGAGTATACGACGAGAATTTGCAAAAATTAAGACTTAGGCTAAAAGACATGACATAAAAGCATAAAAACGTAAAACAGTCACAAAACGGTCATGTAAGAGGCACGAGCACCTCGCACGGGAACAATATAACTAGTACGCAACTAGCGGGTAGTCCCCAACCTCCCGATTTGAGTATACGATAAGAATTTGCAACATTTAGACTTTTAGGCCTAAAAACATGGCATCAAATAGTGAAAATGTAAAACAATAACAAAATGGTCCCGTGAAAGGCACAAGAACCTCGCACGGGACCAATGTAACTCGTACGGACCGACCACATATTCCATGACCTCTCAGTTTGAATATACGACTAGAATTTTAAAATTTTTGACTTAGGCAAGAAAAACATGACGTCAACGGGTGAAAATGTAAAACAATAACAAAAGGGTCCCATTAGAGGCACCATCACCTTGTACATGACCAATGTAACTCTTACAAACCAACTGCATAGTCACGGGACTCCCGGTTTGAGTATATGATGATAATTTAGAAAAATTTAGACTTGGGCTTGAAAACATGGCGTCAACGGGTGAAAATGTAAAACAATTAGAAAATGGTCCGTGAGAGGCAAGAGCACCTCGTACGGGACCAATGTAACTCATATGAACCGATCACGTAGTCCTCGGCCTCCCGGCTTAAGTATACGACGAGAATTTGTAAAATTTAGATTTAGGGTTAAGAACATGGCATTAAAGGGGGAAAACATAAAACAACCACAAAATGGTCTCGTTAGAGGCACGATCACCTCATACGAGACCAATGTAACTCGTATGAATCGACCCCGTAGTCACCAGCCTCCCGATTTGATTATATGACGATAATTTGTAAAAATGGAGATTTAGGCTTGAAAACATGACATAAAAGTGTAAAAATGTAAAACTGTTAAAAAAGGCCTTGTATATGGAATGACCACCTCACACGGGACAAATGTAACTCGTAGATACCGACCGCGTAGTCCCCGGCCTCTTGGTTTCAGTATACGATGGGAATTTGTAAAATTTAGACTTTTAGGCCTAAAAATATGGCATAAAATGGTGAAATCATAAAACAGCCACAAAACGGTCCCATGAGAAGCACGTGCACCTCGCACGGGACAAATGTAACTTGTACGAATCGACCGCATAGTCCTCAGCCTCCTAGTTTAAGTATACGATGAGAATTTGTAAAACATAGACTTAGGGTTAAAAATATGGCGTTAAACGGTGAAAACCTACAACAACTACAAAATGGTCCCGTTAGAGGCACGATCACCTCGCACAGGACCAATGTAACTCGTACGAACTGACCACGTAGTCACCGGCCTCTCGATTTTTGTATACAACGAGAATTTGTAAAAAGTGAGACTTAGTCTTAAAAACAATACATAAAAGTGTAAAAATTTAAAACAATCACAAAACGGTCCTGTAAGAGGCACGAACACATCGCACGGGACCAATATGACTCGTACGAACCTATCGCGTAGTCCCCGACCTCCTAATTTGAGTATAGGACGAGAATTTGCAACATTTAGACTTTTAGGCCTAAAAACATGGCGTCAAATGGTGAAAACGTAAAATAATAACAAAATGGTCCTATGAAAGGCACGAGAACCTCACACGGGACCAATGTAACTCGTACTGACCGACCGCGTAGTCCGCAGCCTCTCGATTTTAGTATACAACGACAATTTGTAAAATTTAGACTTAGGCTTGAAAATATGATGTCAACGGCTGAAAACGTAAAACAACAGTAAAACGGTCCCGTTAGAGGCCCCATCACCTCGCAAGGGACCAATATAACTCTTACGAACCAATCGCATAGTTACGGGACTCTCGGTTTGACTATACGACGATAATTTACAAAAATTTAGACTTGGGCTTGAAAATATGGCGTCAACGGGTGAAAACATAAAATGACCACAAAATGGTCCCATGAGAGGCAAGAGCACCTCGCACGGGACTAATGTAACCCATACGAACTCACCGCATAGTCTTCGACCTCCCTGTTTGAGTATACGACGAGAATTTGCAAAATTTAGACTTAAGGTTAAAAACATGGCGTTAAAGGGTGAAAACCTAAAAAAACCACAAAATGTTCCCATTATAGTCACGATCACCTTGCATGGGACCAATGTAACTCGTACGAATCGATCTTATTCTCCCCGGTCTCGCGATTTGAGTATACGACGAGAATTTGCAAAAATTGAGACTTAAGTCTTAAAACCATGGTATAAAAGTGTAAAAATGTGAAACAGTAACAAAACGGTGCTGTAAGAGGCACCATCACCTCACACGGGACCAATGTAACTCATAAGGACCGACCGGGTAGTCCCCGACGTCTTGGTTTGAGTATACAACGAGAATTTGCAAAATTTAGACTTAGGGGTGTTAAAGGGTGAAAACCTAAAATAACCACAAAACGGTCCCATTAGAGGCACGATCACCTCGCACGGGACCAATGTACCTCGTAGGGACCGACCACGTAGTCACCGACGGCCCGGTTTGAGTATATGACGAGAATTTACAAAAATTGAGTCTTGGGGTTAAAAACATGGTGTCAAAGGGTGAAAACGTAAAACAACAACAAAAAGGTCCTATTTGAGGCACCATCACCTCGCACGGGACCAATGTAACTCGTACGAACCAACCGCGTAGTCACCGGCCTCCCGGTTTGAGTATACGATGAGAATTTGAAAAATTTAGACCTAGGGTTAAAAACATGGCGTTAAATGGGGGAAACATAAAACAACCACAAAATGGTCCATTTAGAGGCACGATCACCTCGTATGGGACCAATGTAACTCGTACGAGTTGACCCCGTAGTCACCGGCATCCCGGTTTGATTATATGATGAGAATTTGCAAAAATGGAGACTTAGGCTTAAAAACAAGACGCAAAAGTATAAAAATGTATTACAGTCAAAAAACAATCTTGTATGAGGCATGACTACCTCGCAAGAGACCAATGTAACTCGTAGATACCGACCGCGTAGTCCCTGGCCTCTCAGTTTGAGTATACGACGGGAATTTGTAAAATTTAGACTTTTAGGCCTGAAAACATGGCGTCAAATGGTGAATTCGTAAAATAGACACAAAATGGTCTCGTGAGAGGCATGTGCACCTCGCATGGGACCAATATAACTCGTATGAAGCAACCGCGTAGTACCCGGCCTCCTGGATTAAGTATACGATGAGAATTTGTAAAATTTAGACTTAGGGTTCAAAACATGGCGTTAAAGGGTGAAAACCTAAAACAACCACAAAATGGTCCCGTTAGAGGCACGATCACCTCGCACGGGACTATTCTAACTCGTATGAACCGACCCAGTAGTCACCGGCCTCCCAGTTTGAGTATACGACGAGAATTTGCAAAAATTAAGACTTAGGCTAAAATACATGACATAAAAGCATAAAAACGTAAAACAGTCACAAAACGGTCATGTAAGAGGCACGAGCACCTCGCACGGGAACAATATAACTAGTACGCACCTAGCGGGTAGTCCCCAACCTCCCGATTTGAGTATACGATAAGAATTTGCAACATTTAGACTTTTAGGCCTAAAAACATGGCATCAAATAGTGAAAATGTAAAACAATAACAAAATGGTCCCGTGAAAGGCACAAGAACCTCGCACGGGACCAATGTAACTCGTACGGACCGACCACATATTCCATGACCTCTCAGTTTGAATATACGACTAGAATTTTAAAATTTTTGACTTAGGCAAGAAAAACATGACGTCAACGGGTGAAAATGTAAAACAATAACAAAAGGGTCCCATTAGAGGCACCATCACCTTGTACATGACCAATGTAACTCTTACAAACCAACTGCATAGTCACGGGACTCCCGGTTTGAGTATATGATGATAATTTAGAAAAATTTAGACTTGGGCTTGAAAACATGGCGTCAACGGGTGAAAATGTAAAACAATTAGAAAATGGTCCGTGAGAGGCAAGAGCACCTCGTACGGGACCAATGTAACTCATATGAACCGATCACGTAGTCCTCGGCCTCCCGGCTTAAGTATACGACGAGAATTTGTAAAATTTAGATTTAGGGTTAAGAACATGGCATTAAAGGGGGAAAACATAAAACAACCACAAAATGGTCTCGTTAGAGGCACGATCACCTCATACGAGACCAATGTAACTCGTATGAATCGACCCCGTAGTCACCAGCCTCCCGATTTGATTATATGACGATAATTTGTAAAAATGGAGATTTAGGCTTGAAAACATGACATAAAAGTGTAAAAATGTAAAACTGTTAAAAAAGGCCTTGTATATGGAATGACCACCTCACACGGGACAAATGTAACTCGTAGATACCGACCGCGTAGTCCCCGGCCTCTTGGTTTCAGTATACGATGGGAATTTGTAAAATTTAGACTTTTAGGCCTAAAAATATGGCATAAAATGGTGAAATCATAAAACAGCCACAAAACGGTCCCATGAGAAGCACGTGCACCTCGCACGGGACAAATGTAACTTGTACGAATCGACCGCATAGTCCTCAGCCTCCTAGTTTAAGTATACGATGAGAATTTGTAAAACATAGACTTAGGGTTAAAAATATGGCGTTAAACGGTGAAAACCTACAACAACTACAAAATGGTCCCGTTAGAGGCACGATCACCTCGCACAGGACCAATGTAACTCGTACGAACTGACCACGTAGTCACCGGCCTCTCGATTTTTGTATACAACGAGAATTTGTAAAAAGTGAGACTTAGTCTTAAAAACAATACATAAAAGTGTAAAAATTTAAAACAATCACAAAACGGTCCTGTAAGAGGCACGAACACATCGCACGGGACCAATATGACTCGTACGAACCTATCGCGTAGTCCCCGACCTCCTAATTTGAGTATAGGACGAGAATTTGCAACATTTAGACTTTTAGGCCTAAAAACATGGCGTCAAATGGTGAAAACGTAAAATAATAACAAAATGGTCCTATGAAAGGCACGAGAACCTCACACGGGACCAATGTAACTCGTACTGACCGACCGCGTAGTCCGCAGCCTCTCGATTTTAGTATACAACGACAATTTGTAAAATTTAGACTTAGGCTTGAAAATATGATGTCAACGGCTGAAAACGTAAAACAACAGTAAAACGGTCCCGTTAGAGGCCCCATCACCTCGCAAGGGACCAATATAACTCTTACGAACCAATCGCATAGTTACGGGACTCTCGGTTTGACTATACGACGATAATTTACAAAAATTTAGACTTGGGCTTGAAAATATGGCGTCAACGGGTGAAAACATAAAATGACCACAAAATGGTCCCATGAGAGGCAAGAGCACCTCGCACGGGACTAATGTAACCCATACGAACTCACCGCATAGTCTTCGACCTCCCTGTTTGAGTATACGACGAGAATTTGCAAAATTTAGACTTAAGGTTAAAAACATGGCGTTAAAGGGTGAAAACCTAAAAAAACCACAAAATGTTCCCATTATAGTCACGATCACCTTGCATGGGACCAATGTAACTCGTACGAATCGATCTTATTCTCCCCGGTCTCGCGATTTGAGTATACGACGAGAATTTGCAAAAATTGAGACTTAAGTCTTAAAACCATGGTATAAAAGTGTAAAAATGTGAAACAGTAACAAAACGGTGCTGTAAGAGGCACCATCACCTCACACGGGACCAATGTAACTCATAAGGACCGACCGGGTAGTCCCCGACGTCTTGGTTTGAGTATACAACGAGAATTTGCAAAATTTAGACTTAGGGGTGTTAAAGGGTGAAAACCTAAAATAACCACAAAACGGTCCCATTAGAGGCACGATCACCTCGCACGGGACCAATGTACCTCGTAGGGACCGACCACGTAGTCACCGACGGCCCGGTTTGAGTATATGACGAGAATTTACAAAAATTGAGTCTTGGGGTTAAAAACATGGTGTCAAAGGGTGAAAACGTAAAACAACAACAAAAAGGTCCTATTTGAGGCACCATCACCTCGCACGGGACCAATGTAACTCGTACGAACCAACCGCGTAGTCACCGGCCTCCCGGTTTGAGTATACGATGAGAATTTGAAAAATTTAGACCTAGGGTTAAAAACATGGCGTTAAATGGGGGAAACATAAAACAACCACAAAATGGTCCCTTTAGAGGCACGATCACCTCGTATGGTACCAATGTAAGTTGTAAGAGTCGACCCCGTAGTCACCGGCATCCCGGTTTGATTATATGATGAGAATTTGCAAAAATGGAGACTTAGGCTTAAAAACATGACGCAAAAGTATAAAAATGTATTACAGTAAAAAAATAATTTTGTACGAGGCATGACTACCTCGCACGAGACCAATGTAACTCGTAGATACCAACCGCGTAGTCCCTGGCCTCTCAGTTTGAGTATACGACGGGAATTTGTAAAATTTAGACTTTTAGGCCTGAAAACATGGCGTCAAATGGTGAATTCGTAAAATAGACACAAAATGGTCCCGTGAGAGGCATGTGCACCTCGCACGGGACCAATATAACTCGTATGAAGCAACCGCGTAGTACCCGACCTCCTGGATTAAGTATACAACGATAATTTGTAAAATTTAGACTTAGGGTTAAGAACATGGTGTTAAAGGGTGAAAACCTAAAACAACCACAAAATGGTTCCGTTAGAGGCATGATCACCTCACATGGGACCAATGTAACACGTACGAATGGATCCCGTTGTCCCCGGCCTGCTGTTTTGAGTATACAACGAGAATTTGCAAAAATTGAGACTTAAGGCTTAAAAACATGACATAAAAGTGTAAAAATGTTAACCAATCACAAAACGGTCATGTAAGAGGCATGATCACCTCACACGAGACCAATGTAACTCGTAGGAATCGACCCTGTAGTCCTCGGCCTCTCGGTTTGATTATACGATGAGAATTTGCAAAATTTAGACTTAGGGGTGTTAAAGCGTGAAAATGTAAAACAACAAAAATATGGTCTCGTTAGAGGCACCATTACCTCGCACGGGACCAATGTAACTCATACGAACCAACCACGTAGTCACGGGACTCTTGGTTAGAGTATACGATGAGAATTTACAAAAATTTAGACTGAAACTTGAAAACATGGCATCAATGGGTGAAAATATAAAACAACCAAAAATGGTCCCGTGAGAGGTAAGAGCACCTCGAACGCGACCAATGTAACTCGTACGAACCGACCTCGTAGTCCTAGGCCTCCCGGTTTGAGTATAGGATGAGAATTTGCAACGTTTAGATTGAGGGTAAAAAATATGGCGTTAAAGGGTGAAAACTTAAAACCACCACAAAATGGTCCCGTTAGAGGCACGATCACCTCGTACGGGACCAATGTAACTCATACGAACCGACCCCATTATCCCGGCCTCCCGGTTTGATTATACGATGAGAATTTGCAAAAATTGAGACTCAAGGCTTAAAAACATGACATAAAAGTGTAAAAATGGTCATAAAACGGTTATGTAAGAGGCACGACCTATTCGCACAGGACCAATGTAACTTGTAGATACCGACCGCGTAGTCCCCGGCCTCTGGTTTGGTGTAAAATTTAGACTTTTAGGCCTAAAAACATGGCGTCAAAAGGTGAAAATGTAAAATATCCACAAAATGGTCCTATGAGAGGCATAAGCAACTCGCACGGGACCAATGTAACTCGTACGAACCGACCACATAGTCCCCAGCCTCTTAGTTTGAGTATATGACGAGAATTTGCAAAATTTAGACTTAGGGTTAAAAACATAGCGTTAAAGGGTGAAAACCTAAAACAACCACAAAATGGTCCCATTAGAGGCACGATCACCTCGCACGGGACAATAATAACTTGTACGAACCAACCCCGTAGTCACCGGCCTCTAGATTTGATTATACGATGAGGTTTTTCTAAAGTTGAGACTTAGGCTTAAAAACATAACAGAAAAGCGTAAAAACATAAAACAGTCACAAAACGGTCTTGTAAGAGGCAAGAGCATTTCGCAGAGACCAATATAACTCGTACGAACCTACCGCGTAGTCCCCAGTCTCCTAATTTGAGTATATGATGAGAATTTGCAACATTTAGACTTTTAGTTCTAAAAACATGCGTCAAATGGTGAAAACGTAAAATAATAACAAAAAGGTCCCGTAAGAGGCGCGAGGACCTCGCACTGGACCAATGTAACTCATACAGACCGACCGCATAGTACGCGGCCTCTCGGTTTGAGTATACAATGAGAATTTGTAAAATTTAGACTTAGTCTTAAAAACATGACATCAACGGGTGAAAACGTAAAATAATAACAAAATGGTCTCATTAGAGGCACCATCACCTCGCACGGGACCAATGTAACTCATACGAACCAGCCGCGTAGTCACGAGACTCTTGGTTTGAGTATACGATAGAAATTTTAAAAAATTTAGACTTGGCCTTGAAAACATGGTGTCAACGGGTGAAAACGTAAAACAACCACAAAATGGTCCCATGAGAGGCAAGAGCACCATGCACGGGACCAATGTAACTCGTACGAACTGACCGCATAGTCCCGAGCCTCCCGATTTGAGTATACGATGAGAATTTGTAAAATTTAAACTTAGGGTTAAAAATATGGTGTTAAAGGGTGAAAACCAAAAAGAACCACAAAATGGTCCTGTTAGAGGCACGATCACCTTGTACGCGACAAATGTAACACATACGAATTGACCCTGTTGTCCCCGGCCTCCCGATTTGAGTATACGATGAGAATTTGCAAAAATTGAGACTTAAAGCTTAAAAACATGACATAAAAGTGTAAAAATGTGAAATAGTCACAAAACGGTCCTGTAAGAGGCGCGATCACCTCATACGGGACTAATGTAACTCGTAGGGACCGATCGCATAGTCCCCAACCTCTCGGTTTGAGTATACAACGAGAATTTGCAAAGTTTAGACTTAGGGGTGTTAAAGGGTGAAAACCTAAAATGACCACAAAACGATCCCGTTAGAGGCACGATCACCTCGCACGGGACCAATGTAACTCGTAGGGACTGATCGCGTAGTCATCGACCTCCCGATTTGAGTTTATGATGAGAATTTGCAAAAATTGAGACAGGGTTAAAAACATGGCGTCAAAGGGTGAAAACGTAAAACAACAACAAAATGCACCTGTTAGAGGCACCATCACCTCGCACGGGACCAATGTGACTTGTACAAATCGACCGCGTAGTCTTCGGCCTCCCGCTTTGAGTATACGACGATAATTTGCAACATTTAGACTTAAGGTTAAAAACATGGTGTTAAAGGGGGAAAACATAAAACAACCACAAAATAGTCCCGTTAGAGGCACGATCAACTCACGCGGGACCAACGTAACTCATAGGAATCGACCCCGTAGTCATCGGCCTCCCGGTTTGATTATATGATGAGAATTTGCAGAAATTAAGACTTAGGCTTAAAAACATGACATAAAGTGTAAAACGTAAAATAGTCAGATAACGGTCCTATAAGAGGCACGACCACCTCGCACGAGACCAATGTAACTCGTAGATACCGACCGCATAGACCCGGGCCTCTCGGTTAGAGTATAGGATGAGAATTTATAAAATTTAGACTTTTAGGCCTACAAACATGGCGTCAAATGGTGAAAACATAAAATAGCAACAAAAAGGTCCCTTGAGAGGCACGAGCACCTCGCATGGGACCAATGTAACTCGTACAAATGGACCGCGTAGTCCCCGGCCTATTAATTTGAGTATACGGCGAGAATTTACAAAAGTTAGACTTAGGGTTAAAAACATGGCGTTAAAGGGTAAAAACCTAAAACAACCACAAAATGGTCCCGTTAGAGGCACAATCACCAATGGTGCAAAAAATATCTTTAAAATATATGTGTACGGAAATTCATATATTTTAAACACTAAGGATGGTTTTAGCTTTGAGTTCCTTAGAAAACAAGTGCAGAAAAACGTGATTGTTCTATTATGTATTTTGGTTCTCCACTACTCCAAATTATGAAAAGAAGTTTCCTTAAATAAATACTTTAAGTCAGCGCATCGTAAAAATGATATCCCTATGTTATTTGAACAACTTGGTTTTGTCATGTGAACGAATTGACTATGTCATTTGAACGATGAAAAATGTCATTTGATCGTCAATTACATAAGGGAAAGATCTACACGACTCTAAAACATGTTTATCTTAGAAAAATGAAGTTAAAACCTTTTAAAATAACTTTTAAACAAAATAACACCCTTAAAACATTTTTCGAGTCCCATAAACATTATATGTTCATACCCAGGAGTATCTCGAAATGCAATGTGATATTAAGACATGAAACGTGCACCAATAAACATGGCATGATATATATTTGAAGCTTGGTGGCTACATCTTCAAAGAACATATCATAGACTATGTGGGAATCGTGACAAGTAAAAATATATCCGTGACTTAATTTGAATTTTGTTCGAAATAATGCCAATACATACAAATTGACACTATTTGGAAATTTCCTTAAAAATCTCCCCCATTGGCTATTCCGTGACAAAACCAAAATAGTGTTATGCCTAAGCCGAGCCATCAAGCTGAAAGACCTAAATACAATCCCATAAACCCAAAAAGAAATACAGGATACGATCTAGTAAATAAATGTTGGACCGGCAACATGAACTTTTCTTCATGTGATGTAGTCATAAAATCTCCAATCTCTAAATAATCATTACACACGAAAAAACAAATACCATGTGAAATATGGAGGTAAAAATGATATAAAACATTATAATACCAATTTCTGAAATCAAAGCATTTGTTAAACATGTGATACCATATATAGAATAATACCAGAAAAACATGATAAACAAATGTGCTCCGACAAAACTCCCCCCACATCACATATTATCTCTCCCCTTGTTTTTCTCGAATAGACAACTAGAGAAAAAGAGATACAACTGAATATCAAGTATATATATATAAACATGGATAGACAACTAAAAATAATCAAAAGATACCAATTCACAGCTAGAAAAAAGGCACATAAAGTGAATCAGCAAAATCGAGAATGATATGACTAAACGAATCAATGCAGTGTAAGAATCAAGCATGAATAAAAAGTAGAGACTGCACATAAACTAACCAGATGTACCTAAATAGTGTAATATCATAGCAAATATGAAGAAGGTACAAAAATAGAATGAAAACTCAAATATCCTCATTGGGTCGTTCGAGCAACATTGACATGTCATTAGAACGATTAAGGCATGTCGTTCAAACCAGGTAAAAAACAACCTGAAACAGTAAGGCATTGCATGATGAACTATCTAACGACCATAACAATGAACCTTCTCACAACCATACTTGTTCCAATTAATGCCTCAAAACTCATGTCGCACAATCCAGTCTTCGAACGACTTGGACATATCGTTCGAACGACGTCCATAAGTCATTTGAACGACTTCAAAAACTTTCTTCTCTAGTTCTAAAAAATTCAAAATTTGCCCAATGAAAAAATTTCTTGAAAACAGAAACTGGAAAATAAAAACAGTATCAAAACAGACTCATAATAGGAAAAAAAATAAAACAAGTATAAGTTTCAAGCTAACATGGTATCAATGTGCTAAAATATGGATATGGAATGAATGGGCATGAACTGCAACTAATCACAACTTAAACACATCGAAACGATCAAGAAGATCTAATTGATAGCTAAATATCATCAAACTAAGTTTTAGTCGTATTTAACAATTAATATATTAAGTTTTATAAACTAAACAATCAACATGAATATAAATCCAAAATTTTGACGATTCAACAAATAATAGCGTCATGATATGAATTTTCAACATTAGGATTCGTGGTGCAAACCCGTTATTATTTATCCATTAGAACACCCTCATATATTCATATTTTCTATTTCTAGATCTTTTCTTTTGAATGAGCATATCTAACTAAACTATTTTGGCCTTGGCTACTTTTTTCAATGCCATACTTTTTTAGGCCCGTAAACGGTGGCTTTCACAACATGATTATTATTCTCTCGCAACCCTTTCTTGTGAACACTCATCATTTTTAAATATAAGCAATATATATCTTTACGGTAAAAGGTTCTTACATGCACACCTCCTCCTAAGTCTTATTACATATAAAAGAAAAAATTGAGAGAAGAACGTCTCACCAAACTCAAATAATCATGAGAATCCAAACATTAAAATAAATTCTTGCATGTGTGCAACGATGGCATATATGCAAAATCTAATCCAAATGCAAATCAACTTCGAAACAAACCATTTTTGACCTTTTAAAATCATTTTTAAAGAAAATAACACCCTTAAAATATTTTTCGAGTCCCATAAACATTATGCGTTCATACTTGAGAGTATATCAGAATGCAATGTTATATGAAGACGTGAATCGTGAACCAATAAATACGACATGATATATCTTTTAAGCTTGACTGATACGTGTTCAAACAGCACATCATAGACTATATGGGGATCGTGAAAAGTAAAAATCTATCTATGAATCAAAATGGATTTTGTCCGGAATAATGCCAATACATACAAATTGACACTATTTGGAAATTTGTCCTTACATATTCCTTTACTTATCCCCCTTCATGACTTTTTCAAATCCCCTCATCTCCTTGAATCATATTAGCTTTCCTTTCTTCATCAATCTCAGTGTAAATGAATGCATTAACTAGATGAGCTTCCTCTACTGAGAAAGGTTTTTCAATTGAATTAATCACTATCTATATTCCACAAATGTAGGCCTTTGCGCATAGGTGAAATGTTAAGGGTCCTATACCATGTGTATGCATCCACACCCTTCCAATCAGCAGTTGATAACTAGTGTTAACATTAATAATATGAAATCTAATGTGAGATAAGAATTTACCCAACTTAATCCCGACATTAATAATATGAAATCTAATGTGAGATAAGGAGGAACCCAACTTAATCCTGACATTCACATATCCGAGTGATTGAATTTTTCACATATCCGAGTGATTGAATTTTAACACTATCAATGCCAAAAATCACTAGAGGAGACAATCTTACCCTAAGAGATCCTTATCTCATAAAAAGTGCTTATGGGCATGAGGTTAATCCATGTTATCCCATTAAGTAATTCTCATGTGACATTAATTCCATTTACTAAAGAAGTAACATACAGGGTCTATTATGAAAGAATGGTACCTTCCTATTAACCTTAGAGAATACCACTTCAGAGTTGTAACTTTTGATGAGCACGACTTGCCAATTAACTATTGGATCACCTCGATCTTATACTAGTTACAAAATTTTCTAGGTAATTGCTAGTCTAGTCTCAGACTTAACTCCAATTGGTCATCAAACCATTTGAACTTTGGACTTCTTATAATCGCTGAATATTTAGAGTCAATCTCCACCTTTTAGGTTTATGTGTTGTAGATATACTCATCTTCAGAGGTTCCATCTTCATCAAGTGTGATCACCACACTAACGTTCCCATCTTCAATTTATAATCCCTCACCCTAATCACACTTATAGTCTATGTTGGCCAAACTGAGCAACAACTCACTACATGCTTTGTCGTTCTCTACCAACTCTTCGGAATCCATCATTTTATCAAAGTCATAAGGTAAGATTATGTTGGAAAAATCATATTAATGGGTGGACAATTGTGACACCCCACCCAATTAAATATAGGGTGATCACTCCTGTACCAATTTAAAACAGAATGTTCGGTTGGTTCATTCTTAGCATCACCGTCGAAAAACTTTATAACATATTAATCACCTAATATAAAATTAAGGTAGGTGTCAAAACATTTCCAATTTTAGTAAAACCAAGTAAATCCATTTTCATTCAGTCTTATAATATAAAACATTCACCACACAAAGGAATATAATAAATACTGAACATGAATCAATTACTGAAATAAATAAGACTGGGTAAAACCTCCCAGATCAAAACTCTAAATCATAAAGTAAACTGAATACAATATCTCAGATAAAAGACTATAAGTGAGAGACACATGCCCTAAATGAGAAGTCTAGATGAAACTGAATGGAAAAGATAGATGTGTCTACTGCAAGGACCTACAACTTTCACAATAGCTGCAGCACGTCTAACACTCCAATCTCTAATTCTGGTACCCTTGTGGCTGAGCACCTGGTATATAAATATTTAGAAAACGAGAGAAGAGATATAAGAAACGGGTCAGAGCCCGAGGTTTAAAAATTATTTAGCAAGTATTTACAATTGGTTCTTAAAACAAGTCTTACACGCATGTTAGTTATCGAACTCATATATGAGTTTCTCACCTCTCATTTATTGTGCACGCCTAATGTACATCTAATCTCCACCTAGTTATACCACCCAGTCTAACTAGTCAGAAACCATACTAATACTAACTATGCTCACTAGTAGTATTCCCGTATCGCCCATTCAATATGCTATTCAGATAGTTTATCCCACATACCAAGTTTCATTATTCACTGTTCGAATGGTTAGTCTTTTATCCACTAAGATGATTTTATTTCTCATTTCCACTTTATCTACTAGTTTCACAAAGTAGAAAGTTCCCCAAGTACACTCATATATATATATATATATATATATAGTCTCATCATACCTATATATATACACTAATCATGCACCCTTAGGTTAAGACCACTTGGCGCAATGTAATGATTATTATTATTACCAAGTCTACTAATTTCACACAGTACAAATATTCACAAGTTCATACATACATACATACATACATATATATATATATATACATCATCCCTATACATATATATACACTAATCCTGAACCCTCGGGATAAGACCCATTAGTGCACCTATAAGGAGAATCCTACATCCCCGGGTTAGTACCCATTAATGCACCTATCAATAATAATCTAGCACCCCTGGGTTATCACCCATTAGTGCACCTATCAAGAGAATCCTGCATCCCTGGGTTAGCACCCATTAATGAACCTATCGATAATAATCCAGCACCCCTGGGTTATCACCCATTAGTGCACCTAATAAGAGAATCATGCATCCCCGTGTTAGCACCCATTAATGCACCTATCAATAATAATCCAGCACCCCTGGGTTATCACCCATTAGTGCGCCTAATAATAATCATCCTTGTACCCTCGGGTTATCACCCATTAGTACACCTAATAATAATATCTTTGTACCCCTCGGTTATCAGCCATTAGTACACTTAACAATAGAGTTTCTGCACTCCCGAGTTATCACTCATTAGTGTGCTTAACTACAAGATTCTTCCACCCCAGGGTTATCACCCATTATTGCTCTTATCAATAATATCACATAATAGGCATACACACGTCCTATTAAAATTTATAGGTATTTATCTAACCTACCTATATACTTCTCATACGTATTTTAATCTCAACACTACGTATAGTATAAATATTTAGATTACTATCTCTCTTTAAATCTCAAGGGTACATTCTCTCTATACCAAAATAAGTAAAGTATTAATTCTCTCATACTTTCTTGAAATTCTATCTGGCAGTTTCTCTCACTCCCATAAACCGGTAAACTCAAAACTGGACTCTAAGAAAAATTTCCAGGTTCTCCAAGGTTCTGCAGTGTTTCTAGAAATCTAGAAAAATGTAACCGAATCCCCCACAAATGGAACCGGTTCTGTTACATCAGATCTGTTCTGCAACAGTTACATTTTCACCAAATGAAATCGAATCCCCCATAAATGGAACCAGTTCCGTTACATCAAACCTGTTCTGCAACTATTACGTTTTCACCATTTTTAGCCCTAAAAACTTCTAAGGTTCATAACCCAACACCTCATCATCAATATCAATCAACACATAACAGGTTATAAATCATTCCTAACATCCTAGGGTCATTAATTCGTCATCAATCATCATAATCATATAAAATCCCCAAATTATTTCACATGAACCCTAGTTTCCAAAATTTCAATTAAAGAACCTAATCAAACCAGATTTATTCATCAATATATGATTCAATTTTGTGATTAATCCTCTACATACATGAAGGAATATCAACAACTAATTAACTCATCCTTTAATCATCATTTAACCTCAAATTTTCTCCCAATTAACATGTAAATCATGATTAATTTCACCCACTCTAACATGAGTATCATTATTGCTAAAAGAGAGCAAGTAATAAAAACTTGCCTTAAATCGAAGGTCTGATCCTTTGGTGATGTTGGTATAGACGCTTTCCTCTCTTAGTGATCTACGCATTGGTGGAATTTTCGGTGTAAAAGCTTGAGCCTTTCTCCAAGAACACCTATGGAGTCCTTCTTGTCCCTCTTTCTCACTTAGGTTTAGAATATGATAGGTAATGTCTTACCCACGTACCTTTATTATTTAATTACTAATTTTCGTCATTAATTAAACCCCCAAAAATCCCAATTACAAAACTACCCGTACGGGATGCTGGTTTCGCCCAAAATATTTCGGAGTCCAGATAAAATACCCAGGTAGAGTTTTTGGACTATCTCGATCCTCCCAGACTCAACGGCACACTTGAAATTACCATACAAGTTACATTAAAATAACTTACCTTATTATCCCATTAAATTAGTCCCGACATGACTCACACGCGTGTCCCGACTTAAAATACCAATCTGCCGTATTTTTCACTCTAGGTAATTTATCAAATTTCATAATTCCATATTACATATCTCACAGTAATATTCAATAATTCTCAACAATAAGTTTTACCCTTGTCACTCTAGTTAATAATTATTTCAATCCGAATTAATAAAAATTAATTTCTCGCATTTTTAATTTAATTAGTCCAACAACAATAATTAATCACATAATTATTTCTACAAAAATAATTAATCACTGAATTATTTAAATCATTAAACACAATAGGTATTACACTAATGGATTCTCGTTGAAATCCATAGGAGAAATTTGAAGAGTACCTGTAAGATCCATGTCAATCGACCAATCTCATTCTTCGATATATATATGAATTTCTGCTAGGCATCCAATAAACATGTATGAATAAACTAGAAATAAACACCTTAAATATTACCTAATTCAGAACTTAGGAAACCTTTTTATTGTGAAATAGTCCCAGAGCTTAAGTAATTATAAATTGACCCATAATTTTTATAAGGTGTGTAAACTTCCTCAATAAGATATAGACCCCAAAGTTTTTATGTATTTAACTTTCTACCTATCTTAATTTACAAATAGTACCTTAAGAATAGTATGCCTAATTTAGAAAATTATAATTTTGCCCCTAAACTTTTAAAAGGTATAAAATTTTACAATATACTCAATTAGAGCTCGCAAGGACAAAAAAACTAAACCCTAAACAAGTTACACATCATCCCAGTTGACTAGTATTCCAACTAAGAAGCCAGATAAGCTTGGAACCACAGATTTCCAAATGGAAACACATGTCCTTATCTTACCCCCAAGTAAAACTAGCCTATAAACTATCCACCTAAATTTATATCAATCAAACGACCTTAACCTTCCCTATAAATCGCCTAACAATTCATTGTAGAAAGACACCAGTTAGTACTAGTAAAACAAAGCTCCAAAATTAAGAATTTTTGGTATTTTCATATTTAATGTATCAAACTCAGTTCTATCAACTCTATGTAGTTTCTACAATTCTAGTAGGATTCATATTTATGATTTTACATGTTGAAATTCACTTAAAAGTCCCTAAAGAGGATAAAAAACTAGAAACCGTCATTAAAGATTGAGCTTCGATTGTGGATTTTGTATTACTGACCTTGAACAAGTTCAAGGTGGGAGTATTTGACCTTAGACCTTAAATAACGTAGGTTCACCACTTAATTTTATTCCAACATAGTTATAATCTTCAGATCACAGTTAACTTTGGTAGTAAAAATTTCAAAAATCAAATTATACCTCTATACTATGAATTAGACCTTCAAACCAAAACCATTTTGTTAAAAACACTCAGGAACAAAACCCTATAACATCCATAGATTGAATTTTACTGTGGAACCATGAATAATAAACTAAATTTTTTAATAATTTATAGAAAATGAATAGGAGGCTATAGTCCACCTTGATCCATAAAAGATATATTTTCAGATTCCTTATGAAAAATTAGGAAGAATGGCTTTTGAATCAATCAAGATGGTATTCTATACAAGATTTAATCGGAGGTCACAGTTTTAAAACTTAAAGTCAAAATTTCGAAGGTTGAAGATAGAGTGGTCAACACGTGCGCGAGTGAGGTCAATAACGGCGTGTAGGAAGGTTGACCCAACGGGTGAGAGCGCGTGCCAAATCAAAAATTCTAAAAAAAAATTCAAAAATTTTATTTTATTTTTTGGTTAAAATAGTACATTACTACATCACCCTTATTGATCAACCAAAAACCCAAAACTTTGAATTTAAATTTCTAAAATTTATATTCCACATAAACCCTTGACTTTTTCAACTTTTGAATTTTAACCCCAAAATTTACCCGTTGATTTTTTACAACTTTAGGAACAAAAACGTATGTAGCCATTAAATTCAAAAATATAAGGAAATGGGTGTAGTTAAACAAAAAAAAAAGAAATTTACATATTAACCCCTAATAGTTACTTTTATACTCAACCATGCTTTTTAACCTAGTAGTATTTACAAAAATCGACTCTTACTTAATTATTTTCTAAATTTCAGACCATCCTGAACCCCAGCTCTAAATAACTCGACGTAAACCTAAAACTCAAAAAGCCCTAAACAAGTAGGTGATTCTCATTGAGTATTATTGCACACAATACTTTTGATTACGTCAATTATCCATATCACTATGTGATAGTGCGAGTTATCTTATTCTCATTTATGAACTCATTAGTGTAGTTCAAATTATGTAACACATTCGATTTTAAAGAGCATATATTGATTTTAATACAATGATATTAATTTAATATGATTTCATTGATCATATTCTATCATAGCATACATTATATCCAGAGAATAAATTACCACCATACCCACAAAAGTATTGTAGACACCACACTCTAGGACCCCTTAAGTCTCTTCTTAGGTCCCTAACACCTCCCTATTTCACTACAAACCCTAGGTCATACTTTGAGTACCAATTTAAAGGCTATCGGGCACTCTGGGACCGCTTTTGACTCCGATCAAATTTATCTTCAAAGCGAAAGCTAGATGAATCTTCGAAAGGATCTGACTACGCTTTCCAATGGTTTTCCCCATGCACAAATCGACATAATGGTTCGGATGAACAAACCATTTTACTACTGAAAATCAATCTGGATCCCAGAGGGCCCCAATTTGACCCAAATCAACTTCATCGTCAGAGTGAAAGCTCTTTTAAACTTTGAACCTTTGAAGGTAATTAAAGCCCCTTTCCAACGGTCCACCCCGTGCACAAAACGGCATAATCGTTCAGATGAACGATCCATTTTCCTCCGAAAATTTATTCGGAGGCCACCAGGTGATCCCAGACTTTGTTTGACCATGGTTAACTCTTGAGCTCAAACGATGCTGAATGAATATTTGAAGTACACTGAATAACCTTTCCAGCCATCTTCCCCGTCTACGAATCAGCCTTACGATACGGACAAATAACCTATTTTACTCCGACAGGTCACCAGCTGCTTTCGAGCCCTGGTTGACCATGGATAACTTTTTGAACCGAGTGAAGCTCTTTGGAATGTTTAAGTACCTCACATAACCTTTCCAACGATCCACCCCGTGTACGAGACTTACCATTCAGATGAAGGATTCATTTCCGTTCGACGAGATACCGTCCAAAGGAGCAATGTGCGCCGCACTTTACCCAAAGTCAACTCCTGAACCAAGGCAAGGTCCGAAGGACACTTTAAGGTATTTTAATTAACTTTCTAACGATATGCCCCGTGCATGATTTGGATCAACATATTTCATTCTACGACCATTTTTCGAAATAATCTGTACGAGAGTGCCGATTGGCAGGTCCATTTCCCTGCATATCGGTAGTGTGCCTAGGGTTACCTGCTGATTGGTAGGGTTCATACCATGTTGATCAGCACCACCCCAGAACCTATAAATAGAGGGCATGACCTCACTCCCAAATAATACCTCAAATCTTTCAGCATCAGTGATCTTAGCAACATTCTCTTGCAATCAGCAAAGTTTCCTTATTTGAAATTCCATTCAATCTTACATTCCCATCATTTTCATACCCAATTTGACAAAAACTCATTCTCTCTCATCCAACATTCATTTCAACATTCAAGGAAGTTCATCTAATATCAAGACTAAGCTTCAATTCTTCAAAGAAGGTCTCTCTCTCTCTCTCTCTCTCTTTAAATTTCTTGTTTTTGTATTAATTACAAAAACTCATAATTTAGTTCTTACTTTAGTTTATACTTATTAACATATCACCTTCTTCTTAGTTATATTGCTTATACTTTATTTTTTACAAAATAAACAAAAAGAGGGTTACACCTATAAATTCCAACGGGATCATCTATCACACTTTTCCAAGACTAAAATAGATCTTTTACACCCACATATATAATAAAATCCCATTCGAATCTATCGGATAAGCTCCACCCCTATGCTACAAGAGAACTACGTCGACTTTTATTTCTTTACAAGTTACATAGGCATTTCGAATTAAAACCCGAGACTCGAGTCCAATTTTCTAATTTTCTAAATTTCCCATTTTTCTAAGTTCCCCATTTCTGCATTTATCGTATTCTTGAATTATTGTAATACATATTATGTTTGTGATCCTTTTTAATGTTTTATCTAACACATATTATCGTTCCATTATAACAATCAATATTGCGATAAATGCATAAATCATATTTTTTTATATATTATTTTAGGAACATTCCTATGGATGACCTCCTTTTATCTCTTCTATGTTATAAGTTAGGTGGTTCTGATCTCCATTATATATACACGCACAAAAATTTCATGGAAAAATAGAGGGAAACAATAACACAGGCCCATGAGAGACCGAAAGGGTGGGATGGGTGCTTAACACCTTCCCATTCGGTAACTTAGCCCTCAACCTTCAAACTATTGGTTTCGTAGGCATCAGTTTGTCTTTGATGATGTTCTCTCAAGGTGGCGACATGTTCTTTTACATTTTTTGTACAATATAGTCTAGAGACTCCATCTCTTTACATTCACCCCACACCGACGACGATCGAAGCGCTCCTAAAATCGGAGAGGGGGTGAGACCCTTTTTCACCCCATTTTCCCCCACCTTCTAGAGAAGGGATGGAAGGAAAAATACGGGGATGGCCACAGTGGCAACTCTGTTGGGGACAATTATTTTCATAAGAGGGCTAGTCTCTATTTTCATGGGTGTTTTTGTTTTCTGCTTGTGTGCCTACGCACCTGCCTGTATATTTCCTCTTTTTCCTCTATTATTTCTTACACATATATACCTAATGCTTATATCACTACTTACTCACACACTTGTAGATACTTTCCACGTAGACTTCACACTACGTGCACCTAGGATCACTTATATCCACATGTTGCACACACCACTTAGAAAATCCATGCTTAGGTGTCACTAACATACACCTCCACTTATCACACTTGTATATATCCATGATTACTCATACTTGTCACATACCATTTGTAGTTGATCTATGCTTAGGTGCACTACCACACACACACTTGTAAATATTCGCACATCACTCACTCTCACATATCCATGCTTAGAATAATTTGCATGCTCCATGTTAGATTTACTTTTTCCCTTGTTAGTATAATGTTCATCATGCCAAATAAAGATGCACTCTCCATAATACACTAATCAAGAATCATGCATTTTGCACATCACTAAAGAGCATGGCTATTGACCAAATTTTGTTTTGTAATTAAGGGGTCACTTCGTGATGGGTTCTGGTTCGATAGGTCGCAGTTAGCCTAAGCGATATAACCCTCACCTTCCAATGGCCAAGTACCTTCGACGTATATCGAACGGTTCCCCAGCATCGTACCGCTTGACCAAAGTTATGACGGAAGGTATGTCACAGGGAACTCATTCACGTACGTCGAGTACATAGAATTATCTCTCACACATATTATCCCCATGAGGTATATAGTGAGGCAATTCACATACGCTCAAGTATATCAAACGACTTATCCATACGTACAAATTTCCCTAAAAAGAAAGGTGTATATCGTGGAAGTTATGCCAAAGAGGGAACACTTTCAATTAACCCAACAACTGCATACCCTCATATAGGTGTCAAATCTAGGACACTCATATTTAGTTTGTTGATTTTTACCCAAAACTCCGTCGAAATGATGGGTCGGCATACCATCCAAATTTTCATGCAATTTCATTTTTTCTAAAAAGGGGACCCTGCCCATGAGCTTGGTAACAAGTCCAACCATGTCTTTTACATATTTTTCAAACCAAATTTTCCCAGGTTCGAGTCCCATCCAGCATTTCTTTTTGCATTTAGGTAAACCTAATACAAGTGAGAACCTAATAAACATAATAATAATAATCATGTTGAGACCATTTTCTCATTTTTCCTCCTTTTTTCCAAAAGTATCAAAAATATTTTTTCCCGTCTTTTATCAAAAATACCAAAAATATTTTTTCTTCCTTTTTCCAAAATATGTATCCTCCTTTTTACCAAAAAACATTTTGTGCCCGTCTTTTCTGAAAATGTCAAAAAATATTTTCTTTCCTTTTCAAAAATAACACTTTCCCCCCTCTTCCTTTTCAAAAATAAATTCATTTTTTCTCCTCTTAACATCGATCACATACCCGACCCTTGGCTTGGATCCATATTGAATTTGGTCTTCCGTCGAACCGCCCTGAGGCTCTGTCAGCTCCCTCGCTACTTCCTTCGAGTTTGGAATTCACCCTCATCCGCTTTCTATGGAGAACTCAAACCAAGTACTGAATGTGCACTTGGATTTGATGACAGTTCTAGCCCAACTTATTGCCAAGATTGACAACCTTCAAATCGAGGTTCATGAGATGCAACACTCGGGTCCCTATTCCTAAAGAGCTCGAGGTCTCTTCCCTCGTGCTATGGGTCTGCCCGTACTCATGCCTATTTGTGTCCTCGAGGAATATCAGCACACTCCACGTTCTCCTCCTATTAATGGGCCATCGATAGCCCTGCTCCCTATGCCAAATCTGACCTAGATAGGGGCTAAACTGCCCACAAGTGTTGATTAGAAAGAGGAAGAATTGAACAAGGTCAAGGAAGACCTCAAGATGTTGACCAAGAAGTTCAACCAAGTCCAAATCTCTGAGAACTACATGGATTACACCCATATATATCGTTATCCTAAAGCAAGGCTGCCAAAAAAATTCAAGATGCCCAACATCGAGAAGTTAGGGGGTAGCTGTAACAACCCGAATTTTTTAAATGAGAATATTTTTTAATTTATTTTGAAAATCGGAGAGAAATAAAATTTTGGATTTAATTATTTTTAATAATTAAATATGTTGGTTTTTATTTTCAAAATTTGAAAAGCTAGATTAAAAGACTCGTAATATGAGTATATATAAGTCTTGGGGCATTTAGAAGAGTCCTCAAAACATAAAACTCTCAAAGAGTTCTCAAAACATAAAACTCTGTAGAAAAAAAAATATAAAAATATTCGACCGTCCGATCGAGCTGAATTTTTTTCTGAACCTTTCTCTCGTCTTCAGCTACTATGGCCTCAAATTTCAACCAATTCCAATGGCCCGATCGTCCGAATTTTTTTTAGTGTTTGTATATGATTAGATAACTTTTCTTAATCAAACTCTTAATCCTTTTTATATCATAACAAATTCATGGCTTGGCTTTTCAAATATCTTTTTCATCAACTTTTCAACTAGAAGACCTCTCCAAAATTATTTCCTTTCATATATAAACTTTAGCCCCAAGCTTAATAAATTGTTTGACTCAATATTTGGAGGCTTATTTGGTGTTTTCTTAAGTTTGGGATAGAACGGACTTTGATTAATTTTCATGAGGGGAACGTGATGGTGCAATTTTATTTTTGAGGCAAAATTCACGTGATGATTTTGAGGTATGGGACTTACACAATATGCTCCTAAATTCTCTCGAGAGTATTCTATTTGTTTTCTGTGTCAATTTCACTCATGTTGAATTGTGATATTCATTGGAATCCTGAAAAATTGTTGGAATCTTTTATTTGATTCATTGAGATATATTATATTGTGATTTGAGCATCGTGTCATAAGATTTTAATATGGCACGAAGAATGGGCACCCGCGAATAGTCCACAAAACTGTTATATGGCTTTGAGATTCCTAGGGGAGGTGAGGTGAGGCTTGGTGACCCATTGATCTATTGTTGAGAAATTAATATTGATATAATGCTTGAGTATTGCATTTTATTTGTATATGCACATTCGTACTGTTGTGATTTATTCATCGTGCTAATTATTTTTAAGCATCTATTCCTGTCATATTGTGTACTTCCCCATATTTTCTTTTAGTGGCAGGCTAGCGTGGATTGGGACGCTATGGACTATTTTGGAGGATTATTTTAGATCTTGGATTGGAAGATTTATTTTTTATGTATAAATTAGTGGTCTAATTTTTGTTGGAGAATTGTGTATTTTGGGAGAAACATTATTGTAAATCATTATTTTGGAAATAGAAGAACTGTGGTTTTGTTATATTTAAATCGTGGAATTTAGATGATCTATAGTTATTGTGGATGGTTTTAGTTTAGTTTTTATCGCAGTAGCACGCCGCGTGTCTATTTCAGGTGTGTGAGGTGTTACAGTAGTGGACCCCTAATTGTTCATCTCCACAATTACCACTGAGCCATGACTCTCCTAGGAGCCTCCGAGAAAATAATGGCCCTAATGTTCCAACAGACTTTAAGGGACATCGTTCTTCTCTTGTTCTTATCTCTTGAAGAGTCCAGAATTTGCAGTTGGGAGGATGTTGCCCACGAATTCATGTCACGGTATAAGTACAATGAAGAATTGGAGGTTACCCGCCATGATTTAGAGCTGCTCAAACAAAATCCTGGGGAATCAGTCAATAACTTTATAACAAGATGGAGAGAGAAAGCATACACAATGACCAACCGATCTTTCGAATAGTAACAAGTCGATATCATGAAAAATAATTTCTTACCCCATGTCCGAGCAATTATGGGAGGTCAATATTATCCTCATTTTGTATCCCTCCGATAAGTAGGAGTAGAGATCGAAGAAAATCTTTCCAAAACATAAGTTAAACCAAAGAAATAATCTAGACAGTTCACTCCCAGAAAGTATGAGAAGCATGCTAATACCGCAGTTTCAACCATCAATAACATCTCTCAGCTTCCCAATTTATGGGCACCAGAAGGGCACCCTAACCCAGTCAAAAAAGAATACACCGAGCTCCATGTTGCCCTCTCTAAAGTTTACCAGTCCCTTTTAAGCCGGAAACACATCAAACCATTGGACCCTAGTCGATTACCAAACCCACTTCCTAAAAATTTCAAACCTGATGCCCATTTCCATTTTCATCAAATTGTCGATCATACCACTAATCAGTGTTTCCACTTCAAAACATAATCTACGGTCTGATTGATCAGGGTATCATCATCCCACCAGCCAACCCTAAATGAAACACTACCCATAATCCACTCCCAAATTATACAAATGCCATCTTCTAAAAAAAGACCCAAAATTTGATCCATCTACCCAAATCTTACTGAGTAAATCACCCATCATTCCAATATACTCTCCTAAACCCTCCAACTTTGCCTATATTTTCTCCTGCACCCTGCCAGTTTTTCTGATAAGGCTTTGTTACTATTTACTAAAGCATGCATTGTTGTTCATACACTCTCTGGAGGGAAAGATATGGAATTGTCAGCAGTGTTGAGCTAGGTTCTAGAGTTCGGGATGAAATTTCCCTCAGAAATGACCATTAACTGTCAGATATTCAGTACACTATTCTTGGAAGCTCATAAATGGGATTGAGAGTCAGATAATTTGGTGGTACCTACCGATTCTTAGATAATGTGGTTCAGATTATGGCAGACTTATTCTGACCGACTGGTGAAATTCACAGCATGTTTGAGATACTTAATGCTTTAAAACTATAAGGGTGTCTGGTCCCTTCCCTTCTATATCTCCCCGTTGAATGGGAGGATTTATACGTAGAAGCCGTTGAGGTTATGGAGTGTATTGACTTTTCATACAAGGATTATGTCATTACCATTGGATGGGGGGACGAATTCATTGATTGGATGAAGAGCAAAGCCCAAAAAAATACTAGCTCAATTGTCAGCATATGTCGAATGATATCGTTTAAGGAGATGCTAGGAGAAATCAACAAGGTGGCTGAATAACCTGAGATCAATGAGGAAACATGGTTTTTATTTTTCCCCTCTTTTTTGAACCATAAGACCAGGTAAGGGAGGCCTTACCAATTTCCAAACCCACTACCATTTGCAATCGATAAAGGAAAGGTGTTCAGATTCTTCTTATGTCAGAAATGACCCTCGAGGAGAGCAAGATCCTCGAAAAAGACCCAAGGTAACATCACCTGGTGGGGACTCTTTATGTCTTCCTAGCTGTACTGGAATTCCCTAATCAAATTACTCACTAGACCCACTGTCCCTCCTTCCACCACACCAGAAAAAGCAGTGAATCTGGTTGGATCCCTAACCTTTACTATAACGCTCTCCATTTTTTAAGAAGAAATACCTAAGATTGGGCCAAACCATAACTATGCTCTCAATATGTCTGTCAAATTCATAGGAAAGACCATTCCACTCTCACTTGTCGATAATGGATTAGCTCTTAATGTTTGTTCACTAAGAACCCTCTATTGCTTAGGACTGAAAGTGAGCAAACTTGCTCCAACCTCTACTGCGGTGAGTGCTTATGATAATACTCGTCAAAAAGTAATGGGATCCATAAAGTTTATAATATAGGATGGCTCCATAAATCCTATTATTGAGTTCCAAGTCATCAACATCTCGACTTATTTCAATCTATTATTTAGATGATCGTAGCTCCATAGTATCAAGGGTGTGTTTTCTTCCTTTCATCAGAAACTGAAGTTCTTCGCCAATGGACATGTCTTCACCATCTTAGGTGATGGCGATAATACAAAGAATTCAAGCACCAGTAATCCATTACTTGAGATACATCACAGGGTTAATGATATACTTATGTCAGGTTTTCGAGTTGAACCACTTTTAATCCCAGCAGAAGGGACGACTTCAAAGATAGGTTTTGTCCAGAGTATAACCCTCATGACAATGTTAATGTAATCCAGATGTTAAAAAACATGCACTTCTTGCCCGAACTGGGGCAGGGACGATGATAACAGGGGATACTTGAACCCATTGTATTGAAAAATATTTTCCTCCTTGTGGCTTGGGTTACTAGCCATCAGTAGAAGAACTCAGAATGCTTCGCCAACCCCGACTGAAGAGAAGTCTAGAAGGCATCAAGACTGTCATAGGAGAATACTTGAAGGGAAGATTCATCAGAGAGGGTGAATATTTCCCTTTTTGTGGATTTCCCAAATAGTGGTATAATCATGTGGATAAGAAGATGAAACTATGAATAAAGATCTTTTTCCAAGACAGCTAGTCATGGGCCGAAAGTTCCCAGCATCATGTGCAACCACTCATTGTAAAGACTCTGGCTAATACCGGAGATTCTGAGGGAAGTGACTCCGAGGATTTATTCAACTTGTAGAAATTGGGAATAACACTCTGTATGGTCAACTCAAGCTCTATATCATTGAATCCATCCCGCCTGATTAAAGCTATTGATGCACCTCTCCTCAACTGGAATGTTGTGTCGGTTCCACCCTCTGAGATTCAACCCAACTATGATGTTTATCCCATTTCTTCTATTTTTTTCCTCCGTATTCTGATTTAATCGATACCTCTTTCAATGAGGTTATAGACGTTATTTTCTTAATAATGAAATAAACCAAGATTTTGAGTTTCTTGTTATGCCTTACATTAATTGTCTTGATTCTAATCAAACTCTCAATGATGATGATTTTGCAAATGAAAAATTCCTAACTGATCTTAATAAGGTTAATAACAAACAACATAACAACATTCAAGTTAATGAAAATGAAATTATTATTATTAATCTCAGTTCTAGTAGCCAACTGAGCGAGATTAGGATAGAGTCCATCCTTGATGAGAATGAGCGTTCATAACTCAAAGAATTACTGAAGGAATTTATGGATGTCTTCGCATGGTCCTATGATGACATGCCCGGTATTGATCTCGAGATAACTCAGCACGAGATTCTAACTCTCCCAGAATGCAAACTGATCAAACAGAATCTGCGAAAGATCCACACCAAATGGTCGCTCAAGATTAAAGAAGAAGTAATCAAACCGTTGAATGTTGGTTTCATTCGTATGATCGAATACCCCACATGGATAAAAAATAAAGTACCCATGCCAAAATCAGGAGGAATGGTTCACATGTACATTTCTATTGAGACTTGAACAAGGCCTCTCCGAAAGATGATTACCTGTTACCCAATATTGACATAATTGTTGACAACATAGCCAGTCACGTTCTTAAGTCATTCATTGATGGGTTTTGCCAGATATAACCAGATCAATATGCACCTGGATCATTAAGAGAAAGCCGCATTCATCACTTCATGGGGAACCTTTTGCTACACCGTCATGCCATTTGGTCTAAAAAATATAGGGGCTACCTACCAAAGGGTTACCATAACCATATTAAATGATCTTGCATGATCTATTACCCAAAGAAGTTGAGGTCTATGTGGATGATATGATTATTAAGTCAAAGACTAGGGAAGGTCATTTTATCGCTCTCTAAAAGTTCTTCGAATGACTACGACAATATCATATACGACTTAACCCATAGACCTGTGTCTTTGAAGTTACCAAAGGAAAGATCTTGGGATTCATGGTTAGCAAAAAAGGAATTAAAATAGATCTTGCCAAGTTGAAATCAATACTTGGAATTCCACTACCCCGAATGGAGAAGGATGTCCGGGGATTTCTTGGGAAATTACAATATATTAGTTGGTTCATCAGTCAGTTGAGTTCTATCTGTGAACCCATCTTTAAACTTCTCCGAAAGTATTCCACTAAGGTTTTGAACGATGCTTGCCAATAAGATTTTGATTAAATCAATCAATACTTAACCCGACCTCCAGGACTCGTGCCACCACAATCGGGTCTTACCCTACTCTTATACCTGACTGTAACAGACACCTATATTGGGGCTTTACTAGACCAATACCTTGAAGAATCATGCAAAGAGAGAGTCATATACTATCCCAATTGCAAGTTGGCCGGGTATGAATTTAACTATAAAGCCTTAGAAAAAGCATGTGTCGCCCTTGTCTGGGTCACCCAAAAACTATGACACTATATGCTTGCTTTTCCCATCAAACTTATATCCCAAAAAGATCCCATTCAGTACCTATTCAGGAAACCTGCCTTATCTAGCCAAATGTCCGAATGGTTGATGCTTATAGCTAAATTGGATATTGTGCATGTCACGTAAAAAGCCATGAAAGGAAGAGCCATCTCTTACTACCTAGCTGACTACCCTATCAAAGAAACTGATGTTTGGATTTTTGAGTTCTCGAATAAGAATATCCTTTGTACCTACCAAGAAGACCTCCGTTGGAAAATGTTCTTTGACAGCACCACCAATAAGAAGGGTATCTCATTGAGATAATCTTAATTGTCCTTGATGACTCCCATTCTCCTATTTCCATTAAGTTGGATTTTTCCTGTACCAACAACATGACTGAATATGAGGTATGCACAATAGGCCTCAAGGTCGCCCTCGAGTAAAGAATTCGATACCTAGATGTCTATGGGGATTGACCCCTCATTATCAGTCAAGTACTCTAGAGATGGAAAGTCAAGAAACTCTTACCCTTTCATGCCCACCTAAAATAGATGGCCTCCCAATTCAAAGATATCACCTTCCACTACCTGCCCCGAACAAAGAATAACCTAGATGATGCCCTTGCTACATTAGCCTCCATGGTTGATATGCTCGTTGGAATAATAATGGCCCCTTTCCTACTCCAAAAGTAAGCTAAACCTACCCATTGCTACCACATTGAGATAGTCACACAAGAATATCTTGAAACAGTCGATTGTTGGTACTATGAAATTTGGTTCCTTCTTAAGCATGATAAATATCCCCAAGATTCTAACAAAAAAGATAGAGAAAACCTCCACATAGTGGCTACCCAGTACATTATCTATGATAAAGCATTGTTCAAGAGAAACTTAGATAGAACCCATTTACAGTGAATCACAAGGTCTGACATTGAAGATATGATACAAAAAATCCACAGAGGGGAATGCAAACCCCACATGAGTAGCTATAAGCTCGCCAATAAAATCATCCTATAGGGTTATTACTGTACTACCATGGTTCAGGATTGCACCGCCTATGTTCGGAGATGTCTTAAATGCTAATACTTTCCCAACCTCTAGCATTTGCCTCCACGGGAATTGTACAACATGACTTTTCCATGGTCGTTCTTTACATGGGGCATCAACATTATAGGGAAGGTTACACCCAAGGCCTCCAACGGGCATGAATTAAGCTTGGTTGCCATTGAATACTTCACCAAATGGGTCGAAGACGAGTCATACGCAGTTCTAAATGCCAAAAAAGTGGCCATGTTCATCCCAAAAAATATCATCTGCCGATATAGGATCCCACATGAGCTAGTAACGGATAACGGTTTACAATTTAAAGCACAAGTCACAAAAGTGTTCAAAAAAATGGGATCCATAGGCACAAATCTTCTCCTTATCGACCATAAACCAACGGTGCAGTTGAAGCCACCAATGAGAACCTCAAAGCCATCATCAACAAAATAACAGAGAGTTGTCAAAATTGGGCCGATCGGATCACTTACGCCCTCTAGGGCTACCACACTTCAATTAGAACATCTATTAGGGCTACCCCTTACTCTTGGTATATGTCATGGAAGTAGTCCTCTGTAGAGCTAAAAATTACTTCACTGCGTGTCATGCTTGAATGCAAAGTCAGCGAGGAAATCTGGCATCAAAGCCGTCTTGATAAATTGTCACTTTTAGACCAAAGGAGAGTGAAGGCCCTATATCACATACAAATATACCATCGCTGGACAGTACGATCATTTAACAAGAGAGTCAAGGACTGTAGTGTTCGAGAAGAGGATTTAGCCTTTAAGAAATAGCGGAACCCATCTGGGACCCCAGACGGAAATTCAAGCCCAATTAGAGTGGCCCCTACATTGTAAAGAATATCCTATCCAGTGGCATCGTTATGCTCACCGACCTTGATGGGGAAGAGATGGCCCGTACAGTCAACCTGGACTATCTCAAGAATTTCTACCCTTAATTTCGGTGCACTACGAGTCCTCGCATCTCCATTCTATTCTAAAAAAAATCTTCATCCCCTACTCAGAATTATGTGGGGCCTGATCCTTTAAAATCTTTTTAATTTCAACCCATAAATTTTTTAAAACCCCCATAGGAACGTAGGCATCTCATACTCTTTACATGAGCACGGCCCCCTTCTTTTTCATAAAATTTTATTATTTTCTTAACCCCGAGAACAACAATTCATTTTATCATTAACATGAACAAAAGGATTATGTATGCCTTACCGATTGGTATAGATATTTCAAATGAAAAAATCATCAAGAGGCACAACAATATAATTAAATTCTTCTTTACTTCATTAATTATGTTACAAATTACATTAACTTATGGAGTCAAATAACTTCCCCTGCTAAACTAAAGTCAAACAGAAACCAATTACTCCTAAAATAACCTTCCCAAAGTTATTCCGACCAGATACATAACAAAAGCTTCATAAATAAATTCCCCAGGGATTTTACCCACAGCTTCTAGAGACCACGTCATGGGGCCCCTAAATCTCGCCTGTCTATATAGAATGCCGCAGGAGCTCTATGGAACGGTAAGCCTGGACCAACCTAGGGAAAACAAAAACACCTCCATCCATGGTGTCATATATGGCGAACCACCTTTGCTCGGTCTCCATAGCCAGCATCTTGGCAACTACTCTTCTCCACAACCACTTTTCATTTAGCCACCGAAAACATGTCAGACTCTACCAATAAACTAGGAAGGATGGGACGAAGATCGAAGATTCTCCCACAGAGAGCCCAGCAGCATGTGGAGATGCTCTGTTAGATCCTCCATAGGAAAGAAATCTAATGTTAGAGATGTCACAATCTACTCCCAACCAAATTAGCGCAAGAGCCGCTAGGTAAAGTAGAAAGAAGATTGTTGAAGGCCAACCAACTGAACATACTGATATTCCCCCAGTTTTAGAATGGGAAGAAGCTACTCCCACCAAGGCACTGACCAACACAAGCCTCGATCCCTGTGCTCCATAAATTAGTTATTCCTACTCTCAATATCCAAGCCTACATTGATAAAAAAAAAGTGAAGTTTGACACACCTGCCAAGGGATATTCAGGAGGGACCACCATATGAAATATCTCCGACGATCACATGAACAACATTACAGGGCTACCCTTCAAGAAATCAGAATGGCCTTCCCGCTAGGCATCCAGGCCATTCAGAGTCTCCACCAATACCTCCGCTACAGGATTATGACGCCATGACATCCATAAAGTGATGGTTGCGAGTTATGGATCCACCAACAATTTTCCAGTCACTAATAGTAATTTTGAAATTAAGCCCAAATGGACGGATCCATCATAGCCAACATCACCAACATCTTGCTAATGCACAAAATGCAGCACGACAGAGAGGGAAATCATTCTTCCCGTAACCAGTGACTTAACCGCGAAAGGAGAGATATAGAGAAGTATCATTAATAACTCCCAAGAAAACTGAGAAAATTCAGGCATGGCTGCTGCAACACTGGGATTTATCCCCAATATGACAAAGAACTCTTCATAAGCAGGACATACTTTGTCCAAGACAAAGAGAAAGACATGGTCTTCAGGATGCCAAAATTCCACTACTGCCATCAGCATATTCCATTCAATAGGCCGGTTGCACCCTAATGAGACTCGATGCATGTTGAAAGCATCGTAGTCGACAATGTATGAGCACATCGTCTCTGAGTTTTTGAGGTAGGTAGAAAATTCAACACTTTCGGGGAGAGACATATCAAAAAATGCCGAGACAAGAAGCAGAAGAATTCAAAAGAGAAGGAATGTGGAGGGGTGAAAGAAATGATCGACCCTTACCCCCTATTTATACCTTGAAAACCTCAACCAAAGACAAAAGTCCTATAGGTTTTGGAGGAAAACTTACCTTATCAAGTACCATGCCATTGAAGAAAGTAAAATCAAAGCCTTAGGTTGATTAGACTGGACTAACATGCCGAGAGGGAGGACATAGTGAATGTCGATCGGCAACCCCTATTTGGGGAAGAATCCCCTTTTCCCTTTTTGTCAAAATCAAAAAACTCAATAAAAATAATTTTATTCTAGGAATTAAGAATTTCATTCTCCCTATATTTTTACTTATCCTATTTTAAAATAAATTTTCTCTCCAATCACTCTAAATTCTTTTTCAAGGACTCATTAGCATAGTAAAGGAGCATATGCATTAAGTCACTAAAGAAAAAAAATAACAAAACCTTCATTTTATTGCATAAATATTGTTTTATTACATTTTTCTTGCAGTAAAGGAAAAATACAATGGGACTCAACCTGAACCCACCAAACTCTCTCTCTCTCACCTATATTCACCCAAATTATCTCTATCTCTCTCTCTCTCTCTCTCTCTCTCTCTCTCTCTCTCTCTCTCTCTCTCTATCTATCTATCTATCTATCAATCTATCTATCTATCTATCTATCTATCTATCTATCTATCTATCTATCTATCTATCTATCTATCTATCTATCTATCTATCTATCTATCTATCTATCTATCTATCTATCTATCTATCTATCTCTCTAAGAACCTCTGTCCTAGTGGTGAGCTCGCTTTCCTCGATGACGAGATGACGTATTAGCAATCCATGAACCATACCCCTCCTCAGACAAGGTAGATAGCACCAAGCAAAAAGTAACCGGGATCGACTCGCGAATGTGATCACTCGCAGAAGCTACCCAATCTCGAATATCCCTCAGCTAGTTGCTCGACACCCGAATGTGCTATAAGAATAATAGAAAAGAGAAAATCACTCAGTCTGAGGAAAATAAAGAAATAAAAAAATCAAAAGACAGAGGTGAAAGGTATACCGTTGGCTAAAATAAAAGGTCGCCAAAGTCAGGCTCCCCCGGTAAAAAAGAGGGATGTTTGAAAACACCCTCAAAAATGGAAAAAACCATAAGTGTACAACGTCGCCTCTAAGAAACCTCCCAACAAAAGCAGAATAAACAAATGGGCCATCTGTCATACCTTCCTCCCATTCGTCTTATCGATCTGTCAACTCACCAACAACTCCCTCAAAGGGACAAACGAATATAGTCATTAGAGACTATCCTCTCTACATCACCTAACGCCACCTCCACTGCCACTAGCATCACCCACAAGATCATGTCCACCTCTATCTGGACCCCCTCGCAGTCTAGCCCCCGTAACTGCTGCACATTAATAGGAGTCACTGTCATCTCCCCGAAGCCAAAATGCATGGTGTGGGTGGTTTCCCACCACCTCTCCCCTAAAGCGCAAAGGACAACCATAGAACGAGGCGTCTCATCTAGTGAAAACTTTAACCTACCAAAATCGACTGATGACACTAGCCAACATACCACCAGCAGGAGGCCCTCCCAGACATCATTAACCCAATCATCTTTCAAGAATGTAAGCTAAACGTAGAGATATCAGATTGTCAAAGACAAAAAGGAAAAACCCTTATCAAAATTTAAAGAAATTAGGAAATATCACCAAGAAAGAAGAAAAGAATACAAAAGGTCATCAACACTTACATAGCCTCCAGGGTTCACCAAACTAGAGGATCGATGTCTCGTCGGCTCAAGCAAAAGAATCCTCTCATCTGCCGTCGGCTCGAACGAATTGAATGCATTCTCACTACCCAACTTCAGGGGCACCCTAGCCCTCCATTCCAAGTTCGTACAGTCGTCGACATTTATCCATGCCATGTGTGTCTCGCTACTTGAGAAAGTAGCCATTTCTTGGTTTTGGAACGCTAAAATAATTTGCAAAAAGAAGTAGCATAAGGGAGAAAGTTTGGAAGGTGTGAAAATGAGGAGATCCCACCCCCTTTTATAGGAGGCTAATGGGAAACATACCGATCGACACTATCCCTTCACCTGCTCGAAGTACCCCAAAAGACTATGCTATTGCCGTTTGGCACATCCTACACTCTGTCGGTCGGCACCCTCCTTAAAATTTTGTACAAAAATGCCAAAAATTCCCAAAAATCCCTAGAAAATTCCTAAAATTACCAAATGAATTTTAGAACCTTTTTCACCAAGAAAAACATTTTTACCGTTCTTATTTCCCCAGTGGAACACTTACTTGCCCTTTATTACACAAATTCACAAAATCAATTAATATCTCCCCAGTAACGTCTGCAAAGGACACCGTAAAAATTCCTCAACAAAGAAACATCCAATCCTCAAATTAATTCCTATTCCCCATCAGAACCTAAAATTCAAAATCAAATGCTCCACACAAGATAATTTCCCCAGTGGAGTCTCCAAGTTCGAACTTAACCCCTCAGAATTGGCTTCGACTTGCAGAATTGGTCATCTCTACTTAAGCCCTCAGAATTGACTTTGAACCGCAGAATTGGTCATCCCTACTTAAACCCTCAAAATTGGCTTCGAACTGCCCGAATTGGTCATCTATAATTAAGCCCTCAGAATTGGCTTTGACCTGCAGAATTGGTCATCTCTACTTAATCCCACAGAATTTGTTGTACCCCGTAAAATTGGTCACCCATACTAAAGGTCCTCATAATTTACCTCGGCCCATGGAATTGGTCACTTCAACTTAATCCTCAGAATCGACTTCGACCCGTAGAATTAGTCTCTCCCACTTAAGATCCTCAAAATTGGTCACTTTTACTTAAGGGCTTCATAATTGACCTCGACCCATAGAATTGGTCATTACAACTTAAGACCTCAGAATTGGCTTCGACCTGCAAAATTGGTCATCCCTGCTTAGGTCCTTAGAATTAACCTTGAACCGCATAATTGGTAGCTTCAACTTAAGGTCCTCATATTGACCTTGGCCCACATAATTGGATGCTCCCTACCCTAGGTCCTCAAAATTGACCTCGGCCCACGAAATTGATCACCCCCATAATTTCTTAGGTACTCAGAATCAACCTCAAACCTCTGAAATGGTAGTCCTTGACCTTATGAATCGGTCATCCTCGTCCCTTAGATCTGTAGAATCGATCTCTTTCCCAAACATCGTGTGGCATCTATTTTATAATTTTAACTTATTCCAAGTTCATTCGTTGAGGGGCTGTATAAACACCACATTCTAGGACCCCCTAAGTCTCTTATTAGGTTCCTAGATTTCACTACAAACACTAGGTCACACTCCGAGTACCTATTTAGAGGCCATCGAGCGCTCTCGAGTCTTGTTTAACTCTGGTTAACTCTATTATTAGAGCAAAATCTCAATGAATCTAATAAAATATCGAAACCCCCTTTTCCACAGTCTACCCTATGCGTGAATCGGTATAATGGTTTGGATGAACGGAGTATTTTACCATCGAAAATCAATCTAGAGGCCACCGATCGCTCCCGGGCCCTAATTTCACCCCAATTAACTTCATCACCAGATAAAAATCTCTTTGAATCTTCTAAGGGAACTGAAAACCCTTCCAATGGTCTACCCCGTGCATAAAACGGCATAACCATTAAGACGAACGATCCATATTCCCTAAAAAATTGATTCGGAGGCCATTGGGAACTCCCGAGCTCTGTTTAACCAAGGCCATCTCTTTATCTCAAATGATACTGAATGAATCTTTGAAGGGCACTGAATACCCTTTCCAACAGTCCACCCCATGTGTGAATTAGCCTTATGGTACGGATGAATGAACCATTTTACTCTGAGAGGTCACCGACACTTCCAAGCCCCGGTTGACCATTGTCAACTTTTCTAACCAAGCGAAGCTCTTTGAAATGTAGATTTACCTCACATAACCTCTCCAATGGTCCATCCCGTGCATAATTCTGACTTACCGTTCAGACGAACGAACTTTTTTTGTCCGATGATCTCCCGTTCAAAAGATCGATGTGCACTTTCGAGTCACATTTGACCTAAATTCAACTCCCGAACCCGGGAGAAGTCCAAGAAATCTTGAAGGTATCTTAATTAAATTTCTAATGGTATGCCTGGTGCACAATTTGGATCAACGTAGTGCGTTTTATGACCTTTTTTCAAAAAAATCTACACGAGAGTGTCGATTAGCTGGTCCGTTTCCCTGCCTATCGACAATGTGCCTAGGGTTACCTGTTGATTGGAAGGGTTGGGACCATTCCAATCGACACCACCCCTGACCCTATAAATAGAGGGCATGACGTCACTCCCAAATCACACCTTAGATCCATCAGCATCAGTGATCTCAGCAATATTCTCTTGCAATCAACGAAGTTTCCTTATGTAAAATTCCATTCAATCTTACATTCCCATCCTTTTTGATGATGCCTAAATCAGCACCACCAGGTAAGGTGTTTTCAAGCTCAATATAGGAATAACAATGGTAGCACAGTTATGTAAAAGGTAAGAGAATGATGATGAAATATCCTCCCCACATGTCACTGTCACATGTAAGGAATGATGATGAAATATCCTCCCCACATGTGGAGAATAATCTTGTTACAACTGATTTGTGCCCATGTGTCCTTATCCAAATGTTAACAGATGCTCGGTCGCCATATTGGTGCATGACCTCGGCCTGGGAGAGGCCGAGATGTAAAGGCTTGATATTCGTTCAATCCGAGATGTGCCATAGGGAGTCTCGGCCGGATCTCAGCCGTGACATTATGCTGGGGGTACACTCGGTCGAGGTTGCCATACCCAGGTATATGAGAATGTTGTCGATGCCTGTGATGCGCGTAGTGCCCATTGGAAATGTAGGTGGTAGTGTCGGCCTGGGCCGACCTTACTAAGGCTGAGGGCTGATATCGTGGGCTCATGGCTTACCCAGGGTCGGTCAATATCTCGACCATCACCTCTGCCGAGGTTGGTGTCTCTAGGCCGAGGTTACACTTGGGGCATATCAATCACCCCCCCAGCCCCTAGTTATATGTGTGGGAAGGTAACTAGGGGATTAGTATGCATCCGAGGCCTGTCTTCCTACGAACGAGTACTTTCTTGACACTTGTCCAATGTTGGAGCATGCTCTCTTGGTAGGCGTGTGCTGTCAGCCGCCCTTTGGGGCTCCGAAGGCAATGATGGGCCTTGGGAAACGTGCCCATGTTTTTAAGGGTTTCAAAACCCATTTTCCCTCCTTCTTCTTCATTTCTTCTCTCCTATGCGCGATTTCTTCCTCTAAAGCTTCTCTACTCAAAGCTCTTCTGCCGAGGCCTTTGTTGGTTTTTTTCTCGAGTTTTCTTTATTTGCCCTCATCGTTTCATTTCCAGGTATTTTCTCCCTTCCATTTCCTTTGTTTTTCGCTTTTGGTTTGCATTTTCCGGCGAATTTCTAAGTTTTCCGACGAGCACCATAGTTTCAGGTGAACAACATTCGCTTTAAACTTCTAAGTTTGATCTTTAGACCCCTTTATTTTACAAGTCAATCCTGTTTGTAGTTTTAGGAGTTATTCCTTAAGTTTAGGGTCGTCCTCTGATGCTGAGACCTTTATACCAGCTTCTTGAGGATTTCCCCTCTCTTAGAGAGAAGACTCTAGAAAAGATTAGGCAAATAGAAAGGGCCCAAGAGGAGGCTCGTAGGTTGCAAGAATTTCCTATTAGACCTATCTTTCCCCCACCTCTCAAGGTGGTATATCCTGATCCCCCTGAGTTCTTCTATCAGACAAAGGTCCCTGCCGACCCCATACCGATGTCTGAGTCTTTGTCTTCCACCTCAGACCCTATGTCTGTGGACTCATTTCAGGAAGCCATGGATTTCACACCTCGGCCTGGTCAGGCCCCTGATCAGGCCAAGGTCTCCAGTCAAGCCTCATCCCATAATGGCTCAAGCACCTCAGCCTCTTCTTCAGAGGTTGAAATTGTTGAGCCGAGTGTGGCTGTGCCACCCATTCTTGATGCCATCCCCCTGTCGGCCATCACAGGTGCGGAGTTCGTTCAGAGATTTGCTAGTAACCCATATACATCTGCTCCGGCCGACGTTGAGCTTGATGATGATGAAGATGCTGAAAGCGATGTGGACGTCTCTGAGGTGGTCGAGATCGATAGCATGTTAACTGAGGTGGATCTACTGTGCTTCAGATATTTATACTCCATTAGTCCCTCCATAAAATTAAGGAGACCTCTGAGGGAAGAGAGGGCCTATCACGGCCGAGATGGAGAAATCTGCTTGTATGAGCAGATGTTTAAGTTAGGGTTTCGCCTACCCATTCATCCCATCGTCAAATCCATACTCTCCTATATCAATTTGGCTCCCTCACAGCTGTCCCCCAACGCCTGGAAAGTCATCATAGGGGCCATTATCTTATGGAGGGTAGTCCACCACTCTGACCTCCCAGTTCAGGTCTTTGCTGGTTGTTATGTCCCAACCTCGGCCAAAAACCATCCGAGCTACTATCATTTGTGGCTCGGAGGCCTGAGAAGAAAATTCTCCAGGTGACTCAGACCTCAAACCATAATTGGAAGCCCCGCTATTTTTTCGCCTCTGGACCATGGGAATTTGGCCCATGCGTTCCCTCTTCCACACTTGAGGATACCCCTCAAATGGGGTAAGTACTCCATGTCTGCCAGGGCCGACCCTGGTCTAAGTTTTCAGAATATCCAGAAGGTGAAGGCCCTGCAAGACCAAGGGGCACATGGTCTTTTTGTTAAGTTCGAACATTTGCTGACCCCCCATTATCTCTCGGGGACGGGCCTAGGGGGAAGTCCCCTTGTTGACTTTGGTAAGGATTTTTCTTTTAAGTTTAACCTCTGAACTCATTCATATCTGATCTCTAACCCATATATTTTAACTTTTGCAGAGCGACCAAAAGGCATTCCAGACGAACTGTGGGAGATGGCTGCACCGAGCTTAGCGAGACTCGCCAAAAAAGCCAGTTTGAACGCTCTTCCCCCAGCTCCCTCTAGATCCAAATCTCAGGCCTCAAAGAAGAGGGCCCCAGAAGCCCCTGCCTCTGAGGATCAGAGGCCGACCTTGAGACAGAAGAAGGCCTCTGATGCTGCAATTCCAATATCCTCGGTCGATGCACTGTCGGCCCGCCTGGCCCAACTGAAGTTATCTGACAACATTGTTGGCCATAGTCAGCAGGCCCTTGACGCCATCGGCTCTACAATGACCGAGGCTGACAAGCGCTTTTTTAGGTCTCTGGATACACCATTACTGGTTGAGTTCGGCCTTCACAGAGCCATTCAGGTACGTCTTGATCTCTCGTCAAAATTTTATAAGTGCAACATCTGACTTTTCTCCAGCTTAACCTATTCTTTAAATGTGCAGTGAGTGGCTGCTATGCACCACCTATCGAACTGGACTCTGAGGAAATTTCCCCTCATCTAGAAGGGGCAAGAGGCCGAGAAGGTTCAGAGTGCCCTAAATGCTGAGGTCGACCGTCTGAAATCAGAGCTGCAGAACTCTAAAAATAAGGTTAAGGGGTTGGAAATAGACATTTCTCTGCTCGTCAAAGATCATGCCAAAGCCCTGAAGGCCAAAGATGACGTTCTGCAACAGAAGGTCAGCTCGGCTGTCAAGGCTACCCTCGAAGATGCCTCAGATAAAATAATTTTTGACTATAAGGCGTCGGACGAATTCATGGGTTTTGGCTTTGAATATCTTGAAAGAGGTATCAAGGCCACTACCAAATGGGATGAAATTAGGGAGAGGGAGGTCGGTACTCTAAAGTCCTCTGACTTTGTGGGTCTCGGCTTTGCTGACCCTCAGTTTGCTCAGGTACTTCAAGAGGTGGAAGACGAGGCTGCTGCTCCTGCTGAGACTGCAACTCTGGGAGGGACCGAGGTCGGAGGGGCAGACCATACTGATGACGTGGCCGGGGTGACTAATGCTGATCAAGCCAATCAGGCAGAGGCTGTTAATGTTCTCCCCCCAAACCTTTAGGATTTGTAACTTGTAATTCATAACTTGTAACTCGTAACTTGTAACACCATGGTATTTTGTATTTAAGGAATATTTGTTACTTCTTTGTATTTCAACCTCTGAATGCTATATATATTCCCTTTATTGAATGCCATGTGATCTCTTCTATTATTTTGTTGAAGTGATGTCTTGTTTATACTCAGTCAATAATTCTGACCTCAGGTCTCTTCACCACTGAATTGTAGTTAGGCTCTGAGGTCATCAACTAAGATGTTATCCTCATAATTAATCTCACCAAATTAATGATGTTAAGAGTCTGAGGTCATCTAACTAGGGTGTCTGAGCTCAGACCTCGTCACCACCGAGTGATGTTATGAAGGTCTGAGGTCGTCACCTAAGACGTCTGAGATTAGACCTCTTCACCACTGAGTGATGTTATGAAGGTCTGAGGTCATCACCTAAGATGCTTGCCTCAGAATTAATCTCACCAAATTAATGATGTTAAGAGTCTGAGGTCATCTGCTAAGGTGTCTGAGCTCAGACCTCGTCACCACCGAGTGATGTTATGAAGGTCTGAGGTCATCACCTAAGACGTTATCCTCACAATTAATCTCACCAAATTAATGATGTTAAGGGTCTGAGGTTATCTGTTAAGGTGTCTGAACTCAGACCTCATCACTACCGAGTGATGTTATGAAGGTCTGAGGTCATCACCTAAGACGTTATCCTCATAATTAATTTCACCAAATTAATGATGTTAAGAGTCTGAGGTCATCTAACTAGGGTGTCTGAGCTCAAACCTCATCACTACCGAGTGATGTTATGAAGGTTCGAGGTCATCACCTAAGATGCTTGCCTCAGAATTAATCTCACCAAATTAATGATGTTAAGATTCTGAGGTCATCTGCTAAGGTGTCTGAGCTCAGACCTCGTCACCACCGAGTGATGTTATGAAGGTCTGAGGTCGTCACCTAAGACGTTATCCTCATAATTAATCTCACCAAATTAATGATGTTAAGGGTCTGAGGTCATCTGTAAAGGTGTCTGAGCTCAGACCTCGTCACCACCGAGTGATGTTATGAAGGTTTGAGGTCGTCACCTAAGACGTTATCCTCATAATTAATTTCACCAAATTAATGATGTTAAGAGTCTGAGGTCATCTAACTAGGGTGTCTGAGCTCAGACCTCGTCACCACCGAGTGATGTTATGAAGGTCTGAGGTTATCACCTAAGATGCTTGCCTCAGAATTAATCTCACCAAATTAATGATGTTAAGAGTCTGAGGTCATCTGCTAAGGTGTCTGAGCTCACACCTCATCACCACCGAGTGATGTTATGAAGGTCTGAGGTCACCACCTAAGACGTTATCCTCATAATTAATCTCACCAAATTAATGATGTTAAGGGTCTGAGGTCATCTGTTAAGGTGACTGAGCTCAGACCTCGTCACCACCGAGTGATGTTATGAAGGTCTGAGGTCGTCACCTAAGACGTTATCCTCATAATTAATTTCACCAAATTAATGATGTTAAGAGTCTGAGGTCATCTGCTAAGGTGTCTGAGCTCAGACCTCGTCACCACCGAGTGATGTTATGAAGGTCTGAGGTCGTCACCTAAGACGTTATCCTCATAATTAATCTCACCAAATTAATGATGTTAAGAGTCTGAGGTCATCTGCTAAGGTGTCTGGGCTCAGACCTCTTCACCACGGAGTGATGTTATGAAGGTCTGAGGTCGTCACCTAAGATGTTATCCCCATAATATATCTCTGGTCTAAGAATGAAGCAAGAACTGTTATGGAAACTGATCTTTATTAATAACCTCTTCTCAGTAAGATAGTACATTTACATAAAATTCTACGCAACATCATATGTAATATCTCTTTAGGTGGTCAGCGTTCCATGGGTTAGTGAAAGGTTCTCCTTCTAGGTTTTCTAGCCTGTAAGTGCCAGGCACAACCTCTTCTGTTACTTTGTAGGGGCCATGCCAGTTCGAGTGTAGCTTATTTGCCTTTTGAATGGTCTTCTTTAGCACTAGGTCTCCTACTACAATGGGTATTGACTTCACCCTTTGGTTGTAGAATTTCGCTGCCCGCTGCTGGTAGGATACTTTTCTGACCTCTGCGTCTTCTCTTCTTTCTTCGATAAGATCCAGGTCTAGCCTCCTCTCTTCCCCATTGCTGTCTGGGTCGTAGGTATGAATCCGATGAGTTGGTAGTCCTACTTCCGTTGGTATGACGGCCTCTGAGCCATGTGTCAGCATGAATGGGGTTTCTCCTGTTGGTGTCCTTGTCGTGGTTCTGTAGGCCCATAACACAGCGTAGACCTCTTTTGTCCATCTCCCCTTCGCATCTTCTAACCTCTTCTTGATTCCATCCAAGATGGTTCTGTTTGTGACCTTGGTCTGGCCATTTGCCTAAGGTTGACCAGGAGATGAGAAGAACTATTTAATCCCCACTCTTAGGCAATACTTTTCTAAGGAGGAGTTCTTGAACTGGGTCCCATTATCCGAGATGAGAGTGTTTGGGAGGACAAATCTGCATATGATGTTCCTCTAAATGAACTAAAAGGTCTTCTGCTCTATAATTGTTATCATCGGTTCTGCCTCCACCCACTTTGAAAAGTATTCAATGGCAACTATCAAGAATCTATAGTTGTTGACAGCTCTTGGCAAAGGTCCTACCAAGTCAATTCCCCATACCGTAAATGGCCATGGAGAAGAGATTGACGTCATAGGCTGATGGGGTTGATGAGGGATAGTGTCAAACCTTTGACATTTATTGTACCTCTTCACATAGTCTGCAGCGTCCTTAGGCAAGGTAGTCCACCAGTATCCCTATGTGATGATCCTCTTGGCTAAGGTCCTTCCCCCTATGTGACTAGAGTAAGAACCCTCATGAACCTCTTGTAAGACCCGGGGTACTTCCATGGGATGCATACATATGAGGAGAGGCAATAGAAACCCCTTTTTGTACAAGACGTCTCCTATCATTGAGAACTTGGCAGCCCTGTACCTCAACTTTCTCCTTTCTAGCTTGGACTCAGGAAACTCTCCCTCTCTTAGGTATTTGATGAGCGGGTCGATCCATGAGTCTCCTAGGTTCACATTGTGACAAGGGCTACATACCTCGTCCTCCTCGATGGTTGCCTTTCCTAAGACCTCGATTGGAATGGTCCTTCCCATATTTGTCTTCACTGCTGAGGCCATCCTTGCCAATGCATCAGCGTGATTGTTGCTCAGTTGAGGCACTCTCTTCAGTTTTGCCTCTTCAAAATATTCTAACAACCTTCTTACCTTCTTCAAGTACTTGGACATCCTTTCATCTTTGGCCTCGTATACCCCCAATACTTGATTGACAACCAACCTTGAGTCGCTATGGAGTAGGAGTCGCTTTACTTGAAGAGTTGTTGCCAACAAGAGACCTGCTATCATGGCCTCATACTCGGAGTCGTTGTTTGAGGCCTGGAAGTTGAATCTCAAGGCGTATTCAATGTTGGCGCCATCTAGAGCCGAGAGTATTAGTCCCGCCCCGCTTCCACTGTCACAAGAAGATCCATCAACGAAGAGGCTCCAGACGTCTGTATCTGATGAGAAGACCCCTTCTCTCATAACCCCCTTCTTGAAGAGGTATCGATCCTCTTCGTTCTCTTCTATTCCGCTCCGGGTTTTGCCTGAGATGACCTCTTCCCGATCTCGAAAGACATTTGGTTTCGTCTCTTCCGAATCTCGAAAGACACTACGGTTTGTCTCTTCCGAATCTTGAAAGACACTACGGTTCGTCTCTTCGCCGTCATCTAAGCCTTTCTCAGTCTCAGCCTCTTCCCAGGTGAATTCTGAGACAAAGTCTGCGAGGGCCTGCCCTTTGATGGCTATCCTAGGCTGGTAGGTAAGATCATATTCTCCTAGTTCGATGGCCCAGGTCATCAATCTTCCGGACTTCTCAAGTTTGTGCAGAACCTGCCTTAGTGGGGAGTCAGTGAGGACTACCATGGAGTGAGCTTGGAAGTAAGGCTTCATTTTCCTTGAGGCATGCATTAGGGCATAAGCCAACTTCTCCATTCGGGGATAATTTTGTTCAGACCCTTGAAGGGCCTTACTGTTGAAGTACACAGGCCTCTGGACCCCATCCTCTTCCCGTATGATGGCCGCGCTGATGGCTGATTTAGAGACTGCCAGATATACAAATAACCTTTCCCCCGTGATGGGCCGAGACAGCAACAAGGGAGATCCCAAGTAGGACTTGAGTTGGTTGAAGAATTTTTCACACTCTTCGTCCCATTGGAAGGCCTTTCTTATAACTTTAAATAATGGAAGACACTTGTCTGTTGACCTAGAAACAAACCTGTTAAAGGGGAGCCACTCTTCCCGTGAGTCTCTGGACATCCTTGATACTCCTAGGAGTCTTCATGTCGAGCAATGCCTTAATTTTCTCAGGGTTCGCTTCAATCCCCCTCTGATTAATGATGAATCCCAGGAACTTCCCAGCTCCTACTCCGAAGACACACTTTGCCGGGTTGAGTTTCATTCTGTACGAGTCCATGACATCGAAGGTCTTCTCAAGGTCCGCTACGTGAGTACATGCTTTCAGGCTCTTCGTTATCATATCGTCTACATATACCTCCATGGTCTTACCTATTTTCTCTTCGAACATCTTATTGACAAGACGTTGATACATTACCCTCGCATTTTTCAGACCGAAGGGCATCACCTTGTAGCAGTACGTCCCTTTGTCAGTAACGAAGGCTGTCTTCTCAGAGTCTTCAGCATCCATGAAGATTTTGTTGTATCCTAAATAAGAGTCCATGAAGCTCATGAGCTCGTGCCCTGCCATTGCGTCCACCATCTGGTCTATCCTAGGTAAGGGATAACTGTCTTTCGGGCAAGACCTGTTCAGGTCAGTGAAATCTACACTCATTCGCCACTTCCCATCGGCCTTAGGCACGATGACTGCATTTAAGAGCCACTCCGGATAGGTAACCTCTCTTATGAACTCGGCCTCTTCCAACTTTTTTACCTATTCCCGGATGACATCGTACTTCTCCCTGGAGTAGACTCTTCATCTCTGCTTGATTGGCTTGGCATCTTTGTCCACGTTGAGCTTGTGGCTCATAACCTCAGGGTCGATGCCAGGCATGTCTGCGTGACTCCATGCGAAGACACTTTGTCTCCTCCTGAGGAAGTTTATCAGCTCTTCCTTGATTCCTGGCTCTAGGGCCTTACCGACCTGGACGATTTTTTCCGGCTCGTCCTCATTGAGGACGATGGATTCTACCTCTTCCACGGCCTCACCATTCTTCAATTTTGTTTCGTCTCTTGGGTCAAGAGTGTCAATGCTGTAAGTGGTGGTTGCTCTCTTATCGGCTTCTCTCTCTTCGGCCGAGTTGAAGTAACACTCTCGCGCCATGGTCTGGTCCCCTTGCACTTCCCCTACTCCATAAGGAGTCGGGAATTTTAGCATCTGATGGACCGTCGACGGCACAACTTCAAACTCTTTAAGGGCCACCCTTCCTATGATGAGGTTGTAGGACGAGAAGACATTTTCGTCCATAACGAAAAAGTTTATCTTCTTGGTCAGCCTCCTAGGCCACTCATCCCCCATCCGTACATCCATCTCATACATGCCCAATGGATGGACCTTTTCGCCACTGAAGCCTATCAATGGGTGATGATAGGGCACCAGCCTTGCCCTGCTAAGACCCAGGCTCTTGAAGCAAGGCCAGAACATCACGTCTGCTGAGCTTCCCCCGTCTATGAGGATCCTCCGTACCTCGCACCCATTCACCCTTGTTGTTATGACCAAAGGGTCATCATGGGGGGCTAAGATACCCTTGAAGTCGAGTCTGGAGAACCCCACTACGAGGGTGTCCATGTCTACCTTCTTCCTCTTCTCTACTGTATCAGAAGACGTTAGATTCACAACTTCGATCTTGGCCAATGACTTGGCCTCTGCTACATGAGCCTTCATGTCGGCTACCTCAGAGCCACCTCCTGTAAATCCCCCACATATAGTGCTAACACCAAAGGAGATCATACCGACCCTCTTCACCGGGGTGTTATCATCCTTTGGCGGAAGATCCGGGTCGTCTTCATCATCTCCTTCTGAATTATCGTCCCTTCTGGCCGGGACATTGCCACGGCATCTGTCATCTCTTCCACCCTTTGGAGCCTTACCATCCACATTCTTCCTCAGCTTTCTAGATTTCATCATCTTCTCAATCCCATCCTTTAAAGCCAAGCATCTATCTATGACATGGCCATGATCCTGATGGAACTAGCACCATAGGTTTTTGTTCCTCTTATGTGGCGGGGCCTTCAGTTTCTCAGGCCACCTCAGAGTCCGGTCAGTCTTAATCTCATTGAGGATGTGCTCACAGCTCACAGTCAGAGGAGTGTAATGAGCGAACTTGTCATCTCCTGACCTCTTCTTCCCCTCTTTCTTACCTTGGGACTTTCCCGTGCCACCGCGGTTCTCCTCCTCACACTTGGTGGCCATTGCCTCTTCCGCATTCATCAGTTTCCCTGCGGTTGCCAGCAGCTCCTCCATAGACCTAGGGGGTCTTCCGCCAGTTTCCACAATAGCTTCCCCTTCTGGAGGCCTCCTATAAGGGCGGTCATGGCTATGCTCTATTCATAATCTTCCACCTCCAATTTCTCTTTGTTGAATCTTGCTATGTAGTCTCTTAGCATCTCACCCTTGGCCTGTTTGACATACAGCAGGTGGGTAGTCTTCTTTTGGGGTCTTAACCCAAAGCAGAAGTTGTGGATGAACTGCTCAGCCAAGCCTTTGAAGTTCTCAATTGAGTTCTTTGGAAGGGAGGTGAACCAACTGTGCGCTGCCCCTGTCAAGGTCCCTGAGAAGGCCCTACACTTCATCTCATCGGGTATCGAGTAAATGTCTGCTGCCGACTGGTACATCTCGATATGGTGTACAGGGTTAGTGCTGCCATCATACTTGGGAGTCACTGTAGGAGGCTTGAACTTGGTTGGGGTTGGGAACCCCACTATCCTAGCCACAAATGGGGAGCCCTCTGAGTAACCCCTTTGTAATGGGTCCCTGCTTTTAATGAGATCTCCTATCTTCTCCTCAAGGCGTTGGATAGAATCATTCCAGGGTCTTCTGTCATGAACTTGGCCGAGGTTATCCCCTGCCACCTCCCTGCGATGGACAGAGGGTTTCCTAGCCACGACACGTTGGCTGTTGACCTCTTCCTGTTCCCTACCTCTTCTTTCATAGGGCCGGCCTTGGTCTGTCCGAGCCTGCCTATTCCCTCTCTGAGAGCCTGCTACGCTCCTTGACCTCGACAGCCTTTGTCTTAGATCATTCACCGCGCCCAGTCTCTCGAAGGCCGACCCTCTGCTCAACCTATCAAAGGCCGACCCTCTTTGTTGGGCCTCTTCACCTCTTCGGCCGAAACATCCTTGACTCTGCCTAAGAGGTCGTATAGTGTTATTTGACACCTCATACGGCTCCCAGCAGTCTTCTGGGGCTTCTTCAGCTTCTAGGTCATCATACCTGTCCTCTGGGCAAGGGTTTCCCTTCCTCCCCAGGCGCAAGCGCCTAGGGTCAGCAACGTCCCTTCTTCGCTGGGGTGCAGGCTGGTCCTTCATTGGCGCAGGCATCAGGATGAGGCTGAACTTCCGCCGGAGTGATCATATCCGGTGAGACTCCAGGTGGCCTCATCATAGTTTGACTAAGCTGAGCGAATTAATCCTTCATGGCTTGTTGTGTTGCATCTAAAGATTTCAAGGCCGCTGCTACCTCCGCCATTTCGAACTGGGGGGCGCCTGACTGGAGCTAGGCCCCCCGCCCCCGGGCGGCGGAAGAGGCAGCGGTAAGTCTGGTGCCATATGTTAACAATATAGATCTTGAGTAGCAAATGATCTTAGCACCTCACATGACCTCTTTTAATGGTGAAATAGCTCCACGCTAGGGGGAGGCCTAGTTCACCACCAGAGTCTCCGGTGAGGTTAAGCAGAAAAAAAGGAAGAGATAGCTTCTCGTTCCCACAGACGGCGCCAAAATGATGATGCCTAAATCAGCACCACCAGATAAGGTGTTTCCAAGCTCAATATAAGAATAACAATGGCAGCACAGTTATGTAAAAGGTAAGAGAATGAGGTGAGGAGAAGAGGAGAGTGCACCAGGATATAAGTGGTTCAGCCTAAATTGGCCTACGTCCACTGTGTGTGTGTGAATGATCTCACTGTAATAAGGCACTAATGGCCATGGATACAATCACTCAAGCTTTCTCTCTCTACTGTATACCTAGACAGAGTTTTTGCTAGGGTTGAATATCTGGGATCCTTTTGCAAGGTAGATGATGACCTCTATATATAGTACCTAGGGGGTGTAATGTACCCCCCATGCATGCAATGAACATGTGTGTGGTAGCCTCACCAATAGGGGGAAGCCACCTGTCACTGTCACATGTAAGGAATGATGATGAAATATCCTCCCCACGTGTGGAGAATAATTTTGTTACAACTGATTTGTGCCCATGTGTCCTTATCCAAATGTCAACAGATGCTCGGCCGCCATATTGGTGCATGACCTCGGCCTGGGAGAGTCCGAGATGTAAAGGCTTGATATTCGTTCAATCCGAGATGTGCCATAGGGAGTCTCGGACTGATCTCAGCCGAGACATTATGCTGGGGGTCGGCCCCAGCCGAGGTTGGACCGATTCCATGTTGAAGATTACCAAGGCTTCTTGTCACCTCGGCCCCAGCCGAGGTTGGACTGATTCCATGTTGAAGATTACCAAGACTTGTTGTCACCTCGGCCTACACTCGGCCGAGGTTGCCATACCCAGGTATATGAGAATGTTGTCGATGCCTGTGATGCGCGTAGTGCCCATTGGAAATGTAGGTGGTAGTGTCGGCCTGGGCCGACCTTACTAAGGCCGAGGGCTGATATCGTGGGCTCATGGCTTACCCAGGGTCGGCCAATATCTCGACCATCACCTCGGCCGAGGTTGGTGTCTCTAGGCCGAGGTTACACTTAGGGCATATCACTTTTCATACCCAATTTGGAAAAACCTCATTCTCTCTCATCCAACATTCATCTCAACATTCAAAGAGCTCATCTAAGATCAAGAACAAGCTTAAATTCTTCGAAGAAGGTCCAAATCAATCTTTCTCTCTTTAAATTTCTTATTTTTACATTAATTACATATACTCATAATTTAGTTCTTACTTTAGTTCATACTTACTAATATCTCACCTTTTTATTAGTTATATTGCACATACTTTTTTTTATAAAAAAACCCTAAAAAAAGGGTTACACCTATAAATTCTAACATGATCATCTATCACACTTTTCCAAGACTAAAACACATCTTTTTCACACACACATATAATAAAATCGCATTCGAATCTATGGGATAAACCCCACACCTATGCTACATGCGAACTACGTGAACTTTGATGTCTTTATAGGCTACGTAGGCATTTCAAATTAAAACAAGAGAATCGAGTCTAATTTTCCAATTTTCTAATTTTTCAAATTTCCAATTTTCCTAAATTCCCCATTTCTACATTTATCATATTCATGCATTACTGTAATACTTATTATGTTTGTGATCCTTTTTAGCATTTTATACAACACATATTATCGTTTTATTATAACGATCAATATTGCGATAAACGAATAAATCATATTTTTTTTATATATTATTTTAGGAACATTCTTATGAACAACCTCATTAAATCTCTTTTATGAAATGCAAATTCCTTGGATTTATAGCTGGAACCTTCGTTGTCAGATGAGCAACCTCTATATTCCCCAATTGGAAAGAGTATTCTTCTACCGTTGGTGGTCTGGTGTTGATATTGGTAGCACCATTAGTCAGATTCAAGCCAGTCTGAGCAATTATATGAACATGGTGGAAGATTCCCCTCCAGCTCCTGAAAATATGCATGACCCAGCAATAGGATCAATACTAGAAGAACTAGTACTGGTTTCAGTCTTCTGACTGGAGCTGGTTGGTTGACTAGGCTTAGTCTGTATAACCAGAGGTTCAGTAGGAGGGTGGACGGAAGATATAATCTCACCGCGAGCCGTAGTCCATTTGGTTTCAAAGGCACTAGGTGCTTTAGTGTCAAGAACAAAAAGTTCTTTCTCCCAAAGATCCTTATCCTTAGTGTATAAAAGAAACCAAACAGCAAAGGATATAACAGTCTTGTTATAATCAATCCAATTATAAAATTCAGTTTTATAATTTTGTTGTTCTTTTTGAGTAAATTTTTTAAAGAACCAAGTCCTAATTTTTTCCCATTTAGGTAAATTAAACTCGGCACTTCTCTCCTTCCTATTGTAAGAAAAATCCATAAAGAGGAAAGGAATCAAAGTCTGACGTTCATCTCAGACGGCGTAGGAGAAGTCCTACGTTGAGAAGTTTCAGCTTTCTCATAAATACCATGTGGTATTTGATCATGAGTAAAAACACCATGAAGATTCATATCATCATGATATGAAGGATCCAAGAGAGGGGATTTTTCCTCTTCAGCAGATTGCCTAGAGGTAGATGAAGGATAGGTGACGAAAGGTCTTCTAGAACTACTAGAGAGTCGAGTCCTGGAAGATTGGCACCTAAAAAGCTTCCTGAAGTTTAGGAAGACATCCCCATCTTTTTCTTCAATAATATCCTCAATGTCATGATTATGACTAGGTTGAGGAGGAACAGCGTTCTCAATAACCCAAGTCTCTGGGAAGTTAATTTCATCCCAACTTATTGTTCTAGGTGTGTGAACATTAGAATCAATAAGATGTATGTCAATTAACACAGTTTTTCCAAAAGGACTAAACTGTTTTATGTTTGGGGCTATGGTATTCATTACCTTGTAATAAATACGATAGACAATCCCAATGGTTTCTGAACCAGGAAGAAAATTATAACCTTTGGTCTGGACTCTAAGACTTAGAGCTTTACAAAGGTGCATATCAGTAAGGGACAGGGTAATGTTAGGAAAAACATCAAAATAAACCGGTCCATTACATAGGCTAGTTTCTATAGCCCCCATTAATGATTGTCTAAAGTCAGTACATCTACCATCACGTAGTGTAGCTTGTAGACAGGCATTCATACCATTAATAGTTAAAGGTTTAAAAGCAATCTGAATTAAACCAACATGAATAAAATGATAATTTTTATCATTTATGTGATTTATAAGATCACTAAGTTTAAACAATTCAAGTTTTTTATCTTGTTTGTCTAAACTAATGGTTTCTTCCATAGTTTTAATGGCATACTTGCTTCTGAAGTTATACCAGTTTGTGTTATAAATAGTTTTGGGCTGTACCTTAGGTATAGTCCAACGATTGAGATTCTTCTGAACCTCAAATTCCATTAAAGAAGAGTTCTTCACGAACTCTTGTGGTTGTTGGGTGATGGTGTCCATCATATATGGATCCATAAAGCAACAAATAAAGATGTTAATATCTGGAGGAATAGATACTGGAGTACTGTAAAATCAAAAGTGGTTGAGTGACAGTAGAAAAGGGTTTGGCGTGAGTCCAATAAATAAATAGTATAGGATGAAGTTATAAGTGGTTTTTGAGGCCATAACAAAGTTGAATCAGAAATAAGAAGTAAACTATTAACTGCAAAAATCAATACTATTAAGGAATATAATAAGCTGTATTCAATAGTCTTTCTATCCCATAATACATCCCAGCCCACGGGTCAACGATTCACATCGGGACACAGCCAGGCCAAACTCGGCAATAAGGCAACCCGAAAACGTAGCATATCCAACGTGGAAATTCTAGGGACAACATTAGGAACATATGTAGACTAATAACACTCCTTATTATTATCCTTGAATATTGATTTCTGACAATGAATAGTTTATACTGTACACATCGTGTGAATAGTAAACGACTGTTCATAAGAACGGAGGTTACTAATACGAATAGGAATCTACTGTTCAGGTGAACGGAGTCTCAGACTTCCATGTTCTCCTGTCCGGTAGGTTACTATTACGATAGCTTTCTGATCAACAGTATAACCGGAAAAATCAACGGAAAATTCATGATGCCACTATTCATACCGGAAAACTCAACGGAAAAATCATAATTTCTACTGTTCACACCGGAAAACTCATGAGTTTTCCAGCTCACAGTACTATCTCCCAGATATTAACAACCGTTTAGCCAATCATGGCTCCGATACCAACAATAGAGGATCGTTAAGCTAATATTATTACAGAATAATAAACAGAAAACTTACAAATGAGTCGCCGGAATGGTTACCGGATTATTACAAACCAGAGAGAGAGAGAGAGATAATTCTAGAGAGAAGGGAGAGAGTCTCAGAAGTAGAGAGAGAAAGAGATATAAAGAGATAGAGATAGAAAGAGATGATTACAAATGAGGGGATAGCCCTCAATATATAGGGGAAAAGGGAATCCCCGAGTGGGGCCCGTGGGGTCCGCCACTGTAGCGCCAGTTAACGGCAGAAATTTGTAGTGATATCCCCAATGCATTTTGGGATAGAAAAAATTATATTGTTTCCCTTCCTTATTACAAGGATTTTCAGGAAAAAGATATTCCTACTAAGGCTAGACCTTGTCAAATGAAGCTGGAGCTTCTTGACCTTTGTAAAAAAGAGATCCAGGGCTTATTAGATAAAAAGCTCATTTCCAAGAGTTATTCTCCTTGGAGCTGTACTGCTTTTTATGTTAATAAAGCAGCTGAAAAAGAACGAGGAGTTCCTAGGCTTGTGATTAATTATAAGCCTCTTAATAATGTGCTAAAATGGATAAGATATCCAACAATAGAGGATCGTTAAGCTAATATTATTACAGAATAATAAACAGAAAACTTACAAATGAGTCGCCGAAATGGTTACCGGATTATTACAAACCAGAGAGAGAGAGAGAGAATTCTAGAGAGAAGGGAGAGAGTCTCAGAAGTAGAGAGAGAAAGAGATAGAGATAGAAAGAGATATAAAGAGATTTAAAGAGATGATTACAAATGAGGGGAGAGCCCTCAATATATAGGGGAAAAAGGAATCCCCGAGTGGGGCCCGAGGGGTCCACCACTGTAGCGTGTCGACAGAATCTCCTGTCTTTATCTGTGGGGCCATGTGGGACCAGGTGGGACCAGGTGGGACCTACAAACACAGGGGCCAGGTGGGCCCAATTTACCTCAAATCTTCTAGGTCATTCGCGCCTTTGTTTGAGGAGGAATGTTCCAGACGGCTTGCTGGAAAGACTTTATCATCAAGAGAGTTGAAGAATGCCTGCATGACAGGGTCATTAGGAAATAATTCTTCACCAGAAGGGTCATCTTCAGGTTCTTGGGATTCTCCTGCTAGACAAAAGAAGGGATTACTATCATCATCTTTGTTTAGCGAGGACATAGATGCATCATCATCGGTAGATATCTTTTTATTGGATTTTTCTCCGAAATCCTTCTTGAATTGGGTCAAGGTTTGTTCCATGATCTTTTTCAAGAGTTCCTGCTCAGTTACCTTAGGAAATTGTTTCATTAAGGAGCTGAGATTCACAACCTGGCTTGCTGGGTCATGCATATTTTCAGGAGATGGAGGGGAATCTTCCACCATGTTCATATAATTGCTCAGACTGGCTCGAATCTGACTAATGGTGCTACCAATATCAACACCAGACCACCAACGGTAGAAGAATACTCTTTCCAATTGGGGAATATAGAGGTTGCTCATCTGACAACGAAGGTTCCAGCTAGAGATCCAAGGAATTTGCAACAGTAGATTCCTATTCGTATTAGTGACCTCCGTTCTTATGAACAGTCGTTTACTATTCACACGATGTGTACAGTATAAACTATTCATTGTCAGAAATCAATATTCAAGGATAATAATAAGGAGTGTTATTAGTCTACATATGTTCCTAATGTTGTCCCTAGAATTTCCACGTTGGATATGCTACGTTTTCGGGTTGCCTTATTGCCGTGTTTGGCCTGGCTGTGTCCCGATGTGAATCGTTGACCCGTGGGCTGGGATGTATTATGGGATAGAAAGACTATTGAATACAGCTTATTATATTCCTTAATAGTATTGATTTTTGCAGTTAATAGTTTACTTCTTATTCCTGATTCAACTTTGTTATGGCCTCAAAAACCACTTATAACTTCATCCTATACTATTTATTTATTGGACTCACGCCAAACCCTTTTCTACTGTCACTCAACCACTTTTGATTTTACAGTACTCCAGTATCTATTCCTCCAGATATTAACATTTTCAATGGAATGTCCTACCTTTTGGGCTTAAAATTGCCCCTTCTGAATTCCAAAATATCATGAACGATATTTTTAACCCTTTTTCCGAATTTTCTATTATTTATTTAGAAAATAAAAATATCCTCAATGGTTTGGTGGTCTCCGCCCCTATTGACAAAAGCATAGAATTTGCTTCCAAAAATTATTTGACCCTTAAAAAAGACATTTTTTCGATCATCACATGCATTACTAAATTCCTGGATGAGATGTATCAAAACAGATTTTTGCCCGATTGCAAACTAATCCTTTTGGATTTATTTTTGATATTACCTATATCAAGGGGGAAAATAACTCTCTCCCCCAGTTTTTCTAACAAGAGAGTTTTTGCAGGACTGGTTTTTGCAAGACTCATGAGTAGCCCCTCTTGTGGGCATGATACAGGCAACTGCAGCGGGTATTCTCGCCGGCCTGGTAAAGAAATTATCATCGAGAATGATGAGCAGAAGATCATTAAGACCAATGATCGTTATCCTTCGATACAGGATTTTAGTAGAGAGAATTCTACTACTATAGCTGACATTTCTGGTTTCATCCTTAACCACAGGACTCCAGAACTGGTTCTTGCTATTGATAAAAAAGATAAGAAGCAGATGACTTCTCCTTGGGAAATTAAGTCCTTTTATCTTGGTCAGCATAATTTTGTTGTGCGAGAAGGAAAAACAAGACAGATTTTCGAGGCGATTCTCGAAGTTACTGAATCTGTGGTATTTCATCATACCCATTCTGGAGATAATAACTCCCCCCTTGCTTATAGTAAGGCTATCTTGAAAAGATTCATTTCTCCCCAAGAATGGGGGCTTCCACCTATGGAACTGCGAAAATTAAGTTCGCATCTATCCTATAATTATTGGGATTATGTCCAGGCTTGGACAAAAGCTTTTTATTACCAAAATCCTGAGCACAACCACTTTTGGGTTTTCTTTCTGTGCCCCAGTGCTTCTAAAGAAAATTACCCCGGATGGGTCATCAATTGGTGGGACAAATTTGGTCCTAGAATTGATATTTTTCCTGATGAAATCACTAAGAAAGAACTATTTCTTCCTTGGACTCAATTTCATCCCAAACTAAGAAAAAGTTTTTATTCAGGACCTTTTGGTCTTCATACCCTTATATTTTTTACCGAGACTGGTACTCCTTGGTTATTCCGTTGGGGTTTTCGTTGTAGAGTTAATCAATACAATTTTCCTCTACTAGAAAGAATTTTTTATTACAGATGGTATTGTAATATTAAGAACTTTAATATTAAATACTCCATCTCTCTAATAAATAATAGCTTAATTAGCTATTTGGATATCATGAAAAGATTTCCTCCATCTCCTCATGTGACCTCGGATCCCAGAGCGGACTTCATTATTGATCTTTGGACATCTCTCTAACAAACATTTCCTGATGATAACCTGCCAGAGATCATTTGTAAGATATTCTTGCATTCTGCAGATCAAATTCATGCAGCCCTTACCAATGTCATGACTGACAACCACTTCTTCAGCACAAACAAACATGCTCTTGTTCCTGAAGATACTGTTATTGCTCTCCTTGATGCTACTAACAGTCAACAATGCGGTGTTCCATCCTTATCCACCCTTGGTGCCGCCTTTAGGGGTTGGTGGGAGCATATTCTCACTGAACAACAGAGGCAAGAAATCCTCTATGCTGTCAAAATTGTAAAGGATGAGCAACAGCGTGATCAGGGAGTGCAAGACTCTGTTTACACCCTTTTGCTTTCTATTATCCATCATTTTGTTGGTAGTGGTGATTACCAAAGTGAACGTAATAGAGAATTATTACAAAACCTTAAATGTCCTACTCTTAGCCAATTCCGTTGGTATAAGGACGTTTTTCTTGCCAGAGTTACCCAAAGAGAGGATGCTAACTCTACCCACTGGAAGGCCCAATTTATTAATGGTCTTCCTACCTACTTTTCGGAAAAAGTCCGAAAAAAGCTTAGAGATAAACATGATGGTATCTCTATCCCCTATGACCTTTACACTTATGGCCAACTCATAAGTGTTGTCATCCAAGAGGGTCTTTCCCTCTGTAATGACCTAAAGCTGTCTAGACAGCTGAAAAAGCATAATCTTTCCGGAAAGAAAGAATTGGGAGAATTTTGTGATCAATTTGCTTATGATACTGGTAAGTCTAGTTCTCACAAAGTCTCCAAGAAGAAGAAAATATCTTCTTCCAAACCTAAGTACAAACGTAATAAGACTATTACAACTACAGATAAACCTGTTAAAAAACATAAGAAATATGTCAGAAAGAAATCTGATAAAACTAAAATTAAATGTTTTAAATGTGGCAAATTTGGCCACTATGCTAGTAAATGCAAAATGAAAGATAAAATCAGTAATCTTCAGGTTGATGATCACCTGAAAGATCAATTAAGTAAACTCTTACTTAATTCTTCTGATTCCTCTGAAGATTCAGAGGATACCTCCAGTGACGATGAGCTTTATCATTTGCAAAGCTCTAGTAGTTCACTATCTTCTGACAAAGATTGTCAGTGTAACACCTTGACTAAGAGATGTGATCATCTCCAGTCTATTATCCAAAGAAATGGATTAAGTCTTAATGTCCTGACTAGTCAGCAACAGGGTATGATTGATATCATCACCAAAATTACTGACCCTGACATTAAGCTCAAGTTGGTCCAAGCTTGCTATGCTCAGGAAGCTGCCCTTCCAACTACTAGCCAATCCCCTCAGGCTTATAGCCTTAAGGAGGTTTTTAATCGGCTAGAAAACACTAGTCATTCTAGTAAACCTGCTAACCTTAATGATTTAAGGCATGAGATTAATAATCTTAAGAATGAGTTAGGACAACTCCGTATTCAGCAGAATACCATGCAAATTGAAATTAACAATCTCAAAATTGCATCTGCTAATTCCATTCCTGATTCTTCAGGATTTTTGGATATAATTAACAGAATCCCAAGCCAAAAATGGTATACCTCCATTACTTTGGTCATCAACAAGGAATTTACTTTATGTAATATTATTGCACTTGTTGACAGCGGAGCTGACATGAATTGTATCCAAGAAGGGATTGTTCCTACTGAGTATTTTGAAAAGACTACTCAGTCTTTATTTAATGCTAGTGGTGATAGCATGGGCATTAAATATAAACTTACTAATGTCGAAATCTGTAACAATGGAATTTGTTTAGATAGTACCTTTCTGCTCATTAAAGATCTTTCTGTGCAGCTTATCTTAGGTACACCCTTTTTATCATTACTTATGCCTATTGATAAGATTGATGCAACTGGCATATATACCACTATTCAAAACCAAAAAATTATTTTTGAATTCATAATGAAACCTGAAATTAAAAGGATTAATTCTTTATCTAACAATATTGTTTCTAAAGAAAATCAACTTAATTTCCTTCAGAAGGAAGTTCTCTTCCTTAACATTAATAAGAATTTAATGTCCCCCACTATCACTCAGAAAATTATTGTTGTTAAGCTAATAATATTACAAACTTATAATTGAAACAAACTTAAATACTTACAAATGAGTCGCCGGAATGGTTACCGGATTATTACAAACCAGAGAGAGAGAGAGAGAATTCTAGAGAGAAGGGAGAGAGTCTCAGAAGTAGAGAGAGAAAGAGATGTTTTCAAATGAGGGGAGAGCCCTCAATATATAGGGGAAAAAGGAATCCCCGAGTGGGGCCCGAGGGGTCCACCACTGTAGCGTGTCGACAGAGTCTCCTGTCTTTATCTGTGGGACCAGGTGGGACCAGGTGGGACCAGGTGGGACCAGGTGGAACCTACAAACACAGGGGCCAAGTGGGCCCAATTTACCTCAAATCTTCTAGGTCATTCGCGCCTTTGTTTGAGGAGGAATGTTCCAGACGGCTTGCTGGAAAGACTTTATCATCAAGAGAGTTGAAGAATGCCTGCATGACAGGGTCATTAGGAAATAATTCTTCACCAGAAGGGTCATCTTCAGGTTCTTGGGATTCTCCTGCTAGACAAAAGAAGGGATTACTATCATCATCTTTGTTTTGCGAGGACATAGATGCATCATCATCTGTAGATATCTTTTTGTTGGATTTTTCTCCGAAATCCTTCTTGAATTGGGTCAAGGTTTGTTCCATGATCTTTTTCAAGAGTTCCTGCTCAGTTGCCTTAGGAAATTGTTTCATTAAGGAGCTGAGATTCACAACCTGGCTTGCTGGGTCATGCATATTTTCAGGAGATGGAGGGGAATCTTCCACCATGTTCATATAATTGCTCAGACTGTCTCGAATCTGACTAATGGTGCTACCAATATCAACACCAGACCACCAACGGTAGAAGAATACTCTTTCCAATTGGGGAATATAGAGGTTGCTCATCTGACAACGAAGGTTCCAGCTAGAAATCCAAGGAATTTGCATTTCTGTAAAGAACAAAAGAGTGTTGAGGCCAATCGGGGCCTTCTTTTTCCCCCTCAAAAGAGGATGAAATTGGCACCAAGGAAGAAAAAGTTTGTCTTGGGCAATTTCAGCAGGAAGAATATCAATTCCGGGACCAAATTTATCCCACCAATTGAATACCCATCCGGGGTAAGGATTTTGAAAAGAGTTGGGGCACAAAACAAAAAACCATGTGTGTTTGTGCTCAGCATTTTGATAATAAAAAGCTTTGGTCCATGCTTGGACATAATCATAATAGTTAAAAGTACCACCATTATGCGAACTTAATTTTCGCGATTTTAAAGGGTGGATGCCCCAATCTCGGGGAGATAAAAAGTGTTTGATCACCGCCTTGCTATAAGCAATGGGAGAGTGGGTATTACCCTGGTGATGATTAGTGTGATTAAAAATCACAGAGCCAGTCTCGGCGAGTATCATCTCATATACCGTTCGGTATTTGCCTTCTTGTACCGCATAACCATGAGAGTCAAGGTACCTGGACTTTATGTCCCAAGGCTTATCCATCTGGATATCATCCTCAATCTCGAGGAGAAGTACAAACTCCGAAATCCTTTTATTAGGAATGGGGTGGTACTTAATAGTTTCCAATACCTCTTTAGCAGATTTCTTTTTGCTAAAGGGGTTAAGAGGGGGAGTATTCTTTTCCCTGTTTTTAGCGCTCTGGCGTAAAAACTCAACATAATCCTGTATCGGAGGATATTGATCATCATTCACGATGATAGGTGCTTTACCAGGTCTGCGAGAATTCCCGCGACCTCCACGCCCTCTAGAGGGGCCGCTCATCTGTCCTGCAAAAACTCTCTTGTTAGAAAATCGGGGAGAGAGTTATTTTCCCCTTTGATATGTTCAATATCAAAATCAAATGCAGAAAGATTAGCTTGCCATCTGGCAAAAATCTGTTTAGAGACAATATTCTCAACATCTTTTTGAAGAACCTGCTTAATAGCGCTACAGTCAATTCTGAGCAAAAATTTTTGATTAAGCAGATCATCCTGAAATTTAGTAATACATTTGACTACCGAAAAAATTTCTTTTTTAATGGTAGAATAGTTCTTGGAGGCATCTTTCCAAGATCCAGAGGTAAAACGAACCAGTTCTTCTTTGGAAGAAGAAGAGTTTAATTGTTTTAAAATTCCTCCATAGCCAATATCAGAGGCGTCAGTCTCAACAATTTTAAAAAATGAAGGGTTAGCTAAAGCAAGGCAGGGTAGAATCTTAACTTTTAATTTAATTTTCTGCACTGCTTTAGTATGTTCTTCAGTCCAGGGAGAAGGATTCTTCTTTAACCTGTAATATAATATAGCACTATCTTGTGCTAAATTTTTATAATAGTCACCAATATAATTGAGACTACCTAAAAATCTTTGAAGTTGAGTCTTATCCTTAAGCTCATCAGGAAATTTAGAAGCAAATTCTATGCTTCTATCTATTGGAAGGATTTTTCCTTTTCCAATAGTATGCCCTAAAAATCGAACATTAGTTTGAAATATTTTCATTTTAGGGGCAGAGATAACTAATCCATTAGTTTTAATAACATCTTTAAAAATTCTTAAATGTTTAAAGTGTTGATCAATTGAATTAGAAAAGATAAGAATATCATCAATATAAACAATTGAAAATTCGGAAAAAGGGTTAAAAATATCATTCATGATATTTTGGAATTCAGAAGGGGCATTTTTAAGCCCAAAAGGTAAGACATTCCATTGGAAATGACCAAAAGGAACAACAAAGGCAGTTTTATATCTGTCTTTGGGCTCAATTTGGATTTGCCAATATCCAGATTTGAGATCAAATTTGGAAAAGATAGTGGCGGAATGCAACCTATCCAATAAATCTTTTTTTATTGGGGATTGGATATCTTATCCATTTTAGCACATTATTAAGAGGCTTATAATTAATCACAAGCCTAGGAACTCCTCGTTCTTTTTCAGCTGCTTTATTAACATAAAAAGCAGTACAGCTCCAAGGAGAATAACTCTTGGAAATGAGCTTTTTATCTAATAAGCCCTGGATCTCTTTTTTACAAAGGTCAAGAAGCTCCAGCTTCATTTGACAAGGTCTAGCCTTAGTAGGAATATCTTTTTCCTGAAAATCCTTGTCATAAGGAAGGGAAACAATATGCTTTTTTCTATCCCAAAATGCATTGGGGATATCACTACAAATTTCTGCCGTTAACTGGTTTTTAACAACAGTAATTTTCTGAGTGATAGTGGGGGACATTAAATTCTTATTAATGTTAAGGAAGAGAACTTCCTTCTGAAGGAAATTAAGTTGATTTTCTTTAGAAACAATATTGTTAGATAAAGAATTAATCCTTTTAATTTCAGGTTTCATTATGAATTCAAAAACAATTTTTTTGTTTTGAATAGTGGTATATATGCCAGTTGCATCAATCTTATCAATAGGCATAAGTAATGATAAAAAGGGTGTACCTAAGATAAGCTGCACAGAAAGATCTTTAATGAGCAGAAAGGTACTATCTAAACAAATTCCATTGTTACAGATTTCGACATTAGTAAGTTTATATTTAATGCCCATGCTATCACCACTAGCATTAAATAAAGACTGAGTAGTCTTTTCAAAATACTCAGTAGGAACAATCCCTTCTTGGATACAATTCATGTCAGCTCCGCTGTCAACAAGTGCAATAATATTACATAAAGTAAATTCCTTGTTGATGACCAAAGTAATGGAGGTATACCATTTTTGGCTTGGGATTCTGTTAATTATATCCAAAAATCCTGAAGAATCAGGAATGGAATTAGCAGATGCAATTTTGAGATTGTTAATTTCAATTTGCATGGTATTCTGCTGAATACGGAGTTGTCCTAACTCATTCTTAAGATTATTAATCTCATGCCTTAAATCATTAAGGTTAGCAGGTTTACTAGAATGACTAGTGTTTTCTAGCCGATTAAAAACCTCCTTAAGGCTATAAGCCTGAGGGGATTGGCTAGTAGTTGGAAGGGCAGCTTCCTGAGCATAGCAAGCTTGGACCAACTTGAGCTTAATGTCAGGGTCAGAAATTTTGGTGATGATATCAATCATACCCTGTTGCTGACTAGTCAGGACATTAAAACTTAATCCATTTCTTTGGATAATAGACTGGAGATGATCACATCTCTTAGTCAAGGTGTTACACTGACAATCTTTGTCAGAAGATAGTGAACTACTAGAGCTTTGCAAATGATAAAGCTCATCGTCACTGGAGGTATCCTCTGAATCTTCAGAGGAATCAGAAGAATTAAGTAAGAGTTTACTTAATTGATCTTTCAGGTGATCATCAACCTGAAGATTACTGATTTTATCTTTCATTTTGCATTTACTAGCATAGTGGCCAAATTTGCCACATTTAAAACATTTAATTTTAGTTTTATCAGATTTCTTTCTGACATATTTCTTATGTTTTTTAACAGGTTTATCTGTAGTTGTAATAGTCTTATTACGTTTATAATTGGGTTTGGAAGAAGATTTTTTCTTCTTCTTGGAGACTTTGTGAGAACTAGACTTACCAGTATCATAAGCAAATTGATCACAAAATTCTCCCAATTCTTTCTTTCCTGAAAGATTTTGCTTTTTAAGCTGTCTAGACAGCTTAAGATCATTACAGATGGAAAGACCCTCTTGGATGACAACAATTATGAGTTGGCCATAAGTGTAAAGGTCATAGGGGATAGAGATGCCATCATGTTTATCTCTAAGCTTTTTTCGGACTTTTTCCGAAAAGTAGGTAGGAAGACCATTAATAAATTGGGCCTTCTAGTGGGTAGAGTTAGCATCCTCTCTTTGGGTAACTCTGGCAAGAAAAACGTCCTTATACCATCTAAACTGGCTAAGAGTAGGACATTTAAGGTTTTGTAATAATTCTCTATTACGTTCGCTTTGGTAATCACTACTACCAACAAAATGATGGATAATAGAAAGCAAAAGGGTGTAAACAGAGTCTTGCACTCCCTGATCACGCTGTTGCTCATCCTTAACAATTTTGACAGCATAGAGGATTTCTTGCCTCTGTTGTTCAGTGAGAATATGCTCCCACCAACCCCTAAGGGTACCTGTAAATCCAGTAACGATCATTTTGGAAATACTATGATCGGTGGCATCACTATGGCTGCATATGGTGGAATACATGCCCATTTGATGAACTAATTCATAAATCTGAGATTCAGAAAGGCCATCAAGATTCCAGTCATAAATGGATTTACCGCAAAAGGTATTCTGCAAAACCTGACTCTCTTCAAAGAGTAGGTCTTGGGGAGTAGGACGATGATAGTAATTCTTTCTTGGGCCAAGAGGAGTACTACCAAAGGTTACTCGGTTAATTTGGTTTTCAGGTAAACCAAAATGATGTTCAAAGTCTTGAACTTCAATAATAGAGAATTCTGAATCAGATTCAGAACTGTCATGGGATAAAGTATGAAGTCTTAATTCCTGAAGATCTTTTTCAATATCTTTAAGTTTGGACATGAAATCAGCTTTAGTTCCTGATTTGAAGCCTTTAACTTCCATAGGAGGTTGAATTAAAGGTTTATCCAGACTTTTAACAGTAAAGTCAGTGGCTTTAGCCAACATTGCATCAACATGATGCTGCTCTATTCTTTGGAGCTGTTTTCCTATAGAATTAAGGATGAGATTGGTGTAATTACCTTGTTTTACTAAAGGGTTGAGATCTTTAGTATAAGTAAGGTTCTTAGCAATCTGCTCAGCCTTAATAAAAGCAGTAGCTTCTAAGATAGGAGGAATAGGATCAATACTAGAAAAACTAGTACTGGTTTCAGTCTTCTGACTGGAGCTGGTTGGTTGACTAGGCTTAGTCTGTATAACCAGAGGTTCAGTAGGAGGGTGGACGGAAGATATAATCTCACCGCGAGCCGTAGTCCATTTGGTTTCAAAGGCACTAGGTGCTTTAGCGTCAAGAACAAAAAGTTCTTTCTCCCAAAGATCCTTATCCTTAGTGTATAAAAGAAACCAAACAGCAAAGGATATAACAGTCTTGTTATAATCAATCCAATTATAAAATTCAGTTTTATAATTTTGTTGTTCTTTTTGAGTAAATTTTTTAAAGAACCAAGTCCTAAATTTTTCCCATTTAGGTAAATTAAACTCGGCACTTCTCTCCTTCCTATTGTAAGAAAAATCCATAAAGAGGAAAGGAATCAAAGTCTGACGTTCATCTCAGACGGCGTAGGGGAAGTCCTACGTTGAGAAATTTCCGCTTTCTCGTAAATACCATGTGGTATTTGATCATGAGTAAAAACACCACGAAGATTCATATCATCATGATATGAAGGATCCAAGAGAGGGGATTTTTCCTCTTCAGCAGATTGCCTAGAGGTAGATGAAGGATAGGTGACGAAAGGTCTTCTAGAACTACTAGAGAGTCGAGTCCTGGAAGATTGGCACCTAGAAAGCTTCCTGAAGTTTAGGAAGACATCCCCATCTTTTTCTTCAATAATATCCTCAATGTCATGATTATGACTAGTTTGAGGAGGAACAGCGTTCTCAATAACCCAAGTCTCTGGGAAGTTAATTTCATCCCAACTTATTGTTCTAGGTGTGTGAACATTAGAATCAATAAGATGTGTGTCAATTAAAACAGTTTTCGAAAATCTGTCTTGTTTTTCCTTCTCGCACAGCAAAATTATGCTGACCAAGATAAAGGGACTTAATTTCCCAAGGAGAAGTCATCTGCTTCTTATCTTTTTTATCAATAGCAAGAACCAGTTCTGGAGTCATGTGGTTAAGGATGAAGCCAGAAATGTCAGCTATAGTAGTAGAATTCTCTCTACTAAAATCCTGTATCGAAGGATAACAACCTCATTAAATCTCTTTTATGGTATGAGTTGGGTGATTTCGATCTCCATTATATTTACACGCACATACATTTCACGGAGAAATAGAGAAAAATAATAACACATGCCCATGAGAGACAAAAAGGGCGAGATGGGTGACTAAGACCTTCCCATTCCGTAACATAGCCCCCCGACGTTCGAACTATTAGTTTCATAAGCATCAGTTTGTCTTAAGACCTTCCCATTCCGTAACAAATTCTAGTGCATCATCGTGTGTCTCTCTCAGTAATTTACACATACAATCTCATTAGCAGTACCGACAAACTCACTATAATCATATACACTATCATTTACTTGTTGAAGTAGCATTCATTATGTATTTTTATTTTTTTTATTTTCTTTATATTAGAACTTTATATGTTGCCGATTATAATTATAATTAATAAAGTGTCCTATCACTATATCTAATTTTTGTTGGATGTAATAAATGTATTTGCTATTACCTATCTATGTGTTGGAATATTATATTATCAGAATCTTTATAAGTCACAATAAAGTTAGGATGTGATGAGTTAGTAATAGAGGGAGCACCAGGTTTATTAATCCCATGGGTGACTTATTTAGGACATATATTTATCTTAATTTCATAACTTATTTTAGTCTTACAGTCATGAATGTGTGGGATAACATCTACCTCGACACCGACGACATTAACCAGGCCCAATTTACACAAACTATCTGAGATGAGGGGTATATCAAATTATGTAATACCATCTGAGGAGTGGAATAAGAGTGGGAAATAACGACACCAAAGATTAAACATAATCTTCTTACTTGTCGACTAATGGGGGGAGATACAGCCGCGAAGCAGGCTCATAGATTCTCTGAGGACTAGGAATTTCTTAAACAAGCGATACACTTAGCGTGGGATTTGTCACCAGTCGATGAATTATTTATGACACCACCTGTATCCCCGGATGAATACGAGTAGGAAATACCTAATCTCGATACTACCACCTCCTTATCCAAATTGTGTACTAGAGGCTTTAGGGAAGACACAAATCAGGTGATACCCCAAGAATGTTAAATAAGAAAGTTGATAAAAAACATAACTATTAAAAATATGTAAATAAATAAATTCATGGAAGAAGGTGTGATGTCTTTCGTTACATACAAGGCAGTGAAGAGCATGAAGTGTGTTACGTTAAAGTAATAGTATAGTGTGGTGTGTCCTGTAACAATAGTACTGTAGCAATGATATATGTGTGTTAAACTTCCCTGAATTGTGTATCTCTTAGGGATTTGATGTACTTTTCTCAATCTAATTAATCTAACAAGTTATGTATTCTTGTTCTTATTTTATTCTATAAATTGTTCATCCCATAGGATGGTAAAACACGCAATTTGAATACATCCACATGGATAACACCACAATCAGAACCCGCGTTATCGAATTCCCATATAGTTAATGAAAATAAACCCAATATCTATAAGAACTTGTGACACTGAATCAAGCTTAGAAAAATTCATTACCTTAAGCAGGGATAGGAATATCCATCGAAGCTTAAAGAATGAATGATTTAAGGGAATTGCGTCCCCAACGAACTCCATCATTTTATGGAAAACCCGAGGCTTCTGATGTATAATGATGGTTTATATACATTATGAAGGTATTAAATAGAGTAGGCATATTACCCGAAATTAGGGTAGAATTGGTAACCTATCTCTTCGAGAATGAAGTAGATCACTGGTGGAAATCAGTGACACATACACAGAACATAGACGATAGAACTTAGGGAAAATTTGAAGAGATATTCCTCAATAAATATTTTTCTAAATCTGAACGAGACCAATTGACTGTGGAATTCTTGGGATTACAACTGCAACAAATGATGGTGGCATAATATGAAGCTCGATTAACTAAATTATCTCATTATACCCAATAATACGTAGACACATATGTCAATAAATGCAACCATTTCGAACGAGAGTTAAAAGCGAACATTAAAACCTATTTTATTCACTAATTAAGGTAGCAAAACTCATTGAACGAAATCCAGTCCCAGATGATAATTCTATAACCGCACCAATTCTTTGAAAAAGCTTTAACAACTGCCAAGTAACCACACAAATCAGAGATCTCTCTAATTTTAAATCCAAAGAGGGATGAATGTATAGTTAAATCAAGCACATGAATAGTGCCACCATAATTTAATATCACGAATGTAATAAACCTGGACATATGAGGTCCTCGTGTCCCAAACTTCATAAACCCAACCATAACCCAAACCGGACCACTTAAATGAACTTAGGAGAGACCCCTAAATACCAAAGACCTCTAGTTAAATTCCCAACTCCAAAAGGAAAGATTACATGTCGCCGGACACTAGGAAATATGCAAGGTAAGAGATCGATATCAGGCAATAAGACATAAGGATGAAGTTTTTCCCTTTTTCCCCCAAGTCAAATAATCATAATGTCATTGAAGGTAAACTTTCTATTAAAAATCTTACGACAAATGTATTAATTGATTCTAGATTTTATCACTCATCTATCGGTAATAAACTCCTAACATTAACAAAACGTATTCCCTCTCCTTTAGATTGTTCTCTATTAATAGGCATGTATGTTGGTCATATGGCCAGTGATCGTCAAGTTTGTAAACATTGTGAAGTGAAACTTGGCACGGGAATAATTACTATCAATTTAGTAGTACTTGACATAGTAGAATTTGATGTTATCATTGGGATATATGTTCTATCATTTGATTATGCATATATCGATTGTTATACCATGAAAGTGATCTTCAGTAATCCAAAAACTATAAATTTTGAATTTTAAGGACAATGTTCAGGAAATACATGTGCCATATCCTCCTATTCTCTTTCAGTTCTCGATAAATATGAAGGTGTTTTTCCTGAAGAATCATTAGTATTCCTCCACGAAGAGAAATTGAGTTCATAATTAACCTACTACTAAATACATTTTCTATTTCTATACATGTTTATAGAATGGAACCATTGGAATTACGAGAACTTAGACTCCATTTAGATGAGTTTCTAATGAAAGGAATCATCCAGCAAATTATGTCCCTATGGGGAGTACCATTACTATTTGTAAAAAGGAAATATGGAAATCTTTGATTGTGAATCGAATATCGCAGATTGAATCAAGTTACCATTAAAAATACGTGAGATCAATTTGATCAAATATGAGGAGAGAAGGTATCCTCAAAATTTAATCTAACATTTGGATATCACCAGTTAAGGGTAAAGAAGAAGATATACCAAAAATTGCATTTTGAACCCGTTGCGAAAACTTTAATATTTTAGTTACGTCCTTTGGATTAACTAATGCACCTTCAGCATTTATGAATTTAATGCATCGAGTATTCGAACCATTTTTGGACCAATTCATTATTATACTCATAGACGATATTTTTTATATTAAAAAACAAACAAGATCATAAGTCTCATCTGCTGATTGTACTAGAAATATTGTGATGTCATCATTTGTACATAAAGAGAAGTAAATAGGACTTTTTAATGAAATAAGTAAAGTTTCTATGTCATGTCATTACCGAACTAGGTATACAAGTTGATCCAATAAAAACTGAAGCAGTAATTGAAAGGCCACAACCTACTACCATTACATAATTCCATAGTTTTCTAGGATTAATAAGATATTATCGACGATTTGTGAAAGGATGTTAAATGATCGCATTACCGTTAATGAAACTAACTCATAAAGATGTGCATTTATAATGGATGAATGAATGCACCCAAGAATTTCAAACTCTAAAAGAACGTTTAACCACTACCCCTGTACTCACTATACCCTCTAACGATGTTAATTATGGAGTATACAGGGGCACTTCCTTAAAAGGGTCTGTATGTGTACTTATGCAGCTAGGGGAGGTGATAGAATATGGATCCCATTAATTAAAAAATCATGAGAGAAATTATCCAGTCCACGGCTTAGAACTTTCCACAATAGTATTCGCATTAAACATATGGCAGTATTATTTATATGGAGCCGAGTTTTCAATATTTTTGGATCATAAAATCTTAAGTATACATTTACAATGAAGGATTTGAATCTACAACAACGATGGTGGATAGAATTTTTAGAAGACTATTAACTTCTATTACAATACCACCCTAGCAAAGGCAATGTAGTAACTAATGTGTTATGCCACAAAGCCAATGGAAGACTACTAGGAATGTTTTCTTATGAGGTAATGACTATGTGAGAATAATATAATTTATAAAGTGAAATCATTGGAATCCTCATTATTCTTCCAAACATTATGGCCTATGCAACACTTTAAAGGAAAAAAATTAAACAACAAACCACTGATAACTATCTTAAACCCCAATGACGAATTATCGCAAATGGGAAAGCAAATGAAGCTTAGGCTTACAAACTTAAAAGTGGAGTGCGTTATAGGAATCAGATATGTGTACCTTCCAATTCAGCATAGAAAGAACAAATACTACAAGAAGGCCATCATTTTAAATTCTTCATACATCCTGGAAATACGAAAATGTATCATGATCTTAAAAGATAATATTAGTGGACGGGAATCAAATAAGATATTAAGACTTTTGTTGAAAGTACATATCAAACACCTACATGCTGGGGGACTACTACAACCTTTCCCCATCCCCACATGGAAATGGGATCACATCACTATGGACTTCGTTAGTGGATTATCCCTAATAGTATAAGGTTATAACTTAATATCCCAAATACGCACATTTTCTTCGAGTATGCACTTCTGATTCTTTATGAAAACTTAGTACCACGTATATTCAAGAAATTATTAGACTTCATGAAGCACCTTTGACTATAGTATTCGATCGTGAGCCTTGATTCGGAGAACATTTTTGTCAAGCATTAAAACAAGCCATGGGTATTAGAATACACCTTAGCACTACCTTTAATCCACAAATAGATGTACAATCCTAGTGACTAATATAAAAACTCGAAGATATGTTATGTGTAGGTGTGCTTGATCTGGAAGGAAGCTAGAGTGACCGTTTAGCATTAATTGAATTTTCTTATAGCAATGATTTCCAAGACAACATCCAAACGGCTCCTTATGAAGCACTTTACAAAAGACCACGTCGTTCTCCATTATGTTGGAATGGATCAGGGGAAAATAGTATATTTGGACCTGAAATAATAAAAAAACTACAGAAAAGATATGCTTGATTAAGGAAAGATTATAAGAAGCTCAGAGTGGGAAAAAATGCAGATCATTAAAGGAAACCATTAGAATTCAAAGCAAAGGATCAATATTTCTTCAAACTATCACCTAGAATAGGGATCATAAGATTCAAAAGAAACAAAAACTCGCACCACAGAGTGTGGGACCTTTTGCGATTAGTAAAAGAATGGGACTAGTATCTTATCGTTTGAACTTACCTACAAAATTATTCTAAAAAGATGATGTGTTTCGCGTATCATAATTGCGAAAGTATATACCTTATCCAAATCATGCTATCAGTTAGGAATGACTCTTTATGCAACCTAATCATTATCTTGAAGAAAGATCTCTCCAAATCTTAGACACTCAGAATCGAGTCCTTCATGCTAAAACCACCTCATTAGTCAAACTTCTTTGGCAGAATCATGGAGCAAAAGAAGCAGCCTGGGAAATTAAGGATTCCATAAACAAAACTATCCCGAACTTTTTTTGAAGGTAATTGTATATATATATATATATACTACGTATCCAATAAACATGTATGAAGAAACTAGAAACAAACACCTTAAATATTACCTAATTCAGACATTAGGAAACCATAAATTATGAAATAGTCCCAGAGTTTTAAGCTATGGACCCCAAATTTGTTACGTATTTAACATTCAGACTTCCTCAATAAGCTATGGACCCCAAATTTGTTACGTATTTAACATTCTATCCATCTTAAATAATAAACCATACCCTAAGAATATTATGCCCAATTTTGGAAATTACACTTTTGCCCCTAAACTTTCAAAAAGTATAGTATCCATATCTTATACTAAATATAAACCTAACAAAGACCAAAAACTAAACCCTAACCAAGTTACACATCAGCCCAGATGACTAGTATTCCACCTAAGCAGCCACATAAGCTTGGACCCATACATTTTCACATGGAACACACATGTCCTTATCTTATCCACTAAATAAAACCAGTCCATAAATTTCTAAAATCCACCTAAATTTACACCAATCAAACGAAATTAACCTCCCCTATAAATTTCCTAACACTTCTCTGTAGAAAGAAATCAGTTAATACTAATAAAACAAAGCTCAAAATTTGAGAATTTTTAGTATTTCATATTTTTATGTTTCAAACTCGGTTCTATCAATCATATGTAGTTCTGCACTTCTTTAGGATTCATTTATTCTTTTACATGTAGAAATTCGCATTGAAATACCCTAGAAGGGATCAAAGACTAAAAAATGCCATTATAGCTTGAGCTTCAATGGTGGATTCTCTATTTTTGACCTGGAACCAGTTTTAAGGTGATATCTTAAAGAACTTGGGTGCAACACTTAATTTGATTACAAAACAATTAGAAGCTTCAAATCAATTTTTTTTCAACTTCAACATAAAAAATTTCAGATATCAAATTCTTCCTCTATACAATGAATAAGACCTTTAAACCAAAACCATTTTTTTTAAAAACACTATGGAACAAAACCTATAATTGCCATAGCTCGAATTTTACTGTGGAACCACGAATATTAGACTAAAATTTTTAAAATTTTATAGAAACTGGATATGAGGCTACACTCACCTCAATCCATAAAAGTTATATTTTCGGATTCGTTGTGAAAAATTAGGAAGAATGTATTTTGAATAAATTAAAATGGTATTATATACTGGATGTAATCGAAGTTCAATGTTTTAAGACTTAAAGTCAAAATTTTGAAATTTATAAGGTGGTTAACATGTATGCAAGTGAGGTCAACAACAGGACATTTAACCCAACAAGTGAGGGCGCATGCCAAATTTAAGAATTCAAAAAAAATCAAAAATTTGATTTTATTCTGGTCAAAATGGTATATTACGTCACCCTATTTAGTCAACCAAAAACAAAATTCGAAGAAAGCCCAAACGTTTAATTTAAATTTCAAAATTTTATTTTGCACATAAACCCTTGACTTTTCAAACTTTTGAATTTTAACCCCAAATTTGACCCACTAATTTTTGGCAACCCTAAGAACAAAAAAGTCTATTGGCACTAAATTCAAAAATATAAGGAAGTGGGTGTAATTGAACAAAAAAAAAGAAATTTACATAGTAACCCCTAATGGTTATTTTTCTACACAATGATGCTTACACATAGTAGTATTTTCAAAACTCGGACCTTACTTAATTCTTTTAAAAATTTCAAACCATCTCGAACCCCAACTCTAAACAACTCGACCTGGCCCTAAAACTCAAAAAGATCAAAACCAAGTAGGTGATTCTTATTCAGTATTATATCACCCAATTCTTTTGATTACGTCAATTATTCATATCACTATGTGATAGTCCCATTTATTTTATTCTCATTTATAAACTCATTTGTGTAGTTTAAATTACATTACACTTGATTCTATTTTAAAAACCTAATATTGATTTTAATACAATCATATCAATTTAATCTGATTTGGTTGAACCTGTTCTATCATATCATACATTATAATCAGGGAATAAACTATCTTTATGGTCACAACAATATTATTTGTGTTGTATAACTCAGGGTATTGAGTTCCTAGTCTATGTTAACCATATGGGTGACATTTATCATCTCAGGGAGTGATTTTTTAATTTGTTTGGCTATTAGCCCCACGCTTTTTAACAGATAATTATGGGTTATCTTGTTTTAGAAACTATCCGCAACCTTAACTATTCTAAACCTGATATTTCTAACTGCAGCAATATCATCATATTGTTATTGTGCTCTGTTTCAAATAAATCTAAATCTAACTTCTTATGTGCATATGATGGTACTAATCTCCAAAGATTATTTTTGCAAAATGTTATAGAATTAGAATTATCTAGTAGGCAACTTCTACTTATTGTTTTATAAATTCCAGATGGACACTTAGTGTAAAGAAGGCAACATCCCCCCCCCCCCCCCCCCCAACCCTGTAAATTTTAATGCATCATAGCGTGTGTCTCTATTAGTCATTTACACATGGAAATCCATTAGCAGGACCGACAAACCCATCATGATCATATACACTACCACATAGTTATTGATTAGCATCATTATGTATTTTTGTTTTTGTTTTTCATTTTCTTTATGTTGGAATGTTATCCATGGACGATTATAATTGTAAGAAATAAAGCGCCCCGTCACTATACGTAGTTTTTGTTTGATGTAATAAAAGTATTAACTATAGACAATTCAATTAAAAAACACAAACATTGTAGAATTTTCATTTCCTCATTATTGAATTGTCATTTTTAATTTTCTAGGGCTATATATATATATGTGTTGGAATATTGTAAAATCAGAATCATTATAAGTCACAATAAAGTCGGGATGTGACAGTAACATTAGAGACTTGATCATTAATAATCTTACACAAATAATAACAGTCTTTTATTGAATTTTCACCCTTTCATGTAACTTGTCAAACTTTGCATCAACTTTTTTACTGTTATGGGTATCCGACCATGGGCTCGCCATTTCTCTTATACCAATGTTTGGTAATAATCCATAGCTTATGCAGCCTTGCACTGTAGCAATGGGGGAAAATCATTCCCAAACCTCTTTTTTCTTGAAGCTCCACTTTTCAATGGTCCTTTAACATTTTTCTTCCCTTTGTGAGTACTATTTACATAATTAACATCCTATCACTGAGCAACATAGAACTTTATTGGCTGAGGAACAACTCGGGTCCTCTAATCATTAGATTTTAGCATTATGATCATGGACATTTTTCTGTCCTTTCATGAATTTCCTAAATGTGCCCTCGTCGGTTTCATTGAAGAAATGAAAGTTATATTCTTCGAGCATCACTTCCTCACAAATATGTAGTAGCTTTGCCTCGGTGGTCTCCTCGTGGACATATAGGGACTTTTCCCTAAAATGCTCGAGGTACTACATAATATCTTCACTCAGTTTCTGCACTTTTTAAATGAAGTGAATTCGTGTGAATTAATCCTTATCCACAAAAAACTTTTGGATAAGCTTCATGTGCATTCCATTTCAGGTGGGGATAATAGTTGGTGCTAAGTGGGAGTACCATGGGAAAGCCTTCCTAGTAATTCTTTTTGGGAATTCTCCTAGCCTCAAGTTTTTTTCAATAAAATGTACTCCTATGCACTCCACAGACCTTTTCACATGCTCTCAAGGATTCTCTCACTTTCTATTGAAGTTTATGAACTTGGGTGGAATATACCCCTCGAGGTAAGGTATCTACTTTACTTTGTCTGGATATGATTTTTAGCTCCTCATAAAGGATAAGAGATTATTGTTTAAATGACAGGAGCTTTCTTACCTCTTCTATTGTAATTACCTTAGAGGTTGACTTTTCCATCACTAAATTCTTTATTGCTGGATATGACACTGGGGAAGGGTCTGCTCGATCACAACTTTCTTTACGGGCATTACCTATGGTATGATTGGTCATTTAGAAGGAGCCACTACTGCTATGAAACAACCTTTGCCCAAACTCATCATATCGATGTTGTGTTGCTTTAGAAAATAAAAAAAAAAACTTACAAGATTCATTCTAGTTAGTTTAGGAGCAGCTGAGTCACTCGTTTGTCCCATAAAAGGACCAAGATCTCGCATCCCTGTGACAACAATAACATCATTGGTGGTTTTTTCACTCTAACCTCCATCACCAGCTAGAGTGTCTTCAAAGACCAATTATTTAGAAACATTATGACCTTATTTTTCCATGATAATGAGGATACCTCCCCAGCAAAGTCGCCAAATGTAAGAGGGTAGTGTAACTGGGTTCTATGAAATTCTGTAAATGGATGAGGCATAACCCACCCTAATGGAAACTATCTTCAAGGTGATAATATTTCAACAACAAGAGCAGATATAAAAATTAGCTTTTCTAATATAATAATGAAGTATTCAAATTATAAGAAATGAGTAGCTAGTGATTAAATACAACTTTCAATAATAAAGTAAAAATAGACCATTGAGTGCAATGATTTTGTGAGAGAGAAAGGGTAAGAACCTCAATTTCTAGGAGAGATCAGGAAGAAATGTATATGTGAGAGTTTTTGCAGCATAACAGTGCCCTTTTCTTATATGCTTAAAGTTACGACCTAGTTTTCTATTTATAGTAAAAATTTAGGACAAATGTGCCACATTAGCACCAAAAGGAATATTGTAAAAATCCTTTTTGTCCTTATTTTTATTTGTTAACATTTATCCATATTTTGTCCATTTCTGCGACACTTAGTGTGATAGTAAATAAAAAGGTGATCTTATCGACCTTGACGCCAAAAAGTGTTATCATTTTTTTTTCAAAAAATTTACCTATTGAGTAAGATTAAAAACTATGCGAGTCATATTTAGGGTCAGTCATTATTTTTAATGTTAAAATGTTTTGTGAGCAGTCGATTCATTGCCCGTTTATCTATAATAAGAAATTATTTTACGAGCAACTCTAGTGAGAGCTCACGGTTTGTTCAATAATGTATGAAGTGTTAAGTGTGAGTGATAGTGATCTATATGGTCCTTCGCCTCACCCTTATCTCTTTCCCAGGATATTAAAGTGTTTGAGCCTTAGGTTACTCAACAAGACTTACCTCTCATCCTCAAAACCAAAACTCTCAAGAAGTCCCAATTGGCCACCCACTCGAGCATTGCTTTCTCGATCAAGGCTCCTTGCTAACTAAAATTTTGTCGAAAAACAAATATAAATGTTAGTGAGGGAAGTTCTCTTATATTTTTTTATTTCACTTGATTGACTACTCTTAATTCCCTTTACTTGGCAACCAAGGGATTGCTCTTGTGCTTACTTTTAGTTAGTAGCTTTGTGATCTTGGATTTCTCACACCATTTTTTCTCTAGCATTGTTTGCATAACTTACATGGGGTTGATCGTGAAACCTCCTTGTAAGTCATTGCTCATAGGGTTTTCTAATGACTTGGGGTTATTCACGAAGCCCCTTGTTAATCATTACTCGTATGATTAACTGGTGACTTGGAATTTTTTATCCACTTATTTTCATCACTCACTGCCCGTGTGATCCTTTAGTGATTATTGAGTTTCTTTTTTACCCCTCTACATTATCCCCCTTGTGCATAATTTTCTCTTTGGTTTGAAGAGAGAATTATGCATGAAAAGTTACTTTTGGGATTTTGAAAATGTTTATAATCATTACTTAATTTGTGTTTCATTTAAATCTTTGACATGCCTGATTGTGAAGGGATTCCCTTTTGAGGATACACATGTCACATTGGGGGAGATGTTCATAATTTGGGTCATTATTAGCCCTACTTTTTAACCCGTCAGCACCTCTTTGCCTTCTCAACTTATAAATATGCTTTTCCTTCTTCTCTAAAATTTTACCTTCATTTGAAAGTTTCTAGACAAAAAGTTTTTTTAGCGTTGTCATTTGTTCACTATTTTCATCAAGCTTTTCTTGTGTAACATCTTTGTTTTAATGGATTATGTATCTAACGTTGCTTCAACCAATATTTCCATCGTTACTACTGATATGTTGATGGGATCCTTGCCCATCTATGTCATGGAGACCACTTTAAACGTGGCTAGAATCTCCACTGTTAGCACCACTTTGGTTTCCACTTCCTCAACTATCTCCGCCACGAAAGGCAATATTGATCCTTCTTATAAGTATGTTAGTTGTTCTATTACCTTCACTAAGGCTCATAAATTTTAGTTGGAAACGATGTTAAAAATGGATTTTACAACTTACACACTGGATCCCTTTTTAGGGAACAATGATAATTTCATGTCCTTGCTCAAGGGGTTTGAGGAGGAATTTGTATATAAGGTGGACAAGAAACTAATTTTGGGATTTTGGGAGTTCGAGGATGCTTCCTTCTTTTTCCCTAAGAGTATTATGATGAATCGAGTAGATAGAGGTGATTTTACTTTCTCTAATATAAATTTTGATTTTTATGGTGGAGCACCCAAGTATTTAGAATTATGGGTTGAATATGTTTTGTCAATGGATAGTTATCGTAAGATCATTGAAGAGCCTGGTCTAGAAAAACCCTTAGTAAGAACACGAGATCTCTCAACACCCTAGTTTTTTGTCCAAGCATAGACACTCATACCTTTGTTAGTGGGTGGGGGAATTTTTCATTACTTTGGACGATACCTATGAGCTTATAGGACTGCCTATTTTAGGGGATCATATCTTTAGGGAGGGTTATGAAGATGTGGAGAAAAATGAGTTATGAGAGGATTTACGTAAGACATTAGGAGAATGATTCGACTACATGGGACTTACTTTTATTGGTGTGAACCAACATTCATTTACCATATGATCGAGATTTAGGTGTAGAGATTTTAAGCCTCTCTTTAGATATAAAGCTAGGACAAACGTCCCAAAAACCAAGGATGGCCTAAAATTGAAGGGTGAAGGGTCATATAGCTACGTTTTACTACTTTTCTATTAAAATTTTTAATTTTAAGGGAGACTCGATGACTCCCCTCGTGATTTGTCATTTGGCTTGACAGTGAGACTTCCTCATGGAAAAAAAATTTCACTTACTGCTTTGACTCTTGAATCCATGGATACCTTGTCGGATTAAATGCATTTAGATATGGAGAGATCGCATAGTCACTTTGATGAGTTTAATTTTGGCAACTCTTTCATTTTAATGGGGTGTTTATTTCAGCAGTTCCAATGTTAGGCCCCAAAACCTCGATCACATCCTATTAGTACTGTTCAGATATCCGGGTGGCACTGGAAGGTTCATAACCACTCGTTTATTCAATTTTTAGATAATATCGATGAGTTATCTTTCCGTCCCTATTCACGAAGGTTGGGAGGTATATTCTCTTGGAGTATTTTTTTTCTTTTAACTTCTCAAGTTTTAAATCCTCCAAAAAATGCTCAATTTGTAAAGGATTGTGCCTATATATCTGCAATGACCATTATTTTTCCTTGTATCATTACGTAGAAGATATGAAACTCTAAGTATATAAAACACCATAGGTGACCAATGAGAATAAACATGTATGAATTTGTTTTTTTTTTCAAAATTATTTGGAACTTATTTTAAAAGAAAAATAAATATTTATTTTAAAGTCTTTCGAATGACAGTATGGGTTTGGTTAAAATGAGAATGGAAGTTTATTCAAATGAACTTCTAACAAATATCAAATGATTTTTATCTGTTTACAGATCAAATATCTCTTGAATCTCGTTCAAATCTAGTTCGAATGAGATTAATTATTCGTTCGAATGAGGTTTGATTTGGTTTGAACGATTTTGTAGCTTCATTCAAATGAAGTCTTATTTTTGTTCGAAGGAACTTCTCAAAAATTGTTCCACCTCAAAAATCTTTCTTTTTATTTAAAGGGTTCCTGGCATTAGTTTTGAGAAAGATTTTTGGAAAAAAACTATTTCCCATACATATCTAAAAGCTCTCAAAACCCTAGTTTCACCCAAAGTGTTTAGGATACAAGTTTCATCTTTTTGTACTCTTTAAGATCTTGTTTTTTAGGAGCCAAGAACGTTTTATTGATCATCATATTTGTTGAGTATGTTTCATACTTCAGATTTCATGTTTCTTGTTTACACATGATAAACTTTCTAGCATTGTGTTGCGGTGAAGAAACGGTGGATCTTATGTTCCATATCTGTAGACGATTGTTGAGCATGTTCAGTGGATACAAAAGAGTATGTGGACTCACATGTCATGGTAACTTGCATAGGTTTATTCTTACGTTTTCACTATGGATGAGTGGTTAAATATTGAAAATACGCTAAGGCTTGCGAGGGCATCAACTTTTGTACATTCGTGTTGGACTGAATTTGCATGGCTCGGTCGTCCGTAATTTTTTTCATTATGGGTGTTCTTTGTACGTCAGCGTGTTGTGTGATTGATTAATTTATTTATCTTCTATCACCTAGATGCATGTTTTAGGTTAAGATAAATTTGGTAAATCTTTTTATCACAACACTTCGTTTAAAATTCGTACAAATTTTTATTTGGAATTAATCTTTTCAAGTTTAATATTTAATTTAAAAATTAAAAATTGACTTTTCTTGTTTAGACCATCCCTCTCCATATATACTAGCTTTAGCACAATTTCAAATTGGTCTCCGAGCAGGAAAACTAAGTTTTGTGTTAGATTTGGGTTTGGGCATGCGTTTTAGTAGTTTTTATTCGGAGGGTTATTCAATTCTAGGTCACCGATGTTTGATGGGTCTAATTATGCATATAAAATGAGCATTTAAGGATGTGGAAGAGCGTGTATGGCAAGTGGTACTTGATGGTTGGTCCCCACCCATAACCGTAGCTAGTGACTATATGATTCCTAAACCGTTAGAATCATGAAGTAACGATGAGCATTCATTAGCTAATTATAACTCGCATGGTTTAAATGCCATATTCTGTTCGGTCACGAGGAAGGAATTTTGTCCTATTATGACTTGTGAAACATATAAAGAGGTTTGGAACATACGCCAACTCACACATAAAGTTACTAGTGTTGTTAAGGCTTCAAAACTCCAAAACCTCACCAGTAGGTTATTAACCATTCAGATGGAGGAAATTGAAACCTTCGATGGTTTCTACACTAGATTATCCGATATTTTGAACGCATCTTTTAATGTAGGAGAGAGAATGTAACAACCCTCGCTTTTGGGAACCCTTTCTATAATTATTTACTATGTTGAGTAGTTGCATATATTAAATGCCGGATGTGGGTAAGTATTAATTTGATGAAATAAGTTAATATTTACAAATAAGTTGCATTATTAACATGTGGTATTCTATTTTGTCATGAGAATTAAAATGGCAATTTGAATTGAAATGAAACCGAAACTTAAAATGGTTTATAAAATTTCCAAATGATAATTTGGAGGGTGTAGTTAGTTCCGGGTGGTGCGAGACAGTCAAAATGTGTGCCATATTGGATTTTGATTTTGGGCACTTTTGACTGGTTTTGGCATATTGCGTATTAGATATTAACTATTGCGGTATTATCACTTAAAGGTTGGAGACTTTTTAACCTAAGCCACGTTTTAGTCTTTCCCCAAGTCTTTCATTTCCTCTTATTTGCCCTAAGTGTTCTAGCCCTAGGAGTGAGAGTGAGAGTGGAAGATTGGAGAGAAAGAGAGAGATCTTGAAGATCTGTGGTTTGATCTTGCATTCTTCTTCAACCAAGTCTGAAATTGATGCCCCAAGGCAAGTTTTCTACTTGCTATTATATGGTTTAAGATGAATAATTAGTATGGGTAGTTATGTATAGTTTTGATGTATTATAATTGTGGTTTTTGGTTGGATTTATGGGTATCAACATCTTTGATAGAGATAGATTGTTGATTGAAGTAGAAAATGTTGTTGGGAGCATTTATGATCTTTTAGTATCATTAAATGTAGTTGGATGATTTTTGGTTGATTATTGATTTTGGGCTTAGAAAGAAAATAGGAGAGATAGGTCTAGGTCTGCTATGGTCGGTCGACTGCGTCTCTCAGACCGGTCGACCGGGTCTTCGGAGGAGGGCACACTGCTTTCTTTCAAAGGCACGAAATTAAGGGCGCGGTCGACCGCGGGTCCCCTACCGATCGACCGGTTCGTCCGAATTGAGTTTTCTGCTTTTCAGCATAGGCTAAAAATTGAGATGCGGTCGACCGCGGTCTTGGGACCGATCGACCGGTCCCCTGTTTTCTTCCCCAAATTTCCTATTTTTGTTTTTAATCCCTTTCTTCCCCTAGGAACCTAGGACTCTTCTTGAATGAAGTAAACCTTGGCTTTTAGAGTCCTAGTTGAGTTGGTTGTCACCCTAGTGTTGAATGAGTTTCACTTGGGGTTAAGTCCGGGGGAGGGGTTGTCCCAAGTGATGTTAAGGCATCACTTTTCTTTGTGCATCCTGAGAAATGGATGGAAGTTGTAGGCCCATACTCAGAGACTTTAGGGGTTTGAAATGAGGCATATAAGACCTTAAGTTCGGGAAACGAAAATATGATTCCTTGGAGATTTATTTGAGGCATAACCTAAGTTGAAATAAATGAAATATCCTATGATCATGGTTTCAAACAAATGAAACATGTAAATGAAAATGAAAAGGAAAAAGTATGGTTTTTTATAGTAAATGTTAATTTACTTAAACATACCTCTCTAAATGCTATCATAAGGGAAGCTCGCGCATGAGGTGATGTTCCTTGACTAGTGAATACAGGGAGACTATAGTCCTCGGCCATATACGGGTTTATTATATGTATTTTCTGCGCTAGTGAGGTAATTCCGGGTGTGGTTATGACTCACTCGCAGGTATATGGCCACTTCCCGACGTGCGTTAGGTACCCAGGCTCCCTTGTTTGATGGGCCCCTGTAAGATGATAGTCATTTAGGGGCGCGCCCAGTGGGGAAACTCGGAGGGGCGGTCTTAGAATCGTTATATGTATAAGAATGTAACTTTTCTAAACTCAAGTGGGACTTGAGGGTTGTATATTTCCACTGAATTGTATTATGAAATTACATTCCTGCTAAGGAATAAGACTTGGAAAGAAATAAGAAAACGATGATATAGTATTTTTCTGTTAAGGAATTTAAACTGGATTAAAGTGGAAATTGATGGTTAGAAGCTTTTAATTTAATCACTACATCATCCCATTTTCTTGTATAGTTTATTTTAGTCATGTCATTTTTAGTTGTCTTGTTATTATCTCATGCTTAGGTTGCTAGATTTCTATTTTCCATTTCCATGATTGACTGTTCATATCTAGCATGCTTTTTGTTCATCTGGGAACTATATATAAACCGGGTCCTGACCCGTTCATTTTCCTTTATGTTGTGCTTGTTATTGTATCCGCCCAGGTGCTCCTCCGCAAGGACGCCCGTGTTGATATTCCTACTCTTTTGCTTTTAAGGAACTATATGAAATTGCAGATATTACAGGATGTTTTGTTAGACGCCATCATTCTTTTAATATCTAGTTATGATCGGGTCTGTCACTCGGGCGAGTGGCCCAAACTTGTAATTGTTTAATGAATGTACTACAACATCTAACTGTGGTATTTACTTTGGTGTAGCTGTGGACCGACAGCATATTCGGTCCTCCCCTTGTATATAGTTGTTTTAAACTTATGTTATTTATGTTTCTTTGAATTCCACTATTGTTCTAGAATGGGTTGTTTAAATTGCTTTCTTAACTTAACTTTTAAATTGTTTTGACAACCCATTTTCTGAATTAATGGGTGGTTTTCTCGGTTACTCTTACTATATTTGTGGTGCTGAGAATGATTTCTGTCCATGATTACCGCATATGTCGGAGTATCGGGCTGGCCACCCCTTATTTCGGAGTGCGGGTTGTCACAGATGGTATCAGAGCACTAGGTTCTTGAGTACTAGGATCTATGTGGACTTGTCACGATCTACCGTAGCGTTCTTTGTTATAGAGCCTAATGATAAGACTATTTTGTTACTTATAATTGCGATCTTCTGTGAAGTAGATTGTTGTGAATTGTATTCTAACACTATTGTCTCTTCATCTCAGATGCCGCCTAAGAGAGGTCGCCCTGCGAGATGCAATAGAGTTGTAGAAGAGGATGTTGGTCCTCCACCGCCCCAAGGAACTTTTAATGCTGCGGACGTAGCCAATATTGTGGCTCATGCAGTTAATGCTGCCATGACCGCAGTAGCTCAACAGATGCCATCAGCTCAACAACGGGCACAGGATGCTCAAGTACCTACGGGACCTTCTCCGTGGGAAAGAGTAAGGGAGTCCTTTTTAAAGGGCCATCCCCCAGAGTTTGACGGAAGCTCTGATGTTGTTCGGGCAAATCAATGGAAGAAGGACATGCAACGCCATTTGTGAATGGTGGATTGTAGTGAGGAAAAGAAGCAAGTCCTTGCTACTTTCAAGTTGGTCGGGGCAGCGTTACATTGGTGGGAGTCGATGACTACGCTGGAACAGAGGGATACTATGTCCATTACTGATTTTTGGGTTTTGTATGACCGAAAATATTTTCCTCCCGCGATTCAGAGGGAGATGAGAAGGAAACTGCAGGATCTAGTTCAAGGAGAACGATCTGTAGCCGAATACGAGGAGGAGTTTACCCGGCTAGCTAGTTTTGTGCCGGAAGAGGTGACTCCGGAGGAGAGAAAAGTCTCAAAATTCACGGGAGGTCTAAACTGGAGAATCCGGCAGCATTTGCTGGGTAATCCGACTTTACAAACTTTAGGAGAGGTGATGAATGCGGCATTGCTCCATTGTCAGGAGCATCGGTTGTTTATACTGAATAGCAAGAAAGCTACTGGAATGGGGCAAGTAGGGAAGCCCGGGGTGAGTGGGAATGGAGGAGGAGCCTTTCCTTCGTCCCAACCTGCGGGTAATAAGCAACGAGAAAGGGATCCCCAGCTAGGGGATGGGTCGAAAAGACAACGCTCTGGCGGGTTTAATGTTAGTGGAAATGCTAACAGGCAAGGTCAGAGTGCCGTGCCATAGCAGGGGCTAACCGGGCCAAGGTTTCGGACAGTTCAGAAATAAAAGAGGTCGAGGTCAGGAGAATATGGTGGGGAAATGTTTCTTATGTGGAGAAGCTGGTCATTTTAAGAGAGATTGTCCTCAAGTGATTGGGGGACAACCTCCACGAGTTCCTCATCAGCCTTATGTGCAGTTCCCTCCACAAGCACCGAATCCAGTTGTCCCTCTGCAGCAGGGTCAACTACAGTATGGGAGAGTCTACCACATTCAGAATGCTATGCTTCCTCCTATTCAGCCAGCGCCACCAGCTATAGAGGGTAAGTTCCTTATTCAGGGACACATGGGTCGCGTTCTGTTTGATACGGGTGCGACACATTCTTTTATTTCCAGAAGTTTTTCTCAGTCCACAGAGTTGATAAAATCTGCGGAGAGTACCTTTACTAGTGTGGAGTCCTCTATGGGTGACGGTTCCCTTATTTTCTTTGTTTGCAAACGCATAGGGATCACCCTTGGAAATTTGTGTTTTGAGGACGACTTACTCGTCCTAGACATGGTCGGGTATGATGTTATTTTGGGTATGGATTGGCTTGTTAAGTATCATGCTATAGTTAATTGTTACGGGAAGAGTATAGTCTTCGCCGTTCCGGGACAAGATTTGTTCCTAGTAGTTATGCCTCGTTTAGAGGGAGATTCTGGTACTTATTTATATTGTATTGCGGAAGAGAATTCTCGGGGTGTAGTTATTCCTTTAGATTCTATTCCTGTTGTTCGAGATTTTGAGGACGTTTTTCGGGAGATACCGGGTTTGCTTCCTAGTCGTGAGATTGAATTTTTGATTGACTTAGCGCCGGGAACTCGACCGATTGCGCGAACTCCTTATCGTATGGCTCATGTGGAAATGAGGGAGCTAAGAGATCAAATTCAGCAGTTGTTGGAACAGGGGTTTATCAGGCGTAGTACGTCGCCGTGGGGTGCTCCTGTGTTATTCGTGAAGAAAAGAGACGGTTCTCTCCGGTTGTGTGTTGACTATAGAGAGTGGAATAAGGTCACCATCCGGAATAAATACCCTTTGCCTCGCATAGATGATTTGTTTGATCAGCTCAGGGGAGCGACCTACTTCTCTAAGATAGATTTGAGAACGGGGTATCACCAGTTGAGGATACGGGAGCAAGATGTATCCAAGACTGCATTTCTGACGAGGTACGGGTCTTATGAGTTTTTGGTTATGCCTTTTGGGCTAACCAATGCCCCTGCGGTATTCATGGATCTTATGAATAGGGTATTTCGGGACTTCCTGGACCAATTTGTTATCGTGTTTATCGATGACATCCTAGTGTATTCTCAAACAGAAGATGACCATGCTATTCATTTGGGGTTGGTCCTGCAAAGACTAAGGGATCACCAATTGTACGCTAAGTTTGAGAAGTGTGGTTTTTGGTTGCGGGAAGTGCAATTTTTGGGTCATGTCGTGACTTCGCAAGGTATATCGGTGGACCCAAGTAAAGTTGTTGCGGTGAGGGAGTGGGGTCAGCCCACGACACCTACCTAGATACGTAGTTTTCTGGGTTTGGCGGGTTATTACCGTCGATTTATCAAGGGATTTTCTAAGATTGCTAGTCCTTTGATAAACTTGACCCGGAAAGGGGTTAGATTTATTTGGGATGATGCCTGTCAAGCTGCATTCGATGAGCTCAAGGATAGACTGACTACGGCTCCAGTCCTCGCTTTACCCAAGCCAGGGTTGGAATATTTAGTCTTCACCGATGCATCTCTACAGGGTTTGGGAGGTGTGCTTCAGCAGGAGCGACAATCTATTGCATATGCTTCCAGAAAACTCAAGCCTCATGAAAGAAATTACCCGGTGCATGACTTAGAATTAGCCGCAGTTGTCTTTGCCTTAAAGATTTGGAGGCACTATCTTCTTGGGGAGAAGTTTAGTCTTTTCACGGACCATAAGTCATTGCAATATTTATTTTCTCAGAAAGATTTGAATATACGGCAGCGAAGATGGTTGGAGTTCGTGAAAGATTACCAATTTGATATTCATTATCATCCGGGTAAGGCGAATGTGGTGGCGGATGCCTTGAGTAGGAAACCCGAGGGAGAACTAGCTGAGGTGTGGAAAGCTAAATGGAAAGAACTCAGTTATGAGGATGCGGTTGCTAGGGCGTTTATGTCCGTGATGACCGTTACTCCGACGATTGTGGCAAGGGTTGTGGAAGCCCAGGGCAGGGATAAAGAATGTCAAGACCACATTCGCCGATTACTGACTGGGGGAGCGGAGTCCTACTCGGTAAGTTCTGAGGGTGGATTGCGCCTTCATGGGAGGCTTATTGTTCCGGAGGATGGGGATTTGCGACGGGATGTGATGGTGGAATCTCACGGCTCTAAATTTTCAGTGCATCCGGGAAATGATAAAATGTATCAAGATATGCGTCGTCAATATTGGTGGCCGGGGATGAAGCGAGATATTTCGGAGTTTGTATCTCAATGCACTACTTGTCAGTTGGTTAAAATTGATCATCAGCTACCGGCAGGTTTGTTGCAACCGTTAGAAATTCCAGTTTAGAAATGGGAGAGCATTTCAATGGATTTTATCACCGGCTTGCCAACGTCACAGAAGGGTCACGATTCTATATGGGTTATTGTGGATCGCTTGACCAAGTCGGCGCACTTCCTTCCCGTCCGTACCGATTATAATACCGCTCGTTACGCTCGGTTGTTCATTGAAGAGATTGTTAGATTGCATGGGGTGGCCTTGAATATTTTTTCCGACAGAGACAAGATCTTTGTTTCCCACTTTTGGCAAAGTTTCCAAGAGGCCATGGGAACCGAATTGAAATTAAGCACTTCCTATCATCCTCAAACAGATGGCCAGACCGAAAGGGTTAACCAAATGTTGGAGGATATGCTTCGTATGTGCATGCTTGATTTTAAGGGTAGTTGGGAACAATATCTCCCTTTGGTTGAATTTGCTTATAATAACTCATACCAGTTCACTATTGGGATGGCGCCCTATGAAGCCTTATATGGTAGGCCTTGTAGGTCTCCCACGTGTTGGTTAGAAGTGGGAGATAACAAGTTTCTCGGACCTGAAATGATTCGGGATACTTCTTCTAAGATCGAGCTTATTCGAGATCGTATTCGGATAGCCCAAGATAGACAAAAGAGCTATGCCAATACGGGGAGAAGACATGTGGAGTTGGAAGTTGGACACCAAGTGTTGGTTCGAGTGTCGCCTATGAAAGGCGTTAAGCATTTCGGAAAGAAAGGGAAACTTGCACCGCGTTTCGTTGGACCTTTTCCCGTGATTTCTAAGGTGGGTCCAGTGGCGTATCAACTTTCCATGCCGGAACCTTTGGAACAAGTTCACGATGTCTTCCACATCTCCTCTTTGAAGAAGTATAAGAGGTGTGATGGTGCCCTTTGGCACATTCCTTTCGAGGAGGTAGATTTATAACCCGATGTTTCTTACGAAGAGCAACCCGTGGCCATTTTGGAGCATGGGGAATGTAGATTGAGATCTCGAGTGGTGCCCTTGGTTAGAGTACAATGGAGTCATCACAGCATCGAGGAGTCTACTTGGGAGCGTGAGGATGATATGGGGGAAAAGTATCCGCATCTTTTTATCCAAGGTACGCCTGAATTTTGGGGGCAAAATTCCCTCATAAGGGGGGAGTATTTACAACCCTCGCTTTTGGGAACCCTTTCTATAATTATTTACTATGTTGAGTAGTTGCATATATTAATTGCCGGATGTGGGTAAGTATTAATTTGATGAAATAAGTTAATATTTACAAATAAGTTGCATTATTAACATGTGGTATTCTATTTTGTCATGAGAATTAAAATGGCAATTTGAATTGAAATGAAACCGGAACTTAAAATGGTTTATAAAATTTCCAAATGATAATTTGGAGGGTGTAGTTAGTTTCGGGTGGTGCGAGACAGTCAAAATGTGTGCCATATTGTATTTTGATTTTGGGCACTTTTGACTGGTTTTGGCATATTGCGTATTAGATATTAACTATTACGGTTTTATCACTTAAAGGTTGGAGACTTTTTTAACCTAAGCCACGTTTTAGTCTTTCCCCAAGTCTTTCATTTCCTCTTATTTGCCCTAAGTGTTCTAGCCCTAAGAGTGACAGTGAGAGTGGAAGATTGGAGAGAAAGAGAGAGATCTTGAAGATCTGTGGTTTGATCTTGCATTCTTCTTCAACCAAGTCTGAAATTGAAGCCCCAAGGCAAGTTTTCTACTTGCTATTATATGGTTTAAGATGAATAATTAGTATGGGTAGTTATGTATAGTTTTGATGTATTATAATTGTGGTTTTTGGTTGGATTTATGGGTATCAACATCTTTGATAGAGATAGATTGTTGATTGAAGTAGAAAATGTTGTTGGGAGCATTTATGATCTTTTAGTATCATTAAATGTAGTTGGATGATTTTTGGTTGATTATTGATTTTGGGCTTAGAAAGAAAATAGGAGAGATAGGTCTAGGTCTGCTATGGCCGGTCGACCGCGTCTCTCAGACCGGTCGACCGGGTCTTCGGAGGAGGGCACACTGCTTTCTTTCAAAGGCACGAAATTAAGGGCGCGGTCGACCGCGGGTCCCCTACCGGTCGACCGGTTCATCCAAATTGAGTTTTCTGCTTTTCAGCATAGGCTAAAAATTGAGACGCGGTCGACCGCGGTCTTGGGGCCGGTCGACCGGTCCCCTGTTTTCTTCCCCAAATTTCCTATTTTTGTTTTTAATCCCTTTCTTCCCCTAGGAACCTAGGAATCTTCTTGAATGAATTAAACCTTGGCTTTTAGAGTCCTAGTTGAGTTGGTTGTCACCCTAGTGTTGAATGAGTTTCACTTGGGGTTAAGTCCGAGGGAGGGGTTGTCCCAAGTGATGTTAAGGCATCACTTTTCTTTGTGCATCCTGAGAAATGGATGGAAGTTGTAGGCCCATACTCGGAGACTTTAGGGGCTTGAATTGAGGCATATAAGACCTTATGTTCGGGAAACGAAAATATGTTTCCTTGGAGATTTATTTGAGGCATAACCTAAGTTGAAATAAATGAAATATCCTATGATCATGGTTTCAAACAAATGAAACATGTAAATGAAAATGAAAAGGAAAAAGTATGGTTTTTTTTATAGTAAATGTTAATTTACTTAAACACACCTCTCTAAATGCTATCATAAGGGAAGCTCGCGCACGAGGTGATGTTCCTTGACTAGTGAATGCAGGGAGACTATAGTCCTCGGCCATATGCGGGTTTATTATATGTATTTTCTGCGCTAGTGAGGTAATTCCGGGTGTGGTTATGACTCACTCGCAGGTATATGGCCACTTCCCGGGGTGCGTTAGGTACCCAGGCTGCCTTGTTTGATGGGCCCCTAGAAGATGATAGTCATTTAGGGGCGCGCCCAGTGGGGAAACTCGGAGGGGCGGTCTTAGAATCGTTATATGTATAAGAATATAACTTTTCTAATCTCAAGTGGGACTTGAGGGTTGTATATTTCCACTGAATTGTATTATGAAATTACATTCCTGCTAAGGAATAAGACTTGGAAAGAAATAAGAAAACGATGATATAGTATTTTTCTGTTAAGGAATTTAAACTGGATTAAAGTGGAAATTGATGGTTAGAAGCTTTTAATTTAATCACTGCATCATCCCATTTTCTTGTATAGTTTATTTTAGTCATGTCATTTTTAGTTGTCTTGTTATTATCTCATGCTTAGGTTGCTAGATTTCTGTTTTCCATTTCCATGATTGACTGTTCATATCTAGCATGCTTTTTGTTCATCTGGGAACTATATATAAAGTGGGTTCTTACCCGTTCATTTTCCTTTATGTTGTGCTTGTTATTGTATCCGCCTAGGTGCTCCTCCGCAAGGACGCCCGTGTTGATATTCCTACCCTTTTGCTTTTAAGGAACTGTATGAAATTGCGGATATGACATGATGTTTTGTTAGACGCCATCATTCTTTTGATATCTAGTTATGATCGGGTCTGTCTCTCGGGCGAGTGGCCCAAACTTGTAATTGTTTAATGAATGTACTACAACATCTAACTGTGGTATTTACTTTGGTGTAGCTTTGGACCGACAGCATATTCGGTCCTCCCCTTGTACATAGTTGTTTTAAACTTATGTTATTTATGTTTCTTTGAATTCCACTATTGTTCTAGAATGGGTTGTTTAAATTGCTTTCTTAACTTAACTTTTAAATTGTTTTGACAACCCGTTTTCTGAATTAATGGGTGGTTTTCTCGATTACTCTTACTATATTTGTGGTGCTGAGAATGATTTCCGTCCATGATTACCGCATATGTCGGAGTATCGGGCTGGCCACCCCTTATTTTGGAGTGCGGGTTGTCACATAGAATACCAAAAACCAATTAATCAAGAAAATCTTATGGTCCTTGGCAAAAAGATTTAATTCAAAAGTAACAGTTTTGAATTCCTTGGGTGCTTTAGACTCTATGAGATTCGAAGAGCTTATAAGTGATCTTCATACTTATGAGCTCGAGATATTTTCCTCCTAAACAAATAAGAAAGTCAATGGCATTACTTTTAAAGCCCAAAAGGAGGAAACATTTGTTTCGAATGATTATTCTCACATCGATTTCGATGATATGTCCATGTTTGTAAAGAAGTTCAGAAAATTTATTATGTTTTAAAGATAATCAAAAGATGTAAAGAAGTTTGAGAAAAATTAGTATTACAAGACCGATCAATTCCCTAAAAATCGTAATGATAATTTTACGAGGGATGAGTCAAATAGATGTTTTGCGTGTAAGCGGTATGGACATGGGGAAGCTTAGTGTCCCATTAAACAAAGGAAGGAGGGCAAGAAATCAAAAGGGTATAATGCCACCTTTAGTGATAGTGATCCGAAAGAGGGACCCGATTCCCTTATTAAGTCCAACTACATTGTGTTCATGGATAGTCATGCCATTATTTATGATTTTTTCAATGAGTGATGGTAAACTGAATGGAGAAGAAGAAGAGGATGAAGAAGCGGAGGAGAGTAAACTCAGTTTCCTTCCGTGAGTTTTATGAGAAAATAATGAAATTTAAAAAGGCAAACATAAAGTAGTAAGTTGGGTTGAAGGAACGTGTTATGGATGATAATAATGCTAACTTGATTGAGAACCTTAAGGCGTGCAAGAGGACTCCAATGGAGAATCTCGAGTATGTTGAGAGAAAAAGAGATAGGATTCTAGGTTTAATGGAGGTTTTAAAGAAAAGGTGGAGTCTAGGATAGTAGATCTTGAAGAGAGATTGAGAGACTCGATTCATGTCAAATTTAATCTGGAATCTAGGTTAGATATGGTGGATAAAGTGTTAGGCACCATCCAAATAAAAGGTGGAAAGTGTTGGATTGGCTTTGATATTCCAAATTCTTCTTCTACCAAATCTAAAACCATGATTTTGAGAAACTCAACTGTTGTTGACAATGTAAAAAAATTCAACCCAAAGTAGCACCCCTCATCGTGCCTACACATGCACACATTACTATTGGAAAGGTCACCTTAGGCATTTTTGCTATGATCTTAAAAAAAGACCTAGAAAGTCTAATCCAAGTCACCAAGGTTCCTAAAACCCTAGAGTATCTCATTACACATACATGGGTTAGGAAATCCGATTTAGAGGCTCCATATGATAAGTTATTTATTCTCAAATTCTCAAACATGATATTTCTCATGCTATATCTAATGGTCTATTATATTCCCATGTTTGCATACACAAGCTTTTGTACTTCATAATATATGTGTTTGCTAGTTGTATGTGCTTTGAGTCTTTTGTATTTTGATTTTTAATTTATTAGGTCCTGTTGAAAAATACAAAAATATTGTTTGTCTTTTAAGTTTTTTTTAAATTGGTATCATTTTGAGAAATTATTTTAAAACTCAAAAAGATTTTTTTTATATGTAGTTTAGTTTTACACATTTCATGTGGCATATTGGTGTGTTTAAATCCATTACATTCCATGTTTTCATGCGTCTAGGACATTTGATTATGACTTTTAATGCTTAACTTATTTTTAATCATGCTTGCATCAAGTTGTTCAACTTTGATTTGCTTAATGAATTCACTTTATATATGCCTCCACACACACATGTACGAGCTCTTTTGAATTTTAAATCAACATGTTATATTTGAGCTAAACGAGATCTTCTCCCATTAATCTTGTTATCTGCATATTTGTTAGCTATGGGAGATTCGTGCATGTAAGAACCATTGCCCGTGAAGTATGTTAATTTTTATTAAAAATATGTAGGTTCACGGGAAAGGGATATGAAAGGAGTAATTGTCCTTTGCCGTAAACCTATTATTGGCAAGAGATTAAAAAAATGAGAGGCACAAAGAAAAGATTAAAGGCTAACAAGTTTATTTAATTATTTTCAAAATTATTGAGTGAAAAAAATATGTGTTGTTTGTTTAACTTTTGAGAGTATTATATTGAAGATCAACGGGTTTACACAATGAATACTAGGTAAGCTTATCATGTCATGATGCTATTGATTTGTAGAATCATTAGAATTCTAGGCTTGTGTGCATTGTGCTTATTTATTCATTGAGTTCACTTTATCTATCACTTGAGGCTAAATATTTTGATAAAGTTTTATGGTCAAATAGAACTCATTGGACACTTTTGAGTGATTGGGACATAATTCATTTATATCTAGTTCATGCCCATTCATTCCATCCCACATGTTTAGACACATTGATACTATGCTAGTGTGTAAAGCTTATGTTTTTTTGTATTAGTTTTTATGGTTGCTTATACCTATATATATATATATATATATATATATATATATATATAATAAAGTAGAAAACTTATGTATGTCATAAGCTCACTTGATGATGTCATCTATTAGAGTTTTTGTTGCACTACCCTTTTTTCCATGAAAATTTTGGTTTCCCACTCTTTTGTTACTTCCCATACTTACACTTTAATTCAAAATTGGGGATATTTTGGTCAAAATCAATTTAGCAATTTGGTCACTATCTCCCGTTCTTTCATCATCAGTCCACAAGAACCCTTCCTCAAACATCATCCCATTATCTCCCTTTCTCCAATCCTCATCCTCCTCCTCTTATCCATCGCACCCTTACTCATCCCCACCGCCCCCTCCTCATCTCCCTAACACAGACTCCGCCTATCTCTCTCTCTCTCTGGGTTCGCCCATCGTCATTATTGGAAACACATACATTCGATTTTGGATCTAACAAATCTAACAGGTACTTTCTTCGATTCTAGATCTAACAAATCAGAATCACATTGTTGATTTGTTTTTGTTGGTCTACAATCAAAACGTATTTCTCTATAAACTTAGGGTTTCCATTAACGGACTCGCTTAACTATTTTTTATGTATTTTCTTCATAGTTCTGGTGTTGTTTTGATGTTTCAAAATGTGGGGTTTCAAAATGTACTTTTGATTTTATATTTTCAAATTAGTTTTTTTCAAAAATGATATAAATCTCTCCACCCCTCTCTCTAATTTCTCTTTTTTGTTTGAAACATAAATAATTTCTAACTGATTTTGCAGATCAGATTCCCATTGTGTGATTGATGTCCATACTTTGGTTCTCCTATTGTAGTGTATTGTGACAATATATATTGTGATAATTTTAGTTTATTTATATTAATAAATATGATTGATTTTGTTTGTTTTTCTATTTGTGTTTACAGGTGTTTCCCCATTGGACTGAATTTGAGTTTAGAGGTTTCCATAATAATAGGTGTTTTCATGTTTAAATCTCCATGATGTCAATTGAAGTATGGTTATTTTGCATTTGAATACAGTAGTGTGGAAGAACTAATGTAATCATTGGTGGTATTTCAACTAGCTATGAACATTGCTAAATAATTGGGTTTTATGTGAGTTTGTTCTAGGAATGAGTGTTAGAAGGTTAGACAAAGAAATGCAAAATTATTTTTATTCAGTGTTAGAAGTGATTGTCTTAAAGTGATTCTTTATGAACTTATTTAGTAGGAAACCTCTTTTAATGTTCCATTGTATTGATTAATGTTAAATCCTTTGATTGCATTCCTACTCTGCACATTTTATAACTAACATAAAAAACATAAATGTAGTGGATGGTTTTTATCCACTCTCCTATTTCTTTCGTCAATTAATGTATATGTTGGTTTGAGATATATTTTTTTTAATTGTATGTAGTACTTTAGCATGTTTCAAATGCTATTCTAATTCAAATACACTAAGGATCAGATATGAATGTACCAATAAGGGACTTTCTTCTCTTGAAGGTTGTTTTTCATACTAATATATGGCTTGAATACTTATATTGAAGGTTCTTATCTTTAAGGTTGTCTTTTAACAACATCAAGTTAACTTTGGTTGATATTGAAAGTTATCTCTTTGTTTTAAAGAACGGTATCTACAATTGCATTATATATCTTGGAAATGGATATTGACGATTTTTATATTTTCTCATTTAGGTAATATGTTGACACTACGAGATATTATGTTATAACCGATATAAAATATAATGCTTATTTTATAAGCTTATGCTCCTAAAATATGGGATGATTATGCTCCTATGATTATGACACAATATTGTGCTAGCTAATGTATGTCATAAAGTTGATGGTATGTCTACTTTTTTGTAATACCTTTGATATTTCATACTGATTTTAAATGCCTATAATTGAAGGCCTACTCAGTTTATAAAGAACTTTCTGCCTACCCAACATTCTGGCTTTAAATTTCTTGATGGCTTTTATAATGTTTTATTCTAGCATTATGTTAATTGTTTTCTAAAAAGTTATTAGAATTAACATGTATTTGTGGCCTTGGAAACAAATTAGCGAAAATTTTGTCTTTGGCACTAGATTTTTCAAATGTTTAACAATAATTCTTAATTCTTAATTTTGATCTGATTGTGAAAGAATGTTGTTGGGTTGCCAAAAGTTCTAGCAGACGAAAAGAAGATGGATGCCCGAAAGAAGAGCTTTAAAAGATTGTAAATTTTATGGGGTGTCTAAAATGATGTTCTTTATCTTCTCAGCTCTGCTCTCATAGTTAGTTTTGTGGCAAACTTTTTGTTTTTTATTTGATACGATGATAAAAATTAGAATCATGCATAAATTGGGGGTTATGTTATGTATTATTTAATGTTATCAAATAAATAAATCATCTACTAATTACATTCAGTTTTTGTGTCTCAGTCGCCGAGGTACTGCTACTTACAAGAGACTGTTGTCTATCAAAGAAGAAACTGATCAGTTAAATTCATAAGTGAACAACTTTGTCTATTGGTCCCTCATGATGGTGATTTCTCTTCCAATTCAGCTTGGCATCTCAAAGGTCAGCTCATCCATCTTCTTTTTTATTCAAAGCAATTTGGAACAAAAACTTACCTGCTAAAATTTCCATATCATATGGAAATGTCTCCCCAGTATTGTTCCTTTTGAGTCTAATATTTAAAACATTGGCATCCACTTAGCTTCTACTTGAAAATGCTATTACCTAACTACTGAAAATCTGAACCATCTCTTTATTAATGGTTCCATAGTCTCTAGGGTTTGGAATCATTTTGTATATATGTTTGGTGTGATGATATCTTTCACATCTCTTAGCTTTATGTTGATGTCTTGGTGGTTGAGATCCCTTAGAGAAGATTTCATCAAATATCATATCAAAATTTTCACAGGGATTATTATATGGGAAATTTGGCTTGCTAGAAATCTGAAGGTTTTTGAAGACTCAAACATGGACAATAAATCAATCATCATCAAAGTCTACAACATGATCTCATCTCTCTGTGCCAAATTTTGTACATTACATATAATATTGTAACAACTCATTTATGATCTGCTAAATTTTGTTTTTTTAGTTGCTATGATGTTAATAAAAGGAAATGTAAGAGAAAGCTGATAATTTTTTTAGGTGTTCATGTATTAGTGACTTTTTTTTTCCACACGGTTTAATGGTTCATGGATTCTATGTTTTATGCTAGGTGATACATTTTTGTCATTAGTGAAATTTGATATTCTTTGATTTTATTTCATATAGGTTTATAGTTAGATTTGTGTAGATCCCTTAGTATACTGGCTCTTGATATAAGGATTATTATAGAAATATCTTGGTCGGTTGGGTACTTGATTTGTGTTTTTGGTGATGTTTTTGTTGTAATTGGGCATGGGGAGAACCAATTTGGTATATCTTCAGATCTATTTGGTAAGAATTGAGTTATTTGCAACAAATGTGAGATCTATTGCTTTGCTCCAGTTAAGTCACAAGTGAGTGCTCTTGGTTTTTTAGGCACTAATTTTTTTAATGTAGTTTTATTTTGTTCTTCTTTTGTGCCTTCTCAGATATGGATAATCCTAATTTCAAAAATAGTATGGACTGGCAAGTCAAGTACATGTGAATCATAGATTACTCGGTTGTCGTTCTATAGGTGATAGAGATGGCAGGGCTTGCTGCAACTGTCATGTCAACCGGCTTAGGAATGACTGCTGGATTGGGAGCATGTATAGCTAAGGGCCTCGGAGAACTAGGGTTGGGTGCATTGGGTCCCTCCCTAATTGTCGGGCTAACCATTGTTGCAGTTGGTGTAGCAGTAGTGGGTGGTGTGGTGGCAGATGCAACAATGGGGGAAAATATTAGTGGTTGGTTATTTGATATGAGATTATTACATTTCTTTGGTTATTTTTATAATGTTATGTTTTGGGATCCATATTTTTAGGATTTTAGTTTTGATCTCTCATCTTATGTTTTATACTCTTATTTACTTTTCAACTCACTTATGTGGCTTTTGGGGTCCAACATATCAAAGTTTATATTGGTTTCAATGTTGATTTTTTTTGTGTATTCATTTTTTTATGTATCTTATTTCCTTTCCTAATGCTTCACATTCTTTCAATTGCTAATTTTCCACCAACATAACTTATTCATTCATTGGAATGTTTTTGGGATAACAAGAGTCAACTTTTTTTTATGGTCATGAGCAGGCCTTATCCTGCTTTCTCTCATCAGACTAAATGTATATGACACTCTTTTTTTTTATTCATTACAGTTACTCATTCAAAGCAGTGAGAAACTTTACGTTAGTTGGCTTCTTTACAATTTTTTGATAAATGTTATAGATCTTGACAAAATTTCAAACTATATTCTTGGCTTCATTACCATTGTAGGTCAACTATTTTGTTTAAGGTTTAGACGAAATTTCTTGATTGATAGTTTTTTTATTCACAGGTTATAGCTTTTAGTTTAAATCTTATGCAATATCCTTTAGTTGAATTGTTATCCCATAAAACATATTTTATGATAATAATTTCTGATAAAGATTTCTGATAATAGCTTTTGTAATAATTGTTATCTCAAAAGTATTAATTTTTTTGCTCTTGGTCAAAAGTATTACTCGCGTCCAATTGTTTTGAGCTCAACGAAGTCCATGATTATCATGAATATCTTCAAACAAGAAGGTTTATGGATGAGGGTGTCAAGTGTTTAGATGAATCACATTCCTTTGTGAGTAAGTTTCCAACTTATTACACTTAACACTCAGATCTAACTTTATTCAGCACCCATAACACACATCTACTTTAGCTAACACTATATTACATGCTTAACTATTATTGATATCTTCTAATTTTAATTACAACATTATATTTCCTCATTTATATAAGATATTTTCTTACTGTCTAAGCTATTATGTTATCATATTTTTTCACATCATTGTGTTATTAGCATGTGGGTATAATATTAGTTTATTGGTTACTTAAGCTTAAAAATGGCATAAATCTAGCTTTTATTTCTACTGGTGTTTAGAATTAGAAGAACATGGCGTTTGACAAAATACGGGAGTATCTAATTGGCTTATACTCGGTAATCTCTTATTGTTATTTATAGTTATATCGTGTTGGTTTGTTTTTGTATACTGAATTTGGCATTTACAAATTTAAAACAGGTTCTATTGTTGGAAAGTTTCTATTCAATCAGATTCCGAACAGCAGTCATACACAGCCATCACTAAAAACTCAGGAACAAGGAGCTGGAAGAGGTGATGATGATGAGACTATGCGACAAAATAGCTCCTTAGCAAGATCTGCTATTCATGTTCATAAGATGTTTTTGAGTGGTTCACTGCTACAAGACAACGTTGTTTCTCCTAAAAAGTTCATTGGTGAATGAGCCATTGTCCAATAAGGTACGTTTTAATGTAACTTTGGCAGAGCTGGGTCCTAAGGAAATTCCATCGAGCTGCCAAATTATGCTCACTTTGCAATTCTACTCGCTACTAAATTAATGGAAATTATACTCAATTTTTCCTCCGAACGCTCCCCATAAATATTCACGTCACATGGTGTTCACGAACCTTCCCCAATGTAACATTATATGGTTTGAAGTTTGATTCGAAGCATTACTGAATTCTGAGCACAATTGTGAGTACTCGATACGCTTAATTCTTAAAAAATATGCGATTGATTCAAAATTTTTGCTAAAGGGGATAGGAGTGGACAGATTTCTGTATTTTAAAATTTTAAATAACTTAGTATTTGGACTCCACATCCACTTTAGTATATATATGACTTCTATTAGTTACAATGAAAAAATAGTCTAATCAATCAAGTGACTTTGCTTTCTATTAGTTACTGAACTCTGATTATTGTGTCTTTTATTGGGCCTGTGGCATAATTTGAACTTCAAGGAAGAGAGCAATGATGGCTCACAAAAGATTTCGGCAGAGAAGCTCAAAGATCTCTACAAGTCATTTGTGGCTGAGTACCCTATTGTATGAATTGAGGATTTATTTGACCAAGATGACTGGGATCACTACAACCTGATGACAACTAAATGTGGTGAACAAGTACAAATTATTGGAGATGATGTATTAGTCACCAACCCCAAGAGAGTTTAGAAGGCCATTAAGGAGAAAACTAGCAATTCTTTTCTGTTATGGTTAACCAGATTGGATCAATAACCGATAGCATTGAATCCGTCAAAATGTCCAAGCGGGCTGGTTAGGGAGTAATGGACAGTCACTGCAGTGGCGAGACCGAGAACACTTTCATTGTCGATATCTCCATGGGATTATCAACGAGTCAAATTAAGACCAGAGCTCCATCCAGGTCCGAGCCTCTTGCTAAGTCAAATGAGATCTTGCAAATTGAAGAGGAACTTGGCTCAGATGCCGTTTATGCAGGTGCAAGCTTTCGCATGCCTGTTGAGCCCTACTAAATTTTAAGAATGTTGAATCGATCGGGAATAGGGGTTTCACTCGAAGAGAATAAGTAGTTTATTTTATGAATAATACAAATGTGTGTTTTGTTGCGAGGTTAAACGTGTTGCAACACTGGAAACTTTTTGAAGGATGAGCATGGAGAGGGTTTGTTATTTTGGTTCTGTGCGGTAAAGTTATTTTGGTTACGAGAAAACTAGCTTCCAAGAAATGTGAAATCCATTATGAAAAAAAAGTGTGTGGTTATAGACATTATATGGCCTTTGTAAGATCTCATGTGATTATTTTAAAACGACTTCAGTTCACCAATCTTCCCCCACGATCTGATGTGATCTCATGTGACCATTTTGTTTAGATATTAGGTAGATAGAGGAGTTTTTTGTGTCTTCAGATTTAATGGTAATTTTGTAACTGGAGAACAACAATTTGCCCCACAGTGAATAATACATACCAAGCAATACACTTTAAAACATAATTGTCCATCCCCCCATGATTAAAGAACATGTTAAATGTATTCTGTTACAACTGGAAGGTCCTTTCCTGGAGAATTGTGGAATGATTTGGTTACTCGCATTAATGTGTTCAATGTCAGCTTCTAACTGCATTGTTTATTAATTACTATGTAGAAATGGTGTAAGGGATCGGTGCCGAAGAAGGAGCTGAGTGTAGCACACTTGCTAGTGTGACTTTGATCAAGGGGGTTTCTTCGATTGTGTGTTTACTATAGGTTTGGCCTCCATTATAACTATGTGTAAGTGGGCGACTCCCTTAGCCTGGACTCATAAATTTGGTTAAGTTTCTTATCTTACTTGAGTATAATGTTTGGTAGTTTTAGTTGTTTTCTATTTGTCCAATTAGTTGCTCTTTGTTGGCAATGCATCTTAAGGTTTAGTAATACAATTTTATCTCGCCAAAATTGGGAAACACTTCGCTAAACATTTATTCTTTTTTTGTTTTTGTGTGGAGGTGTCTTCGTGATTCTGCTTCTTCAATCCCCTATGGTTTTGACCCTCTCGCTGCCCTGCTATGCGATCTTAAATTTTGAATGATTGTGGGTCCCGATACCTATATTAGTATATGCTTCTTCTATGATTAATTGAAACTCTACGGTAGTGCTTCAAACACTTCTTCTGGAAGGTACTTTTATTTGTTGTACCAAAGTTGGGGTGTTGATGGGGACTCCTTAAACTTATATGTGGTGTGGATTTTTTATTCCAATTGGATCTAAAGGCATTGGTATATAAAACCTTACTGGGGGAAGGAATCTAATATATTTTTCCTTCTTACATTGTGAGCTTTAAGTCTCCTCCTTCATTCAATTTGCAAATACCATACACCCCAGTTAAGAAGCTTCATGATATCTTGCAGAACCTTGGAAAATATGTACAACTATCCCAAGTGTGTTTAATTAAGTGGTAGCAGGTCCTAAATAAGAGGAGGAATAAGTGGCAGTAGGTCCTAAATAAGAGGAGGATTAAGTGAACAACACAGAGCAAGAAGAAATGATAGTATCTGAAGTCTTTTTTTAATTAACAAAGTGGTAGTGTGTGAATTTCAACCACCGAGATTTTCTTTCGTTGACTCCAATGGGCAAGTTCATTGTATACTAAAAAAAGTATGTGTCTCTCATTTGTCTTAGTTATGCGAGATGTTTTGTAATATTCACGGTTGAGAAAAAAAAATGAGCCAATAATTAAAGAGCATGCGAATCCATTGTATTTGTTGATTTTTTTATAGCTAGAAAGAACAAGTGACAATTTGATTTTTTTTATAGCTAATTGCATTTATATTGTGAAATTATTATTGTTGGAGTATTTTTTTAATTTCTTAAACAAGGTGTATGGTTATATATACAAAGGCATTCCCCCCAAATTTTCTAAAATGTTTATACATTGGTGCAGTAAAAATAACTTTAGTATTGTTCTTCTGGACTATTTTTTATTTCTTAAACATCGTAAATCGTTCCATAAACAAAGTAAATCATTTCCAATTTTTTTAATTTGTTTACAATTATTTATGTTATATAATAGTTTACTATTATTACAAAGTCGAGGACGGACAATTAGTATTATTGTTCGACTACTTTTTTTTATTAAACAGGATGGAGAGTCCTATAAATGGAGAAAATTTTCCCCAAAAATTTTAAATTATTTACACTTATGTGTTGTAAATTTTTTTGGGCTTATTTATACAAGATTCAACACTACTTAAATTTACACGATTCAATACTTTGAAAAATTACACTTATAATATATAAAATTTTTATTATTTATGTTAGACACGACTTTATACTTTTCAAATTTATTAGCGTGCCTTCAGGAACGAGCATACCCTAGAGTGTGTGTGTGTGTGTGTGTGTATGTGTGTGTGTGTGTGCGCGTGTGTGCGTGTGTGCTATTAGCATATTTACATATATGGGGGAGAAATAGTTTTATTCATTATTTTTTGTCTATACCGGAATAAAAAGGGAGAGAAATGGTATCTTTCACTTTAGTGTTAGAATGAGATCTTTATCTTAGTGGGAGACGTCTTAACTAGGTAGGAATTGCTACATATAGGAGGAGTTTTATTCCTTTGCAGATTTTATACTTGTTATATTCTCTTTGCATTTGAATGTGTGTTTAAGTGTGCAGGCTTCAAACATGCGAAAAAGTATAAGAGAGAAAAGCTACTCAATGTATGTGTTTATCATGCATCTGTAATTTTTCTTTTGCAGTTGGGGATCGAATCTTTTAGGGAGCTTGATGGCCCATAGAGTTTTTTCTTTTAGTTTTATCCAGGAATATCCAAGCGGGGAGATTCGTATGGGAAAATTTCCAATTGAGTCAATTTGTATGTAATAGCTTAATTACGAATAATACATTTTATATCATAGTGTGTAAAGCTTATGTTTTATGTATTAGTTTTTGTGGTTGCTTATACCTATATATATGTGACTATGTGGTATTGGAATATTTTTCATACTTACATATGTGGGGGAGAAATAGTTTTATTGATTCTTTCTTTGTCCATACCTGAACAAAAGGGGGAGAAATGGTATGTTTCCCTTTAGCGTTAGAAGGAAATCTTTATATAAGCGGGAGACGTCTTACCCAGGTAAGGATTCTAGATATAGGAGGGGTTTTATTCTTATGTAGATTTTATACTTATTATATTCTCTTTTCATTTTAATGAGTGTTTAAGTGTGCAGGCTTCAAACATGCAACAAAGTACAAGCGATCAAATCTACTCAGTGTATGTGTTTATCAGGCATCTGTAATTTTTCTTTTTTCATATGGGGATCGAGTCTTTTAGAGAGCCTGACGGCCAATATAGTTTTTGCTTTTGGTTTTATCCAGGAATATCCAAATGGGGAGATTCATAAGGGAAAATTTCCAATTGAGTCAATTTGTATGTATTGGTTTAATTACAAATAATACATTTTATGTCATAAGTTAGGCTTTGAGTTGTTGACCTTTCAAGCCTGTGACGTGTTTGATTGAAGAGGTAGAGGAAAAGCTTCAGACATTACATATCATGCCATGATCCGTGCCACGTTTCATCTTCATGTTTTCTAGGATCTCTCAGGTATGAATGTGCATGGATTTTGATCCTTGCAAATTATTATTTTTAGGTGTTTTCTTTTTGTAAAATTGTTTAGAGCTGATTTTAAAAGAAAAATATTTTTTAATTTTAAAATAATTTGAATGACATTATGGGTTTCATTCAATGAGAATGGCAGTTCGTTCAAATACTTCAAACAAACATCAAATGAGTGTTATCTATTTAAAAATCTAATATTGCTTGAAGCTCATTCGAAGCTGGTCAGAACAAGAATAGCTATCTTGAATGAGGTTAAATTTTGTAACTTCGTTCAAATAAATTCTTGTTTTCGTTCGAACGAACTTTCTAAAAAATTGTGCAATATCAAAAATCATTTTTTACGTAAAGGGGTCCTCGTATTAGTTTTTAGAGAGATTTTTGAAAAAAAACAATTTTTCCGTACAAATCCAAAAGCTCCCAAATGTAGACACTTGTCCTTTTCTAATGCTTGTTGAATAGATATGAACACATCATTGGATCGTCTAAAATCTCACCGATTAAGGATTACGTCCAGATATTCACTAGGTCAAGTTATTGGCATCAGTTCCAGGTTGTTATCCGATTATAAAGACCAAAGTTAAGATATTTAGAGAAAAAAACAATTAAAGCGTTCACATGTAACGAAAAGAAAATGGATAAGCAGCGATAAGGATAAAATGAAATTTTTTCATTAAAAATATAAGGATGGGCAAGCCCTTACAACACAAATAATCAAAAGAAATGAAAATACAAAGAATAATAAAACTTAGGTTAAATCTAACCAATGTTAACCTTCTTTCTCTTTGACATGCTTTTGATTGGCCAAGTCCTTTATCGGATTTGTGGCCTCCTTTTTCGTTCGGCTTCATCCTTTTTATGGCTAGCCTTAGCTTCGTCTTCATATTCATCCAATTTCGGGGGTGAACCCGGATTGTGCTCATTGAAGAGGTTAGACTCATAAATGAATCCTACCTTAGCCAATTCACAATCCCAACCTCTATTGAAATTGGACTTACAGACGTAATCCATCTGTTTCTTAGATTATTGGAACGTGTTGCCCCAGCCTTGGACAAAGACCTTAGCCTTAGACACTAAGGCCTCAGATTGAGATGACTCCTTGTAATCCTTTTCAACATGATCGATTTTGGATTTTTATTTAGCGAGCTCCAGTTCTTTGGCATTCATGTCAGCTTTGGCCTTCTTGAGATCCTTTAAGCCCTTCTAGGTATCATCGAAAGCAAACCCTAGATCGATGTTGGCTTTCGACTAGTCGGATGTTATTTCCAATATGTCGACAAAGTCCACCAGGATTGTAAGAAAAAGGTTGATAAAAACAGTTAGTACTACTAAAAAATTTAAAAAAAAAATTTAACTCAATATTAAGACTTAACAAAGACAATGCTTGGGTGACGTGGGAGACCAAATGGTCGGAGGATAGTTTTTTTACCTTCTCCCTATCCATATCCAAGATATTCGCCCTCAACAACATGGTGGTCAAGTCAGTATTCTTGGCCACTTACATCACAACATGGCTTTCCCCTTGTCGGGGGAATTCACTTTCTTGATGGGAACAATAGAAGCAGCAAGATTGGTTCCAATCTCGATCTTCTTTGCAATTTGGGCTTGTGACTTGTAAGGGGAGTTTGACGGATTAACAGTTTTAGATTCTCCCCTGACCTCCTTCCTCTTGGAGGACTAAGCATTTGAGCAAGTATGGATATTATACTCATCCAACAAACTGAAGATTTTTCTTCTTTATACCATTATTCCACTGAGATTGAATGAACTATAACAGGGATGGAGGATACTTCCACAAACTCAAAGTATCCTGTGGTGGTTACACTTGAAGACTCCTTGGCCTAAAAAAACTCAAATCTCAATATCTTTATTCACGATCTTGGCAATGAATGAAATGTTGGTGTTTATATCCTACAATTATAGGGATGTTAACCTCATATGCTCACCATCGGCAGTCAGAGGGGTTTTGAGTCCCTTACTTTTATCAGCTTTTCGAAGTCGACATGTGTCTATTCGGGCTCTTTTCTTTAGGAATATTCTGTAAAAAATAAGAAAGAAAAATGCAGTGAAAATTTATATAAGTCTTGGTCAACCCAGACAAGAGATCATTTTAGACGAACAGTCAACCTATGTTATGCCCCAAGCATGTCACCTAAAATCCATATAAGATTCACCATATTTTGGAATGGGTAGATGTTCCCATTGTTTCACGACAAATCCATAAGACCAATATCCTTTATTGGAATCAGGAACATCCACAAACAACAACTTCTCGGCCTTATATGCCTTTAAATCGAACGTCTGATCATTCGTTTGCACCTAAGAGTAAAAATACTTAATATGTTGGCCCAATTGAGTCTAATACAACTTATTGATCCTATGGACCCCATTCATTATCTTCCAAATGTTTGGGGTATATTGAGCATGAAATATGTTATAGTATTCACATAACTTAAAAAATAATTTATTGTGAGGGATGGTCAGATGAGTTTCAATAATAAATGGGATGAAAATATAATGTCCACCCTTGATGTTATAATAATATTTGTATTTCTCACTACTTGAGACAAAAAATAGCAAAAAAGTGAGAAACAAAGAAGAAGAAGAAGAAGAAGAAGAAGAAGAAGAAGAAGAAGAAGAAGAAGAAGACTTACAGTTGATACGGAAGGTAAAATGGATCTGGAATGTTTTAAATAATAAAGGAGTGAAAGTGCATTGAGAAGTGGTGGTATAGGAAGTCATCAGACTGCTTTGTTTAACTTCCAAGATAGTTCATCATTTGATATGAAACCCAATGTGATGGATGACAAGCGCGTCACTTCTTAGTCTCATCAACGTTATTTAGTAACGTATCCATCAAAACTCGAGGAAAAATATAAACGTGTCCTCCAACATAAATGGAAAAAAATATAATTTTCATCTAAAAACATAAAATGTTGACATTCTCTGACCATATATTATATGGTCGATCAAACATCACTATCGACTAGCACCAGGAACCAACATGCAATCAAACCTTTATACACCATTTTGGCTATAAAGATTTAAGGGAAATTTTGGGGGAATTACTTGACCAAATGGGATAGGCTGAATCATATTCACAAACTTGATAAATGATCATAACCTGAAGATAAGACCAAGAGAGGAGTCGATCAACAAAAATATTGAGCTTAGATTCGCTCAACTAGATCACAATAGAATTTCAAGAAAATAGAGTCCCACATGAATCATTCTATGAGAATTTTTTTTTTATAATTTCTTATAGTTTAGGGAATTTGACGTATCCCATCAAAGACCGAATACTTCATTCGCATATGCTTCCACGATCTTTGAAGACATGTTAGTGATCGAGCATCATTTTCGAAATTCAAGCCATCGAAATCTTTGCGAACACTTTATGGAGATATACGGATTTGGAGTTTTGATTTTACTCAGTCATATTTACTTAAGTATGTTTTCTTTCAATCTCGGGGCATTTTTTATAAAATTAATATAAAAATGATTTTTTTTACGGTTCGTTGAAACAAAATCAACATCTTGTTAGAAAGATACCTTGTTCTCGTTTGAACGAGGTTGTAATTTATTTAAAACGATCATTAAGACATTAGAACAAACTTCTAATGAGCTTATAATGTGTGATCTTTATTTGATAAAACTTTCCTCATTGGAACTACGTTGGATGCTTGTTAGAATGAGCTAGGCCTTTCATTCTAATGAGATTGGAACTTATTAGATAAAAACTATGGTTTTCATTCAAACTAAGTCCCATTTTGATTCAAACGAGTTCATCACCTCAAAAATCATGTTTCTATATAAAAAGAACTTTTTAGACTCATTTTACTGAACTTTTGATGAAAATTAAATTCAATACCTATTCAAAAACTCCTGTAAATTTTGTTTCATGGAAACACCTTTAGTTCCAAATCATCTTCATCCCTTGAATGATTTGTTGAGTTTGTCAAACCCACTTTCCATGCACTACATCAAACCCTGGTACAGTGTTCTCTATGGTTGATTATTGTGGAGTTACAACTCTACCACTGAAGAAGAAGAAGATATTTCGTAATCCTGAGGTTGATCAGTGTATATCGAGATAAGATCTGCTTCCTATGGGTGGTGCTGGACTGCATTAATTTTGTCAAGAATTTAAAGACATTTTGCATTATACTTAGTGGAGCTCTAAGTATTCTATAAGTTATATAAAACTTTTTAATAGTATTGCGTACAGGTTTTGCCAAAAAATGATTTTTCTCAAATCTTCTTCGTATATTTGGTTTTATTGTCTGGTTTGGCGTAACATATTTGGAGCTTATCTTACATGCACACCTAATACTAATAAAGATAGAAATTTGGTTTAAAATTGGATCTTTGTGTGTATAACATAAGGTACAAGTGATTACATATAGAGTGCACTTTTAAATTGATATGAGAGTGAGTTGAACTAATTTATTATATGATCCTTAAATTGGGTTCATATGGATAATTTTAATAATAGGGTTCCTATTTTTTATGAGTCAAATTATGCATATTGAAAATCTTGAATGAGGTTATTGTTGTATGTAAAAATTACTCTCTTACGTGGACTAATGAAGAATGTACACCTGTCCTCCAACGTGGTTGGCCGACTTACAAATAAAATTAGTCGGCCGGAATGCTGACCAACTCTAGAAGACCAATAAATAGGAATGTCAATAGTTATTTAGATGGGAGGCTAACCAGCACTGAATTCCAAAATTTTTATTTATTGTACACAAATATAAATGCCTGTCAATGTAAAGGTGATCCATCTCCTTCAGACCCATATAAATACAAATTAATCTCATAGCTCAAGGGATAACTCGAATCACTCCAATGCACACCATACTGAGCTATTGTAAACCTTATTGAATAACAATCAATAGTGGACGTAGGCTATTTTGTAGCTGAACCACTCTAAAAATCTTATATCTTGTGTGTGTGGTTAGAGTTACTTATCTTATTTTTATCTATCATTATAAACTAAGATTTACTCCATTTTTTATACATCAACAAATTGACTCCGTTTGTGAAAATATTTATTTGTCATCGTTCTCTATTCTAAACACCCCATTATAGCACCCCCTAACCTCTCTTTAGGTCCCTAGCACTTCCCTTCATCACTACAAACCTAAGTCATACCCTGGGTACGGACATAAAGGCCATCAGGCACTCCCAGTCTCCGTTTGACCAAAAGTAAAAATCTTCATCTTGATCGAGACTGAATGAATCTTTAAAGGACGGTGAAACCCCTTTCCAACGGTCCTCCCCGTGTGCGATTCTGACTTACGGTGCGAACGAACCCGTTTTCCCCCAAAATTGGATCAAGAGGCTACTGAACGCTCCTGGGCTCCGTTTGAAAAAATTAAACTCTTCATATCAACTAAGACTGAATGAATCTTCAAAGGTCACTAAAATCCCTTTCCAACGGTCCGTCCCATGCGCGATTCTGACTTACGGTACGGACGAACGATCCATTTTACTCTGAAAGGTCATAAAATGCTTCCAGGCCCTAGTTGACCAAAGTCAACTCCCCAAACTGAGTCAAACTCTTTCAAATGTCTAAGTACATCTCATAACCTTTCCAATGGTCCGCCCCGTTTGCGATTCTGACATACGGTACGGACGAGCGATCCGTTTTACTCCGAAAAGTCATCAAACCCTTCCTGGCCCCGGTTAACCAAAGTTAACTCCACAAACTGAGTTAAACTATTTGGAATGTCGAAGTACATCGCATAACCTTTCCAACTGTCCATACCGTGTGCGATTCTAACTTACCATGCGGACAAACAATCCGATTGCGTTCGACAATCCCCCGTCTAAAGGATCGATGAGCGATTCCAATCCACATTTGACCTAAAGTCAACTCCCGGACCCAAGAGAAATCCAAAGGGCTTTCAAAGGATTCTGAAGTACCTTTTCAATGGTTTTACCCGTACATGATTCGAATGAATGGTTTGTGTTTTACGAACGATTTTCTGAAGGAACCTGAAAGAGACTGCCAAACCGTAGGTTCCAAACCCTACCTATCGACAGTGTGCCTAAAAACACCTGGTGATTGGCAGGACCAGGACTATGCCAACCGTAAATGCTCTGGGACTATAAAAATGAGGGCCTAACCTCATTGCAAAGGGGACCCCAAGATCTGAAATCTATCACTCTGAGCGAACTCAGAAAACCTCTCTCGAAGTCAGCGTGATTTTCACATCCAAATCCTTTTCTAACCTTCACTTTTCATCGTCTTTTTCACCAAACTTGGTGAATTAACTACTCTTCATCATCATCCAAGTTCAAGGGCTGCTCTCCAACATTGAAGATCAAGATCAAGATCTTCAAGAAGGTTCAACTTTCCCAACTCTCTCTTCAAATTCTCCTAAATTTGCTTTCACTTATTTTATTACTTAGCACTTTTATTCTCTCATCTCACATAGCCTAATATACTTTTTATTTAGTATTATTGCACATATCTTATTTTCATATAAATAAAACCCAAAAAAAAACAAGAAAAAGAGGGTTTTCTCATAAATTCCAAACGGGAATTCTCACACTTTTCTCCCAACTAAAACACTTTTTCCACACACACACACAAGAGAAGTCCCTGGTTGGATTTATGGGATAAATCCCACCCATCATTTTGCATACGAACTATGTGGACTTTGATGCCTCTATAGGCTACGTAGGCATCTCGGGGTAAAACCCGAGACTCGAGTCCTATTCCTACTTTTTTCGCATTTTCCATTTTCTATTTCTTTAACTTAATTCTCTTAAATTCTATTTATTTACATGTACATATATTTGTGCTTAGTGGCGTATTATTTCATATGCCTTATCGTTCCGTTATAACGATCAACCCTCGGATAATCGCATAAATCTTATTTTCTAATATTACTTTTAGGAACATTCCTACGGATGACTCGCTTTATCTCTTCCATGATACAAGTCGAGGATTTCTATCTCCATTACATATACACATGCACACATATCATGGGGAAATAAAGGAAAATAACAACAATCCATGAGAGGTCGCAAGGGCGAAATGGGTGCCTAATACCTTTCCATTTCGTAACTTAGCCTCCGAACCCATTTCGAATCATGTTTGGTTTCGTATGTATCAGTATGTCACTGGATGTTGTCCTTCGGGATGGCTCCACTTTCTTTTGTCTGTTTTGAGTAAAATGGACTGGCGACTCCATCTCTTTACATTTTTCACCTCACACATCGCCGACGTCGACCGAAGTTCTCCTTAGAGGGATGTGAGGGACTGAGATCCTCTCACTATGGAGATGACACCCTTCCTATATCTCTCCCTCCAAGAGGATCGGGGATGGCCATAGTGGCGACTCTGCTGGGGAATTTTTGTTTAAGAGGGTTGGACTCTATTTACCTGGGTGTTTTATTTTCTTATATATTCCCCTATTTTTTACGTTCCCCTTTTCCATGTGTACGTTATGCTTATCCTTCTATTCACTCACTTGTAGAAGATTCTCCATGTACACTTTTGCACCACGTGCACCTAGGATCACATATATCCACATGTTGCAGGCATCACCCATCCATACTTGGTATACCATTGGTACTAGTACTTTGCTCCCTTGTTTGGCATAATTAAGAAATATACTCTCATTATAAGATACTAATAAGAGAATCATGCATGATTCACATGACATCACCAAAGAGCATTGTTATTGACAAAATTTTGTCCAGCAACTGGAGGGTCACTTCGTGATGGGCGCTTGTCCGGCAGGGTGCAGTTAGCCTAAGCGATATGACTCTCACCTTCCATTGGCCAAGTACCTTCGACGTATATCAAACGGTTTCCCCGCATCGTACCGCTTGAACGAAGTCATGACGGGAGGTATATCGCAGGGAACTAATTCATGTATGCCGAGTATACAAAATTCTCTCTTACACGTACCGTCCCCATGAAGTATATAGTGAGATAATTCACGTACACTCAGGTATATCAAATGGCTTGTCCACACGTACCGATTTCCCTCAAAAGAAAGACGTTTGTCGTGGAAGTCATGCCAAGGAGGGGAACCCTTTCCAATTCACCCAACCAACTGCATACCCACATATAGATGTCAATCTTAGGGCACATGTGTTAGATTTACGATTTCGAACTCTACCAAAATTTTGGGTCGGCCTGCCACGCAAAATTTTCACGCATTTTTAAAATGGGACCCTGCCTGTGAGTCTGGTTGTAAGTCCAACCATAGATTTATATATGTTATAAACCCAACTTTTCCAGGCTCGGGTCCCGTACAACATTTTATTTTTGCACTTAGGAGAATTTAATACAAGTGAGAACATAATAATTATAATAATCATGCTGAGACCCGTCTCCCAAAAATATTTCTCCTTTCTTTATCAAAAAAATCCAAAAACATCTCTCCTTCTTTATCAAAAATCCAAAAACATTTCTCCCTTCTTTATAAAAAATCCAAAAACATTTCTCTTTTATTTATCAAAAATCCAAAAATATTTTGTCTTTCAATCTCAAAAAGAAAAAAATGTCAAAAATATTTCCATTCCTCTTTTTTTTCAAAAATAAATCCCATTTTACACCTTCTTAGGTCGATTGCATGCCCTTGACCTGGATCCTTATTTGCTTCGGTCTTCAGTCAAATCACCCCGGAGTTCCGTCCGTTACCCTACAACTTATTCCGAGTCCCAAATCCATCCGCTTTCTATGGAGAACATAGATCAAGTACTAATTGTGCAGCCAGATCTGACGGCAGTCTTAGCTCAGCTCGTGTCCAAGATTAACAACCTCCAGACTGAGGTCTGAGAGATGCAACGAAACCAAGTTCCTGATCCTCAAGAGCCTGAGGCCTTATTCCCTCATGCTATGGGTCCACCCGAGCCTATCTGAGTTCCCAAAGAGTATCAGTACGCTCCACGTGCCCCTCCTGCTAATGGGTCACCGCCTGCCCAGCTTCCTATGCCAAATCTTGCTCCGCATGGGGCTAACTTGCCTATGATCATTGATCCAAAAGAGGAAGAGTTGAACAAGGTCAAAGAAGATCTCAAGATGCTAACTAAGAAGTTCGACCAAGTCAGAATCTCTGGAAATTACATGGACTGCACCCACATGTCTGGTTATCTTAAGGAGAGGTTACCCAAGAAGTTCAAGATGTCAAATAATGAGAAATTTGAAGGAAGTGGACCCCCGATTGTTCATCTTCACAGTTATCACCGTTCTATGACTCTCTTAGGGTCTTTTGATTAAGTGATGGCCCAATTATTTCAGAAAACCTTAAAGGATAGCGCCCTCCTATGGTTTGTCTCTCGAGGAGTCCAGAATCCATAACTGGGAGGATGTAGCCTAAGAATTCATGTCTCAATACAAATATAATGAAGATCTTGAGGTCACCCGTCGTGATTTAGATCTGCTCAAGCAGAACTCTGGGGAATCAGTCAGTAACTTCATAGCCCGATAGAGGAAAAAGGCAACCACTATGCTAATCGGGCATTTCAGGAAGAACAAGTCAACATAGTAAAGAAGAAGTTCTTATCCCATGTCCGAGAAAAAGTGGGAGGACAATACTATCCCCACTTCAGAGCCCTCAGAGAGGCAGGAGTAGAAATCAAGGAAGGTCTTGCTAAAATAGAAGTTGAGCCAAAGAAAGTGTCCGAGAAGTTCAATCCCATAAAATATGATAAACCTGTCAATGCTGCAGTCTCAACCATCAATAATATATCTTAACTAACCACCTCGTCGGTACTCGAAAGATGCTATTTCCTAGTTCGAAAGGAATACACCGAGATCCATGCTCCCCTATCCAAAGTTTATCAGGACCTGTTAAGACTAAACCTAATCAAACCCCTGGATCCCCGCCCGTTGCCAAATCCACTCCCAAAAATTTCAATACATATGCCCATTACACCTTTCATCAAACGAATGGCCATACCACTGACCAATGATTTCAGCTTCAAAACATAATCCAAGGTCTAATTGACCGGGGTACCGTTGCCCCACCAGCCAATCCTAAGCCAAACACTACTCACAACCCACTCCCAAATCCTGCCAATGCCATCTTCCTAGAAGGGAACCCTCAATTTGATCCCTCAATTCAAATCACATCCCTATAATCTCCCAAACCTCTCCAAACTTTCTAATATTCCTCCTACACCATGTTAGCCTTGCTAATCAGGCACTGTCACTCCTTACCAGAGCATGCATCGATGTCCATACCCGTTTCAAAAATGTAAGTATGGAATTATCAGAAGTGTTAAACCAACTCTTAGAGTTCAGGCTGAAATTTCCCTCACAGATGATTATTTATTACCATAGGTTCAGTACGCTATTCTTCGAAGCACAAAAATGGGCTCGAGAGTCAGATAGTTGGGTAGTACCGACCGATGAAGTCAGCTTAGATGACGTTGTCTAGATCTTAGCAGAATTATTCAGGCAAACCAATAATATTTGCAGTATGGCTAAGTTACTCAATACTTTGAAGCTACAAGGGAGCCTAGTCCCTTCACCCTTACATCTCCCTGTAGAATGGGAGGACCTGTATGAAGAAAATATTGAAGTTATCGAATGCAATTACTTTGCATGGAAAGACATAATTGTTACCACTGGATGGAGGGAAGAATTTGAAGATTCAAATGAAGAGTAAGCTTGTGATAAAACTGGACCAGTAGCCGAAATGTGTGGGATGATATCATTTGAAGAACATCTCAGAGAAATAAATAAGGTGGCAGAACAACCCGAGATTGATGAGGAAATAGGGTTCATGTTCTTCCCTTCTTCAATAAATCACATGACCAGATCATGAAGGCATTACCAGATCCTAAGCTTACCACTAGGGAATGACAAAGGGAAGGGCATTGAAAACCTTCCTATGCCAGAAATGACCCTCGAGTAAAGCAATATCCTCGATCAACTGAAGAAAACTCAAGCTAAAATCACTCTATGGGGGATTTTCATGTCTTCCGAGCTGCACAAAAATTCTTTGATCAAGTTGCTCACTAGACCCATAGTTCATCCCATAGTTCATCCCTCTACCACACCACAAGAAGTGATAAATTTAGTCGGATCCTTGACCTCTACCCGAATGCTATCCTTTTTCGAAGAGTAAATCCCCAGAATTGGGCCAAACCACAATTATGCACTCAACATCTTCATCGAAGTTAGAGGAAAAATCACACCGCTTTCTCTTATTGATAATGGATCTGCCTTGATTGTGTACCCATTAAGAAACTTCAAATGCTTATGATTGAAGGAAAGTGACATCACTTCAACCTCCGCTGCGGTACATGCCTACGATAATACCCATCGGGACGTGATGGGATCCATAAAACTTGTAATAGGGACAGGCCCTATAAACCCTATTATTGAATTCTATGTTATTGACATCCCAGCTTATTTCAACCTATTTCTTGGATGACCTTGGCTCCACAATATCAAGGGTGTGTCTTTCTCGCTCCATCAAAAATTGAAGTTCTTCACCGAGGGACGAGTCATCACCATTTTAGGCGACGACGACAATATCGAGGGTGCAAGCACTAGCAATCCAATCCTTAAGATACAACATGGATCAAATGATATGCTCCTATCAGTATTCTGATAGGAGCCACTTCTACTCCTAACAGGGGACGATTTCAGAGAAAGGGTTTGTCCAGAATACGACCCTCATGGCAATGTCAATGTGATTCAGATGTTCATAAACATGCACTTCATTCCCGGACTAGGGCTAGGGCAGAGACAACAAGGGATAATTGAGCCCATTGTACTGAAAAAAAATTCCCTCCTTGTGGATTGGGGTATCAACCATCATAACAATAGCTTATAATGATCCTCCAATCTAGACCAAAGATAAGATTAGACTGTACGGAGGTCACTCCTTGAATGGACGATTTATAAAAGAGGGCAAAGACTTACCCTTTTACGGCTTTCCAGAACCATGGTATGACCATATAAATAAGAAGATAAAGCCTGGAATGGAGATATTTTTCCAAGACAGTTATCCATGGTCTGAGAGTTCCCAACACCATGTACAACCACTCATCAAAAATACCAGAGAGACTGTGGAAAGTGACTCCAAGGATTTATTTAACTTACAGACACTGGGGCTGACACTCTGCATGGTTCATTCAAGCACTACATCACTGGATCCATCCCACCTAATTAAAGTTGTTGATACACCTCTCCTGAACTGGCATGCTGCGTCGGTTCTACCTATTGAAATCCCACCTAACCCCAATGTTTACCCCATTTCTTCTTCTGTTGTTTATCCTTGATCAAATGTAATCGAGTCCTCCTTTGATGAGGTTCTCAATGTTATTTTTCCTATTAATACAATAAATGAAGATTTTGAGTATCTTGTTGTGCCTTACATTAATTGTTTAGATTATAATCAAACTTTTGATGATGATGATTTTGCAAATGAACAATTCTTAACTGGTATATATAAGATTAATAACAAACAACATAACCACGTTCAAGTTAATTAAGAAGAAACTGTTGTTTTTAACCTTGGTTCTAGTAGCCAATTGCGCGAGATTAGGACAGGGGCTACCCTCGATGATCATGATCACGCACAACTCGAAGAATTACTGAAGGAATTCATTGATGTCTTCCCATGGTCCTATGATGATATGCATGGCATTGATCCTGAAATAGCTCAATATGAGATTCCCACTCTCCCAGATTACAAGTCGGTTAAACAAAAGTTGAGAAAGCTCCGCACCAAATGGTCTCTCAAAGTCAAAGAAGAGGTGGTCAAACAGTTGAACGTGGGCTTCATTCATGTGATCGAATATCCCACATGGCTAGCCAACATAGTGCCTATACCGAAATTAGGAGGGAAAGTTTAGATGTGCGTAGACTATCGGGAATTGAACAAAGCCTCTTTGAATGATGATTACCCGCTACCTAATATCGATATAATCATCGATAAGACATCCAGTCATGCTTTCAAGTCATTAGTTGACGGGTTTGTCGGATACAACCAAATTAAAATTCACCCAGATCACCAAGAAAAGACAGCGTTTACCACCCCATGGGAATCTTTTACTACAATGTTATGCCATTTGGTCTCAAGAATGATGGGGGCTATCTACCAGAGGGATGCCACAAACATCCTACATGATCTAATTCATAAAGAAGTTAGGTCTATGTGGATAATATGATTATAAAATCCAAATCTAGAGAAGGTCACGTTCCCGCTTTCCAAAAAATTTTCGAACGACTGCGATGATATCAGATGAGACTTAATCCACAGAAATGTGTCTTCGGTGTTACAAACGGAAAACTCTTGGGATTCATGGTCAGTGAGAAGGGGATAGAAGTAGATCCTGCCAAGTTGAAAGCCATACTTGAAATGTCACCTCCCCGGATGGAAAAAGAAGTCCGTGGTTTCCTTGGGCAATTGCAATACATCAACCGGTTCATCAGCCAACTAACTTCCATTTGCGAACCTATTTTCAAACTCCTCCAAAAATATTCAAGCAAGGTTTGGAATGAGGCTAGCTAAGAAGATTTTAAGCGGATCAAATAATATCTGACCCAACCCCCGGTACTCATGCCACCACAGCCTGGTCTCCCCTTGCTCCTATACCTAACCATAACCAACACTGCAGCTGGAGCTTTGCTAGCCTAATACTTTGAAGATTCCCTTAAAAAAAGAGCCATCTATTACGCCAGCCACAAATTGGCTGAGTACGAAGTCAACTACACTGCTTTGGAAAAGGCATATGTCACGCTTATCTGGGTCACCCAAAAGTTGTGACAGTACATGATCGCCTTCCCCATCAATCGTGTATCCCGAATGGACCCCATTAAGTACCTACATAAGAAACTCACCTTATCTAGCTGAATGTCCTGGTGGTTGATGCTCCTAGATAAGTTTGATATCGTGTACGTCACGCAGAAATCCATGACAGGAAAAGCCATCTCTGACTACCTCGCTAACTACCCCATAGAAGAAGTTGATGACTGGATGTCTGAATTCCCAGATGAAAACATCCTCTACACCTCTCAAAACAACCTTCGATGGAAAATGTTCTTTGACGGCGCTACCAATAAAAAGGGATATGGCATTGGGATACTTATGATCTCCCTAGATGACTCCCACACTCCCATTGCTATGAAGTTAGATTTCCCTTGCACCAATAATATGATTGAATATGAGGCGTGTACAATAGGCCTCAAAGTTTCTCTCAAGAAAGGTATGTAATGCCTAGATGTCTATGGGGATTCTTCCCTCATTATCGATCAAGTGCTCAGAAAGTGGAAAGTTAAGGATGAGAAACTCCAACCCTTCCATTCCCACTTAGAAAAACTAGCCTCCCAATTCCAAGATATGACCTTCCATTACCTACCTCGAGGAAAGAATAACCTAGTGGATGCCCTTACTACCTTGGCCTCCATGGTCGACATGCCCAAGGAATAACAAGGGCCCCCTTCCTAGTTCAGAAGTAAGACAAACTAACCCACTGCTACCACATTGAGCTCATAACCAAAGAAGATCCCGAGCTAGCCAATTAATGGTACTATAATATCTAGAACCTCCTCAAGCCTGGTAGGTATCCCGAGGGTTCCAACAAGAAAGACCAAGCAACCCTCCAAAGACTATCCGCACAGTACATTATCTGTCACAAAGCACTGTTCAAAAGAATCTTCGATGGAACCCATATACACTGCATCGCAGGGCTAACATTGAAGAGATAATGCAGAAAATCCATAACGAGGAATGCGGTCCCTACATAAACGGTCACATGCTTGCTAAGAAGATCATTCGACAAGGCTACTACTGGACCACCGTGATCCAGGATTGCATCTCCTATGTCCGGAGATGCCTCAAATGCCAATAGTTTTCCAACCTTTAACACGTGCCTCCGTGAGAATTATACAAAATGACTTCTCCTTGCCCATTCTCCACCTGGGGTATCGACATCATAGGAAAGGTTACACCAAAGGCTTCCAATGGGCATGAAATCATCCTATTTTCCATTGAATACTTCACCAAATGGGTCAAATAGGAGTCATGCGCAGTTCTGAATGATAAGAAAGTGCCCAAATTCATAAGGAAGAACATCATCTGCCAATATGGGGTCCCACACGAGCTAGTGTCAGATAATGAGTTGCACTTAGAGGCAGAAGTCATAGAAGTGGTCAATAAGTATGGGATTCAGAGACATAAATCTTATCCTTATCGACCTCAGACCAATGGTGCAGTCGAAGCCGCCAATAAGAACCTCAAATCCATCATCAGTAAGATGACCGAAAGCTATCAAGATTGGGCCAACTGAATCCCTTACTCCCTCTGGGGATACCGAACCTCAATCCAAACCTTTACTGTGGATACCCCTTACTCTCTAGTCTACGGCATGGAAGCAGTCCTACCAGTGGAGCTGAAAATCACTTCACTTCATTTCATGCTCAAAGGCCAGGTCAGTGAGGAGGACTGGCATCAAAGCCATCTCGACGAGCTGTCACTCTTGGATAAAAGGATACTGAAAGCACTGTATCACATAAAAGGGTACCATCGTCGAATATCGTGTTCATTTAATAAGAGAGTCAAGGACCGAAGTGTTCAAGAAGGGAATTTATCCCTCAAAGAAATAGTAGAGCCCATCTGGGACCCCAAATGGAAATTCAAGCCCAATTGGAATGGCCCATACATTATGAAGAAAGTCTTGTCCAACGGTGCCGCCATGCTCATCGACCTAGATGGAGAAGAGATGGCCGGTCCAGTCAACCTGGACTATCTCAATATGATCTACCCCTAGTTCAAAATCTCGACGCGCTACGACTATTCTCATCTCCCTACTATTCTAAAAAAACACATTTCCCTCTACCCAGAACTGCATGGGTCTGATCCTCTGCAAAAACCATTTGCCTTTAGAAAAATTTCAAAAATTTCAAAAAACCCCAGAGGTACGTAGGCAGTGCATGGCCCTTTTTTTTCACAAAAACTATTCTTTTCTTACCTCCGAGAATGAAAGTTCACTCTAATATATACTTGAACAAAAGGATTATGCATGCCTTAGCAATCGATATAAATAATTCAATATACAAAATACATCAAAAGGCACATCTGGATGATCAAAAATATATTTATTTCACTAATAAGAAATTACAGTGCGATTACAGAAGAAAAGGAATGGATAACTCCCTTCCCCTACCTTCCTAAAAAGACAAATAAAATTCCCAAATTTATTCCCCATTACAAAAAAAACTCCCCCAAAAGTTCTACCCACAGCTACTAGAGGAGCTCGCTCCGTCATCATCTACATCTTGGTGTCTCCAAGCTTCCCCTGCCTGAATAGATTGATGCAGATGCTCTATAGATCCATAAGCTCGAACCATCCTCGAAAAAACAATGACACCTCCCTCCATGGTATCAGATAAGACAAACCACCTTTGTACGATCTCAATTACCAATATCTTGCTGACTACTCTCCTCCATAACCACTTCATATAATCCCCAGATATGTGTTAAACTCTCCCAACAGACTGAGAGGGACGGGTCAAAGGATGCCGACTCTCCCATAAAGAGCCAAGCCTTATGCGTAGATGCTTTGTCAGATCTTTTATACAAAAAAAGTCTAGTGTCCGAGGTGGCATGACCTGCTCCCAGCCAAATTGGCGCAGAAGCGGCCAAGGGAAATAGTAAGAGGTCTATTTGAGACCAACCAGTCGAATGTACGGGTATTCCCCCAACTCCAGAATAGGTCGCAACTGTCCCCACCAAGGCACTAACCAGTGAAAATTTAGATCCCCATGCTCCACAAACCAGTTCTCCCAACTTTAATATCCAGGTCAACACTGAAGAAATGGCGCGAAAAGAAGTTGGGTACAGTCGACAAAGGGTATTCCAGAGGAGTCATAAGGTGGAGTATTTCAGACAGCTACATGAACAACATCAGAGGGCTACCCCTCAGAAAGTCAGAAAGAACTTCTCTCTAGGCATCCAGGCCATTCAAAGTCTCCGCCAGTATCACCGCCATAGGATTATGATGGTAGGACATCCATGAAGTAATAGCTGTAAGTTGTGGGTCCACCAGCAGTTCCCCAGTCATTAGCAGTAATTTTGAAACCAAGACCAGAACAACGTCTCTGGCATATCCAGCATCACCAACCTACTATAAATGCAAAAACCCCAGCACCGCCAGAAGGGAAATCATTCCTCTCATAACAAAGGATCTACCCACCGAGGGAGAGACGTGGAGAAGTCCAATCAACAACTTTCAGGGAGATCGAGAAAACTCAAGTATAGCAGCTGACACAATAGGATTTACTCCCAACATGGCAGAAAATTCCTCATAAATCGGACAGACTTCTTCTAAGCCAAAGAAGAATACATGATCTTTGGGGTACCAAAATTCTACCGCCGCCATCATCATGTTCCACTCTACGGGCCGATTGCACCATAAAGAGACTCAACGCATGTTGAAAGCATCGTAGTCGACGTTGTAGGAGCACATCGAATCCAAAGTCTCGAGGTAGTTGGAAAACTCAACACTACCAGGCAGAGCCATCTTACAGAATAAGAAAGTTAGAATGTGAAGTTTTGATGAAAACACTCAACCATTACCCCTTTTTATACTTGAAAATCCTCACAAAAGACACAACACTTGCAGAAATCGGAGGGAATCCTACCCCACAAGGTACCAAAGGCTAAAGAGGGTACCAATCAAAGATTTGAATTGATGGGACTAGACTGACCTATCGATAGGCATGATAAGAGGATTGCCGATCGACACCCTCCTGTTTTGGAAACTCCCCTTTTTCCTCTTTTGTCAAAATCAGAAAACCCAATAAAAATAAATTGATATTCTCAATAGAATTTCAAATCCCCCTTCCATCTTTATGTAATTTCTCATTATGAATAAAAACTCCCTTTAAACTTCCAAAAATATTTATTTTTACAGTCTCAGCAGCAAAGTAAAAAGGGCATGTGCATGCATTCATTCATTACTAACAGGAGATAATAAAAAACTCCATTGCATTGCTTAGATACTTTTTCTGTGTTACATCAACTTTGCATGAAATAAAGAAAAGCAGAAAAAGTAGGACTCAGTCCGAACCCATATTTTCTCTCTCACCTACCCTTCCTCTCTCTAAGAGATCATATCCTTGCGGCGCGCTCTCTTTCCCCTGCGGCGAGATGACGCACCATCGCTACCCGAAGTAGACTCCTCCCTAGATGAAGCAGATGGCACCAAGAAAGAAGGAAAAGGAACCACATCCTGAATATGAGCAGTCACCGAAGATATTTAGTCCCTCAGCCAAGTGGTGGACACCCGGACTTTCTATAAGAAAAGGCAGAATCAGTATCAACTAAAAAACCAAAAAAAAAAAAAGAAAAGAGAAGAACATAAAGGTATACCAAAGAACGAAGAACCTCCTCTGTCAAGACCAATTCCTCCGAGTCCATCGCATGAGGACGATGCAACATAGGCACCATCCGTCAATCAGCCCATCGAATATTGTATGAAGGGGTATGCAACCACACAAAGGGAACCTCCAAATTCGCCACCGCCGCAAATGTCGACGGACGACCACCACTAGGGGAGGACCCTACTGGTCGATGCGAACCCGCAAGAGGGAAAGACAGTGCATCACATATGCTAGGCACCATCAACCAAATCGTCACGAAGTCCATATAATCATATGGTACAGCTATATTGGTGTACAATAGATAGGACTCGCCAATCATCGTCGCATTCTTCGTATCCTCTGGAAACAGCCGCTCCCGCCTCATAGACATAGGGGGCCTCGCAAGTGGCACCACCACCTCCTCCTTAGCAATCTGTCGGAACACCCTCTCCTCAAGATACCAGGAGTGGCCAAACTCATGCACCAGTAAACATCTCATCTGCACATTCACCCTAGTCGACCCCGTTTCTTGAACAGCCGGCACCCAAGGGTAAAATGTCACTTGAAAAATCCCCAATAGATATAAGTCAATACAGAATCAGAGCACACAAAGACCAGGACTGAAGAAGGAAAAAGTCTTACCCTGACATTCAAGACCTGACGCACCACCTCTAAAGAAAGAGACTTCCTCGATTTCCGATTGGCCTTTCGCCACCGATATAACCGGCAAAAGTCCCCAACAGTCTCATCCTTAAAAGAAATCAACTGGGTGTTACGCCCAATCACCTCATAGAACCACGTCTGCTAAAGACAAGAATCTGCGATAAAAAAGAGACGCATAAGAAAAATGCGAATTCATGAAAAGAAAATGCGTAAACTAAAGAATACATCAAGAAGATACGTGGGTCTAGTAAAAGACTGCCAGCTAAATGCATCCATAGAAAAATAAAGGATCACCAAAGTTAGGCTCCCCCAATCATAGAGAGGGATGTTCGAAAATATCCTCATGTATAGCAAAAGCCATATGTGGACAATGTCACCCCTCGACACCACCAAAAAAAACCCCAACACCAGAAAAATAAACAGTCAGGCCATTTGCCTCACCTGTAGCCCATCCTCCGCATCAATCACCATACCCAGTAAAACATCCCTTAGTAGGGACAAACGGATAGAGTCCCCAAATACTATCCTCCGCACATTACCTAGCTCTGCCCGCACCGCCTACGGCCTCACCCTCAAAGAGCGATCCACCTTAATGTGCTCTCCATCACAAGCCAGCCCCAGTAGCAGCTGTACATCTAAGGGATTCACAATCATCTCCCCAAAGCCAAGATGAAAGGTATGGGTAGTTTCCCACAACCTCTCCCCGAGAGTGCATAAGACCTCCGTCGAATGAGGCATCTCAACCAGCACAGACGCCAGCCTCCCATAGCCTACTAACGATACTACCCAACGCACCACAGGTGGAAGGTGCTCCCGAACATTCTTAAGCCTCGTCGTCCCGCGGGCATGCATAGTCGACAAAGAGACATAAGAATGTCAAAGAAAAACCTTGTCAAAATCTAAGAAAAAAAGGAATCACCAAAAAAGGAATGCCAAAAGTCATTTGGTACTTACATAAGCACCAGGGTTCACCACCCTAGAAGAGCGGTGACGCGAAGGCTCCCGCAGTAAAGTCTGCTCATCCACAACCAGCTCAAATGCATAAAAAGAGTTCTCACTCCCTAAAGCAAGAGGCACCCTGACCCTACACTCCATATTCACCCATTCATCAACAGCCAACCACTCCCCGTGTACCGCAGTGCTGACAAAAGTGGCCATTTTTTAGATTACGGAATGTTAGAACGATTCGCATAAGAAAATCATAGAAAGAGAGAAGGAAAGAAGTTATGAAAAATGAGGGGAACCCGCCCCCTCTTTATAAGAAGTCAAGGGTCATGTCGATCGGCACTGACCCTAAACCTACCGATCGACACTGACCTTTTACCTTATCTAGGCAGTCCAAAAGTCCGTGCCACTATCGAATGGCACCCTCCACACCATGCCGACCAGCACCCCCCTTAAATTTTCGTACAAAAACTTCCAAAAATACAAGAAAACCCTGAAAATTCCTCAGAAAATTCCTAAAAATCCCAGGGAGGATTTAGAACATTTTCACCAAGAAAATTTCGCACTCCCTCAAGCGGAACCCCTATTTCCCCAGTAAAACTCTAAAAAACCAAGTGAATCTCCTCCCGACAACATCCCCGAAGGACCCCTAAAGCATCCCAAACTTCAGGTTATCTCCTATTCCCCAAAAGTCTCAAATTTCCTCGAGCAAAATGTCCAATTCCTGGATTACCTAATCACTTCCCCAGTGGAATTTACAACATCAAATTGGCTATTCCTTCGCAAAGTCTCCAAAAGATATGAGGATTCCAGCAATCAGCTCCTCCCTAGCTCAAATCAAAATCACGAGGTAAATTCCCTAACAGAGTTTCCTGAGAACATCACGACCTGAGCCCTCGGAATTGGCTTCGACCCGCATAACTGGTCATCTCAATTTAAGCCCTCAGAATTGGCTTCGACCCGTAGAATTGGTCACCTCAATTTAAGCCCTCAGAATTGGTTTCGACCTGCAGAATTGGTCATCACAGTTTAAGCCCTCAGAATTGGCTTCGACTCGCAAAATTGTTCATCTCAATTTAAGACCTCAGAATTGGCTTCCAGCCGCAGAATTGGTCATCTCAACTTAAGCCCGCAGAATTGGTCATCTCAACTTAAGCCCGCAGAATTGGCTTCGACATGCAGAATTGGTCATCACAATTAAAGACCTAAGAATTGACTTCGACATGCAGAATTGGTCATCTTAACTTAAGCCCTTATAATTGGCTTCAACCCGCAGAATTGTGAAAAGTGGTGATCGCTTAAATAAGCTCTGATACCAATTTGAAAAAAAAACGCGAGTGTGTGATAATTGATTAAATTATTTCGCAACTTTCTAATTTGGCACACTTATTTAATTAGATTCTATTTTTAAACCAAATTAATCCAGTCCCTAAACATGCATCTAAAAGTGCGTGTGTCAACTCATAAATAAATAAATCAAGTGACACAAATATTCAGGAAAAATTCCCGAAGGGAAAAACCTTTTATTTGACTATAATTTTGTAAGAAAACGGCTTACATGTATTACAATGAAATAGGGTGACATACGAAATACCCGCAGGTGTTGGTTTCGATGTCTCGGCTGGAACTTTCCCTTTCCAGGAGGGCAACAGTGAAGAAGAGAAATGGCTTCTCCACAAGATGTGATTTTTATAAGGACTCCCTCCACAATAGCACTCAACTGTCGGTTGTAGAGCTCTCCCCACAAAGTATGAACAAAAACAAAATATGTTCTTGGGTTCCACAAAACAATTCACATAAAAGTAATTGGGATTTGTTGTGAATTGTAAACAAAAGAGAAATTATTTGAACCCTTAAATGATAGAAGAAAACAATCTGCCAAAAGATGTTATCAAATAGATTCTGGGCAGATAAACAAAACCAAAACTCTAAAGTGTTTGGAAAACTCTTCTCTGCACAAAAAACGAGGCCTGGCATCCCTTTTATAAAAAAGATTGAGTCGGTCAAAGAGATAGCAGCGTGTCAGCCTAAAAGTCATCTCGCTCGAACAAGAATGACATCTCGCTCGAACGAGATCGCATGTCATTCGAACGACTACGCGCGACTTATAATGTCATTCGAACGAGATTGATATCTCGCTTGAACGACCTTGGCGTCGAAACTGAGGTACGTGTACTGCTGAAGTAGTTTTTCACAAACACTTATGAAACCTCTTTAAAAACATTTTTATAAAAATCTTTTTTAAAACCTTTTTAACATATCCCAACACTCTTAATATGAAATGTAAATGAAACTTTAAAACAATATCTTACCAAAGTTCATATTGTTGGGCTTGACTGTTGAAGACAACTGGTAATTCGGATCCGTCTTTTGTAGATGCAATATTTACAATTCTTCGACGATTTGTAGCGGTATACGACATAATTAATTATGACGGACTTATTAAAAATATGTCCTTACAAATCTCCCCCTATGTCTATGCCGGTACATACATAAAAAATCTAAATTATCAAAAACCAAATTGCCTATACAAATCTACCCTCCCATTAATCCCCAAAGTGAAAAGGTAAAATTTGTAAGTTCTCAAATTTTTCTTCAACATCAAAACACTCAATGCTTTTCTCATCAGGGTGTGCAACATCATAATCTTCAATATTCGTATCTGCACACATGAGATAAAGCAAAAACTTTCGTGATGCATCGAGTTTGAAATGATATAAGAATAAAGCATTAATAATCAAATCTCCCCCATAATGCAAAAACTCCCCCATAACATGATAATTCTTCCCCCCCCCCCCCCCCCTTATTATGATGTCCCCAAATAGATAGATAAAAAGAAACAATCAAAACATGGAGTGTCATGATAAAAAGTATAGCAAACAAGGATCAAAATACGCGCATGCAAAGGGATATCTCAAAAATCTCACAAACTATTTTTGGATTTTTCAATTTTTCATACAAAAATAAGATACCACTTTGAAAAATATGATACAAAAAATCACACCATGGATTTAAACTCAAACAACCAAGTCATGGAAACGAAATGAATGGGTGTGAACACATTTGATAGGTAAATCAACACAATCAATCATATGTGCACGATGCATATGAGTACTTGTAACGAATGAACATAAAAAGTATCCTTAGGTGTAAAAAAAATTGTTGAATTTAAATGACATCGTCTTAATCAAATCAACAAATCAAAGTCTAAATGATTTCCACACCAATAACGTCCAAAACTCTTTAGTGTCGTTTCGATAACTTTTCAAAGAGCGTGCAAACCCATTGATATATCCATCCAAAACTCCCTCATATATAATAATGCAATTCTTTATATCTGAAGAGGTACTAAATTCTCAACTTAGAGAAAACCTATTGGCCCAAATTTTTGGCATATTTCATCTTTTTATAGCCTTAATTTTTTTGTGTGGGCTCTTTTCAAATGGTGGCTTTCACGACGTGATTATTATTCACTCGAAGCCCTTTCCCATGTTCACTCATCATTTTTTTAAACTAAACAATTTATTCCTCACGGGTAATGGTTTTTACATGCACTACTTTTATTACTCTCGTATTATTGCACTTGGTTCGTTTTAAGGACATGATTGAGATGAAAACACCCAACCAACATGTGATAAGTCAAGAACAATAATCAAACAAATTCGTGCATGTGTGCAAAAAAGGAAACATGAGTCAAACATGAAGGAAGAACACTTAATTACATCTTAATGACTCCAAACATTATAAAGCACAAGGATGAATTGACCTATTGTCTCAAAACACTATCAAATAGTCACATGTAAAATGGAATGATGTTGTGACTCGGCCATCCTAAGTCTTTATCCATAAACGGTGCAAACAAAATACAAAAATCTTTTTGGATTTTTCTAAAAATTTCCTGAAAATAAAATCTTTTTGTATTTTTTAAAATTTTTCAAAAATAAAAATCTATACAAAAAGTACATGTCACAACGCTAGCAAAAATATATCAAAAAGCATAACTAGCGTATGACAAACATGCAAACATAATCATCTATATGATATGGCAAGAGAAGAATCGTGTGCAAGAAAATGAGAATCAACTATTCTAAAATCTAGTGTATCCAAAAGTGATTTCCTAACCCAAACGGATGTAACACGTCGACATGGGGTTTTGGAAACCAACAAAATACTAGACTTCGAATTCCTAGAGATCAAAACAAAATCTCCTAAGGTGACCTTTCCTACCACAATATGAACATGTGTAAACGGGTGGAACGACGACTAAAGTGTGATCTTTTATAACATCCTTTGGAACGGTTGACCCTCTAAAACAAATAATGGTTTTGGCTTTAGCACATGAAGCATGAGAACAAGATGAGGTATTAACATCACTATCAAACCTACTGGAGTCAGTCAAATCATTTTTTAACTTCAAAATTTTTTACTCAAGCAAAGAATTAGACTCTTCTAAAGACAGGGATTTCTTTGTCAAATTTTCAATTAAACATAACAGTTTATCGAGCTCCCCCTCAATTAAAAAAAACTTATCCCTAAGAGTCTTTTCACGTGCCGTAAAATCATCGATTAATTTTTCATCCTTGACGGCACAAACGGGAACCCTAGAATTTTTTAAGTTCTTCAATTCATTCTCTAAAACTACGACTTTCTCATCACTCTTCTTTTTGGAAATTTTCAAAGAATCAAAATCAATACACAAATTACCAAAGTGCTCACAACAAATATCACTTTGAGTTTGAAACGCTTGCAAATATTCAAACTTACTTTTAAAGAGAGAATTTTCTTTTTCCAAAACTTTAATTCTTTTGTAAAGTTTCAAATTCAAACTTTTTAAATTTTCAGCATGGTTGTGAATTTTTTCAAAAATAGGCTCCTCATTAAATGGGCGTTCCATTGAAAAATTACGATCTTTCACAAAACTGATTTTTCAAAAAAAATCAATATCACACGATTTTGGAGAAAATAGGATCACTCGATAATTTAGAGTAACCCGCTCTGATACCAATTTGAAAAGTGGTGATCGCTTAAATAAGCTCTGATACCAATTTGGAAAAAAAAATGCGAGTGTGTGATAATTGATTAAATTATTTCACAACTTTCTAATTTAGCACACTTATTTAATTAGATTCTATTTTTAAACCAAATTAATCCATCCCCTAAACATGCATCTAAAAGTGCGTGTGTCAACCCATAAATAAATAAAGCTAGTGACACAAATATTCAGGAAAAATCCCCGAAGGGAAAAACCTTTTATTTCACTATAACTTTGTAAGAAAATGGCTTACACGGATTACAATGAAATAAGGTGACATACGAAATACCCGCAGGTGCCAGTCTCGATGTCTCGGCTGGAACTTTCCCTTTCCAGGAGGGCAGCAGTAAAGAAGAGAAACGGCTTCTCCACAAGATGTGAACTTTATAAGGACTCCCTCCATAATAGCACGCAACTGTCGGTTGTAGAGCTCTCCCCACAAAGTATGAACAAAAATAAAATATGTTCTTGGGTTCCACAAAACAATTCACATAAAAGTAATTGGAATTTGTTGTGAATTGTAAACAAAATAGAAACTATTTGAACCCTTAAATGAGAGAAGAAAACAATCTGCCAAAAGATGTTATCAAATAGATTTTGGGAAGATAAACAAAACCAAAACTCTAAAGTTTTTGGAAAACTCTTCTCTGCACAAAAAACGAGGCCTGGCATCCCTTTTATAAAAAGATTGAGTCTATCAAAGAGATAGCAGCGTGTCAGCCTAAAAGTCATCTCGCTCGAACGAGAATGAAATCTCGCTCGAACGAGATCGCATGTCGTTCGAATGACTACGCGCGACTTACAATGTCGTTCGAACGAGACTAATATCTCACTTGAACGACCTTGGCATTGAAACCGAGGTACGTTTACTGCTGAAGCAGTTTTTCACAAACACTTATGAAACCTCTTTAAAAATATTTTTATAAAAAGCTTTTTTAAAACCCTTTTAAAATATCCCAACACTCTTAATATGAAATGTAAATGAAACTTTAAAACAATATCTTACCAAAGTTCATATTACTGGGCTTGAATGTTGAAGACAACTGGTAATTCGGATCCGTCTTTTGTAGATGCAATCTTTACAATTCTTCGACGATTTGTAGCGGTATACGACATAATTAATTGTGACTGACTTAAAATATGTCCTTACAAATTGGTCATCACAATTTAAGCCTTCATAATTGGCTTCGACCCACCGATTTGGTCATCTAAATTTAAGCCCTCAGAATTGGCCTCGACCCGCAGAATTGGTCATCTCAACTTAACCCCTCAGAATTGTCTTTGACCCGCAGAATTGGTCATCTCAATTTAAGCCCTCAGAATTGGGTTCGACCCACAAAATTGATCATCTCAATTTAGGCCCTCAGAATTGGCTTCGACCCGCAGAATTGGTTATCACAATTAAAGCCCTCAGAATTGGCTTCGACTCACAGAATTGGTCATCTCAATTTAAGTCCTCAAAATTAGCTTCGACCCGTAGAATTGGTCATCACAATTAAAGCCCTCAGAATTTTCTTCGACCCACAAAATTGGTCATCACGATTAACGCCCTCAAGAATTGGCTTCGACCCACAGAATCGATCACCCCCGACATTGCTTTAGGTCCTCAAAATTGACCTAAATCTTTGATTGTCACTTCCTTCATACTATCCCCAGTATTACCCATTAGGTCCTCAGAATCGACCTCGATCCTCTGAATCGGTCATCCTCATCCCCAGGTCCTCAGAATCGTCCTAGACCCTCTGAATTGGTCATCCTAGTTTAAAGGCATCATACTATCTCTATTCAACGACTATTATTTGTTCCAAACTCATCCATTGAGGGTCTTTGTAGACACCCCATTCTAGCACCCCCTAACCTCTCCTTAGGTCCCTAGCACCTACATTCATCATTACAAACCTAAGTCATACCCCGAGTACTGACATAGAGTCCATTGGGCACTCCCAGGCTCCGTTTGACCAAAAGTCAAACCCTTTAACTCAACTGAGACTGAATGAATATTTAAAAGGCATTGAAACTCTTATCCAACGGTCCACCCCGTGCACGATTCTGACTTATGGTGCGAACAAACGACCCATTTTCCCTTAAAATTTGATTAGGAGGCCATCGGACGCTCTCGAGCTTCATTTGACCAAATTCAACTCTTTAGATCGACCGATACTTAATGAATCTTCAAAGGGAACTGAAACCCATTTCCAACGGTCCACCTCGTGCGTGATTATGACTTACGATACCGACCATCAATTCGTTTTACCCCAAAAGGTCATCAAACGCTTCCAGGCCCAGATTAACCAAAGTCAACTCCCCAAACTGAGTTAAACTCTTTGAAATGTCTAAGTACATCTCAAAAATTTCCAACGGTCTGCCCCGTGTGCAATTTTAACTTACGGTATGGATGAACGATCCGTTTTACTCCGAAAGGTCATCAAACGCTTCCAGGCCCCGATTGACCAAAGTCAACTCCCGAAACCGAGTCAAAATCTTTGGAATGTAGAAGTAAATCTCAGAACCTTTCCAATGGTCCACCCCATGCATGATTCTGACTTACCATACGAATGAACGATCCATTTGCGTTCGACGATCCCCCGTCGAAAGGACTGATGAGCACTTCCAGGCAACATTTGACCCAAAGTAAACTCCCAGACACGGGAGAAGTCCAAGGACTTTCGAAGGTGTCTGAAGTACCTTTCCAATAGTTCATCTCGTGCATAATTTGAATAACCTATTTGCATTTTACTACCGATTTTCTGAAGGAACCTGAAAGAGACTGCCAAACGGCAGGTTCGAAACCCTGCCTATCAGCAGTGTACTTGAAAACACCTGCTGATTAGAAAGACCAAGACTATGCCGATCGTCAAATCCCTAGGCCTATAAAAAGGAGGGCCTGACCTCATTGTAGAGGGGACCCCAAGATCTGAAATCATCACTCTCAGCGAACTTAGAAAACCTCTCTCGAAGTCATCGTGATTTCCACATCCAAATATTTTTCCAACCTTCACTTTTCATCATCTTTTTCATCAAACTTGTTGAATGAACTACTCTTCATCATCATCCAAGTGCAAGGGATGCTCTCCAACATTCAAGATCAAGCTCAAGATCTTCAAGAAGGTCCAACTTTCTCAACTCTCTCTTCAAATTCTCCTAAATTCGCATTAACTTATTTTATTACTTAACACTTTTAGTCTCTCATCTCACATATCCTAATATACTTTTTATTTAGTATTATTGCACATCTCTTATTTTTCATATAAATAAAACCCAAAAAAATAAGAAAAAAAGCGTTTGCTCATAAATTCCAAATGGGAATTCTCACACTTTTCTCCCAACTAAAACACTTTTTACACACACACACACACAACAGAAGTCCCCGATTGGATTTATGGGATAAATCCCACCTCTCGTTTTGTATACAAACTACGTGGAATTTGATGACTCTATAGGCTACGTAGTCGTCTCGGGGTAAAACCTGAGACTCGAGCCTTATTCTTACTTTTTTGCCATTTTCCATTTTCTAATTCTTTAAGTTAATTCTCTTAGATTCTATATATTTACATATACATATATTTGTGCTTAGTGACGTATTATTCCATATGCGTTATCGTTCCATTATAACGATCAACTCTAGGATAATCGGGTAAATCTTATTTTTTAATATTACTTTTAGGAACATTTCTATGGATGACTCACTTTATCTATTTCATGATACAAGTCGAGGATTTCTATCTCCATTACATATACACATGCGCACATATCACCGAGAAATATAGGAAAATAGCAACAATCCATGAGAGACCGCAAGGGAGGAATGGGTACCTAACACCTTCCCATTTCGTAACTTATCATCTGAACCCATTTCGAATAATGTTTGGTTTCGTATTTATCAGTATGTCTTTGGATGTTGTCCTTCGGGATGGCTCCACCTTCTTTTGTCTATTTTGAGTAAAATGGACAGGCGACTCCGTCTCTCTACATTTTTCACCCCACACATCGTCGATGCCTACTGAAGCGCTCTCGAGAGGGATGCGCGGGACCTAGATCCTCTCACCACGGAGATGACACCCCTCCTATATTTCTCCCTCTGCGAGGATCGGGGATGGCCACATCTACCATTTATTTCATTTCTTAATTTCTAAAAAATGAAAGATCCTGAAAATAGCGCTCGAAGTGAAGGCGATCCCGTCATTCCATCTTCTCCTCCTAGAGCGGCATATTTACAGGGAATTCTTTTTAATTTTTCTAGAGGGAAAGAATTCATGAAAGAGTTTGTTAAGAAATTAGCTCTCACAATGAAAGCTAATTCCTCTGATTCAAGAAGGAAGATCCCACCTCCACTAGCTAGACTTGAAAGAAGTTATCATTCTCATTCTTCCCACGATAGGTCATATTGTCCCAGTGAAACTTCTTCATTCAGGTCAACGGATTAACATGATGGTGGATCCTTTTCTAAAAAAAGACCAAGTATCCTGTAAAGGATAAGCAGGCAGTCTTCTTTTTTTCATCTAGTCCTTAGCATAACTAGAAGATATCATAGGGAGCATGAGCATTATGATGAACACAGATAAGGTTCCATGAGGTCTAGGGATAGTATGAAGGGCTTTGTACGTGCCAAGTAGACCTCTTAGGAGGAATGTTCATCACATAGACATAATAAAGCCACAAAATCAACTTCGACTAAGTATAATATAGAGGAGCATTCCTAAAAAGGGATCCATGCATCAGTTAGAAGATCATCTAGGCGAAATGGCCAAGACCAAGAATCCACCATTCATTCAGTCAATTGTGAAATACCCCACCCCTTCCAAGATCAAGACACCAGTGGTCACTCCCAAATATGATGGGGAAAATGATCCAGTTCTTCACATAAAACAATATCAAGATGCCACTGACATCTATTCAGTGCTCAACAAAATGAGATATACAGCTTTCTCCAATTCCATCACAGAATCAACCCAGATATTGTATAACAATCTCCTAAGAGGTAAAATATCTATTTTTCATCAGTTAGTTGAACTATTCATTGGTAACTTTTTCTTCGAGGCTAAGTCGATAAAGAGTGTCACTCATCCATTGACTGTGCGACAAAATCCATGAGAAAATAGTAGAGAATACATTACTCGTTTTAACAATGAAAACCTAGAGGTGGTAGACTATGAGGAGAAAACAACTATTGTAGCACTTATGAATGGGTTGTTGGTTAAGGATATTTACTATGCTTTAGCAAATATTCCACCCAAAACCATTACAGAACTAATGGCTAAAGCTAAAAAAATAATGAATGCTGAGGAAGCTACGGCAGCCAAGGAAGATCCTAAGACCAAGGGTGAAGGTTAGAAAAATAATTCTAATTCCTTAAGAAGGATCAGAAAGATAAGAAATTGGATCAGATCAAGAAATATGATGAGTATACCCCACTTAACAAAGGTGTCCATCATATCTTAGAGGTGATCAAAGGGAATAGATACTTGATTTGGCCTGAAAAGTTAAAAATACCCCCAACAAGAATAATAAGTCCAAATACTGTGATTTTCATAGGGATCTCGGGCACAACACTAACAACTACATTGCACTAAGGAATGATATTGAAAATATTATTCGGCGAGGGAAATTGAGCAAGTTTATTGATCGGAATGGCAATCGAGATGATCGAAGGAGTTCTGAATCTCCAACCCAGGCAAGGGAAGATAATAAAAGGCACAAAACAATGATTTTAAAAAATATCCAGACTTGCCAAAGTAACTAAGAGCCAGAAGTAGATATCCGTATGATATCCTTTGGATGCCACTTCATTGCAGGTGGAAATGCTGGAAGAAGAGACTCATTCGAATAAAGGAAAGCGTATTTAAATGAAGTTAAGGCTTGTCTAATAGTCAGAAAGATTTATATGGATGGGTCTAGTGATAGTTGACCAAGGAAAGTCAACAAAGATAGGCTAGTGATTCGATGCTTTAAAAATTACCTGATTGGTGTTCTTTATCCTCATATTGATCTATTAGTTATTACTTACAGAGTTCATCATGGAAGAGTTGGAAGACTACTAGTTGATAATGGGAGTTCAACTGATGTAATGTTCTACAACTGTTTCAAAAACCTAGGGCTTAAGAGCAACAAGGTTGAACCATACCACAAGCCTCTCATTATATTTATAGGGGATAAAGTGTATCCATTAGGAATCATCAAACTAGAAGTCCTGCTCGGCACCTGGTTAGCAAGCAGGAAAGAAAGAATTCGCTTCTTTATGTTAGATAAAAATGTCCCATCAACTTATAATATTATCATGGGAAGAGTAGGAATAAAGCAGTTAGAGGCTATTCCACCTACAGTACACCAATACATGAAATTTTTAACAAACTATGGGATTCGCATTGTAAATGGAAGTCAGAAATAAGCCAGGGAATGTTATTATACATCGACCGACCAACAAGAGATACAAATGAAGTGCACAACCACTTTCCACATTAATACTTTGGATTCTCGAGAAGAAGAAGAGCTGGTAAAAGGGCAATCGTGGAGAAAGAGAAGCTATTGTACTAGATGAAAAGAAGCTAGAAAGAACCACCTATATTGGTTCTAGGTTATCTCCTCTTCTCAAACAGGAATTGATCAGATTTCTTCATGAAAGGAAAAATGTGTTCGCCTGGAGCTATGTAGACATGTCAGGTATTGGTCCAAATTTCCTTTTTCGTGAGCTTAATATATGCCTAGATGCTAAGATGATTAAGAAAAATGAAGAGTGTTTAGCCCCGATAATAATATGATGATCCAGGAGGATATGAAAAAATTTCAGCAAGCACGGTTCAATTAAGATGTTAAATACCCAAGTTGGTTAGCCAATGTAGTCACGGTAAAGAATAAAATAATAAATGGAGCATGTGTGTGGGTTTCACCGATATTAATAAGGCATGTCAAAAGATCATTTTCCTTTACCAAGTATTGATCAATTGGTTGATGCTACAGTAGGTCATTAACTCCTCAGCTTTATGAATGCTTATTCTGGATATAACCAGATAAAGATGAAACTCGAAGATAAAAAAATCAATTCTTTTATTACCAACTAAGGAACTTACTGTTACAACGTTATGCCCTTGGAATTAAGAATGATAAAGACACCTACCAGAGACTAGTGAATAGGATTTTTGAAGACCAGGTCGACAGAAACATGGAGATATACATAGGTGACATGCTCACCAAGAGAAAACCCACCGCTGACCACATTGCAGACTTGGGTCAAACCTTTTATCAAATGGAAAAGCACCATATGAAGCTCAATCAAACCAAATGCATCTTCGGAGTACACAAAGAAAATTTTCCTGGGATACATTGTCAGTCTAAGGGGAATAGAAGCAAATCCTGAAAAGATTAAAGCCTTGATTGAAATAAAATCCCCGGCCAATAAAAAAGAAGTTCAAAAATTGACAAGAAAAGTAGTGGCATTGAACCATTTTGTCTCTCGAGCAACTGATAAATGTCTTCCATTCTTCAAGGTGATTAGAAAGATCTTTGAGTGGGATAATTAATTTAAGAAGGGTTTCCTAGAGTTGAAGAAGTGATTGGGTTCTCCCCACTCTTTTCTCGACCAGTTTTGAGAGAGAAATTATATTTATACTTAGCAGTTTTAGAGTTAGTTATTAGTTAGACTTTGATCTGACTTGATGGAGGACTTCAAAGGCCAGTATATTATACTAGAAAAGCATCGTGAGGAGCTGAAATTAGATATCCATTCCTAGAGAAGTTTGCCCTAAATCTTATTAAAGACTCTAGGAGGATGAGGCCATACTTCCAAGCTCATACCATTGTTGTCTAAACAGACCTGACTTTGCGATAAGCACTGCATAAACTAGAAAAGTTTAGAAGGTTAATGGCTTGGGAAGTTGAATTGGGAGAGTACGAAATTGTCTATGAACCCAGATTTGCAATCAAAAGTCCAAGTAGTGGAAGACTTTATCGCCGAATTCACATATATGGAGGAGTAACCTAGTTCGCATTTGCCTGCCAAGCAAACATCCACGAAAGAGAGATTAACACTAAAGAAAATAGAGATCGAGACTAGTCAACCTAAGTCATTGGTTACTTATGAAAGAAATCAACAAAGCAAGCAGATTTTCAAATATGGAATATTAGTAGAAGAAGAGTTCTCTTATGGCATTCTAATTTGGAAATTATTTGTAGATGGATCCTCATGTGCCACTAGAAGAAGATCATATCTCATCATCAACACTACAGATAACTTGGATGTGAAATATGCTATAAGATTCCAATTTAAGGCTTCCAACAATGAGGCAGGGTATGAAGAATTTATCACATGATTAAAATTGGCATTATCACTAGGCGTTGAGCAGGTATTGGTATATAATGATTCTCAACAGATTATTAATCAAATACAATAAATTTATGGTGTTAAAGGATAAACTATGATGAAATATAAGAAAAAAGGAATGGAAGTTATTTCTTTGTTCGCTTGAGTCAAGATAGTGAGGATTCCCAGAATGGAGAATGCCCGAGTATATGCTCTTGCTCAGCTTTCTTCGGTAACTCCAAAAGAACTCAGGAGAACAATCCCAGTGGACATTCTTGAAGTCAGTGTCATTTTTAGGGAATTAGGTCCTTCATGGATGGACCCATTCACGGAGTACATTGGAAGATGAACATTCCCTTCTGGCCAGAAAGAAGCTAAAAAGATGAGGTATAAAGAAGCCAATTACTTGTTTGAGAAAAGTGTCCTATATCAGTGAGGTTATTCTATTTCTCTACTTCTTTGTGTCCACCCAAACGAAGTGAATGATTTGATTAAAGAAATGCATGAAGGCTCATGTGGATCTCACACATTTGGGAGGTCTCTAAGACAATGAGTAGTGATGCAAGGTTACTATATGACAACTATGAAATCAGACTGTGTTACTTTCACCAATAAATGTTATAAGTGCCAGAAGTTTGCTACCATCCACAGAAAACCAGGAGCAACTCTAACACCCATTACTTATCCATGGCCTTTCATTATATGGGGAAAAGACTTGGCCAGACCATTTCTAACCACCAAAGGAAGATTCAAGTGCGTGGTTGTTGCAGTTGATTATTTCTTCAAATGGGTGAAGGTTGAGGCCTTAGTTGTCATCCCTTATTAGAGGGTTTTCCAGTTTATATGGAAGCAAATCATTTGTAGGTATGGCATGCCCTCTACCTTTATTACCGACCATGGAACCCAATTTGATAATAAAGAATTTGAAGAGTACTATATTCGATCAGGCATCCAAAAACTTCACTCAGCACCTGGGCATCCATAATCCAATGGCCAAACAGAGATCACAAATAAAACCTTATTAGATGGTTTGAAGAAAAGGTTAGATGAGGCCAAAAGAAACTGGATTAATGAACTCCACGGTGTCCTTTGGGCATATATGACTACTTTTATAACAGAAATAGGAGAAACTCCATACATGCTAACTTTTAGTACTGGCGAAGAAATACCAGTGGAAATAGGTCTGCCGACTCACAGGGTACCGAACTTCAATTCACCCAAGAGTGACCTCATGAGGCGACTAAATTTGGATATGATAGAAGAAGTACGGGAAGATGCTGTTCGGATGGCTGCCTACCAACAAAGGAATATAAGGTTTTATAACCGAAGAGTCAAACCGACCAACTTAAAGCAAGGGGAGTTGCTACTCAAAAAAGTAATCCAGAAGAGCAACAAGTTAGAGCCTAATTGGCGTGGTCCATACAGCATCTCGACAGTTATTCGACTAGGAACTTATCGTTTGGAAACTCTGAAAGGGGAGGAATTCAAGAATCCTTGGAATGAAAACCATCTGTGTAAAGATTATCAATAATTCCGTGTTGAAAATTCTTTCCTTAAAGTAATGGCTTATTCAAGTCAATGAAATTTCAAGTTTATCCATGATACATCCTTTTTATGTTTTGTTTTTTAGAGTTTGGTGGCTACACCTTAACTAGAATTAATGAGCGTAGTTCAAACTTTTTCAAACCTTTCCAACTACAGAAAAATTTTCAAAAAAAATCCTCATAGAAAAAAGCATGGTTCAAACGTTTTCAAACCTTTCGAACTTCAAAAAAAATTTCTCACCCAGGAGCATGGTTCAAACTTTTCCAACTTCAGAAAAGTCGTCCAAAAGTTCCTAGCCAAACTTTTCCAACTTCAGAAAAGTTAAACTTCGTGTATGATCTATCCTCAGCAAGTCATAAACAAGAAGGCAATAAAATTTCTTAATTACAAATTTTACTTGACGAGGTTAAAATACTGGAATAATTATACATTCCAAATACATTTGGTCACCACTGATAACTAATGCTACAACTTAGTACACTAAAGATGTTTATAGTTTATCTAAGTGAATTATTCGAATCTAAGGCCATGTAAATGAATCAAATATTAATAATACGAGCAAGTTATTCAGTCTATATGCCGATTAACTAATCATTACACAGGGTACCTAGTCGGCACATATATTAACATTAACCATAATCTTGAATAATGGAGATCAATCAAAATAACTTCATTTCATTAATCAAAATGTGTTACAATTTAATAATTGATAAAAATATAGTACAATAAGTATAAATTTATTTTGCCGGTCATTTACCTTGTGCCTTTTCCATTCCAGTAGGAGGATTGTCAAGGGTATAGGGAGAGGTGATTGTATTAAAATCCCAAAGCATTTACCTGTTGTTTCTACTCGGCCTATTAAGAAAATGACGAGGACAGACTCTCTCACATTCATCATAGAGGTTGTAATCCCTTAAATACTTACTTATGAGGCATTGGGGAATGGAACTAGGAGAAATCCATCTCGTGTCCAATTTGAAAGGAGGCTGATCACAATCCAAAAGACATGGATCATTCCAGTGCTGCGACTCACTATTTTGATCATACTTAGTAAAGTTAGCAAGTTGGTCCACCCCCATGTATAACTTTCGTAGTTTCTTTGAGCCAGATGATCATCCATGTGGGTTGAGGATTTATTATAACCATCAATCCAAACTTCCATTAGTTGCTCGTGGAAGTGTAATATTAACCTATCCACATGATTTTGAAGTTTTTTAGGGAAACTATCTTTGGCTTTTAATTGGGCAGCTTGGTCGGCCAGAGTTTTCTTAGTCCTCTCCTACTCAACTGTTGGCCTAACAACTATACTTTGTCTAGAAGTTTTCTATCTTGGTATTTTTCTTTTTCAATTATTCAAGATCTTCTAATAGTCTTGCATTTTTAGTCTCCAAAAAGGAAGCCCCTTCATCTTGATTGGAAGTAGTGGATCTCTACAAGTTGTCAATTTCATCCCTTAAGCCATTATTTTCTTTCTCTAGCATTGCCATAATTTATCGGACACTATCCAAATCTTCCTTCAAAGACGGTTATATCTTTTTTATAGCAGAAGTAATGTCTTTCAACTTCTTTTCAAAACCCCATCCTTCACTTAATGCTTTATACTTAGCTTCATAGTCAGAGTGAAGTAAAGTCAGGGACTGTTTGTGATCTTCTTGCAATTGCTCAATCTTTTCATAATATATAGTGTTATTAGAAATAACCTTGTCCGACAAGCAATGAAGATGGATATGTGACTCTTTAACTGGTCAGATGCATCTCACCCAAGAAACCCAATTAAGTCTCCTTCAAATATGGGAACATGACTGTTGATGTAAAAAAACTAGATTTGATCTAATTAATTAATCACATATAAATAAGAAATAAGAAATAAGACAAAAGATTTTTAAAGTGGTTCAGCCTTGTGAAAATGGCCTACATCCACTGTTTTGTATTGCTGGGTGTTTTGCCTTAATCTTGATGATGATCGCAAAATGGTCAATTACCCCGCTAATGGGGGATGTTATAATGCATTTATAGACCTAGGCTATCAATATGAATAGATGATATGCCGGTATTTAATAGACATATACATCTATACATAATAAGAATGTTCATTGAATCCGTAATTGTCGTTTGATCTTCTAAGCTAGGTGCTTTTCACGCTGAGTAGTTCAAATGTTGAGTAGCTTGCGTTATGAGTTGTTTGTTGAATATATGTTTTTGCCACGTAAGATGACACGCATCTTCATATAATTATTCCACGTCTGCTGACTAATTTTTGTATCAACAGAAGCCCCCAATGTTTCACACTTGAGGTTGACAATATGAGAGTGTGGAACATTATGCCCAGAAGTTTCTCGAGCACAATTACCCAGTCTTGTTGGATTACAGATCTCCAATACTTATGACATTTAAAGATTTGAGCGCGAAATGGAAAAATCATAAACATTTTGAATCTTTGACAGACGCTTGGGTATTCGCGTCTTTTTTATCATTTACCTGCCGGAAATATAATTGTCTTCTCTAGTAATCATTACTTTTCTCGCTTCCCGATACGTGGCATTTAGAAGAGATAGAATCAAATCTTCTTCTACTTTTACTTTCAGACTTTTAAAATCTTTGTCTTCTCGCTATATCCTTGTACTATCGTTCTTTCTCTCATCTGCCTTAGCAAATTTCTCAATTTTCTATAAGAACTTCTTCCTTCTTATTTCTTTATTTTAGCCACCACGGTTTATCTTATCGAATCTTTGGATAAGTTCTCGAATGATTTTGCAATTCCCTCTTGGGTTATTCTAGAGGAGCCTCCTTGCCCTTCTGACTTATTTTCTTTAGCTGAAGGGCACTAGTTTCCCTTCATTTTTATAGCGGAGTGTGGTTTTTCTTTCTCGCAAAATCCCCTGTGTTTGGAGTTTTACCAATATTTCAATATTGTACATGTAAGAGTAGCTCCAAATACATGGAGGGTAGTTAATGGAGTACATAGGTTAAACCAAATACATGAAACTCTCTTAGGATTTCCTGAAATTATGTAGTGTTATAAATGGGTTACTAGTGACACTACTTTTCATTTAAAAACTAGGTTTTCGAATAAAGTTTTAGTGGTCAATCTCCCCGATGCTAATAGGGAATATTTTGATCATGGGGTTGTGATGAAAAAATTTTGACACCCCCCATTAAAAGGAAAAAATGTGTATCAAGGTCCCCGATGTCCACTTTATGGCAATGGGATAGGTTGTTTTTAATTTTTTTCATTTAACTCTATTTTTTTTTATAAAATGTGTCACTGACATGTATTTTTTGTTTGTTGCAGTTGATAGTAAAAGGAAACCTCCAAAAGAGAGTGACATAAATATAAAAAATTTGACACTTATCTGGGCTTTGAATCAATCCATCAATGGGGAGCACGTGAGGTCCACTTCTTATTTACTAAAATATAAAAATACCACTTCATCTTTTAGTGCTCGTCCTGTTGCTCCTCCTATGATAATTGATCTTGATCAAGTAATAACATCTCGAGCATGCATAGAAGAATCTTCTTCTGATTTGGGTATTCCTATTGCTGATCTGATAAAGAAGAAGAGGAAGGTTCCTGAGTTCTTCGCCAAGTCTTATCTTGGTACTGAAGGGGCAAAGAAAAACAAAAGCGATATCCCAGCTATAAGGATTGCTCCTGCACAAGATATGAGCAAGAAGCCCCCTATTGCCCCTAAAGAGGTAACACCTTTTATTGAAGTTGTTGTCTCAAAAGAGGAAGCTCCTTTGATTGAAGTAGAGGAAGCATTTGTGATTGAAGATGCTCCTCTAAGGAGGTTGAGGAGGGATCTTGTTGAAAGGCCTATGGATACTGTTGCCCAACCTGCTGGAGTTGGGATTTCTTCTTTGAAGGATAGTTCTCTAGTTGTCATTACTCCTGGTTTGGCCAAGAAATTGATCAAATTAGGGACTCTCCCTGACCGTCGAGCTGTTGAAACTTCAACTCCTCGGGATAAGATTATTTATGTGGCAACCTATCTTCTTGCATCAGTAAGTGGTCATTATAGTTGCTCTTCTGTTGCTTTATTGTTATATTCATGTTCTGATTTGTGCCTTTCTTCCTTTTACAGTTTTTGGTGTGCTTTGATAATATCTTGGAAAAGTATGAAGCCATCAAAGCTTCAACCTCATCTAGTGGTGTAGAGGAAGCCCTTACTGGGTTTTCCAACTCTTTAGAAGAATCCCGACATAAGTATAAAGAGGACAAGGCTGCTTGGGAGAATAAAATTAAATCTATCGAGTTAGCCCTACAACAAGATAATGCATCTCGAGATCAACCAGTAAATGACTCCAAGGATACTGATGCCAAGCTTGAAGATGTTAAATGGCGTAAGAAAGAGCTTGAGGAGAAGGTGAGGTCTACCGAAGAGCTTCTCAGGGAAAAAACATCCTCAGAGAGAACGAAAAGGAAAGATGTTATGAAGAAGTCCTTCAGCTCTGTCTGGGAAAAAGGATGGAATAAGGCCTTGGTTGTTGTCTCTTCCCAGATGGAGTATGCAAGTTTGAAATACTTCAGAGATGGATGGGTAGTATATTTGAAGAGGTTGAAGGTTGTTGATGATTCTGAACTGTATCAGGAACATACCCATGGACCTCCTCCTACTGTTGAAGAAGAAGAAGATGATGAAATTACATCTGATGAATCATCTATGGTGATAGCATAACAAACACCTGTATTTACCCTTCTTCAGTCCTCCAAGCAAGTTCAGCAGATTACAACTTCTTCCGAGCAATGCCAACTGCCCTCCGAGCAACCAACTCCTTCATTTAAACCAATTGAAGATGTTGTAAGAAATAAGGAGAAGGTGTAAAGTTATTTGGATCTTTTGATTATGTTATTTTCCCATTTTGTTGTAACTTGGGTTGTACTTTCACTTATTGTGATCAATGAATGGACTCTATTTTTAAATCTTAGTTTTTCCTTTACTTGCTCGATATGTGATTGCTCTGGTGTTGATTTATTCCTATTTTTCCCTACTAGTTTATCGCCAGGATGGAACTCTTATCAGCTCATGATATGGAGGTGATAAAGAAGTGTAATGATTACTTTAAATCTAGTCATAAAGACTTCACTGAGGCACAAATAGTTTATATTCTTGGGTCTGATGCTTTTGAACGAGCAATTGATGCATACCAGTATTTAAAGTGTTTACTTGATCGGGTTGTGGCCAATAATGTGGCTTATTATAATATGGTTGAAGACCTCCAAGGAATGATCGAGGAACTCCAACTTCAACACAAGGAAAACATTGCACTTTTGCATGAGGGATATGAGAAAAAGTACCAACAGTTGAGTGATGATCGGGCTATGACAAATATATCTCAGCCCATGAGAAAAGAGAAAACGTTCTGAAGCTTGAGGTCGAGGAACATAGGAATATTGCCAAGATGTTGGAGGAATAAAACATTGCCTTGCAAGAAGAGGTGAAGTAACTTAAATTTGTTGCTTACTCTTCTTCCGGAGGTCTGATCCCAGTCAATGATGAGGGTTTTTCATTTTTTGAAACTGAAAATGCTGCTTTTAGAGAAGAACTAGAGTCTTTAAAATAATTCACACCTACATCCTCCTCGCATGGTAGAACGAAAGTTGGTCAAAGAAGTGTTGAAAAAACTAGGGCTCAACAAGACTTAGCAAATTAGACTGCTCAGATGAAAGCAAAAAATCAAGCCTTGGCTGAAATGTCCCAGCAAATTCAAAATTTTATCGACCAACTTTTCAACCAGAGCTCTGTACTGGAAAGTAAAGACATCTTGGTGAAGAAACTTCATGAGCATATTGAGAGATTGACTTATCAATTTCACAAGCAGCCTAGAGAATTTTGGATGGGTGGATATAATGAAGCTCTATGCCATCTTGATGCTCAATTAAAATAATCAACTAACGAGGGATACAATCAGGGGTGGTTGAACGATTTAGGTATAATGAGACTTGAACAAGGACAATCCTTATGGGATGGTATAAGTATGGAGTACTTGATCTGCCTAACCCTCCTTTTAAGATGGATGTCAGCTCTTTCCATTCCTAAGTGTTTGATCTCCAGGTATCTTGGTGACTACCAGCTTCAGGCAGATTTTGAGATATCTCGACCTCAAATTCTGCTTGATCGACCGAGTTCGAGCAACATCAGAATGCTACGAGATATGAATTTAATCAATTCTTCTTATGCTTTCGATGATCCTCCAGCTGGAATGGAACCTGTACCAAAATCTAAAGGAAAAAATCCAATAGAATATGAAATTTGTATTAAATGAAGAAAAGTTCATCTTTTTGTAATTTTATTTCTTTGGAAATAGTTGTATTTAATGAAGAAAAGTTCATCTTTGTGCAATTTTCTTTCCTTGTAAATAATTTGTAAGATCATATTATCTTTTGATGAGTGTATATAAAAGGGCACTTTGTCCTGTTTTGCTTGGATAATGGAACTTTGCCCCATTTGTTGCCTAGTTGTAGTGACTTGCACCCATAAGTGCCTAAGCAATGGAATGATTTTCATCCCATGGTCCTACTTAGTTATAAAAATCTTATCTAGATTACCTTGGTTCCTAGACAGTGGATACCCCTTGAGGTCACCCATCTTCCTACCTAGTTTTGGATGCCCCTTGAGGTCACCCATAATCAAATAGGCCCTACCTTGTATGATTGTTATGCTGACATTATTGGTTAAGTTTATTGATACCAACCAACCTTAGTTGGTGGTTGTTGTTGCCGACCAACCTTAGTTAGTGGTTGTTGAGTTACCGACCAACCTTAGTTAGTGGTTGTTGTTGTCGACCAATCCTTAGTTGGTATGCCGACCAACCTTAGTTGATTCTTCTTAATGTAGAGACCAACCTTAGTTGGTGAGTTTTAATTATTGCTGTAAGGTTCAAGTGAAAGAAAGAGATACGTGTGGATCTGTATTACTGATAATATTTGCGCAAATGCTTTGCATTCTACACATTTTTGAATTCTTCCCCCTATAAATTTTCTATTCTGTAGGTTCCTGGTTGAACAACTGATGTAACACGATAAGGCCCATGTCAGTTGGCCTCCACCTTATTATGCTTCTAAATCACCTTCTTGAGCACATAATCCCCCTCTTTAAGATCACATTTCTTAACTCGTTTGTTATAGAACATGGTGGTTCTTTGCTGGTAAGCTGCGTTCCTGATTGCTACATTTTCTCTCACTTCTTCAAGCATATCTAGATCTAAACATCGCATCAAATTGCTTACTGAAGAGTTAAAATTAAGCACTCTGCGAGTAGGTAGGCCCAGTTCAGCAGGTGTGACTGCTTTACTCCCAAAGTCTAGCATGTAAGGAGATTCCCCAGTTGTTGTTCAGGGTGTTATACGGTATGCCCATAGAACAGATTGCAATTTATTAATCTAGTTCCCTTTTGCATCATCCAACCTTTTCTTCAACCCGTTAAGTAGAGTCATGTTCATCAATCCAGTTTGCCCATTGCTCTGGGGATGGCCTGGTGCAGAATGGATCTTCTGGACATTGGATTGGTGACAATATGCAGCGAACTCCTCATTATCAAATTGGGTACCATGATTAGTTATGAAAGCATGTGGCAGACCATATCTACAAATAATATTCTTCGAAATAAATTGGTAAACCCGTTCATACGACATATCTATAAGAGGCTCAGCTTCCACACACTTTGTGAAATAATCAACAGCGACTACTAAATATTTGAACCGTCCTTCGGTGGTCGGAAGAGGGCCAACCAAGTCTATGCCCCACATGGAAAATGGACAAGGGGAAGTAATGGGTGTTAATAATTCTTGAGGAGTTCTTCGGATGGTAGAGAATCGTTGATACTTATCACAATTCTTAGCGTAAGCTATACAATCAGCTCTCATCGTTAGCCAATAGTATCCCTGCATCGTTATCCTCTACGAGAGAGCCCGACCTGCTATATGAGATTCGTAAGAGCCTTCGTGAATTTCTTCTATCAAATATTTAACTTTTGATGGATGCACACAACTCTATAGACCTGCTATTATACCCCTTAGATATAAAACTCCATTATTCAATACATACTGAGCAGCTTTAAACATCATGCTCTTGGCTCCAAGTTAGTCAGTTGCTGAAGTTCTTTCTAAGATGTATGCCCTGATGGGATCCATCCAGGAGGGTCCCATGTCCAAAGTGATGAATCTCACCATCAAATCTTCATAAATGCTCCGATCTGCCAATATCTTAATAGGAATCGTTCTTCGTATCTCGGTGTGAGTTGATGAGGCTAACCGAGCTAATGTGTCAGCTCTTGCATTCTCCAATATTGGTATTCTAATCAATTGGACCGCTATAAAAGTGGACCTAATCTCAATAGCTTTGGTGTGATACCTAGACATGAAGTCTCCCTTCACTACATACAACCCAAGAATTTGATTTACAATTAACTGGGAATCACTAAACACCATAACTTGCTCTGCGTTCAGTGTTTTGGCTAAACTGAGGCCCACGATCATAGATATATATTCAACTTCATTATTGGAGGATTTGAATCGAAAGCGCATAAAATATTTGATATCTAATCCATTGGGACTATTAAGAATTATTTCTGCTCCACTTCTCGTGGCACACGAAGAGCCTACAACATACAAATTCCATATAGGTATACAATTATCAAACTCTTGGTCTGACAAGGTTACCTATTGGAATATTTGGTCCTTCCTTTTACCATATCCTAACACTGGGATGTTATCCAACGATTCTTGTTGCTCGATGACTGTCCCCTCTAGCAAATCTATAGATGGAAGTTGATCAGGGATTGTCTTTGATGATCCCCCAACATCCATGGGTTGTTCTGTATTAGACCCTTGCTCATCATAGGCATATGGATAAGTGAACTCCTCAATGAAATCTGCTACCGCTTGCCCTTTATGTGAAGACCTTGGCTCATAAATAATATCATACTCGCCCAGTTCCACTACCCAATACATCAGTCTTCTGGATTTTTTTTGCTTATACAAAGCCTATCTGAGTGGTATATCAGTGTACACCACTATGGTATGGGCCTAGAAGTATGACTTCATCCTATTACTTGCTTCGATAAATTCTAATTCCATCTTCTCCATCCTTGGATATCTAATCTCTGCTCCTCGAAATGCTTTGCTGGTATAGTACACCGATTTTTACGCTCCATCCTTTACTCTTATCAACATTGAACTGACTGCACTCTCTGAGATAACCAGTTACAAGTATAACCTTTCTCCCATCACTGTCCTATACAGTAATGGAGGTGTCCCTAAATATCTCTTCAACTCTTGAAATGCCATCTCACATTCGTTATTCCACTCAAAAATTTTCGGAGTGTCTTGAAGAATGGGAGACATCTGTATGTTGCTCGTGAAACAAACCTGTTAAGAGCTGCAACACGCCCGTGAGGATTTACACCTCCTTCTTTGTAGTTGGAGACCTTAGTTCTAATAGAGCTTTAATCTTCTTAGGATTTGCCTCAATGACTCGCTGATTCATAATATACCCAAGGAATATGCTTTCTCGTATGCCAAATATGCACTTAGTTGGGTTCAGCTTCATCTAATATTTCTTCAGCTGATCAAAAGTTTGGCTCAGGTCAGCTAGATGGTTAGCAGCTTTCTTGCTCTTAGTCATCATATTGTCGACATAAACCTCCATGTTTGTACCGATTTTCTCTACAAATACCTTATTCATCAGCCGCTGGTACGTTGCACCTGCATTTTTAAGTCCGAAAGTCATAACATTATAGCAGCATATTCCCCTTGGGGTAATAAAAGAGGTACTCTCCCTGTCTTCAAGCTTCATCTTGATTTGGTTATAATCAAAATAAGCATCCATGAAGCTTAGTAACTCATGCCCCGAGGTTGCATCCACCAGTTGATCTATCCTAGGTAATGGGAAGTGATCTTTCAGACAGGTTTTATTGAGATCTGTGAAATCTATGCACATCCTCCACTTGTTGTTCTTCTTCCTCACCATCACCACATTGGCTAGCCAATTAAGATATTTGAAATCCTTAATAAAAGAGGCCTTTTATAGCTTCTCAACTTCATTATGAATATCTTGGTTCTTTTCTGGGGTAAAGACCCTTCTTCGTTATTTCACCGACTTAATCTCCTTATTAACATTGAGTTTGTGGGATAGGAAGGTTGGGTCTATCCCCCACATATCTTCATAACTCCACATAAAAGCTTGCTTTCTATGCCTTAAAAATGCCACTAACTACTGCTTTATTGACGGATCCAGTGAAGCGCTAATTTGAGTTGTTCGTTCTGGTCGTTCGTCATCCAAAATAATGTTTTTCGTAGCTTCCATGACCTGACCCTTCACGAGCTCTGATTCGTCTCTAGGGTCCAATGTCTCAATCTTTGCATCGATAAGTGGTAGTCGTCTTCCTAGTTTCTTCCAACTCTTCTTGTTAGGTAGATGAATAGTAGCATTCCCGAGCTACTTTCTGATCACCCTTCACAAGTCCCACACCAAAGTTTGTCAGAAACTTCGAGCATTGATGTACTGTGGATGGCACTATCTCGAACTTTTTCAAGCCTACTCTTCCCATGATTATGTTGTAGGACAAATGGACATTTTTTTCCATTGCGAAAAAGCATACCTTTTCTGTTCGGTAAGCAGGACGGGTACTAATAAGCATATCCAACTTGATCGTCCAAAGGGGAAAGACGTTTTCACTAGTAAAAGTGAGGAGGGGCCTGTGATATGGCTCCAACTGGGCTAGTTTCAAGTTTAAAGTGTTAAAACAAGGGTAGAACATGATGCATGCTGACCTACCGTTGTTTACCAATACTCTTGAGATGGCCACATCCTTCATCCTAATCTTGATCACCAAGGGGTCATCGTGAGGATACAAGACACCTTCCAGATCATTTTTGGAAAAACCGATGACGAGTTTATCCTTGTTCACCTTCCTCGGGCGATCCTCTTCCTCCAGATTTATTCGTTGTATATAAGAAAAGGCTTGGGCCTCATTGAGGTAAACTTTCCTTTCAGCGGTATGATCCTTACCGCCTGCATCTCCACCTGTAATTACATTGCATTCGAATTAACCAAAATGGATTGAAAATACCTCATGCTCTGATTACCTTGGTTTTTTGGGCATCTCGAGGTCATCCTCAGGATCATCTTCATGGTCCCTTTTCTTTTCATCTCTTGTTCGGCGAAGAGATTTAGATATGTGCTTTGCTCTTTCGCTAGTCCTCCCATCATTCTAGCGATTAACAAAGATGCTCAATTTCCCTCGTCTAATGAGTGCCTCAATCTCATTCTAGAGAGCTATGCAACGCTTGGTCGTGTTCCCATGATCTCTATAGAACCCACAATATTTGGACTTATCCCTCTTATTAGGGGTTGTCCTTAATTTCTCCGGCCAATTAAGTTATTCGTTGTTTTTGATCTCCTCTAAAATATGGTTTATATCCACCTTTAAGGGAGTATAATTCCCAAACTTCCTCAAGTTCTCTATTATCTCCTTGCCTTTCGATTCCTTATTACCCCCATTATGCTTTTGGTCCTTCCTCTCATATTTTTCTTCAGCTTTAGTTTCTACCTCTGTATCAGCATTCTTCTTCGCAGCCATGGCTTCTTCAGCATTCATGATCTTGGATGCTTTTGCCATCAACTCTGCCATGGATTTGGGGGGATCCTTGGCCAATGTATAATACAGCTTGTTCGGTAAAAGACCACTCATCAGAGCTGTGATTGATGTCTTCTCCTCGTAATCAATTACCTCAAGCTTCTCGTTGTTAAAATGAGTGATGTAATCCTTGGTGCTTTCTCCTACTTTTTTCCTTACACTCAGAAAATATGCTACTCTCTTGACTATCTTCGCACCAAAATAAAAATTCCAATAAAAATCTTAGCCAGCTAATGGAAAGTTGAGATTTTCCCCCAAGGAAGGTTGTTATACCATATTTGGGCAGATCCGGTGATAGTTCCTGAGAATGACCATCACTGCATCTCAACTGGGACTGTGTAGATATGTGCAGTAGCTTGGTACTCCTCTATGTGAAGAATCGAATCAGTCCTTCCATCATACTTTGATGTAACTACAATATCTTTAAACTTCAAGGGTGTAGGAAAATCCACAATCGCTTGGACAAAAAAAGACCCTTTGACAAAGGTCCTTTGGAGAGGATTTTTAGCCTTAGACATTTCCCCTAATCTGTCTTCTAACCTTTGGATGGAGCCCTTCTATGCATCATTTCGACCCTCTCATCTGTTTGTCCGAGCAACAGATCGCACTGAATTCTCCTCTTGGGATCCTTCTGTACGAGCTGCTGGGCATAATTGGACAAAAGCTTTCCTTAGATCATTTGGTCATTGAGAATTCCTCGACGCAACCTGAGGAAGGTTTTTATTCCTCCTATGGCCTAAACGATCAAAAGGGGAGACTCTACTCAACCTTTCTAGAGCGCTTTTTCATTCTGGGGTTAGAGAAACATTTTATTGAGAGTCCATAGCTCTTATGGAAGATGTTCGGCCAGGCCGATATAAGGGATCACTAAACCTCTCAGTATGATGAGGCTCGGTATGCCTGCACCGAGAAACATTAGGGAATAGAGTGCATCTGGATCTCGAAGATGGCAGGTGAGTGTTTTTATGAACGCTCCGTTGGCCTGACTGGGTAGGCGTTCCATTTTGCACAGTCCAAATGAGTTGACGCATGGTCTCCTGCATAGTTATTTGTCCTTGGGCTAAGTTTGCCACTATTCGTGTGAGTTCATTGATAGTTGGGAGAGAATAAGGGTTAGATGGAACTCCATCATTGTTCCTGTTACTGGATTCTAGGATCTCAGCCATGTTTAATGATTTTTTAGTGAAAAAATGCTATGTATAGTCGTTCCCACAGACGGCGCCAATCTGTTGATGTGCAAAACTAGATTTGATCTAATTAATTAATCACAGATAAATATGAAATAAGAAATAAGAAATAAGACAAAGGATTTTTAAAGTGGTTCAGCCTTGTAAAGATGGCCTACGTCCACTGTTTTGTATTGCTGGGTGTTTTGCCTTAATCTTGATGATGATCGCAAAATGATCAATTACCCCACTAATAGTGGATGTTACAATGCATTTATAGCCCTTAGGCTATCAATATTCATAGACTATATGCCGTTATTTAATAAACATATGCATCTGTACATAATAAGAATGTTCATTGAATCTGTAATTGTCGTTTGATCTTCTTGGCTAGGTGCTTTGCACGCTGATTAGTTCGGAATGATGAGTAGCTTGCGTTATGAGTCGTTTATTGAATATATATTTTTGCCACATAAGATGACACATGTCTTCATATAATTGATCCACGTCTGCTGACTATTTTTGTATCTACAATGACCAACATCGAGAAGGTTTCTACTTCTTCTAAGAAGGTCAGATTCAACATAAATTATAGCCTTTTTCCTAGCGTCAAACTGTAAAGTTACCAATATATGAGTTTATGGGGAAAATCAAGAGAAATAGTAAAGTATAAAAAGTATAAATTAGCAAGGAATCAATATCATTCAAAGTGAAAAAGAGTGGAGACATGAAAAACTGTTCTTTCATTAATAAATCGTTGAGGTATAAGAGTTGATACATTATCAAGAAAGAAAAACAAAAAACAAACTTGTTAAAAAGGAGCTAAACCTTATCCTTATGCCTCGTATTGGCTAGTAGTAGGTCTACATTGATACTGGGCACCATTGAGACTTAATAGGCATTACAGAAGATTCTACAAACCATTCATCATCATCAAACTCCTTATCCAGATTAGGAGGAGTGCTAGGGTCATGCCTTTGAAAGAATTCAGAATTTTCTTTTGTGCTGGACACCATCAAGGACTTAGTCCAACATTACTTGAAAGACATATTTTTGACATACTCAATTTGAGCAGAGGTAGTAAAATTCCTTCTCCCAACCTTTGTCAAATGCAGCTTCACCTTTTGCCTTCAAGGAAGTCACTTTATCCTTAGCAACTTGAGCCTTAGCTATGTCATTTGAAAGTTTATCCTCAGCAACCTTGGCCCTGCCTTCAGCCTTATTCAACCTCTTCTCGATAGTTTTAGCTCTTTCCTCAGTAGCCTTTATATTTCCTTCAACAGCATTAGCCCTATCATTAGCCTTCATCAAATCCTCTTCCTAAGATTTTTGTTTTTCCTTTAAGTCTCGTCGGGACTCTGCCAGAGAATTCTTCAAACCTTTAAAGGCCACTTCAACTTCTCTAAGAGAATAACACAGTTAATCATCCTTATCCATCATCTGGTTAAAATAAACCAGGAACTACAAGAAGGGTAAAAGATCAGACATCAGATAGAGTTTATCATCATGGAGAAAATATCTAAAAAAAATAAGAAAATTACTAGGGCCAAGTTATGACCAGCTCTCTCGGTCAGCCTAGACCAAGGCATGGGGGCTAATGCACCTCTATTATTAGGTAGTGTCCCAGATGTAATTAAGCCCCTTTCTAGTCTAGGGTTAATAGCAACAGAGGTTGACCTAATGTTAAGATCAGCCAAAGTTTATCTCACCAACTCTTATTAATCGACGGTCTTCTTTGGAGAAAATGCATGTTGCTTTGCTTGATTTTTTTGAACCATTTTGAAAGATCAGGTAAACCACTTCTTAACTTATTCAATTGAGGCTCAACGGTTTAGGTCTCATCAGCACCAATAGGCCTCTTACCACTGGCCTGAGACTTCTTTTGAACTAGCTTCTTGCCAGTATCAGCAGTTTTATTAGGGGTAGGAGATAGGGGGCCACTAATTAAGTTGGGCTTATTCCTCTTATTCATGTTTATAGAGGGAGAAAGAGGAATCTCAAATAGGTCAAGGGACTCAAATGAGGAGGAAGTGCCTCCTTAGATGAATTCAGCATCGGCAGACTCAGTGTCATAAGAAGTTGGTACAGGATCCTCATCAAGATTGATAGTAACTTGGGGTAGAACAAGTGTAGGTCAAGAAACAAAAGAAGTGATGGAAATTTTATATTCCAACAACAATGAAGTAGCCTTAGGATGTTCTTCCTAAATCTTTTGGTTTAGTCCCCACAAGAACTTGAGATCTTGATATTGATTTTGCCTTCCTTAGGGCATCTCTTCTTAATTTCCTCTGCATAAAAAAGAAACATGAAAGTTAGTCAGTAAATATCATAAATGCATAATAAAAGAGGAAAAAACAATTAATAGAGTTACAACCTATGCCACATCCTAATTGGGGACATTTGGGACCAGTATAAGCCGCTTCAATAAGGAGGGGAGAATATTTCCAATTCTTGACAATAACACCATACTCCCAATAATATTTTTTGAAGTATGGTAGATTTAATACCAAAGCCCTATTAGCTTGCCTACTTTCTCCAATAGTGACACACTTATAACAAAAGATCAACTCTAAAATTCCAATATGGGTCCCATAAAGTTCGTTCAACCTATATACCCCATCACAACCCTCCAAGTGTTGGGTTCTACTCTAGCAATCACTACAACAAAATATTGGCAAAATTAAAGAAATGGGGATTTGGTATGCCACACTCAACTGTAAAAAAAAGTTGGTATCTAGTGACCCTCAAGAAGGTAATATATGCCTATGGGACCCTAGAATATCTCTAAGTCTACCCCAGAGGGGATTTTACTTTTCTCTCTAAAATCATCTAATGAATTCTCATCTACGATGTAAACCATGGTGGAAATAAAAGGGGAAAAGAAGTCTTATAGGGAATCAAAGACAATGGAAAAACTGAAGAAGAAGATGACAACAAACGATCGCATGGGCAAAGAAAATGCTAAAATTTAGACGGTTTGAAGTAAGAAGAAAAGAAAGAAATTTTGTACCTATTTATAGGTTGCCTCGATAAATGGGAATGAAATGATTAATTGAACGAACCATATATTTACTACCAATTTCACATTTCTTGGCAGTTTAAATAAGTTTAAATTATCTATACAAATGTCATTATCAAATAGTGCCAGTAAATATTTTTACAAGTATAGGAGGTCAGCTGCTGACCAAACACTCAAAACAGTACGCCGAGCAACTTCTTAGGCTAAATTCTCTATACTTTCAATCAAGCATAGGGCATTGGTCGCTTCTATTATACGTAATAATTACTCTCCTATGTGGACCAATGAATAATGTACACCTGTCCTCCAACGTGGCTGACCAGCTTACAGTTCCACTCAGTTAGTCGAAATGCCGACCAAATCTAGAAGACCAACCAATAGGAATGCCAATAGTTACACGGATGGGATGCCAACCAACACTAGATTCCAAGAGTTTCATTTATTGTACACAGATGTAAATGCCTATCAATATAAATACACTGCATCTCTAGGGTTTCAGACCCATATAAATACAAATCAATCCCTTAGCTCAAGGGACAGATCGAATCACTCCTTTGCGCACCATACTGATCTATTGTAAATCTTATTAAATAACAATCAATAGTGGACGTAGGATATTTCACAACTGAACCACTCTAAAAATCTTGTCTCTTGTTTGTGTGTATGGTTAGAGTTACTTATCTTATTTTTATTTGTGATTATAAACTTAGAGTTAGTCCATTTTTATACATCAATAGTCGGATTGAAAATCGATTGACTAACGTGTTTGTTTATTTGTGAAAGAGGGTGGACACCACCCACTGTGACTAACGATAATGTCAAAATTCTTAAACCTATCACTGCTTGGACTGAAGATGATTTTATGTGGAGTAATTTTAACTCCCGCGACTTAAGTTCAATTTCTAGAGCATCACCCCTGACGAGTTTTTTGCAACATGACATACACCATGTCTAAGGAAGCGTGAGATGTCCTCCAACTCACTCATGAGGATACTAAAGCTGCACAAGCTTTTAAGCTATAAAATATCACCACACGGTTTGAAACTATCACTGTGCTAGAATCTGAGACTTGTGATGAATTTTAAGATAGATTATCTGATATAGTAAATTCTAGTTTTAATTTGGATGAGATAATTACTGAGGCATGCATTGTGAAAAATATTATGAGATACATACCGCCCCTCTTTGTTTATAAGGTCATTTTCCTTAATTTGTTGGGAATCTTAGATACACTTAGGTTATAAGAACTCATAAGAGGCCTTCAAACATATGATATCGATATGTTTCCCAAAACTGTGAAGCCAGAAGGAAAAGGGATTATTTTTAAAGCTCAATCTAAAAAAAACGAGGTTTCTTTTGATTCCAAGTATGATTTTGATATAGATGATCTTACCAATTTTGCAAAAAAAAATCTCAAGGTAAGAAAATAAATACTTCCGAAGAAAACCAAAATTTTGAGAAAGATAAAAAGGTTAAATCGGGAAAGAAAAATTTTGAAAAAGCGAGTGGAGAGTACCATAAGAAAGATTAAAAGAGATGCTATGAGTATCAGGGTAAGGGTCACAAAGCCCACAAGTGTGCTATGGGGCTAAAAAGATATGACCAAGGAAAACCACTTATACTTCCACTCTTAGTGATAGAGAGGTGGAGTCGGTGGATTCAGGGGATGAATCTCCGAATGGATGTAACTTCACCGCATTCATGGACAATTATGTTAGTATATTGAGTACGTCTCACACCGATGAGGATGATTCTAAACATGATAACCTCGACAAAGAGTCTTGTCAATTCAGATAAAGTGAGGTAGACGGCACTTTGAATGGGAGAGAAATTATTCTTCAATGCTCTTATGATGAGATATAAGCTGAGCTATATGTCGAGTACTTTAAAATAAAAATAAAAATAAAAATTTGGCGCATAGGGTTTTAGATTTAAAAAAAGAGTTGAGAGAGCCGAGAGAGATCGAGTCCTCGGTAAGATTTTCTTTAGGAGAGAGTTATTTTAGTTGAGAGGAAAAATGATGACTTGATCAATAAAGTGGCTAGTATTACGAGAGCTTCAAGCTTCATTAGACACTCATGAGAAATTTGAATCCCTTGTATCCTAACTCGAGAAAGATCTCGAATGTGTCCAGGAGGTCAAGGTTAATATAGATGATACGTTAAAGAAGGTAGGAAATATGTTCCTTGGTCTCGCTTTGGGTTTTAGGGAAAGACAAGGAATAGGTTATGATGGTGCATCCACTTCCTATGCCACATTGAAATCAATTCTTAAGTTTGTAGTGGATCCATATAGGCCTCGACCTAAGCCACCTAATAGAGTTAAACCTAAACGAGATAACCAAAGATTATCTATGCTTTGTGAGTACGCTTCTAACACACCGTTATAGCAATTTTTCTAGTCTTAGAGAGCAAGTTAAGTTCCTAGTCGCCACTTCTTAAATCTTCATGGAAGAATTTCAAAGGTTGTTTATACCTTGTGAGAACGCTTCTAATGCTATGACTTGATCCAACAATGATAATAAAAAACAAAATATTACCTCTACTTGGATACCTAGTAATGACAACAAAGCCCTTCTTATTCACGTTGCTCTCAAGGTACAAGATACTACCCAGCTGTATTTTAATAGTGGGTGCTCTGGGCACATGAACGGTGAGAAGTCATTTTTCACCAACCTTGTGGATCATAATGAAGGCAAAGTCACCTTTAGGGATAGGAGTAGGTCTAGAATTTAGGACGTGGTTATTTTGAAATATACGAATTTGCTAAGCTAGACAATGTGTTGTACGTCAAAGGGTTGAAAGTGAACTTGATTAGCATAAGCTAACTTTATGATGCAAACTTTACGATAAAGTTTGACCAGCCAGAATATAACATGTATGATCAATCTGGTGAACTACTACTACAAGGAGTAAGGACCCAAGATGATTGCTATGGTATCATTCCCAAATCCTCCTTTATGTGTAATAATGCCACGGTCTCCTCAAAGGACCTTTGGCATCAATGACTAGGTCATGTGAACTTAATATATCTTGTGATATTAATGAAGAAAGACTTAGTTTGTCTCTTACCATTGCTTGAGAAACTAACTTCCTTGGTTTGTGGTTCTTGCGAATAAAAAAATAGAAATTCCCATCGAAAGTTGAATACCATTACCACATCTCGTGTGTTATATTTAATACACATGGATCTTATGGGTCCTACTCTTATAGAGAGAATTAGAGGTAAGAGATACATTATCGTGATGGTCGATGACTTTTCAAGATACTCTATTATTGGGTTTCTTAGAAAAAAGTCTGGTGTGATTGAGTTCCTAACAATCAAGTGACGTGTCCTACAAAACTAACATGGTGTAACTATTATTTGAATGCGTAGTGACAATGGCACTGAATTTAAAGAAACCAGTGTGAATAGATATTATGATAGAGTGGACATCAAACACAAGTATTTGATCGTTTCTACTCCTCAACAAAATGGGATCGTTGATAGGAAAAATCTAACGATGCAAGAGATGGCTAGATCCATGCTTATTGGGAGAATCATGCCTAGACATTTTTGGGCAGAGGTAATTAATACTGCATGCGATATGGTGAATTGGGTCTATCTTTGTCCACACACATTACACAAGCCATATGAGTTATGGATAGGGAAGAACCTAACCTATCATATTTTTGAGTTTTTGGGAGTCCTTGCTACATTTTGAGAGATAGAGAGCAATTAAGAAATTTTAAATCCCAAAGAGATGAGAGGATATTTTTAGGTTCATTGTCGAGTAGGGCTTATAGGGTGTTTAACTTTACAATATCTAAGATTGTGTTGTCAATAAACATTATGATTAGAGAGGAACATCCGCCTATATTTGTTAACCCAAACCTCGAGTGTGAGAATCATGCACCCCCAGTGACAATACCATTGTTCCTCATACTATCCCGGTTAGAGAATACACCCTCTTGGGTTCGAAAGAGTCATGGCCTTTCTGCTATACATGGTGATCCTACACTAGGGGTTAAGACTCGTTTTCAACTTGAGAATGTGATTAGATACTTTTGCTACACCGACTTAGTAGAGACCAAGAATGTGACAGAAGCACTCAAGGAAAAACATTGAGTTTGCACCATACAAGATGAGTTGCTTCAGTTTCGCAAGAACAATGTCTAAGAGTTAGCCCCCTTACCTAACAAGACTTATATATATATATATATATATATATATATATATATATATATATATATATATATATATATATATATATATATATATATATATATATAAGTCCTAAAGGTAATCAAGTTAATTTGATAACATCATATCAAGAATCATGAACAATGAGTGTTTTGATTTAACAATGATATGTTTATGAGTGGGTCTAGCAGCCACATTGAAAAAGTTGATCAAATTGATTTCACAAATTGTAAATAAACTGAATAATTTGATGTCTCATTACATACTCTATGTTAATGAAACAAAAGAAGGGTTTCGTTATAAAAATAAATAAATAAAATATGGAACCTAATTAAAACCCTTAAGATGATATTATAGAACTTGATAAAAATAAATAACAAATAAAATTCAATGCCAATCCAAATCCACTACAAAAATTCTTTCAAAACCTTTACCAAAATCATAGGCCTCCAAAGTTACAGCATGATCTGGATAACAACACATACCAATTTTTATTTTCGCAAATGTCATTGAAAATTCTACATAAAATAAGACAAAAGTTCTTATAGAAATGACCTATATTCAAAATATAAATACATATTCACATGCATGATTTAATATCTGAAACTCAACATCGCATAAATTCTATGAAAGCCTCTCAATAATAAAAAATTAAATAAATTGAGCTTCCAAATGAAAACTCAAACACCATGAAATAAGACTCCTTCATAGGTCTTAATTTCCTTTAGAGATTTTATTGAATACAAAATTAAAATTATATATAAAAAATAAATCCCCAAAATATTAGATTCATATAATAATTTAAAACTAACTCATATAAAAATTTAGAAGCAACTAATTGACATGCACCCTCCTTCGACCATACATCAACATTAAAATCACTACAAACTATTCACCAAATTCAAATGTAACATGGGTAATATCAAAGAAAAGGGTAAACTAATAAATCCAAAAAAATATAAGAGAGTAAACCCATTGTAGCTACAAAATCTTGGCATTCCCGTAAACAAAAAGTCTTACGAAGAGTGAAAGGTTTGTCGTGAAATAAAATGGCATATTAACATAATTAAGGAATTGAAAGGATCTCAGTTCTCCCAAATTACTTCTCATTTTCAAGGGGAAATACAACGATAGAGTAGATGATAGTATATGTATAAATCTTAATAGTTAATGAGTACACGTGGAGACAGACAAAGTGTTGTCACCTTTTTAGGATTAAGTAATTATATTATATTATATTATATTATATTATATTATATTAGATATTTAGATTGGTTGGTGTATGGTATACATGGAGTCCATTTCAAATATCAACCAATGTGTTTTTGATAACTCAATCGAATATGTTTCATGAGCATAATTTGAGGGTATGTATAGAATTGTTCCTTTTTATATAAATGAGTATTGTAGGTTGTAATATCCTATAAGTAATGATATTAAATGAACACAATCCAAATATAGATGATATTCATAAAGAGAATGAAATCACACACATAATGAAAGATGTGTGTGATTTGACAACGTGCCTACATCCATGAGGTGTAAAGGTTTATTCCCTATTACTCAAGAACTTAGGTCGACAGAGTTGTAGTATTACTTTATCTTACAATCATGCATTCCCTATTTATGTTGGGAGTATTTATATTTATAAGGCAATTTAGGATAGTCTCAAGCCTCATTAATTATTATCCATAAGAGTTTGGACACATCCATGATCTTGATCAGCCATTAAAAGTGATATTATTGTATATTTCTTTGTTGACTAGGAGTCTTCATCAATCATAAGCACATGTGGTTGGGGCGCATGTGATCGAACATGTGCCACTGCAAATCTTGACCATGTATGTACTGCAACACGAAAAAATTTATTCATTACACTATTTTGAACCAAATACAAACCTAATGTATACATGACAACCATAGAATGCTTGAGACCTTATTGTTTCTCCACATTTTTAGGGAATAAAAAACAACGCACACTAATGGTAACCCATGCGGTGCATGGTAAGTGTAACACTTTTTTCATTATTAGATATTCTTTCATTAAAGTTTAATGGGTTTAAGGTTAAGTCACTATTTATATGATTAAATTGTGAAACATGAATATTAGATATCATAGAAATTTCATCCATAATAAATATATTATAAAAATATTTAAACAAAAATTTTAAAAATATGTATTCTTAAGTACACAATAGTTGCAGCCGCAAAATAACTATTATATGTGGGAGTAACAACGGTACTCATTATCATTTAGCCATAACAAATACGATTTTTTTAGGAATTTTTAAAGTTTAGCCCTACTAAGTATGTAGTCAAATAAGTCATACTGTTTATTTTTACTCCAGCAAGTCCCATGAAAAGAAAAGATTGAAGAATTTTTTTTTTAATAGGACAAATGAAGAAATATCTTATGTAAAGAGTACTTATTTTTCAAGCTCCCATTTTTCTAATAATCGTACTCTCAAAGTCATATATTTGTTAAATTTCTTGGAAATACTTATATTGGAAGAATGATTTACTAACACAATCTAATAAAATGGGAAAAAAAAGTTTTAATGTTAGTGCGCATGAAACATAAATCGTTAGTAAAATTATCATCATTAGTAAATAAAGTATAAAATGTTGAAATTGATATACCACTTGAATGTTCTTATTATATAACTTGTATAGTATTACATTCACATCAATGTTAATTTTTTATGATATAATTTTATTTATAGTTTTCTTACTATTTTTACAACATCAAATTAATCATATGTTATTAATTTTTTTCAATTTTTCTAAAAATTTGGTAAATTACAAAACGTAAAGTAGTATAAGTGTCAATATAAATTTTATTACAAATATTTTCAATGGTTTTAGTAATAGTATATAGATGATTTTTGTTATTTAATTTTTTTTTATAAATTTTAATTGCTATTATTGTATTTATTTGATATGATATTGTTATTTATATAAATTTTTCTATAGTTAAAAGGTAAACTGTATTTTGTCTTATTAGTTTTGTTTTTATGAAAAATATAACGAATTATTCACCTTTCAGAACATGTCTAATGTAACAGGTCTCTACCAAAGTCTAGTGTTCTATAATGATCAAAAGTATAGTTAAAGAGAATTGAAAATGTTTATACTTTGCTCTAGTATAGCATCAATACTTGCTCATAACTTTTTACATTTAGCCAATACATACCGACGGATTTTCATCTTCAAAATGAAACACAATGAGGTTGATGTTGACAACCTTTAATTAAAACATGGAAAATGCAACTATTGATATGAAAAAGCAATGGTAGCTTTGATGTTATATCAAAACTCGTAGTAAAATCAATAATTATTATAATGGACTATGTGCGGTAAAAAAATTCACCTAAAGGGGTGCCCAACAATCATGATGAGAGTATACAAATAAATGAGAGATAGTCAAAGATTTATGTGGTTTGACCATTGATGGTCTACATCCACGGGGCTTCAATAATGTTTCACTATAAACTTAAGAGAATTTACATGACAATGTTCCTCCAACCTTTGAACCTCTTTTTTCGCAATGAGGGGTATCCCTTTTATATAGAGTTAAGGGTTACAATTGGATAAGTCCTATCCTTTTAGAGTTTCCCTTATAATAAAATAGTGCTTCTTTGTGTAATTAGTCTTCTACTTTATTAAGGATTTAGTGCTCCTTATCTTGCTAGATCGGGTACGGGGTGTCATATTGACCAATTCTCTTCCCATGTGTCATGCTATATTGGTGGTGTATTTTATGCCCCACAGACCATGATCCCAATAAGTTATGAAAATAATTATAAAAAAAATTAAAAGTAAAAAAATTGTGGATAAAATTGAATAGGGATGCGAAACAAATTGAATAGGGAAGCAAGTAATGTGGATAAAAAAAAGTATAATATAAATAACTACAAATCTTTCTCAAATATGATGCTAAAAATTTTACTTAAATATAATAAAAATAAAATAATTTTTTTTCAAATCACATTGAACAGCTAAATTATGCAATATTGTAGATCACTTGGAGTGATCATTTGGTGACATATATAATATGTTATATTACATTAACAATATAATTTTTTTAACTCATTGTCAAACAAATAGCTATAACTTCTCTCAAGACATAGTCAAGTTCTGAGAGAAAAAGGAGCAATTGAAACTTATCACAATATGTGTGCATCTAGGTAATATTTATCATACTTTAGAAATTATGCAAGTCGATGTCTTCATCTTTACTTATTTTTGTCAAAAAAATATATGTACCCCTTGTAAAGAAATATTATACTACTAAATCATGTGCGACACTCTTAAAGTGCCATAAATGTCTCATAATTTATCATTTTTTTTATTTCATAACCAAAGACTACTTATTTCATATTTAACCCATTTCATATGTTAGAAACATCAATTTCAAATACCTCTTAAAGGTTTTCCCCCTCAAATAATCATCCAGTTTCTAATCATAATACCCCACAACAATTTGAAGGAAGTTAAGATTATGTTTTGGAAGTGTAGCCTGTTAACACGTATATTTTTGTCATTTAAAAATAAAAAAAAAATTGAGAATTTAGGATCAGGGGATTGGAATCTTGGGTTTCATATGGCATTTGGCATGAGTTTCTTACCAAAGCTAATACATTTTTTTATATTTGCCCTAGATTTTACCCTTGATCAGCCCATACCCAAATCTACCATTGGTGGTCGGCCATTAAAGGTTCTCGTACCTCTCTATTTATAAAGTAATTCTATACAAATAATTTTATTTTAGTTATTACAAGTAACTCGGTTGTTAAAAGTAAACTTGTTTTTAGCCGTGCATGATGCAAGGGGCTTTAAAGTTCTTGTTTCAATAACATCCACACTAAAAACTTACCAAATAGTCGAACAAAGCCTATTTGAAATTCAAATGAAATTCTACTTGCATGTAAACTTAAAAATGGAGAAAATGCCATGCTTGAGAAAGTCACTGTAGTTAAAAGGCAATGAGAAGACAACACTCATAATTTTTTTTTGTGGGACAAAAGATCCTTATAAATATGGAAGATATGTTTTCTTTAAATTAAAAGAGAAATTGAAAGAAAAAATAGACGATTGGAATATAAAATAAATACGAGTTTCTTATTTGTTTTGAATATGTTGATAAAAGGAAAGTATTTGGCAATTGTCATGTATTTATCGACACCCAAACCTACCTTTCTCCATGCTTTTTTCAGGCACTGTTTCACTATTGTGATTTAGTTTTCGTAAGTTTATTTCCTAAACCCTAAATCTTTTTCTTACCATTTTCACCCTCTAGTTTGTTAAGTTATTGTAGTTACAACAAAATAAGTTTCGGGTGTGTATTATGTAAAGTGAAAACCACTCATTAACATGTTTTCGCACTTAATCTTCTTGTTTTTTATTTCATCAAGTTTTTGCAAATTTATTTATGGGTTGAAAGTGAGTGTTGGAATTTCATATTTGATTCACACTTTTGGTGATTATATCATAGATTTAATTAAACATATATGTCATTCTCCATGGTACTGGAAACGATTGAACTTGGTCTTTGAAAATAGTTATAGCAAAACATATTTGTCATTTTCCATGGGACTGGAAATGATTGAACTTGGTCTTTAGAAATCGTAATAGCTAAAGTGTATGCATGTAATTCAATCATTCACATTGGTGTCAGGGAGCACTAATTAGGCTACCTCCTTGCTTGCCTATTTGTCAATATGCAATTATGACAAGCTCATGAACAAGGTTTGTCTATGAAAATGTATGATTGGTTACAATAGTGAAAATGAATGATAGTTATAGGGCACTAATAGTCTTGCATATATATCATTCCTTTTATTTCCACAGGGCTTCTGATTGTTAAAGAGGTGACTATTATTGTTTATCAGCGATCCCCCATAAATTGTAAAACATGGGAGGCAATGTTTCTTATGAATTTGTTTCTTCCAATAAAATTACAATGATAAAGTTCAGAATCTTATGTAAATATATTTTATTATTTTATATTATTCGAGAAACTTCATAGATGATACACTTTTAAGTTAATAAAAGATAATACATCAAAATCATTGGATATACCTTCCAATTTAAATGTATTCCTATTTTAATAATTGTTTTAGAACTTTAGTGACTACACGAAAGGGATGAAAGTTTTGTGAACCTTCATGTATATCAATACTACTTTTCTGACACATTGTATGGGTGCTTTTTGTACATGTGCACACACACACACACACACACACACACACACACACACACACACACACACACACACACACAGAGACACACACACACACACACACACACACTTTTTACATAATATTGGTCACCATGAATTATGAATTTGTCACCTTGATATAAAAAATCTTAGTATGATGTGTTTATTATGTCATTGTTCTTTTATTGATGTGGTGTGATTCTTTGTAGCCAATTGTAATATGATTGTGTATTGCACGAGTTGAATGCTAGTGTATATATATATATATATATATATATATATGGAGAGGTTCAAAAGTGAACCTATGGAGAGGTTCAAAAGTGAACCTAAAAGATGAACATTTTAATGAACCTTAACAAAAAAAACACCTTAACTACCCATTAATTTTAATATAATGTTAAAAAGTAATGTTCAATCTTATCAAACATTACTTTTTAAATTTTGTTCAATCCTTTTTTGTTAGTAGTCTCATACCAAGGAGATGGTATAGTACTTCTATAGTACCTATCACTAAATTTCAAGATCTAATGGAATGTTTCCAGTTCAGACAAATCAACTTGTGTAATTTTAGCTAGCTGAATACGCTTGTAGTTTTCACAATGGTGATCTGCTTATTCAATTGTGGAGCACCATTTATTATCTTATGTATGTTTGAGCTGTCAGTGTTGTTATTCTTATGTTGAGTACTCGATTATGTTATTCATCCTTAAGCATTGTCCTACACTTGGAAATTACATAATTTTATTCCACATCAATGGGTGGTTTCATCAATTGATATATTAGGCTTAGTTGTTTCTTGATGAAGATATTAGTTTTTGCAAAGGTGATGCACACCAGGATTGTGGACTAATATGATGGTCTTTCTATGGCCAATTTTTTACACCATCAGTGATAAAGAGATTTTTGCGTGTGGTCGCTGTCTTCAAAGGCCAATCTCAAAATTCTCTTGAGTACCTACCAAACATGTTTAAAACAACTCGTATTGTGGTAAGTACGGGTATCAATCCAACTTCCAAGGTGAAACAATTATTGTGAAAACATGCAACTCAATTTTTTTTCTGAAAATATTTTTTATTTTTTAATTTTTTTATTTAAAACAACTTGAAGGGAAAATCAACTAATAAATGCTAAAAATTATGAAATGACTAAATAACCAAAAATAATGCAGTCGAATGTGAAAAATGTGAGAATATCAAGAGATGGGATTACACCACATTATCAACTATTTTAATTTCTTAATTTATTAATTTGAAATATTTCGAGATAATATTAAATCGATAATCTAACTCTCGTTATAATTATAAAATTAATAATATCTTTTTCAGAAAACTAATTTAAAAATGTCACACGATAAAAAATTAAGAAATATATTATTTTCAAGAAAATTCCCCGCTAGGATCAATTTAATAAAAACAGTATCAATCCTCAAATTTCAACACCAAATTAATATTTAGATTTAGGAAAAACCTATCTCTAGTTCGATTCCTAAAATCATACATTAATTTTTAAAATTAATTTACTATCTCTCGATACATAAATTAATTTGTCACAAGTCTAAATTAATGACCCTAGAAATATAAAATTAATGAAACCAATTAATTAAATTAATATCCTACGCAGTGCATCCCACCCCTTGAACAGGGTGTTTAGCCAAACATTCTCATGTTTGCATAAACAACAATCAATAATATGTCAAGAAGGAGATAAATTGAAAAGAGAAGGAAGAAATAAGATACTATTTTTTTTTCACAAATAGGGCTTGAAATGCGCTTTCACACGCGTCCAACTTCTTCACAAATTTCATCATTGGATTACAAAAATAAAAATATAAATAAAAACTAAACCTAAACCTAACATTTATTTTAACACTAAGCTAATTTTTTTTTCACATTTTTTTATGTACAAAATGTACACTGTTTCTCTCTATATATGTAGTCTCTCTCTCTGTGCGTATGATATGAGAGTGGTCCCTTTAAAATTGAGCTGATGCCTCTTTATAATATAACCCACGATGTTGTTTTCTTCTTGAGAGATTTTTGGAATTTCTTTTGGCCAAGTCAAAGACATTTTGGATGGATTTGAATTATATTCACGTGGGTTTATTTTTAGATTTGGCAACTGATTTTGTGGCTCTTATTTTTTTTTTGTTGGCATGCATGGAGAAATGGGTAGTGATGAACTCGGGCGGAATCTTCCAATGGAGTTTGGGTCGGAGTTGGACGTGGTTTTGGAGGGGAACGTCGGTGAGTTTGGAGGGGGTCGCCGACGAGTTTGGTGTTTTGCCGGAATGGTTTTGGATACAAGGTCGTTGGGGCTGGGCAGCTTTGATGGTATTTAGTTGCGATGGGTTCGGTTTCAGTAGGCAAGAATCGCGACAGGTTTAAGGGAAGATGTGGGTTTGGAAATGGCATTGGATTATGTGTTTAGATAGTGGGTTGTTTGGTGGTTGGGTTAATGCAGTTTAGGAGAGATAAAGTGGGTGTGAGGTTGAAGATGGTGAGGAGGGTTGGTGTGTGGTAAGGTGTATGAATGGTAGAGGTGTGGGTATGTGAGTTGGTTTAGTGTGGGAGAGTGTATGGTAGTTAGATGTGGGTGGAGGATTTGTTTTAGGTGTAGGAGTTTGTATGGGATTAGGGTGTGTGTGTTTGATTTGTACCCTTATAAATTAAAATAAGAAAATAATAAAAACAAACCTAATAAAATAAAAACAAGTAAACTAAAAATTAAAAAAATAAACTAAACTAAAAATAAAAATCAACTAAAAATAAAACTCACTAAATAAAAATGACACGACACATAATATTATCTCTAAAAACTAAACACGACTCAAAAAGAAAACCAATAGAACAAAATAAAACAAAATAAAATAAAAATATTAATAATAAACTAACAAAAAACTAAAAACAAACATAAATAAATGAAAACAAATACTCGACGCACTAAAAGAAAAAATAAATCCTCTAAAAATAAATAAAATCTATTAAAAATAAAGCTCAAATAATAAATATAAAAACTACAAAAGAAGTAAAAATAAAACCTAAAGTCTTAAAAATATAAAATCTAGCAAAACTAAAAATAATGACTATAATTTAAAAAATAAAAAGAAATAGAAAATAAATTCTTGAAAATTCTAAATAAATTTAAAAATAAAAACGACTCAAATAAAAATCTAAAAAAGTAAAAGTATAAACACAACACATACATGGGGTTTGGTGTGTGTTTAGGCTTGGTTCGAGGCTAGGTTCGGGGCATCAAAAATGATCTCGGCAAGCTCAAATAAGACATCTGACTTCACGGACGCTTTGATTTCTTCGTTTAACGCATTTCACCGTTGCTTTGTCACAATTACGCCGATTTAACACTATTTGTATCGCAACAGCACATCGACCTGCAAAATTGATAAAATACGAAGATAAGGCCAACTTTATTAAAAATGAGCAACTAAAATGCATCTATTCGGGGCATAAAATATACACTTTTGGGTGCTTATCACACCACCCCCAAACAGAACATTGCTAGTTCTCGAGCAAAAATAGAGAGAAAATAGAGATAAGTAACCAAAGTGTGCCACTTTCGCAGGCACTGGAGATTGCACTTAGCATGTGCAACAAGCCGTTAAACCTATAGGTTGCCCTACAGGACGAGTGGTGTCTCGTGAGGTTTTGCAGTAAATATACCCACAAAATTCAAAAGTTTATTAAAATGTAGTTTTTTATTTTGATAATGAAATGCTATACAACCCAACTTAAAGGACGTCAAGGAACACTATATTCAACTATCAAAATGAGATATAAAATTACTTAATACCAAAAGCGTAATCCTTCCTAAAACTCAGCGTGTGTTAGTGTGAAACAATCTTAAATATCATTTGAGTAATTCTTAGATCGTATTTATAGAATCAAAGCTTTGACTTCAACTCTTTCTAGATATATCTCTCTGAATCGAACTCTCTGAGAATTGGGTAAGTGTATCTCTCTAGTGTGTGAGGATGTGAGTAAATATAAATAAGTTCAAACGTCTCACACACTTTATAAGAAAGTACTGATACATAAAAAAACTGATTTAATGAAGGAATGCTAACCACTATGTCGAGAATGTCGAGTTTTTCACCATATAGACCTCTCGTTTGCCTGAACACATCACCAAGGGGTGAAAATCTCATTTGTGTAAGGTATGAGGGAAAATAAAGAAGATGAATGATATGATATGATGGAAGTGTTTTGAGAAGAGTGTGACACAAGAATAACTAATATCTTCATTTTTTTAATTTATGACCGCATGCTTTCTTTTCTTCTTTTTTATTTTTTTCTTCTTTCTTTCTTTTCTCATTTTTCTATTTTTTTTCTTTTTCTCTTTTTTTATTGTGATGCATTTTTCTTTTCATAACACAAATGAAGACAATTTACATGGAAAATTTCAAACACTCTTTTTCTAAAAACTGATGGTAGTGATGGGAAATTGATAAGTTGACGGTATATGGGACATATATGGATAGGGGAATATGGAAAATGAGTGAATGGCGATGTGATAAGGAAAAATAGTTAGTGTATAGTACAATCGATTTAATGCTTGGGACAAACTACAAGACACATGTTTCTTACAACTCGAAAGTAATGCGATTCTTAGTGATTATGCAAGATTTAAAAAATAATGAGATCATGCAACAACTAAGTGTGGTATCAAAATGAAGTTTAGTCAACTTGTGAATCGGAGATATGTAAAAACCCTCAAAAAGGTGAAAAGCTCAAATCCCACGGGTTTAAGTCGCCACAGGTGATTTTAAGGCTCTCTTGAGAATATAATTACTCTTCAACTTTTGATTGTAAACGTGATAGTTTAAAATTTTCGAGTTTAGGAATTCATAATGCAAGTACGCTTTAAGATGTATTAATTAATTTAAGGTTAAAAGCGTAATTTTTTGGTCAAACAAATGTATTCCGAGATTTCTAAAGGAGGGATGATAGACAATTCATGTCATAAAAAAATATTTTTAACTGCACAAAAATTTTAAAATCACTTATTTCTGAAATTTTTTCAAAAGAGGCATGATTTTGTTAAATTTTCCACCCACAAATAAAAGAGAACATCGTCCTCGATGTTTAAAACTACATAAAAAAATTGAGAAGCACAAGGGAGGAAAGATATTACCATAATGAACGGCTAATGAAAATGTATCGCATGATGGAGCAAAGATGAAACCTGAAGAATAGATGCGACACAAAAATATGTACAAGTCTAGAAATCATGTGAAAATCATTGGGTGATGTGAAACACCACCCCCAAACAGGATAAGACTCATATGCAGAAACAATGAACAACGGGTTGCCTCTCGATAGTGATAAGTTTAACTTCTTCAGCCAGACCAAACCAATCTCACCCTAAAGATAAGAACTATGAAAACACGGGGTGGCAGAAAAATTAGGTGATGATAATCACCCCCAAACAAGACTGAGGCATCAGTCTTATTAGATAAAGGCTAAAAGAAGACAATGCACTTGTACGGTAAAGTGCATCACACGATGCAAAGCATCGGTGGACCATGGGTGGGTGGGTATCAGGGTAAGGATGAGAAAGGTAGGGGAGAATAAGCAGCGATTACGGGCCTTATTGAGACGAAAGGTGAGGGCAACAAGGGCCCTATATGAATAGTGCTCCAATTGGATGGGAAGCGTCATATGGATGGCAGTAGTGAAGGGGAAGGCCTCATAGAAAGTGCACAACTGTTCTATAAATGGATGATTATAATGGTCACACAGTGACGCACCAGGGAGTGGTAGCTAGAAAAAATCAACACCACAAGGAAATGGTGTGCATAGAGTAACAAGCTCAGTGTCACATATGGGGAGAGTAGCATGAATACTCACATGGATGGTGGGGTTGATGAAAAGTGCACAAATGGGGTCGTGGATCACTAGGGTGGAGGATGGGTGTACATGAGGACCTAAATGTGTAGATATGAACACGTGGGGCACAATAACAAGGTCCAAACCAAGTGGTGGTGTGGTATGGATAATAGGAGGGTCTGGTTGGATAAAGGGTAGGGGTAGATGATCTAACTCGAGAGTAGGGAATACACACTCCTCATGAGGCTCAGAGTGATCCTCAAGGGAATGCGAAGGAGGAGGTGGGAAAGTAAATGATGGAGTGATCAACTTATCCACCCGAAAGGCACCATCCGAAGTGGTGGAAAAAGCGAATGAGGCATCCAAATCCAAGATCGAAGAATCAACATTAATATATGACTCAACGGGAGCCAAGCATGGTGAGACAGGATCCATATCTAGAGAGGTAGAAACCATCTCGGATTTAATCTTAGGACAGTGGGAAGCACTCGCAGCTGGATATAACCTATAAGGAATTTGTTCCTCGGGAACACGCATGAAAGTATCAAAAGGTGTAGGCTCGGGCATAAATAAGGATTCTATGGAAAGAGAAAGGCGAACCTCAATAGTGGGTTCGAGAGGGTAGGGAGGTGTAGGATCAGTCTCACAATCAATGGATATGTCAACACAATTGTCAACTTGGGGCCCAAACCACGGGTTGGTCTCAACTTCAGGATGATAGGGTTGGTCACACTCAAAATCAGTGGCATAAGATGACACATCATTGTCCAATACGGGTGCAACAATGGGTTGACTTGGGATGAAATATGACTCGTTCGCACACTCAAATTCATTTAATTGGTGTTCAAGCCTTTGAAGGGATGCATTTTGAGATTGAAGAGTGTGCGCAAACTTTTGCAAGAAGCTCTCGAGAGCGGATATGCATGGTGGTGAGGAAGTGGTAGTGGGTGGCGGTGGTGGTGAAGGTGGACACAACCCACTAGAAACACCAGGATGTGGAGAATACTCATATTAAGTGTGGGTAATGGGGTCAAGTTGGTCATACACGGGAGAAGAACCTCTGTGAGAGATAAAAAGTTAATCAACACGAGGAGCATAGTACGGGGACTGATAGGTATGAGGTGCACAAGGTGACGATGACAACTGTTGGAAACTGTAAGGATCCACAACATGGTGTTGGTATTCATATTGCATGGAAGGGTGTTTAGTCCCCCATGAATAGCTTGGGTACTCATACCCTTCGGCATTGAATATGTCGTGAGAATACGTCGAGAGTGGTTCCAAAACAGTGTCATATGGATACACATGTTCAATGGTGGGTTCGGGTGGAGAGAAAATAACTGTATACTCATGCGATAAGTGATCGACAAGAAAGCAGTGTGCACGGTGTGGCCATCCCCAATCCTTGCCCGCGAGCGAGCACGCAAAGTAAGGAACCTCAGGTCCCGTGCATCCCTCTCGGGAGCGCTTCGACCGACGTTGTTTGAGATGAGGTGTAAAAGTGTAGAGAGATTTAGAGTCGCCAGTCTATTTTACTCAAAATAGATAAAATAAAAAGGGGAAGCCATCCCAAAGGACGACATCCAAAGACATACTGGTGCATGCAAAACCAAAATGATTCGAGAAGGGTTCGGAGGCTTAGTTACGAAATGGGAAGGTGTTAGGCACCCATTCCACCCTTTCGGTCTCACATGGATATTTGTTATTTTCCTTTATTTTTCCCCGTGATATGTGTGCATGTGTATATATATATAGTGGAGATAGTAATCCTCGACTTGTATCATGGAAGAGATAAAGCGAGTCATCCGTAAGAACGTATAAAAATAATATTAGAAAAATAAGATTTACGCGATTACCCCTACGTTGATCGTTATAATGGAATGATAACGCATATGGAGTAATACGTCACTAAGACCAAGTATATAGAATATAAGAAGATTAGATTTAGAGAAGATAGAAAATGAGAGAAAAGTGAGAAAAAGGACTCGAGTCTCGAGTTTTACTCCGAGATGCCTACGTAGCCTATAAAGGCATCAAAGTCCACGTAGTTTGCATACAAAAAGAGGGGTGGGGTTTATCCCATAAATTCAAATGGGGGATCTCTTATTTGTGAGTGTGTGTGTATGTAGAAAAAGTGTTTTAGTTGTGAGAAAAGTATGAGAATCCCGATTTGGAATTTATGAGCAAACCCTCTTTTTCTTATTTTTTTGGGTTTTATTTATAAAATAAGAGTTGTGCAATAATACTTAAATAAAAAAGTATATTAAGATGCGTGAGATGAGATAATAAAAGTGCTAAGTAATAAAAAAAGCAAGTTATTGCGAATTTAAGAGAATTTATAGAGAAGGTTGAGAAAGTTGGACCTTCTTACAAATGAGGTGAAGGCCTCCTTTTATAGGCCCAGGTCACTGTCGATCGGCATAGACCTGGTCCTGCCTATCAACACCTGTCGATAGGCAGGGTCTGGAACCTGCCGTTTGGGAGTGTGTTTCAGGCCTTTTTGGAAAATCGGCTGCCGAGGGCAAACCGTTGGCCAGAATCGCACACGGGGTAGACCATTGGAAAGGTAATTCAGAGACCGTTGAAAGTACTTTGGACTGCTCCCAGGTTTGGGAGTTGAATTTGGGTCAAATATGGCTCGAAAGCGTTTGTCGATCCATTAGACGGGGAATCGTCGGGCGCAAAGGGATCGTTCGTCCGTATGGTAAGTTTGAATCGTGCACGGGGCGGACCGTTAGAAATGTTAGGAGATGTACTTCGACATTCCAAAGAGTTTGACCTGGTGTGGAGAGTTGACTTTGGTCAACCGGGCCCGGGAAGCATTTGGTGACCTTTTAGAGTCAAATGGATCGTTCATCCGAATGAAAAGTCAGAATCGCATACGAATTAGGCCATTGGAAATGGGATTAAGTTCCCTTCAAAGATTCATTCAGCCTCGATCGAGATGACGAGTTGACTTAGGTCAAACAGAGCTCGGGAGCGCCCGGTGGCCTCCGGATCAAGTTTCAGACGCAAACGGATCCTTCGTCCGCGTGGTAAGTCAGAATGGTGCACGGGATGGATCATTAGAAAGAGAATTTAGTTACCTTCGAAGATTCATTCAGCTTTAGTCAAGCTGAAGAGTTTGACTTTTTGGTCAAATGGAGCCTGGGGGTGCCCTATGGCTTCCAGGTCAGTACTCGAGACATGACCTGGGTTTGTAGTGATGAAGGGAGGTGCTAGGGACCTTAGAAGAGTTAGGGGTAACCGAATGGGGTGTCTACAGAGCCCCTCAATGGGCGAGTTTGGAACAAATAAGAACCGTCGAATAGACACCACATGATGATTTTGAGGGAGTATGATTGATTCAAAGGGTCGAGGCTAATTTTGAGGACTTGAGGGGTGTGCTGGGGATGACCAATTTTATGGGTCAAAGCCAGATCTGAGGGTTTAAGGTGAAGATCTAATAATCGAGGCCAATTCTGAGCTAAGAGTGATGACGATCGAGGATCGGGGTCAATTCTGACCCAACTCAAGTGACGATCCAAGACCGAGGTCAATTCTGACCTAAGAGTGGTGATGACTAAGGATCGGGGTCAATTCTGACCTAAAAGTGGTGATAATCGAGGATCGAGGTCAATTCTAACCCAACTCAGGTGACGATCCAAGATCGAGGTCAATTCTGGCTTAAGAGTTGTGACGATCGAGGACCAGGGTCAATTCTGACCCAACTCAGGTGATGATCTAAGACATAGGTCAATTCTGACCTAAGAGTGGTGACCACCGAGGATTGGGGTCAATTCTGACCCAACTCAGGTGATGATCCATGATCGAGGTCAATTCTGACCTAAGAGTGGTGACGACCGAGGATCGAGGTCAATTCTGACCTAATTCGGGTGACAATCCAAGATCGAGGTCAATTCTGACCTAAGAGTGGTGACAACCAAGGACCGGGGTCAATTCTAACCCAACTCAGGTGACGATCCAAGACCGAGGTCAATTTTGACTTAAGAGTGGTGACGATAGAGGACCAAGGTTAATTCTGACCCAACTCAGGTGACAATCCAAGATCGAGGTCAATTCTGACCTAAGAGTGGTGATGACCGAGGACTGGGGTCAATTCTGACCCAACTCAGGTGATGATCTAAGACCGAGGTCAAATCTGACCTAAGAGTGGTGACGACCAAGGACCGGGGTTAATTCTGACCCAACTCAAGTGACGATCCAAGATCGAGGTCAAATCTGACTTAAGAGTGGTGACGATCGAGGATCGAGGTCAATTCTGACCTAACTCAGGTGACGATCTAAGACCGAGATCAATTTTGACCTAAGAGTGGTGACGACCGAGGACCGAGGTCAATTTTGACCTAACTCAAGTGACGATCCAAGATCGAGGTCAATTCTGACCTAAGAGTGGTGACGACCGAGGACTGAGGCCAATTCTGACCTAACTCAGGTGACGATCTAAGATCGAGGTCAATTCTGACCTAAGAGTGGTGACGACCGAGGAGCGAGGTCAATTCTGACCTAACTCAGGTGATGATCCAAGACTGAGGTCAATTCTGACCTAAGAGTGGATAAAGATTTCGATTCCGCTGGAGAAAGTGCTTTGTGATTTTGATATGAGCAGGGGAGCTGATAGCTGGGGAAGCTTTTGTTTCTTTAGGAGGCCTCGCAGGGGGAACAACCAATTTTGGTGCTAGAAGAACTCCGCTGGGGAAGTGATCAGATGATCCTTAGAGGTCCTCCGGGGCTTTGCTGGGAGGAGATTTACTTGGTTTTTTTGAAGATTTTGCTGCGAAAGAGGGGTTTCGCTTGAGGAAATGCGAAATTTTCCTGGTGAAAATGTTTTGAATCCTTCCTGGGATTTTTAGGAATTTTTCGAGGATTTATCGGGGTTTTCTGGTATTTTCTGGGAATTTCAGTACAAAATTTTAAGGGGGGTGCCGATCGGCATGGTGTGAGGGGTTCCATTCGGTAGTGGCATAGACTTTTGGACTGCCTTGAGAAGGTAAGGAGTCAGTGTCGATCGGTGGCTACTTCCTGGACACTTTTATGAGCACTGCAATCCACAGGGAGTGGTTGACCGTTGACGACTGGGCGAATGTGGAGTGGAGGGCCAGGGAGCCTCTTGCTTTGGGGAGTGATAACTCCTTTGATGCATTTGAGCCTATTGTGGATGAGTGGACTTTGATGCGGGAGCCATCGCGTCATCTCTCTTCGAGAGTGATCCCCGACAGTTATGTAAGTAACCTAACTTTTGGCATTCCTTTCTTTTTGGTGATTTTTTTTTCTTATGAGGCTTCTGATGAGATTTTTCCTTTTTTCCAGTCTGATATTTCTTTGAAGAACATGCGTTCCCGCAGAACGACGGGGCTCAGGGATGTCTGGGAGCATCTTCCACCTGTGGTGCGTTGGGTGGTATCATCGACAAGTTTTGGGAGGTTGACATCTGCGCTGGATGAGACGCCTCGTTCGACAGCCATCCTGTGCGCTTTAGGACAGAGGTGGTGGGATACTACCCACACCTTCCATTTCGTCTTTAGGGAGATGATTTGTGACTCCCATAGATGTGCAGCAGCTGTTGGGGCTAGATTATGACGGAGAGCAAATAGAGATGGATCGCTCTTTGCGGGTGAGATCGGAGGTAGTGCGTGCGGCACTTGGTGATGTAGGGAGGATAGTCTCTGGGGATTCTATCCGACTTCCCCTACTGAAGGATGTTCTATTGGGAAGGATAATTGAGGTGGAGGACGAGCTACAAGTGAGGCAGATGGCCCGATTATTCATTTTGCTGGTGTTGGGAGGTTTCATGGTGGTATCGAGCGACGACGTCGTCCATTTGTGGTTCTTGCCGTACCTGAGGATGTTTTTGAACATCCCTTTCTATGATTGGGAGAGTCTGACTTTGGCAACCCTTTACTTTTCTCTGGATGCATTCAGCCGATGCTTCCGGTAGACCTTTACTGGAGCCACATACCTTCTTGAGGTATTCTTCAGTTTGCGCATTTATTTTCATGCATTATCATTTTCCTTATGCGTCTCTTTTTATTTTGTGAATTCAGAAGTGGTTCCATGAGGTGATTGGGTGTAATACCCCGCTAATCCCTTTGAAGGATGACACTGTTGGGTACTTCTTCCAATTGTATCGAGGGAGTAAGCCCAATCGGTAGTCAAAGGGATATCTCTCTTTGGAGGCGGTGCGTCAGGTCTTGAATGACCTGACCAGTGGTGGGGCGAGACTCTTTCCATTTTAGTCTTGGTTTTTGCACCTTCTGATATTGTATTGATTTATGCTTGCTTGGAGGTTTTCAGGTGACCTTTTTATCCCTGAGGGACAGCCATTCAGGATGCGGGGACGACCGGGGTGAACGCGCAGATGAGGCATTTGTTGGCATATGAGTTTGTCCATTCCTCGTATCCCAGGGAGAGGCTAGTTCTCCAGATTGCTGAGGAGGAGGAGGTGGTGCCACTTGCGCAGCCTCCTACATTTATGAGGCGAGAGCGACTACTGTCAGAGGATAAGAGGATCGCGGCGATAATCGGCGAGTCCTACTTGTTGTACACTAATACGGCTGTGCCGTATGATTATATGGACTTTTTGATGAGTTGGTTGATGGTGCTCAGCATATATGATTCCTTTCCCTTCCTTTCTACGGGTTTGAGTCGGGCGGTGGGATTTTCCCACAATGGTGGTGGTCCGATGGCATCTGCGGTGGCAGCGACTTTAGATGTTCCTTTTGTACGGTTGCATACCCCCTCGTACAACATTCGGCAGGCTGATGGAGGGATAGTGCCTATGTTGCACCGTCCTCATGCGATGGATCCGGAGGAGTTAGTTTTGATAGAGGAGATCCTCCGACCTGCGGTATACCTTTTTGTTCTTCTTTTCTTTTCTGTTTTGGTTATCTATGCTTTGATACTGATTTTGCCTTTCCTTGCAGCAAGTCCGAGTGTCGACCACTTGGCTAAGGGACATCAGAGACTGGATATCCTCAGCGAGTGCCCATATTCAGGATGCGGTTCCTGTTCCTTCTTACTTGGTGTCGTCTGCTTCGTCTGGAGAGGATTCTAGCTCGGGTAGTGGTGGCGCATCGCCTCGCCGTAGGGGAAAGAGAGCACGTCGTAGGGGTGGAAGCTCTTAGAGAGAGAGAGAGAGAGAGAGAGAATGTGGGTTCGGGCTGAGTCCCGTTGTTTTTGCTTTTTCTTTTTATTTCCTGCAAAATTGATGTAACACAAATAGATGCAATGCAATGGAGTTTTTTATTATCTTTTATTAATGATGAATGAATGCATGCACATGCGCTTTTTACTTTGCTGCTGAGACCGTAAAAAGGAGTATTTTTGGAATTTTTGAAGGAAGTTTTTATTTAAAAGGGAAATTATATAAGGAGGAAAAGGGATTTTGAAATTCTATTGAGAATATCAATTTATTTTTATTGAGTTTTTTTTTATATGACAAAAGAGGAAAAAGGGAAATTTCTAAAAATGGGGGGGTTGCCGATCGGCAAGTACCTTGCCCTACCTATCGGCAGTTCAATCCAGTCCCATCAATTCAAAGCTTTGAATGGTACCCTCTTCAGCCTTTTGCACTTTGTGGGGTAGGATTCCCTTCGATTTCAGCAGGGATTATGTCTCTTGTGAGGGTTCTCAAGTATAAAAGGGGGAAGGGTGGAGTGTTTTCATCACACCTTTGCACTCTTACCTACTTGCCCATTATCTCTTAGTTTTGCAAGCTGGCTCTCCCTGGTAGCATTGAATTTACTAACTACCTCGAAGCCTTGGAAGCGATGTGCTCTTATAATGTCGACTATGATGCTTTTAACATGTGTCGAGCCTCCTTGTGGCGCAATCGTCCTATTGAGTGGAACCTATTGATGGTGGCGGTACAATTCTGGTACCCCGAAGGCCATGTATTCCTCTTTTGGTTGGATGATGTTTGTCCCACCTACGAGGAGTTTTCTGCCATGCTGGGTGTAAATCCCAGTGTTATTGCGGCTTTGCCCGAATTTTCCCTTTCTCCCAGGGATTTGTTGGTCGGGCTTCTTCATATTTTACCTTCGGCGGCCAGATTATTAGTTATTGTAAGAATGATCTCCCTCCCGATGGTGTTGTAGTCCGTGCATTTGTGGGAAGTAAGTGACGCTGGTTATGCTTGAGCCGTTGCTCTAGACCTAGTTTCAAAATTACTGCTGGTGACTAGGAAACTATTGGTGGACCCGTAACTTGCAGCCATTACTTCATGGATGTCATACCGTCGTAATCCTGCGGCGGTGATACTAGCGGAGACGCTGAATGGTCTGGATGCCTGGTGAGAAGGTCGTTCTGACTTTTTGAGGGGTAGCCCTATAATGCTATTCATGTGGTTGTCTGAAAGACTCCGCTTGGCGACTCCTCCAGAATATCCTTTGTTGGTTGTACCCAACTTATTTTTGCGTTACTTCATCAGCGTTGGCCTGTATGTTGAAAGTTAGGAGAATTAGCTTATGGAGCATGGGGCTCGGGGGCTGCGCTGGTCAGTGCCTTAGTGGGGATAGTTACTGCCTGTTCTGGAGCTAGGAGAGTACTCATATGTGCGGTTGGTTAGTATCAGACAGACCTCTTTTTATTTCCCTTGGCGACTTCTGCGCTAATTTGTCTAGGCACAGGCCGTGCCACCTTGGACCTCGAATTTCTTTCCCGTAGAAGATTTGACTGAGCGCCTGCATCTGTTGTTTGGCTCCTTGTGGGAAAATCGGCGTCCGTCGACCTGTCCCTCTCAGTCTGTCGGGAGAGTTTGGCATGTCCCTAAAGATTATATGAAGTGGTTGTGGAGGAAAGTAGTCAGTAAGATGTTAGCAGTGGAGACTGGACAAAGATGATTTGTTTTATTTAACACCATGGAAGGGGGCGTCGTGGTCTTTTCGAAGATGGTTCAGGCTCATCGGTCCATAGAGTGTTTGTTGCATTCTATTCATGCAGGGGAAACTTGATGACCTCAGGATGTAGATGATGAGGGCGCAGGCTCCTCTGATAGATGTGGGTATGACTCCTGGAGAGTTTATATACGTAATAGATGTGGGGTCTTTATTTGGCTTTTTATGGTAGTAGGGGGAAGGGAGTTATCCATTCCTTTTCTTATGTAATCCATACTGTAATTTCTTATTAATGAAATAAATAAGTTTTTGATCATCTAGTTGTGCCTTTCGATGAATTTTGTATTTTGAATTATCTATACTGATCGCTAAGGCGTACATAATCCTTTTGTTCAAGTATTTTAAGAATGAACCGTCGTTCTCGGAGGTAAGAAAAGAATAGTATTTTGTGAAAAAGAATGGGCCGCACTCATGTGAGGTATATAAGCTGCCTACGTACCTCTGGGGTTTTTGAAAAGTTTTTTATCTATTTGAAAATAGTTTTTTGCAGAGGATCAGGCCCACGTCATTCTGGGTAGAGGGAAATGAAGAGAGTTTTATTTTTTTTAAGAATAGAAGGGAGATGAGAAAAGTCATAGCGCGTCGAGATTTCGGACTAGGGGTAAAATTTATTGAGACGGTCTAGGTTGACTGGACGAGCCATCTCTTCCCCATCTAGGTCAGTGAGCATGGCGGCACCGCCGGAAAAGATTTTCTTCACAATATAAGGGCCGTTCCAATTGGGCTTGAATTTCCCTCTGGGGTCCCAGATGGGTTCTATTATCTCCTTGAGGGCTAAATCCCCCTCCCGGACACCGCGATACTTGACTCTCTTGTTGAATGATCATGCTATTAGGCGATGGTACCCCTATATATGGTAAAGAGCTTTCAATCTCCTTTCATCTAGGAGGGTCAGCTCATCAAGACGGCTTTGGCACCAGTCTTCTTCGCTAACTTTACTTTCGAGCAGGATGCGTAGCAAGGGTATTTCCAGCTCCACAGGTAAGACTGATTCCATTCCATAAACCAGAGAGTAAGGGGTAGCCCCAGTAGAGGTTCAGATTAAGTTTTGATAGCCCCAGAGGGCGTACGAGATCCGACCGGCCCAATCTTTATAGCTTTCGGTCATCTTACTGATGATGGCCTTGAGGTTCTTATTGGCATCTTCAACTGCACCATTGGTCTGAGGTCGGTAGGGAGAAGATTTATTTCTCTGAATCCCATACTCGTTGACTACTTCTGTGACTTCTTCTTCGAAGTTCAACTCGTTGTCTGACACTAGCTCGTGCGGGACCCCATATCAGCAGATGATATATTTCTTGACGAATTTGGCCACTTTCTTGGCATTCAATACTGCGTATGACTCAACTTTGACCTATTTAATGAAGTAATTAATGGAAACTAGGATGAACTCATGTCCATTTGAAGCCTTTGGTGTAACCTTCCCTATGATGTCGACACTATAGGTGGACAATGGCCAGGGAGAGGTCATATTGTATAATTCTCACAGAGTCATGTGTTGAAGATTGGAGAACTGTTGGCATTTGAGGCATCTCCAAACATAGGCGGTGCAATCCAGGGCCATGGTGGTCCAGTATTAGCCCCGTCGGATGATCTTCTTGGCAAGCATGTGACCGTTCATGTAGGGGCCACATTCCCCTCTTTGGATTTTCTGCATTATTTGCTCAATCTCAGCCCCTGCGATACAGTGTACATGAGTTCCATCGAAGTTCCTCTTGAGTAGAGTTTTATGACAGATGATGTACTGGGCAGCCAGTCTTCGGAGGGTTGTTCAGTCTTTCTTGTTGGAACCCTCGGGATACCTACCATATTTGAGGAGGCACCAGATATCATAGTACCAGCAGTCGGCTAGTTCGGGATCTTCGGGGGAGACAAGCTCGATATGGTAGCAGTGGGTTGGTTTGTCTTTCCTTTGAACTAGGAAGGGGGTCATTGTTATTCCTTCGGGCATGTCGACCATGGAGGCCAAGGTAGCGAGAGCATCGGCTAGGTTATTCTTTGCTCGAGATAGGTAATGAAAGGTTATATCTCATAATCGGGAGGCTAGCTCTTCTAATTGGGCATGAAAGGGTTGGAGCTTTTCATTCTTGACATTCCACTTTCTGAGCACTTGGCCGATGATGAGGGAAGAATCTCCGTAGACATCAAGGTATTGAATACCTTTCTTGAGAGTAACTTTGAGTCCTACTGTGCATGCCTTGTATTTTGTCATGTTGTTGGTGCAAGGGAAATCCAATTAGATGGCGATGGGAGTGTGGGAGTCATCTGGGGCGATCATAAGTATCCCAATGTCATATCCCCTTTTGTTGGCAGTGCCGTTAAAGAACATTTTCCATCGAAGGTGGTCTTGAGCGATGCAGAGAATATTTTCATCCAGTAATTTGAAGATCCAAACATCTACTTCTTCTACGGCATAATCAGCGAGGTAGTCAGAGATGGCTCTTCCTTTAATGGCCTTTTGCGTGACGTACATGATATCGAACTCGGTTAGGAGCATCAACCATCGGGAAATTCAACTGGATAAGGCGGGTTTCTCAAGCAGGTATTTGATGGGATTCATTCGGGATACAAGTTTGATGGGGAAGGCGAGCATGTAGTGTCACAACTTTTGGGTGACCCAGACAAGTGCGGCACATGTCTTTTCCAAAGCAGTGTAGTTGACCTCGTACCCAGCCAGTTTGTGACTGGCAAAATAGATGGCTCTTTCCTTGTGGGAGTCTTCAATGTATTGGGCTAGAAAAGCCCCAGCTGCAATGTCGGTTATGGTTAGGTATAGGAGCAAAGGGAGACTAGGCTGTGGTGGCATGAGCACTGGAGGTTAGGTCAGATATTATTTGATTCGATCAAATGCTTCCTAGCAGGCCAAGTTCCAAACCTTGGTTGAATCCTTTCAGAGGAGCTTGAAGATCGGTTCATAGATGGAGATTAGTTGGCTGATGAACCGGCTGATATATTATAATTTTCCAAGAAAACCTCGGACTTCTTTCTCTGTTCGGGGTGGTGGAATCTCAATTATGGCCTTCATCTTTGCAGGATCTGCTTTTATCCCCTTCTCACTGACCATGAATCCCAAGATTTTTTCCTTTGTAATGCCGAAGACACATTTTTATGGATTGAGTCTCATCTGATACTGTCGCAGTCGTTCGAAGAACTTTCGGAGAGCGGGAACATGACCTTCTCCTGTTTTGGACTTGATAATCATATCATCCATATAAACCTCTACTTCTTTATGAATCAGATCGTGCAGGATGGTTATGGAAGCCCTTTGGTAGGTAGCCCCAACATTCTTGAGACCAAATGGCATGACGGTGTAGCAAAAGGTTACCCATGGGGTGATGAATGCAATTTTTTCTTGGTGGTCTGAGTTCATCTTGATTTGGTTGTATCTGGAAAACCCGTCGACGAATGACTTGAGAGCATGACTGGTTGTGTTATCTATGATCATGTCGATATTGGGTAGCGGATAATCATCTTTTAGAGAAGCTTTGTTTAAATCTTGGTAGTCTACACACATTCGAACCTTCCCTCCTGATTTTGGCATAGGTATTATGTTGGCTAGACATGTAGGATATTAGATTACACGGATGAAGCCCACGTTCAACTGTTTGACCACCTCTTCTTTGGACCTTGAGCGATCATTCAGTGCGGAGCTTTCTCAATTTTTGTTTAACCGGCTTGTAATCTGGGAGAGTGGGGATCTCGTGCTGAGATATTTCAGGATCAATGTCGGGCATATCATCATAGGACCATGAGAAGACATCCACGAATTCCCTTAGAAGTTCTTCAAGTTGTGCGCGCTCATGCTTGTCAAGGGTGGCCCCTATCCTAATCTCGCGCAGTTGGCTAATAGAACCGAGATTAATAACAACAGTCTCTTCCTCATTAACTTGAATGCGGTTATGTTATTTATTATTAACCTTATTTAGATCAATTAAGAATTGTTCATTTGCAAAATCATCATCATCAAAAGTTTGATTAGAATCCAAGCAATTAATATAAGGCACGGCAAGATACTCAAAATCTTCATTTATTTCATTGATAGGAAAAATAGCATTGAGAACCTCGTCAAAAGAGGTCTTGATTAAATTTGAACAAGGATAGACAACATAAGATGAAATAGGGTAAACATTGGGGTTAGGGGGGTTTCAAGAGGTAGAGCTGGCACAGCATGCCAGTTGAGGAGGGGTGTATCAGCAGCTTTAATCAGATGGGATGGATCCATTGATGTAGTGCCTGAATGAACCATGCAGAGTGCCAGCCCTAGTGTCTGTAAGTTGAAGGAATCTTCAGAATCACTTTCCTCAGTCTATTCGGTATCTTTGATGAGCGGTTGTACTCGGTGTTGGAAACTTTCGGCCCATGGGTAGCTAACTTGGAAAGAGATCTCCATTTCAGGCTTCATCTTCTTGTTTGTGTGGTCATACCATAGTTCTGGAAAATCGTAAAAGGGGAAGTCTTCGCCTTCTATGATGAATCGTCCATTCAAAGAGTCTCCTGGGATGGTTTGGGTGCAGTCTAATCCTCTCTTTGGTCGATACTGGTGAATCATTCTAAGCTCTTGTTCTGATGGTTGATATCCCAAGCCATAAGCAGGAAAAGCTTTCTTTAGTTCGATGGGCTCAAGTATCCCTTCCTGCCTTTGCCCTAGCCTCAGTCCGGGCATGAAGTGCATGTTTTTGAACATCTGAATCGCATTGACATTGCCATGAGGGTCATATTCTGGATAAACCCTTTCTTTGAAACCGTCCCCAGTCGGGAGTAGGAATGGCTCAACTCGAAATCCTTATAGGAGCATATCATTTTACCTATGATGTATCTCAAGGATTGGACTGTTGGTGCTTGCACCCTCGACATGTTCGTCGTTGCCCAAAATGGTGATGACTCGCCCGTCGGCGAAGAACTTCAATTTCTGATAGAGTGAGGAAGATACACCCTTGATACTATAGAGCCAGGGTCGTCCGAGAAACAGGTTGAAACAAGTTGGGATGTCTATGACTTGAAATTCAACGGCAGGGTTTATAGGGCCAACCCCTATTACAAGCTTTATGGATCCCATCACCTCCCGACGTGTATTATCGTAGGCACGTACAGCGACGGAGGTTAGAGCGAGGTCGCTTTCTTTTAGGCCTAAACACTTGAAGGTTCTCAATGGGCAGACATTCAAGGCAGATCCATTATCGACAAGAGAGTGGCACAGCCTTTCCTATAACTTTGACAGAGATGTTGAGTGCATGATTGTGATTCAGCCCAATTCTGGGGATTTCTTCTTCAGAAAATGATAGCATTCGAGTAGAGGTCAAAGATTCGACCAGATTTATCGCCTCTTCTAGTGTGGTAGAAGGGGGAACTGTGGGTTCAGTGAGCAACTTGATTAAAGAATTTTTGTGCAGCTAAGAAGACATGAAAAGTCCCCATAGAGTGATGTTACCTTGAGTTTTCTTCAGTTGATCGAGAATCTTGCTCTCCTCGATGGTCATCTCTGTCATAGGAAGGTTTTCAACGCCCTTCCCTTTGTCATTTGCTGGTAGTGAGCTTGGAACCTGGTAATGTCTCCCTGATCTGGTCATGTGATTTACTAAAAAAGGAAAGAACATGAATCCCATTTCCTTATCAATCTCAGGTTATTCTGTCACCCTGTTTATTTCTCCGAGGAGTTCTTCAAATGAGATCATCCCATATATGTCAATTACTAGGCCAGTTCTTCTTGAAGCTTGTTCTTCCCTCAAACCTTCGAATTCTTCCCCCCATCCGATGGCAACAATTCTGTCTTTCCATGTAAAGTTAATTCATTCCATAACTTCAACGGTTTCTTCATATAGGTCTTCCCATTCTATGGGGATATGTGTGGTTAAAGAGACCAAGCGCCCTTATATCTTCAAAGTGTCAAGTAACCCGGTGATACTACAGATGTTGTTGGTTTTCCCGAATAATTCTGCCATAATCTGGACAACATCATCTAGGTCGACTTCGTCGGTTGGTACCACCCACTTGTCTGAATATCGAGCCTATTTTTGTTCTTCCAAGAACAGTGTACCGAATCTCTGGCTATTGATGACCATCTGTGAGGGCAATTTCAGCTCGAACTCTAGGAGTTGGTTTAACACTTATGACAATTTTGTACTTCCATTTTCAGAATGGGTACGGACAGCGATGCATGCTCTGGTAAGGAGTGACAGTGCCTGATCAGCGAGGCTAGTAGGGTGTAGGACGAAATATGGGAAACTTTGAAGAGGTTTAGGAGAGTATATGGGTGTAATTTGGGTTGAGGGATCGAAATCTGGGTTTTCTTCTAAGAAGATGGCATTGGTATGATTTGGGAGTGGATTGTGAGTAGTGTTTGGCTTAGGATTGGCTGGTGGGGTGATGGTACCCCGGTCAATGAGATCTTGGATTACATTTCGGAGGTGAAAGCATTGGTCAGTGGCATGGCCAGCAGTTTGGTGAAAGGCGCAATGAGCATCGGCCTTGAAGTTTCTTGGGAGTGTATTTGGCAATAGACGGGGATCCAAGAGTTTGATGAGGTTTTGGCTTAACAATGCTTGGTAAACTTTGGATAGGGGAGCATGGAGCTCAGTGTATTCCCTTCGAATGTGGGTAGGGCGGATTTCTGGTGCCCATGATGTGGTTGGTTGAGAGATGTTATTGATGGTTGAGACTGTAGCACTGGCAGGATTGTCATACTTTCTAGGGGTGAGCTGTCCGGACACCTTATTCGGTTCAACCTATGTTTTAACAAGGCTTTCCTCGATTTCTACTCTAGCCTCTCTGAGAGCTCGAAAGTGGGGATAGTATTGTCCTCCCATTGTCGCTCGGACATGGGGCAAGAAGCTCTTCTTCACTATGTTGACATGTTCCTCCTCAGATGGCCGATTGGTCATGGTAGTTTCTTGCTCCCTCTACCGAGTTATGATGTTACTGACTGCTTCCCCAGGGTTCTGTTTGAGCACTTATAAATCACGACGGGTGACCTCAAGCTCTTCGTTGTATTTATAATGTGATATGAATTCTCGGGCTACATCCTCCCAGCTACGAATTCTGGATTCCTCGAGAGACAAAAACCATCGGAGGGCACTATCCTTCAAAGTTTGCTAAAATAATTGGGCCATTACTTCTTCAGAAGTCCCTAGTAGAGTCATGGAACGATGATAACTGTGAAGATGAACAATCGGGGGTCCACTCCCTCCAAACTTCTCGATATTTAGCATCTTGAACTTCTCGGGTAACCTCGCTTTAGGATAAGGGGACATGTGGGTGTAGTTCATGTAATTCCTAGAGATTCTAACTTGGTTGAACTTTTTGGTGAGCATCTTGAGATCCTCTTTTACTTTATTCAACTCTTTCTCTTTTGGATCAATGACTACAGGAAGGTTAGCCACAAGCTTGGCAATGTTTGGCATTTGAAACTGGGCAGGTGACGGCCCATTGATAGGAGGGGCACGAGGAGCGTGTTGATATTCTTCAGGAACCCAGATTGGCTTGGGTGGACCCATAGCACGAGGGAATAGGGCCTCGGGACCTAGTTTCATTTCATCTCTCGGACCTCGATTTGGAGGTTATCAATCTTGGACACGAGCTGAGCTAGGACTGCCATCAGATCCGGCTGTATGACTGGTACTTGATCTTTATTCTCAATGGAAAGTGGATGGATTCCCGACTCGAAAGAAGTAGTATAGGAACGGATGAAACTCCGGGATGATTTGACTGAAGACCGAAGCCAATAGGGAGCCAGGCCAAGGGCTTGCGATTGACTTGAGAAGGCGTGGGATGGGATTTATTTTTTTATTTTTAGAAAAAGGAGAAGAAACTATTTTTGGATTTTTGATAAAGTAAGGAGAAATGTTTTTAGATTTTTGATAAAAAAGGGAGAAATGTTTTTGGAGATGAAACTCAGCATGATTATTATGACTATTATGTTCTCACTTGTATTTAATTCTCCTAAATGCAATGCCGGACGGGGCCCGAGCCTGGAAAAGTGGGGTTTTAATCTATGCAAAGCTATGGCTGAACTTGTAACCAGACTCACGAACAGGGTCCCATTTTAAAAATGCGCAAAAATTGGGTGGCAGACCGACCCGAAATTTCGGCAGAGTTTCGGGTCGAAATCGGCAATCTAAAGTGCGTGTCCTAGGTTTGACACCTATATGCGGGTATGCTGTTGGTTGGGTGAATCGGCATGGGTTCCCCCCTTTGGCGTGACTTCCACGATATACGTCTTGCTCTTGTGGGCAATCGGTACGTGTGGATAAGCCATTTGATATACCTAAGTGTACGTGAATTGCCTCACTATATACCTCATGGGGACGGTACGTGTGAGAGCGAATTTGATATATTCGGCGTACGTGAATGAATTCAATGCAATATACCTCCCGTCATGACTTCGGTCAAGCATACGATGTGGGGGAACCGTTGGATATACGTTGAAGGTACTTGGCCAATGAAAGGTGAGAGTCATATCGCTTAGGCTAACTGCGACCTGCCGGACCTGCGGCCATCATGAAGTGACCTCCAGTTACTGGGTAAAATTTGGTCAATAACAATGCCCTTTGGTGATGTCGTGTGAATCATGTATGATTCTCTTATTAGTATCTTAGGATGAGATTGCCTTTCTTTGATTATGCCAAAAAGGGAGCAAAGTATAAGTACCAAAGGTACACCAAGTATGGATGGGTGATGCGTGCAACATGTGGATATATGTGATCCTAGGTGCACGTGGTGCGAAGTGTACATGGAGAATTTTCTAAAAGTGTGTGAACAGAAGTATTAACATCGGATACACATGGAAAAGGGGAACATGCAGATATAGGGGAAAAATAAAAAAATATAACATCCATGTAAATAGAGTCAAGCCCACAAAATACACATGTCCCCAGCAGAGTCATCACTGTGGCCATCCCCGATCCTCGTCAGCGGGCGAGCGTGCGAAAGAAGGATCCTCGGGTCCCGCTCATCCCTCTCGGGAGCGCTTCGGCAGGCGTCGTTTGAGATGAGGTGTAAAAGTGTAGAGAGATTTAGAGTCGCCAGCCTATTTTACTCAAAACAAACAAAAGAAAAAGGGGAATCCATCCCGAAGCACGACATCCAAAGACATACTGGTGCATACGAAACCAAAATGATTCAAAAAGGGTTCGGAGGCTTAGTTACGAAATGGGAAGGTGTTAGGCACCCATTCCGCCCTTTCGGTCTCTCGTGGATATTTACTATTTTCCTTTATTTTTCCCCATGATATGTGTGCATGTGTGTATATATAGTGGAGATAGGAATCCTCGACTTGTATCATGGAAGAGATAAAGCGAGTCATCTGTAGGAAGGTATAAAAATAATATTAGAAAAATAAGATTTACCTGATTACCCCTACGTTGATCGTTACAATGGAACGATAACACATATGGAGTAATACGTCACTAAGACCAAGTATACAGAATATAAGAAGATTAGATTTAGAGGAATCGAGTCTCGAGTTTTACCCCGAGACGCCTACGTAGCCTATAAAGGCATCAAAGTCCACGTAGTTCGCATACAAAATGAGGGGTGGGGTTTATCCCATAAATCCAAATGGGGGATCGCTTATTTGTGAGTGTGTGTGTGTTTGTAGAAAAAGTGTTTTAGTTGTGAGAAAAGTGTGAGAAAAGTATGAGAATCCCTGTTTGGAATTTATGAGCAAAACCTCTTTTTCTTATTTTTTTTTTGGTTTTATTTATAAAATAAGAGTTGTGCAATAATACTTAAATAAAAAGTACATTAGGATGTGTGAGATGAGATAATAAAAGTGCTAAGTAATAAAAAAAGAAGCTATTGTGAATTTAAGAGAATTTAGAGAGAAGGTTGAGAAAATTGGACCTTCTTGAAGACCTTGAGCTTGATCTTGAATGTTGGAGAGCATCCCTTGCACTTGGATGATGATGTAGAGTGGCTAATTCACCAAGTTTGATGAAAAAGATGATGAAAAGTGGAAGTAAAAAAGGGATTTGGATGTTGAAATCAAGCTGCCTTCAAGAGAGGTTTCTGGGATTCGCTGAGAGCGATTTTTATCAGATTTGGGATCCCCTTGCAAATGAGGTGAAGGCCTCCTTTTATAGGCCCAGGTCACTGTCGATCGGCATAGACCTAGTCCTGCCTATCGGCACCTGCCGATAGGCAGGGTCAGGAACCTGTCATTTGGAAGTGTGTTTCAGGCCTTTTTGGAAAATCTGTTGCCGAGGGCAAACCGTTGGTTAGAATTGCACACGGGGCAGACCGTTGGAAAGGTAATTTAGAGACCTTTGAATGTCCTTTGGACTGCTCCCGAGTTCGGGAGTTGACTTTGGGTCAAATATGGCTCGGAAGCATTTGTCGGTCCATTGGATGGAGAATCGTCGGACGCAAACGGATTGTTCGTCCGTATGGTAAGTCCAAATCATGTACGGGGCAGACCGTTGGAAAGGTTAAGAAATGTACTTTGACATTCCAAAGAGTTTGACCTGGTGTGGAGAGTTGACTTTGGTCAACTGGTCCCTGGAAGCATTTGGTGACCTCTTGGAGTCAAACGGATCGTTCGTCCGCATGAAAAGTCAGAATCGCGCACGGAGCAGACCATTAGAAAGGGGTTTCAGTGCCTTTCGAAGATTCATTTAGACTCGGTCGAGGTGAAGAGTTGACTTAGGTTAAACAGATCTCGGGAGCGCCCAGTGGCCTCCGGATCAAGTTTCGGATGCAAACGGATCATTAGTCCGCGTGGTGAGTCGGAATTGCGCTCGGGACTGACCGTTGTAAAGGGAATTCAGTGCCCTTCGAAGATTCATTCAGCTTTAGTCGAGTTGAAGATTTTTAATTTTTGGTCAAACGGAGCCTGGGGGTGCCCTATGGCTTCCAGTCAGTACTCGGGACATGACCTGGTTTGTAGTGATGAAGGGAGGTGCTAAGGACCTTAGGAGAGTTAGGGGTAACAGAATGGGGTGTATACACACGGCGAAGCATGGGATGTGTTGACACTCTGCACCGTAGGCGGTGGAGTAGGATATGTGGGCGTGGAAGACACATGAATATCAACAGTGGGAGTTTGAGAGTTAAAGCCATGAATTAATGAATGGAGGTTTGATTCGGACATAACATCAAATAATGGGAAATGGCCAAAGTACTCCCATAATGGACGTTCTTCGGCCATGACGAGAGTAATATTTTTGAGTTTTTAAATATTTTTCAAAAGAAAAGAAAATATTTTTGTGATTTTTGAAAATAAGAAGTGGAAAATATAATTGGCATTTAGAATATGGAAAAAAAAGAAAGAAAATCTTTTGGGATTTTTGGAAATATTTAAAAAATAAAGGAAAATATTTTTTAGATTTTTCGAAAAAGGAGAGAAAATGGACTCTGGATGTGGTCGAACTTACTAAAATCGACTATCGAAAGAATTGAATTGAACACATACGAGTAAAGGAAAAATCCGAATGAACATGTAGCCAATTATTATCTGCAAAATTAGTGAAATGGGTAGTCAAATTTTAATTAAGTCAACGGGCGACAAAAATTACAGAATTTATCTTTGTGATCGCCTGTTGTAAACATGTTGTCCTACTGGGCTAGCTAGTTGATTGATTTTATCTTTAATGATAGCTAGGGTAGCACACAATGGATAAGCGATTGATTCGGGTGATGAAATTCCTTCTCGTTTCAATGACCGAGTCCAAGTCTTAGGTAAATTAATTCATCAAACCATTCAATTTAAGTGTGATGCGAAAATTAGAAGCACACAGGAGCAAGTAAACACACAAAAATTGACTCGTTGGCAAGAGATTCGCGAAGGATAAAGAAATGTACCTCTCACAATTTTTACACACGTGGGGTGAAGAACGAGTTGAGTCGATCGGAGGGACATCGCGCATATCTAAGTCATCCCTGGGAGACTTACCAACCAAAAGTAGAGAGGCTTCAAAATCCTTGTCGTTGGACACCCTCTCTCTACCTTGTCCGATTTCCCTTTTCTCTTTTTTATTTATTTTTATTTTTTTATGGAATAATTATTACAAAAATAATATGGTGTCAAAATGCACCACAAATATTGGCAATGCCTCAATAATCCTATACAGCCAACCTAATGAGGAGGGAGAAGGAATAACTACAATTAAAAAGAAAAAATAGAAAAATAAAAAAAATTACAAGTCATCAACTTTGTCTTCACGTCAAGAAAGCGGTAACGACGCCAATTGATAAGTAGCTTTTTGCGTGTGGTCGTTGTCTTCAAAAGCCAATCTCAAAATTCCCTTGAGTACCTAAAAAATTTGTTTAAAACAACTCGTATTGCGGTAAGTACGGGTATCAATTCAACTTCCAAGGTGAAACAATTATTGTGAAAACTTGCAACTCAATTTTTTTTTCTGAAAATGATTTTTTATTTTTTATTTATTTAAAACAACTTCAAGGGAAAATTAACTAATAAATGCTAAAAATTATGAAATGAATAAATAACAAAAAATAATGTGCAATCGAGTGTGAAAAATGTGAGAGTGTCAAGAGATGGGATTACACCGCATTATCAATTATTTTAATTTCTCAATTTATTAATTTGAAATATTTTGAGTTAATATTAAATCAATAATCTAACTCTCGTTACAATTATAAATTTAATAAAATCTTTTCAGAAAACTAATTTAAAAATGTCACACGATGAAAAATTAAGAATTATATTATTTTCAAAAAAACTACCCCCTATGATCAATTTAATAAAAATAGTATCAATCCTTAAATTTCAACACCAAATTAATATTTAGATTTAGGAAAAACCTATCTCTAGTTCGATACCTAAAATCAAACATTAATTTGTAAAATTAATTTACTATCTCTCGATACATAAATTAATTTGTGATAAGTCTAAATTAATGATCCTGGAAATATAAAATTAATGAAATCAATTAATTAAATTAATATCCTACGCAGTGCATCCCACCCCTTGAACATGGTGTTTATCCCAATATTCTCATGTGTGCATAAACAACAATCAATAATATGTCAAGAAGGATATAAATTGAAAAGAGAAAGGAAGAAATACGATACACATTTTTTTTCCACAAATATGTCTTGAAATGCACTTTGACACGCTTCTTCACATTTTTCAGCACTTGATTACAAAAATATAAACAAAAACTAAACCTCAAATTTATTCTAACACTAAACTAATTTATTTTTTTTTGGAATTTTTTTATGCACATAACATACACTATTTCTCTCTATATATGCAGTTTCTCTTTGTGTGTCTGATATGAGAGTGATCCCTTTAAAAATGAGTTGATGCCTCTTTATAATATAACCCACGATGTTGTTTTCTTCTTGAGAGATTTTTGGAATTTCCTTTGGCCAAATCAAAGACATTTTGGATGGATTTGAATTATACTCACGTGGGTTTATTTTTAGATTTGGAAAGTGATTTTGTGGCTCCTATTTTTTTTTTATAGTTGATCGCATGTATGGAGAAATGGTTAGTGATGAACTCTGGTCGGAATCTTCCAATGGCGTACGGGTCGGTGTTGGGTACGGTTTTGGAGGGGAACGCCGACGGGTTTTGAGTGGGTCACCGGCGGGTTTGGTGTTTTGTCGAAATGGTTTTGGGTACAAAGTCGTTGGGGCTGGGCGACTTTAACGGTATTGGGTGGCGACGGGTTTGGTTTCAATAGGTAAGAGTCGCGATGGTTTTCGGGGCAGATGTGGGTTTGGAAATGGCGTTGGATTATGGGTTTAGATGGTGGGCTGTTTGGTGGTTGGGTTAATGGAGTTTGGGAGAAAGAAAATGGGTGTGAGGTTGAAGATGGTGAGGAGGGTTGGTGTGTGGTAAGGTGTATGAATGGTAGAGGTGTGGTTATGTGAGTTAGTTTAGTGTGGGAGAGTGTATGGTACTTAGATGTGGGTGAGGGATTTGTTTTAGGTGCGGGCGTTTGTATGGGATTAGGGGGTTGTTTGATTTGTACCCCTATAAAATAAAATAATGAAAATAAACCTAATAAAATAAAAACAAGTAAACTAAAAAGAAAAAAATAAACTAAACTAAAAATAAAAATAAAAATAAAAATAAAAATAAAAATAAAAATAAAAATAAAAATAAAAATAAAAATAAAAATAAAAATAAACTAAAAATAAAACTCACTAAATAAAAATAACACGACACACAATACAATCTCTAAAAACTAAACACGACTCAAAAATAAAACTAATAAAATAAAATAAAACAAAAATAATAATAATAAACTAACTAAAAACTAAAAACAAACAAAAATAAAGGAAAACAAATACTCGACGCACTGAAATAAAAAATAAATCCTCTAAAAATAAATAAAATCTATTAAAAATAAAACTCAAATAATAAAAATAAAAACTACAAAAGAAGTAAAAATAAAATCTAAAGTCCTAGAAATATAAAATCTAGCAAAACTATAAATAATGACTACAATTAAAAACTAATAAAAAATAAAAATAAATAGAAAATAAATTCTAAAAAATTCTAAATAAATTTAAAAATAAAAACGACTCAAATAAAAATCTAAAAAAGTAAAAGTATAAACACAACACATACATAGGGTTCGATGTGAGTTTAGGCTTGGTTCGGGGCTAGGTTCGAGGCATTGAAAATGATCTCGGCAAGCTTAAATAAGACTTCTGACTTCACGGACGCTTTGATTTCTTCATTTAACACATTTTACCGCAACTTTGTCATAATTATGCCGATTTAGCACTATTTGTACCGCGACAGCACATTGACCTGCAAAATTGATAAAACGTGAACATAAGGCCAACTTTATTAAAAACGAACGACTAAAATGCATTTATTCGGGGAATAAATTATATACTTTTGGGTGCTTATCAATCAGCTAACACAACTCTAACTTGACGCCATGTTAGTGTGGGTAGGGTTCATTTCTTGGCATGGAGTTTAAAATGACATGACTGGATAACATGGAATGACATGACTGGATAACATGACTGTCAGGTTAGAGTTGGGTTATCCAATCATGTCATTTCAAACTCCATGCCAAGAAATGAACCCTACCCACACTAACATGGTGTCAGGTTAGAGTTGTGTTAGCTGATGGTGTAAAAAATTACCAGAGAAAGACCATCATAATAGTCCACAATCCTGGTGTGCATCACCTTTGCAAAAACTAATCTCTTCATCAATAAATAGCTAAGCCTAATACATTAATTGATGAAACAACCCATTGATGTGGAACAAAATTGTGTAATTTCCAAGTGTAGGACAATGCTCAGGGATGAATAACAGAATCGAGTACTCAACATAAGAATAACAACACTGAAAGCCCAGACATACATAAGCTAATAAATGGTGCTCCGCAATTGAATAAGAAGATCACCATTGTGAAAACTACAAGCATATTCAGCTAACTAAAATTACACAAGTTGATTTGTCTGAACTGGAAACATTCCATTAGATCTTTAAATGTAGGGATAAGTACTATAGAAGTACTATACCATCTCCTTGGTATGAGACTACTAATAAAAAAGGATTGAACATTTTAAAAAGTAAAGTTCAGTTAGCTTACGTTCTGATAGTTGCCTCTAGGAAGCTTAAGCATTATTTTGAAGCCTAATCCGTCACCGTTATCACCTATTTCCCCCTCAAAGCTATTCTTTGAAAAGATAACCTCTTCGAGCGATTGTCATTATGGTTAATTGATCTCGGGAGGTTCGATCCACACTTTCAACTAAGGGTAATAATTAAGGGGAGAATCTTAGTAGATTTTATCATAGAATTCATAGGAGACGGGCCTACCAACTATCAACTTACTGAACAACCATCAATCAAGGAAGCATTGTCCGAGGACTGGACCCTGTATGTTGATGGAGCCTCCAATTCTAAGGGGATAAGAGTGGAGATTGTCTTGCTAACCCCGAATGACACTGTCATCGAGCAAGGAATCAGGATAGGATTTGAAATCTCTCATAACGAGGAAAAATACGAAGCTCTGATAGCTTGCATGTGCAAGTCTCAATTACTAGAGGCAAAATGGCTCAACGTGTTTGGTAATTCCCAGCTGGTATCCAAAAAGTGGGATGATATTTCAATGTGAAAGATGCCATGATGGTAGCCTACCTCACTATAGTTCACGAACTCATGACATAATTTGATGAAGTCAAAATCCAGCAGTTCCCTGGGGGAAAAATAGTCATACTGATACCTTATCAACCCTAAGCTCAGCGTGGATTCAGATCTCAGGAGGACAATTGAAGTAAAGTTTCTCGCCCGGGCCAGTGTTAGTAAAATGGTGGTCACTCAGAAAGTTTTTTTTATAAAGAATGGTCCTAGATGGATGGACCCAATCATTACCTACCTGCAAAATAAAGCATTGTCAGACGATAAGAAATTGGCTCACCAAGTGAGGGTAAATAATGCTCGCTTCTATTTTCATCCTGGAGGGAAGCTCTACAAAAGGTCCTTTATAGGTCCTTACCTCTAGTGCATCCCAGCGTAAGACAGCGAGCAAGTCCTTCACAAGCTTCATGATGGTATTTAGGGAGTCACGCAGAAAGAAGATCCCTGGCATTCTGAGCAATAAAATAAGGCTACTGGTGGCCACATATGAGGAAAGACGTAAGTATCTACGTTCGAAAGTGTGAGAGATGACAGAAGTTCTCTCCTATAGTTCACCAATCATCTTATGATTTGAATTCTTTAACTTGTTTGTGGCTATTCGCATAATAGGGGTTAGACATCATGTGACTACTACCTACCGCACCTGGGAATCGTAAATATATATTGGTCGGAACATAATACTTCACCAAGTGGGTAGAGGTAGAACCACTATTCAACATCAAAGACGTCGACATGATAAGATTCATTTAGAAAAGTGTCACAATGCGCTTCGGGGTACATATATCCATTATCACCGATAACGGCACACATTTAAAAGTGAGTTTTTCTAGAAATTCTATGACGGGCATGGAATCAAGCATCACTTTAGCTCAGTAGTGTATCCCAGAGTAACAGCCAGGCAGACGCTTCCAACAAAATGATGCTTGATGGCCTAAAGAAGAGGCTGGAAAGGGTAAAAGGCGCTTAGGACAACGAACTTCCCCATATCCTCTAGGCCTATCGTACTACTCCCAGAAGGCCGATTGGGGAAAAACCCTTCGCACTCACATATGGAATGGAAGTTATAATCCCACTTGAAGTTGGTATCCTCACCATGAGAACCAACTTGGTCGACCAAGGACTTAACAACGATGTCTTGCGCACTGAACTTAACCTAGTAGATGAATAAAGAAAAAATGTCGTGATTAAGTTGGCCTTATACCAACACTAACTAGCAAAGCAGCACAACAAAAAGGTCAGTTCGAGGAAGTTCTAGATAGGAGATTACGTCCTAAGGAAATTCCTCGACAGTGCAGTAAGACCGTCAGATGGCAAAAGTGGAATGAAATTGGGAGGGACCTTTCAAGGTGATCAGGGAAGACCTTTAAGGAGCTTATCACTTGAAAACACTGCAGGGAAAGGATATACCAAAATCATGGAATGCGGTGAACCTCAAGAAGTTATATATTTAGTCCTCTTCCTCTATTATAACACATCTAATTTATGCAAATTTTTATTTCAGACTTATGTTGCTCTTAAGTTAATACTTAATGAATAAAGGCCCATTTTTATCTCAATTTTGATTATCTTAGTTTTATATGATGTCTTGATATTATGCACCATTTCTAAGCAACAACTCCAGTCTTAGACACTAAGTAAGATTACACATGCTTACAGTAAACTGCTTAGCTTATTTTAGACAAGGAATTTCCTTGGCCGAACAGAATTCCATTTAATTATAATAAATCATTTAACTTATTCCAATCAAGGAATCTCCTCACGTCGAATAGGATTCAAATTAATTACAGTAATAAGTTGAATGACTTATTGTAATCAAATGGAATTCTGTTCGGCCTGAGGAAACATAATTCTAAAACCATGCAATAGTTAATAATTAAACTTTATTCATTCAGCATAGGCCTAAGAGAGAATAAAATTATACTTGGTAATACAACATACATAATGTTAATTATATGACAGAGTTGTAAAAATATATGATAAAGGCATAAGCTATTTATGGTCGACTAGCTAGGAAATTTGCTATTTGCCTTTGCTGACCATCGTACGGGTTGGGGACATACTCATCCTCGCTATCAAGTTCCACCTCAAAGTCATTAAGCAACTGGTGAGGTATATCATCCTGAGGAACCCACTGCTCATCCCTCCCAAAGGGAGGTTGACTATATGTAGGGCAGTCCACCTGGTACATGTCATGTATCTTGGACTCCTTAATTTCTTTGAGCACTTTAAGGGAACTCAGCCACCCATACTTGTACGCCATGTCCTATGCCTATTGCAAATGCACAGGGGCATCCTACCAGCCCTCATCATAACCCGCTGCCCATGCAGCCCGTAGACCCCTCCTAAATAAAATCTTGAGCCTCTTGATATCTCTCTGCTAGCCGGATATAATGACATTTTTCCTCTGAAGATCCTCTTCCATCTTAGATATCTTATTCTTTAAGGTGCCATTCTCGGCCTAAATTAGTTCACCAACCTAGCCTATATCCTTGCTCTGAATAAGCTAGGCCTTCATGTCGATTATCTCATCCTATACAGAGGAGTCGATATACTCCATGTCTTAGAGGTCGTCCTTCAGTTTGGTGACCATTTCAGATTGGCCCTTATATAATGTTGTTATCACTTTTGAAGATTTATAAACCTTTTATAAAGGCCCGACGATCTTTCTTGCTCACGTCTGGGCCTAGTATCTTTTTACGATTTGAGGAAGAAGAAGTGTCCTCGACAATAATAAGCTATGCACAAAAAGGAAAAAAATAAGAATAGAAAATATCAGTAAAAAAATATTCTTTCACTAATAATAATAAGGAGTCAGGAGATAGGACAACAGAGAAGAAAAGAAAAGTATAACATGATTAGGCTCAAATTCTTCCCAATTTAGCCCCTTAATTTAGAGACTTTTACCATATCGAATATCATAAATTGAGTGTAATTATCACATTTCCTTGGCACTAACTCCTTCTAACAAGTACATCTAGTTTCGTGTATTTCTCCTAAGTTTTGAAGGTATTTGAAGCATTGAGGAAGAAAAAAACTGGATAAGCAATGAGAAAAGTCAAAGAAAGAAAGTCAAAGGGTAATTTTGTAAATCTGTAGCCATCGTCCAGAGTTAAAGCCACCTGAAACGTTGAAGAGAATTCAATTTCAAGAACTTTGGAAAAAACGACAAGTCAATTCGAGCTTCGGTAATCAAGTTATGAAGATTTGAAGTTGATAAGGAAATAAGGAAAAAAACCCTGGATGAAAAAGATACTCAGTCCAGACCTTTTATTGGAAAAGGATACAGACCACCTCAAAAGAAATCCTCTGTCTCAAAATAGGGGGTGATCTGGACCTTTTATAGGAAAAAGGATCCGAAATGCCTTGAAAAATTTTCTGCCAGAAAAGGGGTGCGATCCGGACCTTTTTCCCAAAAAGGATACGAACCACCTTAAGCTGAGGAACAGTGTATCGAAATAAGGGGAGGTCTGTACCGCCTGCCCAATGGGTCCAGACCACTTTGGATTTTCTTTTAATTTTTATTCTTTTTTCTCAGAGTTTTTATGGGATCAAACTCTTGTAAATTTCGGAGCTATTTATTCTAGTTTGTTACATAATATTAGGAGTTCGATTTTTAGGTTAGCTAAGTAGGAGTATAGGGTTTTTGTAGTCAAAAGCCCTAGTTTTCCATAAGAAGATTTTGTTGTAAGGATTTAAGTTTAATTTCTGTAATTCAAGTAACACATTTCCTTTAATTTTCGATTGCTCATTAGTTTTAATTGTTGGTTTTTAATCTGAAATTCTCTTTTCAATTAGTTTCTTTAGAGTAATGTTTCATTTCTTAAAAACCGTATTTTTCTCTAAGTTGATCATATCTAGCTGATTTTCTAAGGATTGGGGTGCATGAACTCCACCCGATGTAATTCACGATAATGGAAATAGAATTTTGAATTAAAATCTTAGATGAATCGTGATGCATAACTAGTGCAACCGTTGTAGGACTTTTGATCTCATTTTTCCTAAATAACCGGGATGCTTAAGAATGCGACGCGCGTATTGGTTAATGTGACACCACTTTACTCATCCTTTGATTACATACATGTGGGCTACAATCCCTCATATGTGTAATGCTTGGGAATACTAAAGACCGAGTTCATTTAATATTCTAATTTCGAATCTAGTATCCTACGAAGTGAATTACTAGGGTGTGGGGGAGTGTAACCCGACCTATTGTTCTTATCTCATAGTTAAGATTTTAGTCCAATTGTCATCAGCTTTTCGTTTAATTAGCGTATTGAATTTTGGTCATTCTTAGTTTCATTAGTTAATCATTTTCAAATTTGCTTCTAGTTGTAGTTGTTTCATATTCCAAATCACCTCTTCTTTCTTTTTCGAGTCAAAGCTAGGTTACCCTTATCTTTTCGACTATGACACCCTACCTAATTAACCCTGGGTGATCAATCCTAAATTAAATTAGAACAGATTTCTTAGTTGGTTCATTCCTAGCATCACTGTCGCCTTTTTAATTACTAACCACCTAAGTATGAGAAATTAGAATGATGCCAGTTTTATCTTTCATTAACTAAAATGAAATACTCATGTGGAAACAAAATAATATAAACAATCACAATTAACGAAAATCAAGCATTCGCAATTAATTAATTGACCGAATAAACCATCGGTACACAAACCATCATAAGTAAAGACAAGTAGTAAATCTCAACATGTCTGATATAAGTACTGAATAAAGCTGTGAGCAACATGCTCGAATAACTGATAGGAAATCTATACTAGAAATGGAAGGAATGAGGCGCCTATCAAACTCCCGCAACATTCACATATGCTGCAGCAACGGATCCCTAAAATGAGTCAAGCCTGGCGTCTCTGTGGCTAGACACCTAAAAGTTTTTTAAAAGTTTTTATAGCAAGGGTTAGTACCCAAAACATTTGGAAAATATTTATCAAATGATTAACTTGCAGTAATAAGTAAATATGCATGCTCTCCATATTTTAGTTAGAACCGCACTCCATTGAGGACATCCTCACCCCTCCTCTAATGTGCACTACTAACGCCTTAATTAATTTACCTAGTTATTTATCTTATGACTAGATAACTGATATAATCCCCCTTGCAACCACCCTACTCTAACCAAGTGTGCCATAATTATGATTTCTACATTATTATCAACATTAATTTAATTAATCATTTCCCTTTTTAAATTCATATAACTTTCACACCTATTATATGTAATACAATTCACGGCCTGTATTAATTTAACCATATATAATTATTTACCTTATTATGTACGTATAGTCATATTACAACATTCACAAACATGCTGAAATAATAATTATTAATAAACATCCTCCCGAGTAATAACCCACCAGATGAATATTCTCTAAAGTCATATCCCACTACGTATATTCACATAACCTAGTTACCCCAAGTCATAATCACTCACTAACTTCGTTAATACATAAAAATTGGAGGAAGTCATATTCCTTCCCTGAAAGTGAGATGCCGCTCACCCATATAACGGATGCTATGACCTGGGAATATACTCGCCCTACTCCTCAAGCTAGGGTATTCATCCACTACGCACAACCTCCCCCTATAGCACTAGAGTATATGCAATAATAATATCTAGTCACTGATATTAATTCACACACCATATATATATATTATCGCACACCGTATGTGTGTATATATATATATATATATATATATATATATATATATATATATATATATATATATATATATATATATATATATAGAGAGAGAGAGAGAGAGAGAGAGAGAGAGAGAGAGAGAGAGAAAGAGAGAGAGAGAGAGTGGATCTAGTGTGGACCAAGTTTGCAAACCAAGTATGCGGACTAGCTACAGTCCAAAACTTACCTAGGGACCACCTTTGTCTTTATATGTTTTCATCTTTTTCTAAAGTTTTAGGAAATAGAATTTTTAACACCAATGATTTCTAAAGTCTTTTAAGCTTATTTTAAAACTTAATTAATCTGGAAGTCTAATTGTAGAAGTTTCAGGACTACTGCTACTGCTACTGCTACTTCTCAGGCTTCTTCCGTCACTATCGTATTGAAGTTCTGAATAGCGAGGATTATCTATATAAATAATTTCTTCAGGAAGTCTACAATTTGGAAGAGGTTTTGATGGAAAATATTCTAGTCTTAAATACCTTATACGGTATCGTGGGTTTATCTGTCTAGTTTCCTTATATATTTGATTAATAATATCAATTATATCGTTATCTATAAATTCGTCTAAATTATTTTCACCATAAGATGACAAAAATCTTCGGTATGTTCTAGGGGCAGCTGTCTCTACGTTTTTAAGGAGAGGACGGATTCCTCCGGCTCTAATTAAAGTAGCCTTTGTTTCAGCTAACCTTTTACGTCTAATAAATTTTAATACGTCTATACTGTCTTCAAGTATCCTAGTGTATTCTTGATATTTTTCAGGTCTTGATAGTTCTTCTGCAAAATCTTCGGTTCTTAACTTTTATCTAAAGAGATCACGGATCCCTGTTCTAATTATTTCTATTCTAGGTACTTCTCTTCCTAACCACTCGATAATCTGATCTATGTATTTAAACGTACCACCTGCGTATATTAAAGCAGATTCTATAAGTTCTTTATCTTTAGGGTCTATAAGAGTCCAGTCTTGAATTTCTCTAGTTAAGTCTAAACTTGTTTGATTAACAAATTCTAAAAAGTCTTTAGTGATTTGTAAGCTCATATAAGATTTTTCTTAAAGAAATAATATGTAAAAATAGTTATGGGTTTGGTTCGAGTTATACGTTCCTTCTGGTCTGCAATATCTTTATCTTCTTCCCTTTGTCTCTTCAAGTTTGTCACTATTCTTCTCCGATCTCGGCCTCCTACAACTCTCTCTTTATGTGTCGCACCTCAATCCACTACTTTGGCGGTTGACCCGTTTCCTGCCTGTACGCCTTCACGCCTAACGCCCACCTGGCTAACGGCTCACGGCTAATCGGCACCTGACGGCGATTCACCAGTATAACACCTTGTGTGCTACACCAGAGGTACCACACAATAGTCCTCTATGAACAGAAAGTTGGAGACAATTTGGAAAATAATAACAACTTAACATAAGAGATTTCTGGAAAAGAAAACACTTTTATTGCATAGCATAAGTAGTTACAACTCTCCCCTCTCCCCTAACTATGAGAGGTTTACTCACTCATATACATATTACTCTCTACAAGCATACTCTCTCTCTAACACTGGAAGTCTAGCAATCTCTCACTCTCTAACTCCTGATATCTCTAACACAAATAGACGCTCCCTTTTATAGATTAAGGGCACTACAAAATGACTGGTAAACGGTTATCAAAAGCAATCCGGTTGAAAGCATAAATTATTAAAGCAACATTGTCTTCCTAATCTTAACAGTTGGGTCTACAAGCTTTTATCGTCTTTTGATAATTTGGGGGGACCTCTTTCTTTATGAAAAGAAAGGCGTGCCAAGTCTTCAACATGAGTCTTGTCATTTTATAATAATTCAAGAGCATCAAACAAAGTCTTTGTCTTTTTCATCAGTCTGGTGGCCCATGTGGGGCAGGCATCCTTTTGCTTTATTGAAAGTATGGTCTAGGCAAACGATTCTTTCATCTTTAATAATTCATCCACCACTGAGGGGCCCATCTTTATCTCATATGTGTCTTCTTCTTCCTTGTCTTGGATTGGTAGGTCATTGTTGAAAAATTCATCAATGAGACTTACAGTTCTAAGGCTGGCTGGCAAAGCTATCTCTACCATTTCTTTGGATTCTTTCTTGAGCCTTTCGTTGAATGGCTCATCAGCTTGGATTATCAGGTCTTCTTTGTGGTAGGCAGTGTACCACCTGTCTTCTCCTGTCAATAATTCCATAATTTCTATGGTCTCTATGGCTTGAGCAATCTGGAGCTTGGACTTATCAACAATTAATTCTTTAGTCTCGTCTTTCGATAAAATCTCAACGTCTTCAAATATATAACTGGAAAATCTAACAAGTCTAAATCCTTCAACTTTCATTCCTCTACAGGAACTCGGAGCAATCTGATAGATTCTAGCAAATAGAGGAAGGAATTCTTCAACCTTCTTAATATATTCATGGACTATTTTTCCAAGAACAACAGAGTCTTCAATGTCTTTTATCTGAACGAGTCTAATGAACACGTGATCTGTAAGAGTTATATGAGCCATTTCTGATTTTCCAAAAAGATATATTTTTGGAACGTCTTTGAAGAAACCTTTAATCATTAAGGCATCTCCATTTATTTCTGATAATAACATATTAAAATGATCAATAATGTTATTAGATTCTTTTTTAAAGTCTTCTATTAATGGGAGATTATTATGACCAAATGGTATAACAATCTTAGTCTTAAACGTCTTTTTTTGATAATAGAAATCAGTAGGTCTAGTTTTGGAGGATTCTCCAAGAGTCTGAGCATAAGTCTGAATCTGAGGTCTAGGCACAGCAATTCCACTAAGCTGGGTAACTGCAAGTCTTTGAGTTCTCATGAATCTGGCAATAGCTACCAAATTTTTTTTGAACTCGATCCAAAGTCTATTCTTCACATTCCACCGTGGGGCGTCTATAAGAGTATTTTCGTCTTCTAAAAATTCTTTTCTAAATTTGATCAAGTCTGGGTATCTTTGATCGGGTCTATATTGGGAAAAGTACATCTTCCCAATGAGTCTATTTTGAGGAATAATCTCTAGTCTAGATTTTCCTGTAGGAACCAAGATATCATCAAAGTTCTCTAGGATTGGTCTTTCTTGAGAGTCTTGAATACGAGTCTATCTTTGCGTTACACCAACATTAGGTCTTACGCGTCTAAGATAGTCTGCAATGTCTTCTTTGTTCAGTCTATTTGTTCCGGAGGAACTCATGTCTTCTAAGTCTTCTGTTTGCAACATAAAACATGAAATCATATTAGTGTTAGCAAACATTGGTTCTCTTGATATAATGTCTGGAATGGTATTTTTACTTCCCTTAATATGTATAACAGAGAAGTCATAACCATTAAACAATTATTTCCATCTAATTAGTCTATTAGTCCTTGATTTGGACCAGTCTAAATCTCTGAATTTTACTGCATAAGAAGAGTCAGTATAAACAGTAAAATGTTTAGGTCTAAGAAACAACATATATTTTTCTATTGCCCTTACTATGGCTAAAACTTCTTTTTCATGGGCAGTGTATCTTGTTTCTGGGTCTGTAAAGGTTCCAGAGCTATGTCTACACAGTTTCTTCTTTTTTGTCTGATGATCAATGGCAAAGTATATTACTCCCCATTGTTTATCAGAGGCATCTGTTTCTACTATAAACTGGTCTTTTGCATTAGGCAGTTCAAGTAAAGGAATATTCTTGACTGTGTCTTTAATTTGTCTTATTACTTTAAAATCGTCTTTAGTCCAATAAAAGGGATTAGTTTTGTCTGTTCCTTTTAATTTGGCCGTTAAGCTTTGTCTTTTTGAAGCAAGGTCTTTAATAAAGTCTGCAGCACAATTAAGTAATCCTAAAAATGATTGTAATTGTTTTCTATCTTTAAGTTGGCCTGGAAACTCAAGAATATTCTTAGTTATGTGTTCTGCCAGGGATAATTTTCTTTTATTAATATGCATTCCCACAAAGTCTATCTCAATCTGAAATAATTGCATTTTCCTTTCGGAAATAATAATACCATGGTTGTCTAATTCTAAAATAATCTTTTTAAGATGGTCTACATGCTCTATCTCAGTCTTACTGGCTACAAGAATATCATCTATGTAAATAAGACAAAATTCTGAATAAGGTCTGAATATATTATCCATTCTTCTTTGGAAAACTTGAGGAGAATTCAAGTATCCAAATGGCATTACTATCCATTCGTATTTTCCTTGGGGCACACTAAAGGCTGTCTAAGTAGTCTGGATGCATCTTAATTTTCCAGAAGCCTGATTTGCAATCAAACTTACTGAATATAATTCTATCTTCAATTATATTAATCAAATTATTCTTTTCTGGTATCTTATAAGAATCAAATTCACAATTCTTATTTAATTATCTATAATCTATAACCATTCGTCTTTTTCCTCTTTTACGTTCAGATTCATTTTGAACATAGAAGGCTAAGCTATTATGTCTACTTTTACTTTCTCTAATAATGCCTAACTTAAGCATTTCATCTATGTCTTTCTTAAATTCTTCCCTATCTACTTATGAGTACCCTGTCATATAGGTTCCACCATTAATAGTGGCGTCTGGGTTAATAGGGATAATTTCACAATATCTTTGGTCTTTATCCCACTTAGCTATGGGATTTTCTCCTAAAGTAGGCTCAGCTAGTTGCCTAATCTTTTCCTTTTCTACTTCTATATCCATTTTTCTTTGTTTGGATATAGCTTGAACCTGTAATAAGGTCTGTTGATCTTGATCTAAAATGTCTTATTGTATAAGCGCTATTTGCTTATAACACTTTTGGTCTGGACACTTACACTCTTTTTATAAGGGTTTAGTAATATCTAAGGATTCTTGTTGGGTCATAGGCCTAGGTCCACCATGCTCAGCTGAAGAACTCTGATGTTTAAGGGGACTATAATTTGGTTTGACCTGCATAAGGTCAAAGGCAGTCTTATGATCTATTAGAGGGGCTTTAATATTAAATTCCTCTTTATCACTAATTAAAATCTTATCATTATACTGAGTTTAAGGATGATACTTACTAATAAATTCTTTTCCTAAAATAATGTTTCCTGTGAAGCTAGGACGAGGGCCTATTATCCAAAACCGATGATTAACGGTTTTGTTGGTCTGATTTCCTAATTTAAAATAAATAGGAATAGTCTGGAAATATAAGGTAAATGGATCTCCATTAGCCACTTTACCATAGATTTCTTGAGTACTTTCTAATAAATAGTCTTCAGGGAAGGCATTAGCCTTGCAAATACTCTGAGAGCACCCTGTATCTATAAAGGCTGAAAGTATTTTAGGATAGTCTTTATGTTGAACAAATAATTCTACGAAATAAGCATGTGGTTTAGTAAAAATTCCTAAATTGTTCTTTTCTAAAATAGATATTCCTTTTTGGGGTTTATCTATAAAATCTATGGGTATTTGTTCTTCTGAACTACTATCAGAATGATATTCTTCTAAATCATAGGAAATTCCTTTTCCTTTGCAGTCTTCATTTTCTTGCAATCTTTTGGCTATATTTCTATCGATATCTTGATAATAAGTTTTAATATCTAAGTCTATTTGAGCGTCATACTGGTTAGTATAAATTGCTCTAAATCTAGTTCTCCTACAGTCTTCATGGTAGTGTAGTTAACAAATAATACAAACCAAAAATAATTATGTTTGTATAATCTCAAAGAATTCTACACATCTAAAGTCTTTCTTGCTACATTTCATCTCAAATGTGTAATAATGTCTTTCATCAAAGTAACATCTAGGTATATAGGTTAGTAATTAAGGATTACTAACTGTTCGTCTTTTCTTTAAAAAGGGGCTTAATATACACTTATACCAAGCGTCTTCAAAGTATATATATTCATCATATGGATCTTCTTGATTAGTCTGCATCATATACAAGTCTAGAGTATCTTGAGAGTCTTCATACTCATCAGTATCACTATAGTCTTCTGAATCACTGTCTGTATATACACTATAGATACTAGTGTTATCATCATCTTCTATGTCTGATATTTCTATAGCATATAAGATATCTAATTCTTCTTGATCTGCATAGTCTAATATTGTATTAATAATCTTAATACTTTCTTTATCCTTCTTATTAGGGCTGTCTTTAGCAAAGTGTCCTTCTTTGCCGCAAGTCCAACATTCTTTGCTGGCTGTCTTAGATTGAGCTATATCTTTTTCTTTCCTATAATTAAGAACCTTCTTATACTTACTAGTATTCTTTTTAAAGTATCTTCTTTGGTTAAATCTATTTTTCTTATTCTTAGGATTCTTTTCCCTAGAGGTGGTAGATTGTCTAAATTTATACTTCTTTGAAAGTCCTAAAGGTCTAGTCTTAAACTTCCTATGTTTCCATTCTACTTTCTTTTTGAATTTCTTAGATTCACTTCCACATCCCCATTGGATTGGAGCGATGTCTCTTTCATCTTTGATTGGAGGGATCTGCTTGAAAGTCTCTTCTATCAACTTCCCTTGGGTTATATCACGTCTCTTAGATATGATATAGTATTTGGCAAAATTGATTCTTTCACCAAGGGAGTTATTCTTAACTCCAGCTACACCTGGACAATTCCTATATTCATTAATTAGGATTTGTCCTATGGCTGGTATCTTTCTAAAGTATTCATCTTTTAAGGTCTCTCCAAATTCTTTAATTTGGTAATATAGCTGCTCATAATTATTGCTATATTCATTTATCTTATCTAATTTGCAAATGCAAAGGAGGGCTAACTTAGTTTTTGCTAGGTCTTGTTCATTGATTTGAGCTAGATGTCCAGCTCCAGTGAATTCTGATGTGAACAATTGAATATATTCTTCAAGTGATCTTTCTTCTAAGTTTTCTTTCATCTTCTCAATCTTAGCTAAGGAGTCTTCATCTATAGCCTTTCTTAAACTATCTAAATAGTCTTTTGCAATACCTCTAATGGATTGCTCGGCGTACTGCTTACATGAACTTGCATCCCATTGCTCATTAGATGCAAAACACATGTTCATCTGATTACGCCATTCATCCAAGGCCTTCTTTCTATCTTGCACATTGTCTAGGTTAATGTATATACCTACTGGATTTATGGATTAGCTTGCCATAGTCTTAACAGGAGTGAAACTCTTGTCACTTGTTGGGAAGTCTTTTATATAATCAGGTTTAGTTTTAACTACGGTACTTGAGTATATAGGAATATTTATTCCTATTGGTTTACTAAAAAGTCTAGGAGCATCTTCTAGCCTACTACTACTTCCAATCTCTTATTTACTAGGCTCTACTTGTGTAGCTGGCATTAATCTTTGTTCTCCTTCTTCTATTAGTCTTAAGTTTCTAAGAAGTTCTTTAGTATTCTTAGATTATTTTAATTTTAATATGCGGTCTTGGGCTATCATATTAAATCTTTCTCTTTCTTGAAATCTAACATAATGACTTTTCTTAAGGTTATCTTTAAATGTCTTCATATCCAACTCTGAGGGTTCATGTCCAAAGTTTTGGATCCTAGCTTTTTCTTTAACTAAGTCTTTTTGTTCAAATGATCTTCTAGGTCTAATTATTGGGGCTTGTCTTAGTAAACTAGCACTAGTCTTACTACTACATTCTCCTTCTGAAGGATCATTTATTATGGCTTCTCCCATATTCCTAAATTTAATTTCTTCGGTCTGGATATTCTTATTGACAATCTTAGGAGGACCAAACTGGAAGGTAACATTTCTAGTGACGTCGTCTTGATTAATAAACAACGGTTTATTTTGTATAGTCTTAGTTTCTTGAAATTCTTGAAGCACCTTATACCTTTGACTTACTTAAGTCTATATTGTATAAGTGCTCAACTAATTTGGAAATTGTGACAAAATTGGTTGTCTAACCTAGAATCCAAAGAACCTCAGAATTATTCTCTCTAATCCTCTTCAATGATCCAAGAAGGTATAAATTGAATCACACTACACACATTAGAAGTGCATACATGTGTATATTTTTCTAAAAATTGATTGTGTGTTAAATTCCCCTTAAAATGTTGTTTTAATAATTTTTTTGGGAATTTTTAAACATTTTTAAACATTTTTAAAATAATGTTTTCATTAATAAAAGTGTGATTATAAAATTTGTGGGGTTAATATGCTATTTTGAAAAATTCATTTTTCATTGGAATGTTTGATTGGGTAGAATATCAAAGCGCTAGAGACTTCAGGGTGCTGCCTGTAATTATTTTTTACGCGCGTTTGCAAGCCAATTATATGCCAACACTTGTCACGTTCCTGATGTATCATTTTGTGTTTGTTTTGTGAGAGGGTTGCCTGGTGGTTTGCTGATCGTTAGATCAAACCTTATCGATGGCTTGCATGTGTTTTAAGTCTATCCTTGTGCTATCTCTATGGACCAATCACATTCAGTTTAACCACCGCTATATTATAACCCTTGGATCAAGTCAATATTAGGAAGACCTAATCTCAGCCCTTGATTGCCTTCGACAATCCAGAACCTTCCTCCACTCCTATATAAGCCCTCTAATTCTCATCCTTTCAAGACTTTTGGCAGTCGTCATTTTTGAGAAAAAAAAATAGAGAGAAGAGAGAAATGAGAGAGAAGAGAGAAAAGAAAAGAGAGAAGAGAGAGAAAGGGAAACTGTGTTAGCCAAACCCTAACCCTAACCCTAAACACTTCAAATCTGATTCAAACCTTCGTATATTTAAAACCCCAAACACAACCTTGAGTGTTTGAGAGAGAGTGGTGTTACTGGTTTGTTCATATTGAAGCTGTAACCTCTTGATCTGTGATCTTATTACCAACTTAAACATTTTTGTGAAGATCTGTATTTCTTCTTCATAGAAATTGTAGATCTACACTTTGCATGTTATATTTCACTAGATCTGCATGTTTCTTTCTCGATTTAAGAAAATCTTTACTGATTTAGTTTTGTAAATGTTTTATGGTTTCTATTCTTATGAAACTTAACCTTGACCTAGTTGGATTCACACTTGGAGATTTTCAATCTCAAAAATATTTTTAAAACAGAGGTTGATTAAGATCTTGACCGATTTAGAAGCAAGATATCCGTGGAATCTGGGATATATTTAAAGGTCAAAAAGGTTTCAAGTTCTGTAAGAAAAAAAGAAAAGAAAATCACAACATATAGTCTTTATATGTAATTTTCTAGGACTGTCTGTAAAAACTAAGTGTGTGTGAGTTCATGCATGTTAATAGGAATCACATCACAAACACTTAACACACTACCACACTGGAAGTGTTGTGAATAAGATCAAAGATTATTGAGTCGACGCAAGGAAGCTAAAGCAAAAGGAAGTTATCAAACTGGAAGAACATCATCAACAATCAGATCTAAGAGAAGTTAGAAGGACACCAAGTGGGGTATATTCCTAAACTTAGAATAGGTTGATTTGTGTGCATGTATGTTGTATTGTTTGTAACTGCTATTTGTTGTTAGTGGATTTTTACTTTCGTGACTTAGAAGTCACCGTGGATGTTTCCTCTATTGGGAGAGGTTTTACCACGTTAAAAACTATGTGTTCTGATTATCTTCATCTACTCATCTCATTCTATAGTGTGCTGAATTTTTGAAACTGTCTTAGTTTTAAAACTGATTACAAAGTCTTGATTATTCTCGTACATAAGTTTTTGTAAACACATCTTGTTGTTTATAAGTTTTATTTTCAAAAGAAAAGGGTTTCTTCAACAAACATCTCGGAGTTGCTTATACAGTTTAATCTTGTATTAAACGGCATTAGCAACGTTTTTCAATTGGTATCAGAGCCCTGTAAACTTTTATTTCAAAAAGATCTTGTGTTTCTGAAATCATTTTCTGAAAAATCCTAACTATGGACGAGAAGAATGAAAGGTTTGGTAATCTGTCCAGACCTCCACTCTTTGATGGAAATAACATTGCTTACTGGAAAGTAAGAATGGTTGCCTTCATCCAAGGGACTTTAGGAGATGATGTCTGGGACATTATTGAAAATGGATATACTTATCCTACTAAACCAGCCACTGAAGGAAGTGATGAGAGGGTAAAGAAAATCTTAAGTGAGTTTATCCAAGAAGAGAAAACTATTTCTCGCAATAACAATAAAGGCAAGAATACCATATTTATGTCTATTAATGAGTATGAGTTCAAGAGAATCTCATCTTGTGCCACTTCTAAGGAAGCTTGGGACACATTAATCACTGCCCATGAAGGAGACTCCAGAGTTAAAGCTGCTAAAACGCAAATGCTTACCTAGCAGTACAACTCTTTGATTATGTCTGACTCTGAGTCTTTTGACGACTTTTACATGAACCTAACTGATATAGTTACTAATTTGCATGCTAATGGTATAACATATGATAGGAATGAGATTGTTTCTAAAATTCTAAGATCATTACCACAAAAGTTTGACAGCAAAAGGTATGCTATTGAGGAGATGAGTGATCAAAACCTCACCCCTGAGTTACTCAGTAGCAAACTTAGGACTGTGGAAATGGAATTAGACTTTAAGAAACAATTAAATCAGTCTCAAAGAAAACAGCCCAACTCTAACTTGAGTTTTTCCTCTAAAATATCTAAGCATGAGACTAATCTGACCAACTGTGACTCTGATGAGGAGTGTGATATAGACAAACTAGATAATCAGATTGCCTTAATGTCTAAACAATTTAAGAAAATTGTTAAATTTAGAAACAAACAGGCATCTAAATAAGGCAAGCCCAATTATCCTACTGTGTCTAATCCCAAACCTCATGAGAGAGGTCTTGACAAACATCCTAAGGACAACAACATCAGATCTAACAGAGATCTTAAAAAGATTGAATGTTTTAGATGTGGGAAACTAGGTCACATTGCTCATGATTGCAGAGTTAATCTGAATAAAACCAACACACACAATAGAGCCAATGTCTGTAAAACTTGGGATGATTCAAGTGACTCTGATGAAGAGGAACTTGAGTCATCAAATGTACTTGACCCCTGCATGTCCTTTTATGCTAAGATCATTTACAATGATGATATGCCTGTGTGTGATAATGATGCTCCTACTCCTGCTTGTGTGAATACTGCTTTGAGTGGTCTAGATTCTTTATTATCTAAAAATGTTGCTAGCTCTAGCTCCGTGTGTGTGAGTCAAAGAGATCTCGATAACGACGATGTAAATGGGTGTGTGAGTACTAAAACTGACTCGTTAGGGGTCACTACACACACTTCATTTAGCGACTCAGACACAGATGACCTCCCAGATATTCATACTTTTTATGCTAAAACTCTTAAAAAAGGCACTAGACTGGAGAAGACTGTTAGAGACCTGACTAAGAAATTAGATGATCTAAGTCTTATTGTGAAGTTGAATGCCGAAGAGTACACTAACCAGTGTCTGTCTCATCAATCTGAAATTGAAACTTTTGATCAAAAATTAAAAGAGTTGACTAAAACTAATGAAACCCTGGAAATGAAATACAAGGGAACATTATTAGAACTGGATTAAGCAAAAACAAAGATAGCTACTGTTTTTAAAAAAAATTCTAAGTTTGAAAACAATTCAAATTGTTTTACTGACTTTGTTGTTGACTCCAAGACCAATTCTGATGATAGAGCCGGTATTGGATTCTGCCCTAAGCATAAACCACAAACTACAAATCTTGAACCTATTAAGTTTGTGTCTGGGGGAAAAAGACCAATCGAAACATGTCCAGATTTTCATTTTATTAAAAAGGAATTTGATCAAAATGAACAATAGAAAGACATTGGAGAGTCTAGTAATTCTAAGGCTGACAGTACACTTGAGACTAAATACGTCTGTCTTTTGATCAGAAAGGCTGAATCTACCTTTAAAACCATACCACCTAGGAATAGGACTTCTGAACAGAATGCTGTTAAACCCATCTTTAGAAGTTTTCCTAAGGAATTTCATCCCTTAAGAAATCAATATTGCTCCTACTGTGACATTTATGGTCATTCCTTTAAAGGTTGTTATGCTAGGCGTCTAAACACCCATGTGTACAACACTCCTGTTTACAAGAACTTTAACTATTCTAGGCAAAATCGTAACCATTATGTCCTTCCTAGATAGCCTGACAAGAACTCTAACTACAGGAATAGAAAGACCAAAACTAAGAGTTCATTTAAGAGAAAGGCTCCCAAAAACTTTCCTAAACCAAAAGCTCAAATTTTCCACAATAATCAGTTTGTTGCTCCAAATGTTTTTCGACAAAAAGCTGCTTCTCGAAAATTTTATCAAATGAGAGAAAACTTGCGCAAAATTAAAACTAGAGCTATTTGGGTTAGAAAAGATGATCTTGCACCCCAAATGAAGTGTAACATAGTTATCACTGCCTTAAAGGCTGAACACACTTCATCTGGTTGGTATTTAGATTCAGGATGCTCCAAACATATGACAGGAGATGAAACCAAACTCTTAAACAAAACCAGATTTGCTGGAGGCAAAGTAGTTTTTAGTGACGGAGTTTCATCCCAGATCATAGGTAAAGGAATCCTAAAAGAGAGAGGGAATGCCTGTTTTAGAAAATGTACTTTTAGTTAAAGGCCTTAAAGCCAACCTCCTAAGTATATCACAATTTTGTGACTCAGACCATACAGTTACCTTTTCAAAGAACAATTGCAAAATTCTAAATGATAAAGGTGAATGCATCATTATCGAATTTAGAACACCTGACAATTGCTATACTATCAAGACTAGTTCTGAAACTTGTAACATTGTCAGAATGGATGACAATGAAATTTGGCATAATTGTACGGGTCACCTAAGTTATGATATCCTTGGTAGATTGTCTAGTCAAGAGATTGTTAGAGGAATTCCTAAAATTAAACCTATTTCCAGTGTTGTCTGTGGTCATTGCCAGGAAGGAAAAATAGTTAAGACTTCGCATAAAAAGGTTAAAGACATTCTCACCTCTAGACCTTTAGATCTCATCCATATGGACCTTATTGGTCCCTCTAGAACTCTTAGTCTTTGTGGACATAGTTATATCCTTGTCATGGTTGATGATTTTACACGATTCACTTGGGTTGCCTTCTTGAAACATAAATCTGACACGTTTCAGAATTTTTTGAAAATTTTACTAAGAATTGAAAATGAGAAGGAAACACAAGTCAATCGCATTCGTAGCGATAGAGGAGGAGAGTTCATAGACACGAGAATAGTTGAATATTGTGACTACAACGGTTACAAACACGAATTCAGTGCCCCTAAGACTCCTCAGCAGAATGGTGTTACTGAAAGGAAAAACCGAACTCTTCAAGAGATGGCACGTGTCATGTTGCATGCCAAATCTCTACCTAAGTACTTGTGGGTAGAATCTATTAGAACTGCATGTCATATCATTAATCGGGTTTACCTTAGGAAAAACACTAAACAAACCCCTTATGAGTTGTGGTACGGTAAGAAGCCTAATCTGAAATATCTAAGAACTTTCGGAAGTCAGTGTTATGTCTGTAAAGACAGAGAACATTTGTCTAAATTCGAGACGCGTGGTGATAAAGCCATCTTTTAGGTTACTCTCCAAACAGTCGTGCTTATCGTATATACAATATGCGTACTAAGACCCTTATGGAATCGATAAATGTAATTGTAAGCGACACTATTGTCGAAAATAAGATATCTGAATCACCTATTGTGGTTGAATCTGAAAATGATTTCAAAACTGATTCACCAGAAATAGATGACTCATTACCTATTGAGAGTCCAGAAGTACCTGGCTGGGTCTCTAAAGATCATCCCATTGACAACGTGGTCGGTAATCCTAATGAGCCAGTTCGTACTAGATTCCAGTTAAGAAATTATGCTAATTATGCATGTTTCGTTTCCCTTGTGGAACCAAAAAATGTTAATGAAGCATTGAATGACACACACTGGATTTCTACTATGCAGGAAGAACTTTTACAATTTGTCATTCACGATGTCTGGTATCTTGTACCGCGGCCTCAAAACAAAAATGTTATTGGCACACGTTGGATCTTTAAGAACAAATCTGATGAAAATGGGGTAATCCTTAGAAACAAAGCTAGACTAGTTGCTCAAGGTTACTCACAAATAGAAGGAATTGATTTTAGCGAGACATTTGCCCCTGTCACTCGTCTTGAATCTGTTCGACTTCTTTTCGCCATAGCGTGTCACTTAAAATTTACACTTTATCAAATGGATGTCAAGTCTGCCTTCCTCAATGGAATTCTTTCCGAAGAGACATATATAGAACAACCCAAAGGGTTCATTGACCCAAAATACCCAGACCATGTCTTTCGTCTAAAAAAGGCTTTGTATGGCTTAAAACAAGCTCCTAGAGCTTGGTATGAACGCCTTTCCAACTTTTTATGGGATAAGGGTTTTAAGAGAGGAGGTAATGACCAGACCCTCTTTGTCAAACATTTTGACAAACACATTATTATAGCCCAAGTCTATGTAGACGACATCATCTTTGGGTCTACTTCAACATCTGAAGTTAAATCCTTTTCTGCTATTATGCATAAGGAGTTTCACATGTCCCTTATGGGGGAGCTACAACTTTTCTTAGGATTTCAAGTGAAACAGAATTCTGATGGATTATTTGTCTCTCAAACCAAGTATGCCTTTAATCTTGTTAAGAAATTTGGTTTAGATAATGCTAAAGTTGCAAAAACGCCTATGAGTACTACTGTTAAATTATGTAAAGATGAAAATGGAAAGTCAGTTGATTCCACACTTTATCGTAGTATGATTGGTAGCCTACTCTATCTAACTGCCTCACGACCAGATATAATGTATGATGTATGTCTGTGTGCTCGTTACCAGAATAACCCTAAAGAGAGCCATTTATCTTGCGTAAAACGTATTATAAAGTACATAAAAGGCACTCTTAATCTTGGACTTAGGTACACTAATGATACCGACAGCACCATCATAGGGTATACTGATGCTGATTGGGCCGGTTGTACTGATGACAGTAAAAGTACATCAGGTGCCTGTTATTATGCCGGCAATAATTTAGTAGGTTGGAGTAGCAAAAAACAGAATTGCACATCTTTATCTACGGCTGAGTCCGGATATATAGCAGCTGGAAGTTGTTGTGCTCAATTGTTATGGATAAAACAAATGTTAAGCGATTATGGGATTAAAGAAGATCAGTTACAATTGTATTGTGACAATCAAAGCGCCATTAACATATCTAAAAACCCGGTTCAACACTCGCGAACTAAGCATATCAAAATAAGACATCACTTTATACGCGAACTTGTTGAGACTAAGGAGTTAGAAATCCATTACCTGCCTACTGATATGCAACTTGCAGACATGTTCACTAAACCTTTAGACTATAACAGATTTCTGTATTTGCGTAATTCTATAGGTATGGTATGTGCTGATTAATCTCTTAAGACCTTAATTTTTACCCTTTGTCCATTTGAGACAAAATGGGGGAGAAATTTGAGTCTTACGGGTTCAATGTTTTGTTCTCATTTCATCTAAACTGCTTGATCTTAGTGTGCATATTTGGAGGAATCTCTTCTTCTGATTGTCTACCATTTCTAGTGTACAAATTTGTAAATAGTTGAGTTATGTAATTTTTTACTTTCTAGGAAATGGGTAGATAGTATCTTTTGTATAGGACTAGGTGGTTTTATTTTTTTTTGGTTCCCTAAGAGTTTAAGCTAACTCAAAGGAGATTTTGTCTCATATTTCCAAAGGGGGAGATTGAAGCACCTTATACCTTTGACTTACTTAAGTCTATATTGTATAAGTGCTCAACTAATTTGGAAATTATGACAAAATTGGTTGTCTAACCTAGAATCCAAAGAACCTCAGAATTATTCTCTCTAATCCTCTTCAATGATCCAAGAAGGTATAAATTGAATCACACTACACACATTAGAAGTGCATACATGTGTATATTTTGCTTAAAATTGATTGTGTGTTAAATTCCCCTTAAAATGTTGTTTTAATAATTTTTTTGGGAATTTTTAAACATTTTTAAAATAATGTTTTCATTCATAAAAGTGTGATTATAAACTTTGTGGGGTTAATATGCTATTTTGAAAAATTCATTTTTCATTGGAATGTTTGATTGGGTAGAATATCAAAGCGCTAGAGACTTCAGGGTGCTGCCTGTAATTATTTTTTACTCGCGTTTGCAAGCCAATTATATGCCAACACTTGTCACGTTCCTGATGTATCATTTTGTGTTTGTTTTGTGAGAGGGTTGCCTGGTGGTTTGCTGATCGTTAGATCAAACCTTATCGATGGCCTGCATGTGTTTTAAGTCTATCCTTGTGCTATCTCTATGGACCAATCACATTCAGTTTAACCACCGCTATATTATAACCCTTGGATCAAGTCAATATTAGGAAGACCTAATCTCAGCCCTTGATTGCCTTCGACAATCCAGAACCTTCCTCCACTCCTATATAAGCCCTCTAATTCTCATCCTTTCAAGACTTTTGGCAGTCGTCATTTTTGAGAAAAAAAATAGAGAGAAGAGAGAAGTGAGAGAGAAGAGAGAAAAGAAAAGAGAGAAGAGAGAGAAAGGGAAACTGTGTTAGCCAAACCCTAACCCTAACCCTAAACACTTCAAATTTGATTCAAACCTTCGTATATTCAAAACCCCAAACATAACCTTGAGTGTTTGAGAGAGAGTGGTGTTACTGGTTTGTTCATATTGAAGCTGTAACCTCTTGATCTGTGATCTTATTACCAACTTAAACATTTTTGTGAAGATCTGTATTTCTTCTTCATAGAAATTGTAGATCGACACTTTGCATGTTATATTTCACTAGATCTGCATGTTTCTTTCTCGATTTAAGAAAATCTTTACTGATTTAGTTTTGTAAATGTTTTATGGTTTCTATTCTTATGAAACTTAACCTTGACCTAGTTGTATTCACACTTGGAGATTTTCAATCTCAAAAATATTTTTAAAACAGAGGTTGATTAAGATCTTGACCGATTTAGAAGCAAGATATCCGTGGAATCTGGGATATATTTAAAGGTCAAAAAGGTTTCAAGTTCTGTAAGAAAGAAAGAAAAGAAAATCACAGCATATAGTCTTTATATGTAATTTTCTAGGACTGTCTGTAAAAACTAAGTGTGTGTGAGTTCATGCATGTTAATAGGAATCACATCACAAACACTTAACACACTACCACACTGGAAGTGTTGTGAATAAGATCAAAGATTATTGAGTCGACGCAAGGAAGCTAAAGCAAAAGGAAGTTATCAAACTGGAAGAACATCATCAACAATCAGATCTAAGAGAAGTTAGAAGGACACCAAGTGGGGTATATTCCTAAACTTAGAATAGGTTGATTTGTGTGCATGTATGTTGTATTGTTTGTAACTGCTATTTGTTGTTAGTGGATTTTTACTTTCGTGACTTAGAAGTCACCGTGGATGTTTCCTCTATTGGGAGAGGTTTTACCACATTAAAAACTGTGTGTTCTGATTATCTTCATCTACTCATCTCATTCTATAGTGTGCTGAATTTTTGAAACTGTCTTAGTTTTAAAACTGATTACAAAGTCTTGATTATTCTCGTACATAAGTTTTTGTAAACACATCTTGTTGTTTATAAGTTTTATTTTCAAAAGAAAAGGGTTTCTTCAACAAACATCTCGGAGTTTCTTATACAGTTTAATCTTGTATTAAACGGCATTAGCAATGTTTTTCAATTCTGGCAATTGCCAGAGGGTCTTAGCTTTTTCTTTCATAGGTCCAGTATTCCTAATACTGTAAGTATGATTATAGTCTGAAACATTGTTTCCAACTAAGACTTCTTCATTAAGTCTATCGCTAGGAATTCCTGACTGCATTCCTTCATAAGAAAATTGGGAGAACTTCACATAGCTTTAGAATTCTATATTTATATTAGCGTTTGGGATAATATAGTCTTCATAGCCACTAGCATATAAGATTAACTTAAATGTTTTGCTGTGTCTACAGTTACTGTAAATGACGGAATGACATTAAAGTATCCTATGTTTTCTGACATTTCTAATTGGGCTATCCTAATAAGGCTTTTCTCAAAATATTTCCATCTTTTGTCTACTAAACAACATAATATGTTAATATTATTCTGAGGTCTATGTAATCCTTGGATTCTTTCTTGAAAGAGTCCAAAGGTTAGGAATTGGAACTTCCTATCAGTTCCTCTAGATCTAAGCCATTCTTAGTCAAATACTTGAAGCTCAGTATCGAATTTGTCTAACACATGATTCCTAAAATGGTAATTCATGTTATAATTGGGAGTCTTAGGAGTGACACTTTCTTTAAACAAGTCTATGTATCTAATGGCTGGAAGTTGTCCATTATGAATGGAATCTTCAACAATCTTCCAGTCAACTTCACCCCATTCTTTCCATTGGAGGGGATTGGTGAAATTTCTTTCTTTCCACCATGTCCTAACATTAGAGGATGAATCTTTAAGTCTTTGGAGCATATGATTACTCTGTCCAATATTTGGGATAGAGCTAACTATCTTGCTAGTCTTATCTAATCCATCATTTATGACTCGTCTTCCTATGGTATTCTTTTCTCTAGTTTCTATGGGAGGGGTTTCTCCAAATTTACAGGTGGCAACCTGTTTTTGCTCAAGTCTTTTTTCAATTATTTCTAAGAAATCTGAATAATCTTTTTGTCTTTTTATCTGGTTAAGGATTTCTTCTTTAAAATTCTTATTCTCTTTTCTAGTCTTCTCAGAAGTTTCTTCACTATGTCTAGCTAGAGAATTAACGATGGTTTTACCAACATTAGTAATATAGTCTTATATGTCATTATCTTTTTCTTGTTGTTGCATAGTTCTAACTTCTATGGCTTCTACAGTCTTTTCAATTTTATCTAACCGAGTTAGAATAAAAGGAGAGTCTATTTCTGCTTGGGATGGTTTATTATATACGGCCTTAATTCCGTTTATAATTTCTCCGTATTTTTCTTCTACTTGGGCCATGTCTAGTCTAAGTTCATTAATAATACTATCCATTTTGGATAGGTTATGACTTTCCCTATTATTAAGGTAATTTACTAAATTTTGTTGGAATTTAACAAAGTCTGTATAGAAGGTGGTTAATCCTTCTGTCTTAGCTTTTAAGTCTAAATGCAAGTCTTTAACAAAGCTATTGTTATGTCTTGGGTAGCTGCTATAGATGTAGAAATTAAATTTAATCTTTCTAATATAAGTCTAGTTGCCTTAGCCGCGTTGGCAATCTCATTTTCATTTATCTTATAATAAAATCTATCATCATTTATCTTTTCTAAAATTCTTTGATAAAATTCTGATAAAATCTGAATGGAGAGGTCTCTTGGTACCTCATTCTAGTTTGATCTAACTATCTCCATTAGGAAGATAACTATCTAGTCTAGGGATAAGCTTAGCTTGTTCTTGAGTAAGTTTAATTAACTCACTGTCTTGATTTTTAATTAAAGTTTTAATTTCTAAAATGTCTTTGTTAAGGACTTCTATATGATTAGTCTTAATATTTATTTCTTGTAACACGTGTAGTAAGTCTATTGGGATTTGATTATCTATGTCTAATAATCCTTTAGAGATATTTTTTATCTCTGTTTCTAAGGTATGAGTGTCTTTTATTAATTGTCTTAATATAAGCAGTATACACTTATTTTGGTCTATTATGCTATTAATAGCACTAGCAGTAACTTGTCTACTGTTTGCGTGTTTGGCTGGGATATGTTCAATATGTGAACAATCGTCTATGTGTATGGTTAAACAACTTCTGAGTCTAAATCAGTTATGGGTATAGGTTGGTAGTTTGGGTTGGTTCCAAAAATATCTTGGTAAATGCGAGGGATAAATCCTAAGGGCATTAAAGTCTTCTTATCGTATGTCTAAAAGGAGCATCTTATGGCTCTGATACCAGAATTGGGGTTTGGTCGGAATTCGGTGAGTGTCTTATTTCTAAAGTCTTAAAGCTTAAAATGCAAAATCGTTATCTAAATGTATTGGGGTCTAAAGTAGAATATTACTAAAGGTCTTACTTTTGTCTTATTATGGACCTCATTTAAGGACCTCACTTGAGCCTATATATATATATATATAATTATCCCGGCTATACCATGTACTATGTCCATAACACCAGCCTATTCAGATTATTATGAGTTTATGGCCCAACTCTAATTATTAATTAATTTGCACATTAATTAATTAAATTACTTTTGGTGTCGCCCCAACCAATATATTCGAACTTACTCTCGTGGCTCGAAATAAAACGATACCCGAGTCTAAATTCCCGACTCCAAATTATTTAGCTTTCACCTTAAATAAAATTAACACCTTGGTATCGCTCAACCAATATACCCGGACTCGTCCACTCAATCCATGATTAATTAATTCGAACATTCTTTTCAAATTTAACCATGGTGTGTCACACCTAAATTTCCTCCAAATCCTAATAAATTTTCCCTCACAATTAGTTAGATTGTAACCATATATTTATTTCTCATTAAATAAGGTATGGGAAAAGAATTTATCTTAATTTCCCCTATATATATATAAACAGGGTGAACTGTCAGAATTTTCGAACCATCGATCGATCGATCCCCAACCCTCGATCGATCGATCATACAGGTCAGCGTCTTCTTCTCCCTTCTGTTTCAGCCATGGACAGTGAAACCCAAGTCTTCCCATCAACAACATATATCAAAAACCTCATAAGGAACCCCCATAAAGTCCACAAACATCATTAAATTTTTCGTTCTCTACTGTTTTCATAAATTTGGGGAAAATCCGTTTTAACCTTTAACCCTTTTAAACATCAAATATTTGCCTCAAATTCGTTTCTAGTTTATTCGGATTACATCCTACCAGATATATATATACCACTCTCAAATTACACATGAAATTCTACACAATTTAGAAAAAAAAAATATTGGTTTACAAAAACCCATGTTTATACCCTTTGAATCCCAAAACGAATTTTTATTTACTCACATCACATAAATATGAATCGAAAAGAAAATTAAATGCTACAGTAAGTTAACCACTTGCCTTCTGATTTGAAGTTGTGAATTCCCAAGGTTGAAGACGAAATCCCTTGATTTAGCTCTTTCCTTTGTCCCCCAATTTGCCTTTAACTACTTATTAGGGTTTCCTATCCCACTAAGTATTTTATGAACTCACATCATCCATTCCCCTTTTCCTTATAAATGTTTAATTAGGCTAAATCCCTTTTTTTGCCTAATGGGCCAAGCTCAAGTGACTCAAATGCCCCCGTGTGGGCGCGGCTATGCCTAAAAACGTCACGTGACCCGTTTACTACCCCAGGGTACACTTTTTCTACTATCTCGGTCCATCTGGACTCAACTGTATACTCAGAATTGGCATCCGAATTAATTTATGAAAATCCTTATCTCACACCCAATTTAGTCTATACCGACTCCCGACTGAGATAAGTAAACCCCGTCATTAATACTCGAAATGACGTAATTAATTATTTCTATTCACTTAGTAAATAAATTTCCCTAAATATTAACCATTCACTCCCCGATTAATAGTTAAATGTATTTTTCCATACTTAATTCAATTAAAATTACGACAGACAAGTAATTTTAAATTTTCAAATTAATTAAATATTAAATGCACAAAAATACGGGGTGTTACATACTCCCCCCTACAAAGGAATTTTGTTTTCGAAATTAGTTCATACCTGTGGTGAATAGCTCTGGATATTGTTCCCGCATATTCTCCTCCCGCTCCCAGGTAGACTCGTCAACGTTGTGATGACCCCACTGTACTCTAACTAGTGGAACAACCTTGGATCGTAACTTCCGCTCACTACGGTCCAGAATAGCCATCGATCTCTCCTCATATGAGATGTTTGGTGGTAAATCAATTTCCTCGAGTGGAATGTGCCAGAAGGCCCTCTCGCTCCTTCGATATTTCTTCAGTGATGCCACATGGAACACGTCATGTATCCGTTGAAGATGCTTTGGCAATCCCAGTCTATACGCTACCGGTCCCACCCTCTCGATAGTAGGGAAAGGTCCCACGTACCTCGCTGCTAACTTACCCTTCTTATCAAACCTCATCACCCCTCTCATAGGGGACACCCGGACTAATACATGGTCCCCAACCTCTAACTCCACATGTCTCCGTGAAGCATCAGCATAACTCTTCTGCCTATCCTGAGCTATCCAAATCTGCCCTCGGATCAACTCTATATTGGCAGACAACTCTTGGACAATCTCCAGCCCCAATAACTTGTTTTCCCCCACCTCTAACCAACAAGCGGGTGAATGACAAGGTCTCCCGTATAGTGCCTAGAACGGTGCCATGCTAATCGTGAATTGGTAAGAGTGGTTATACGCAAACTCTACCAAAGGAAGATATCTCTCCCATCCTCCCCCAAAGTCTAAAATGCACATTCTGAGCATGTCTTCCAGCATCTGATTGACTCTCTCAGTAGGCTGTACTCAAACATTACTCTGCGCCATGGCCTCCTGAAAGCTCTGCCAAAAGTGCGCCATAAAATTTTTGTCTCTGTCGGACACAATATTTATCGGCACTCCGTGCATCTTAAAAATCTCTACTATGAATAGCTACGCATAACGCATCATCTCAAAATTCGTGCAAACTGTCAGGAAGTGGGTAAACTTGGTCAACCGATCCACAATGACCCATATGGAATCGTGACCCCTCTGTGATGCAGGTAACCCTGTAATGAAGTCCATGGAGATGCTCTCCCACTTCCACACTGGAATTTCTAGTGGCTGTAGCATCCCTGATGGCCTATGATGGTCAACTTTGACGAGATGACATGTGGCACATTTCGAGACAAACTCTGCTATATCCCGTTTCATTCCTGCCCACCAATACTGTCTCCTCATATCCTGGTACATTTATCCCCGCCGGGATGTACCGTAAATCTCGAACCATGGGACTCTATCATAACAGCGTGCCTCAACTCCTCATCCTCTGGCATAATTAACCTCCCATTAAGTCGTAGGCCTCCTTCCGAGTTGATCGAGTAACCCTTTGCTCCCTCGACTAACAACTGGCTCACCCTATCCCGACAGATCTGATCCTCTGCCTGAGCCCTCACAACCCGCATAATGATCTCAGGTGTGATGGATAATGCTGACATGCAGGCCCTGGATACATCATCCTCATATCGAAGCTCTCTCCACTTCTCTTTCCAGACTTCTGATATCTCCCCAATCGATCTCCGACTCAATGCGTCTGCTACCACATTATCCTTACCAGGATGATACTGAATATCAAACTGGTAGTCTTTCACGAATTCTATCCACCGCCTCTACCTCATATTCAGATCCTTCTGTGTGAAGAGATACTAAAGTGACTTGTGATTTGTGAATAAAGTGAACTGCTCTCCTAGAAGATAATGTCTCCATATCCTCAAAGCAAAAATGACCGCTGCTAGCTCCATGTCGTGAGTGGGGTAATTCCTCTCATGGAGCTTTAGCTTTATGGACGCATATGCTATAGCCCTTTCCTCCCGTTGAAGTACACCTATAAGTCCCTGTAAGGATGTGTTAGTGTAAATCTGATAATCTAGTCCTTCCTTTGGCAAATCAAGTACGGGTGCAGATGTCAACTTGTGCTTTAGCTCGTCGAAATCTAATTGACAATGATCACTCCAAGTGAAAGGTCCCCCCTTTCCGAGTGAGATTCGTCAAAGGGCCCGCAATCTTTGAGAATCCTTTAATGAACCGCCTGTAATAATCGGTCAATCCTAGAAAACTGTGCACCTCAGTCGGTGTCGTGGGCTGTCCCCACTCCTTCACCACTGACACCTTACTCGGATCCACTTTAATACCCCGATCTAACACCACGTGGCCAAGAAACTGTACCTCCCGCAGCCAAAATCCACACTTCCCAAATTTGGCGTAGAGTTGGTGATCCTGCAGTGTCTGTAGGACCATAAACAGATGCTCTACGTGCTCCTCTTTGGTGCGCGAGTAGATCAGGATGCCATCAATAAACACGATGATAAATTAATCGAGATACTCCCTGAAAACCCTATTCATGAGATCCATGAACACTGCTGGTGCATTGGTGAGCCCGAATGGCATCACCTGAACTCGTAAGATCCATACCGCGATAGGAAAGTGGTCGTAGGAATATCCTCCTCTCGGATACGCAGTTGATGATACCCTGACCTCAAGTCGACCTTGGAGAAGTAAGACGCCCCTCTCAATTGGTCAAATAGATCATCAATCCTTGGTAACGAATACTTATTCCATATCTTCACCTTATTTAGCTCCCTATAGTCCACGCATAATCGAAGTGAACCATGCCGATTCTTTATAAACAACACCGGTGCACCCCACGGCGATGTACTTCACCGAATGAAAGCTTAGCCCAGGAGCTGCTCAATATGCTCTCTAAACTCATGCATCTCTAAAGGGGCCATACGATATGGGGCTCGAGTAATCGGCCTCATCCCTGGTGCTAAATCGATTACAAATTCGATTTCCCTGCTGGGTGGCAACCCTGTTATTTCCTGGAACGCATCCTCAAAGTCCCTTACTACTGGGATTGATTCTAACGGAACTACCACCTCATGTGAGGTTTCCTCCTCGATGTAATACAAGTGGGTGCACGACCCTCCTTTAGGCAATGACATTGTTATTAGGAACATCTCCTACCCCAGAATGGAGAACACGATCGTCCTCTCATAAGAAACTACAGTCACCCAATAACCTGCCAACCAATCTATACCCAGGATGACATCGTACCCCTCCATATCTAACACTAAGAGGTCCACTGCTAAACTAAGCCTCCCGATTAAAATATCCACCCCCCAAAAAATCAAGTGAATCAAAGCCTTATTGCCTACTGGTGACTCTACACATATACGGAGACTACTCGCGGTCTCTAGTAGCCCGGCCCATTTAGCAAAATTAGATTTAATGAATGAATACGATGCTCCCGGGTCAAAAAGTATACTACCCTCATGACCATGAATGAGAAGCATACGCTCAACTGTTGTCGGCGCCTACTGTGCTGGAGGATTGGGAACATCCCGGACGTTATATACATGCTCGTATTGCATTGTCCCCTGCTGCTGTGGGGCGGGTGGAGCTGGTGCTGCTGGCGGCATCTTCCCCTGTTGCCCCTGTTGGGCACCCTGCTGATGACCTCTGCCCCTCTGCGGCCACTCCCTCTTGAAGTGTCTTGGCTGGCCATAGACAAAATAGTGTTTCTGACCACCCCCCTGTCATTGGCCCTGACGTGGCTGGAACTTCTGGCCTCCCCCATTGTTCCCTTGGCCCTGACGGCCCTGAGGAACCTACTGCTACTGATTTGGGCCCGATTGCCCCTGCCTGAACCACTGTCCTCCCGGTCGGAACCCACCAGGCCTAAATTCTTATCCTAATTCCCCTGCTGACTGCTAGTCCGCTGCTAAGTACCACTCGCATCACCACCAGTAACTGTCTTTCCCTGCTGGCTCGGCTCCCCTTCGCATGCAAGCGATGATCCTGGAAATGTACAAGTGCGGCATTAATGATATCTGTATAAGTCATTAATGCCAGATTCCCAATCAAATTTACCTGATCCTCTAAGATAAGCCATCCATTAATCTCGACTTCTTTCTCTCCTCATCGCTCACCTCATTTGGCACAAAGTTTGCCAAACGGGTGAACTCTTCCTCATAGTCTGTCACTGACCGATCACCCTACACTAACTCACTGAATTTCTTCCTCATTTCAGCCTCTACCACTGGTGGGAAGTATGTTCGATTGAACCGCACCCAGCATTCGGATATAGACATCAAATCCCTCCCCTCAACGGTGGTAACTGACTCCCACCACTATAAGGCTGCCCCCGACAGACGAAAGGTAGCAAGCATCTGTTTCTTCACATTGGTACACTTCAGCATGCATAAATGGCGCTGAATATTATTTTTCTAGTCTTAAGCCACTACTACATCGGTGCTACCCCGAAACTCGGGTGGGTGACCCTCTTGAAAGGTCTCCCTAACTCGCTGCCAAGACAGTGGGCCCACTGGAGACTGATCTGCTGGTGCCACTGGAGGAGGTGCCTGGGGCTGTGGAAAATGAACTGCCATAGCCCGCATCGATGTCTCGACTGCCTGAGCCACTATCATTGCCACCTGAGTAGTGGAGATCAACTCGGGTGGGGGTGGGGTGGCGGTACATGTGGCTCCTGATGAGCCTCCCTGAGCTCATCTCTAGCCTCATCCCTCTCTGCTCGCTTCCTCTTCGGTCGCATCTGAAAATAGATCGAATTGTATAAGTACCCAATTTATACAAAAAACAATAGTAGAAATATCATATCTCACAAGAGAAAAAAAGAATCAATAGTCCTAATAATAGGGCTCTATAACAATCGAACGCTACGCTGAAATGTAATAAGTCGCATAGATCCTAAGGACACTAGAACCTGATGCTCTAATACCATCTGTGACACCCCACCTAATTAACCCCGGGTGATCAATCCTAAATTAAATTAGAATAGGTTTCTCAGTTGGTTCATTCTGAGCATCACTGTCGCCTTTTTAATTACTAACCACCTAAGTATGAGAAATTAGACTGGTGCCAGTTTTATCTTTCATTAACCAAAATTAAATACTCATGCGGAAATAAAATAATATAAACAATCAAAATTAACTGAAATCAACCATTTACAATTAATTAATTAACCGAATAAACCATCAGTACACAAACCAACAGAAGTAAAAATAAGTAATAAATCTCAACATGTCTGATATAAGTACTGAATAAAGCTGTGAGCAACATGCTCGAATAACTGATAGGAAATCTATACTAGAAATGGAAGGAATGAGGCGCCTATCAAACTCCCGGAACATCCACATATGCTGCAGCAACGGATCCCTAAAATGAGTCAAGCCTGGCGTCTCTGTGGCTAGACACCTAAAAGGTTTTTAAATTTTTTTATAGCAAGGGTTAGTACCCAAAACATTTGGAAAATATTTAGCAAATGATTAACTTGCAGTAATAAGTAAATATGCATGCTCTCCATATTTTAGTTAGTGTCGTACTCCCTTAAGGACATCCTCACCCCTCCTCTAATGTGCACTACTAACGCCTTAATTAATTTACCTAGTTATTTATCTCATGACTAGATAACTGATATGATCCCCCTTGCATCCACCCTACTCTAACCGAGTGTGCTATAATTATGATTTCTAAGTTATTATCAACATTAACTCAATTAATCATTTTCCTTTTTAGATTCATATAACTTTTACACCCATTATATGTAATACAATTCACGACCTGTATTAATTTACCCGTATATAATTATTTACCTTATTATGTACGTATAGTCATATTACAACATTCACAAACATGCTGAAATAATAATTTATAATAAACATCCTCCCGAGTAATAACCCACCGGATGAATATTCTCTAAAGTGCTATCCCACTAGGTATATTGACATAACCTAGTTACTCCAAGTCAGAATCGCTCACTAACTTGGTTAATACATAAAAATTGGAGGCGATCATATTCCTTCCCTGAAAGTGAGATGCCCCTCACCCATATAACGGATGCTATGACCTGGGAATATACTCTCCCTACTCCTCAAACTAGGGGATTCATCCACTATGCGCAACCTCCCCCTATAGCACTAGAGTATATGTAATAATAATATCTAGTCACTGATATTAATGCACACACCATATATATATATACTATGGCACACCGTATATATATAAATAAAATTAATTATCCCGGCTATACCATGTACTAAGTCCGTAACACAAGCCTATTCAGATTATTATGAGTTTATGGCCCAACTCTAATTATTAATTAATTCGCACATTAATTAATTAAATTACTTTTGGTGTCGCCCCAACCAATATATTCGGACTTACTCTCGTGGCCCGAAATAAAACAATACCTGAGTCTAAATTCCCGACTCCAAATTATTTAGCTTTCACTTTAAATAAAATTTAACACCTTGGTATCTCTTAACCAATATACCCGGACTCGCCCACTCAATCCATGATTAATTAATTCGAATATTCTTTCTAAATTTAACCATAGTGTGTCACACCTAAATTTCTTCCAAATCCTAATAAATTTTCCCTCACAATTAATTAGATTGTAACCCTATATTTATTTCTCATTACATAAGTTATGGGAAAATAATTTAGCTTAATTTCCCCTTATATATATAAACTGGGCGAACTGTCAAAATTTTCGAACCATCGATCGATCGATCCCCAACCCTCGATCGATCGATCGATCGTACAGGTCAGCATCTTCTTCCCCCTTCTGTTTCAACCATGGATGAAAAACTTCAAACCCTAACTTCTTCTACAGTGAAACCCAAGTCTTACCATCAACAACATATATCAAAAACCTCATAAGGGACCCCCATAAAGTCCACAAACACCATTAAATTTTCGGTTCTCTACTGTTTTCATAAATTTGGTGGAAAATCCATTTTAACCTTTAACCCATTTAAACATCAAATCTTTGCCTCAAATTCGTTTCTAGTTCATCCAAATTACATCCTACCAGATATATATATATATATATATACTACTCTCAGATTACACATGAATTTATACACAATTTAGAAATCAGAATATTAGTTTACAAAAACCCATGTTTATACCCTTTAAATCCCAAAACGAATTTTTATTTACTCACATCACATAAATATGATTCCAAAAGTAAATTAAATGCTACAGCAAGTTAACCACTTGCCTTATGATTCGTTGTGTCTGATTTGAAGTTGTGAATTCCCAAGGTTGAAGATGAAATCCCTTCATTTGGCTCTCTCCTTTGTCCCCTAAGTTTCCTTTAATTGCTTCTTAAGGTTTCCTATCCCACTAAGTATTTTCTAAACTCACATCAGCCGTTCCCATTTTCCTTATAACTATTTAATTAGGCTAAATCCCGTTTTTGCCTAATGGGCCAAGCCCAAGTGACCCAAATGCCCCCGTGTGGGCCCTGACTATGCCAAAAAAACGTCCCATGAGCCGTTTACTACCCCCGGCTACACTTTTTCGACTATCTTGGCCCATCTAGACTCAACCGTCCACTCAGAATTGGCATCTGAATTAATTTATAAAAATCCTTATCTCACACCCAATTTAGTCTATACCGACTTCCAACTCAGAATGGGAAAGCAAAATGTTTAAATATAACAAATCGAGAAAAGAGACCACTTACCAAAGAGAGGGCTTGAGAAGATTTAAGGGCCAGATGGTCAGAATCGAACCTCGATGAACGCTCACGATCGGCGATGAGCACTTTCCCCTTTAGTAGATTAGGGGCAAAGGTTGGGTTATTAGTCACGCTATCTCCCTGAGCAGCAATATAAATAGAGATATGGAAGACTTTACAAAGGCCTCAATAGGCTTCTTATTCTTTTTTTTTCTCTCCTTCTCTCCTCTTCTCGTCCTCTCCTTTCCCTTTTCTCTGTCTCTCCTCCATTCTCCCTATTTTTAGAGCTAGAACCACTGGTTTTGGAGGATCCCCTCAGATTTTTTCAAGGCCTTGACGCTATGGGATAGCAGGACCTGATCATCATCGTTGTCCTTTCGCAATAGAAATCTCCTATTTGGGGGAACCATTTTTTCTTCTTCTTCTTCTTCTTCTTCTTCTTCTTTCACTTCTCCTTGGGAGTAGGAATCTACATCCACTGGCCCTTGTGAGCTGAAAGTCTCCTCATCCGAAAGAGTGATCTCAGGGATCTCATCCACCGATCGATAAACAAAACTGGAGTTGGTGTTGGAGTATTCAAGGATATAGGTAGCTAACCAGGGATATTCACCATCGAGTAGTCTATTATTGGTCTTCCAGGCCTTCACAAGGTCAACAACCCTTATATGGTGGATAGAAGGCTCCTTACTTTTATCTTGAAATGAAAAAAGATAAAGCACATATACATTAGCAAGTAGAGTATGTGGCGAGAATAAAAATTTAATAATTTGAAGAAGAGAGCAATTAACAACCTATGTGATCCTCCCCCAAGCCAGGGAAAGGGGGGCCTTTGCGCTTCTCGCCCTCAAGTAGGGGAGGATGCAACCGATTTTTTATAATAAAACCATAATCCCAATATCCTTTATTGGAATCAATCAGGTTCACAATCAAAAATTCTATTAGCCTTCCACGATTTCAAATACAAAAGACCATTACAAGTATGTGACCAGATATAGAAGAATCTGGTGTCATGAACCCCCAGGTTGGTCCCATATAGTTTATTGATCCTACAAACACTATTGACTATCCTCCAAGTGTTAGGGGTACATTGGGTAGGAACTACGTCAAATTAATAAAAAACTCCAAGAATAGACGATTTGGGAGAAAGGTTAAACCCCATTGGACCATAGCCAGGGTTTGTATCCAGTGCCCCTGATTCATGTCATTGACATGTTTGGGGATGTGGGCATATTCGATCTCCATCCAGTCCAGTACAAAGTAATTTTTTCTAAACTCTTCTACAGTTCTACCATCGAGAGTAGCCATTGAATAAAGAATTGCAAACACTAAAGAGTACGAATGAAAATAAGGAAGAAAGGAAACAAGGTAGAGAAACTTATAAGGAAAGATGGAACAAGGAAACTCTAGAAATATAGAGAACAATAAAGGATACTCAGAGGAAATTCCGCACAGAAAAAATGCTTGGAACACAAAGTGACGGTTGATTTATCTTAAACTATGTTTGAACCTCGTGCAGAATATGAGAAACAACTCCCAAGAAGGATTTTGGCACTTCAGATCTCTACTCGGACCAGCGCACCCCCATCGTTTTAAGTATATTACAAGTTAACCTTCAAATTAGCTCAGATGAGGGCACCCTTAAGAATTTAGGGGTTTTACACAAATGCCATGCCGATTTTTTCAACAGTTCCATTATAACTTAGAATTTAAAATATGTTGGCCCATCATATCCGCCCAAAGATTTTAGGGATAATTGTGGGAGCTATTTTATGGATCAAGCCCAATCATGCAGCCGACTAATCCAACACATGGAGTGGACTGCCCAACCTAATTAAAATATTAAATTCTTTATTGTGTATTTAACATATGCTTAAATACATTACGATGGGCTCAAATCGGTTACCAATAATTTCGAGCAGATATTCAGGGACACCTACAAACTATTTAAAAGATTTATGGGTTACTTGTACAATTCAACCACTCAATTACCACTATAAATGTAAACCCTGATCCCGAGGCAAAGGGGATGTAACTCCGATTATCTGAAAGACACAAATAAGAAACAATCACCTCTCCGTGGACATAGGCCCGTTGTCGAACCACGTACATTGGGTGTTGTGTTTGTGATTATTTATCTTCTGCATTCCAAATCTTTCAATGATTGTTTATTGTGATAGTTTTGTACTCACAATACTGATTTTTACTATTTTAGAAACAACATATAAAAATGTTGCTGATTGTAAATATAGCAAGAAGAACAAATGGGCATCTGTAATAGTCAAATAACTAAGGTGCGTTATTTTTATTTTTTTAAAAATAATTTATTGATCATTAAGGGATTTTTCGTCTTTATTTTTCTTTATTGATCATTAAGGGATTTTCCCTTTTTTTTCTTTTTTTATTGTGTAGTTAAATATATTCAAAGTTGTTTGACTAGAATGTTTGATTGGAAACATTATGTATAATCCACTTTTAAGCAATTTTTTATGAGTAATTTTTTCAATTCAATTAGTAATTACCTAATTTTATTATTTTTTATTCTTGCATGCATATACATCACTTCCGAATATCTATAATACTCTAAAATATTTTAGAAGGGGTTAAAGACTCCTCAGGAGAGAGCTTATCTACGTTATCTGGTAACATCAATTAGGATATCCACATGGCTCTACGCATATTTTTTTAACACTAGTATGTAACCCGCACGATGCGCGGGCGCCTTATAATATGTTTAATCTTAATTTTATTTTTATAAAATTAACAAATTATAATATACTAAATTGGAAAAAATTTGAAATTATAGTATCACTAATTATGACATCTATTTTTTTGTTATCAGAACATCTCTTTTATCATTTTTTAAATAAATATACATATAGATAAAGTTATGTATTACGGTAAACTCAAATATGGAGACCTATTGTGATTGTAAAAAAATGAATGCAGATGTTAGTTTATTCTAAATCGAATGTTTTTAAATGGTTAAACATCATTATGTATGTATGTGTATTGAGCCATAATAATACTTAGATAATTAATATGAACTATTAATATGTTCATAATATTAATAATTTATTAAGCACACTCAGTCCATGAACAAAACTACAAAACTAAAAATATCATTTCATAGAAACAATAACCCAAATTTATTTTTAATTAGAAGAAATTGATCACGGATAGTGGCGGTGGGTTTTGAGGAACAAATAGGTGTTTTTTTAAAAGAGTGAACTTTTATAAATAAAATATCATATCAAATTAAGTTATTCAATTGATAATAACTCTTAAACAATAAACCTACAAAAAAGAGTCATCCAACAAAATGCCCATTTAAGGACAACAACACATATAAGTATCCAAAATAAAGGACATAGGAGTACATGAGTTATAATTTTCTTATTTTATAATTTTTTTAAAAAACTATTTAACTTTATGTTGATAATATGTAGTAAAGATAATTCAAGAGATATGTTCCTCTGTAAAAAATTTAAAAACTAAATATAAACATGTGATTTTTTTATGAATGGAGGTAATGAAATGATTTAAAAGATTAAGAATGCATAGGTTCTCAAAATTCATCAGAAAAAACATGTCTCATAACAACATACCAAACTACCCTTTAGGAATCCTAAACACGGAATAAAAAAGGATTGCATTTTATTTTAACACGTACATGAGCGTTAGGAACTTGATCATATAATCTAAAGTAAAACTAACCACAGACCAAATATTAAAATAGATTATAATGATGAAAAGTCTTTGAGAAAATTTATATAACAAATGGCAAGCATATCGTAAATTTTAAAATCAGTTTACCACTTGTTTGTTAAACGTGTTGTGGGATCTTGATCCCGCCAATAACTGTCCGATGACACGTCAAACAAAGAATTTATATAAAAAATCATATCACTAAACCCTTAAAAGATCCAAATAGATTTGAGTATAGATAACGGGATAAAATGTTCAAAATTATCTATCAAAGATTTTACTAACCAAAACACATTGCATTAAAGACTGAAATTCTGAAGGAACTTAATTAGAGACTATTCCATATGAAACTTATCTCCAAGTAATTACATACCTAGGTATGAAACCATAAAATAATCCATCAGCAAAGTGAGCGTGTTTCATTCTATATGGCATTTCCTCACACATTTGCTATGTAACATCACTGACACCCTTGAACAGTTGCCAAAATCTATATGCTAAAAACATTACAGAGAATATGGAGATGCATGAGTAAACTAAGAAGAGTAAAATTATAGTTGAATAAAATAAATTGTTCTAATGTTTTTAAAAAATTATTACAACTCTAAGATAATACACCAATTAATTATAAGATTTTGTTTTCTAAACTTGGGAGATACAACTAAAAATAGAAGACATTATTGCAGAGAACATGTGAGAAGCTTTCATATATATATATATATATATATATATATATATATATATATATATATATAGAGAGAGAGAGAGAGAGAGAGAGAGGCTCTCTAACATACCTCCTACCAACATACCTAGTAACATATCTATTTTTTAAAATGGTAAAAAAAATAATTTTGATATGATATTTTTTATATGGGTTCATGATATTTCAATGTGCCCCTGTAAAAAAAACAACTGAAAATGATATTTTTTTATTATTTTTAAAAAATAGGTAAAAAAATTGACAGTTTTTGCCCTATATAACAGTCAGATTTTTTACCTATTTTTTAAAAATAACAAAAAATATTATTTTGAGGTGAATATTTTTATCGAGCACATTGAAATATCATGAACCCATATAAAAAATATTAAGTCAAAATTCTTTTTTTTACTATTTTAAAAAAATAGGTATGTTTCTAGGTATGTTTAATGAGGTATGTTAGAGAGCCTAACTCTCTCTCTCTCTCTCTCTCTCTATATATATATATATATATATATATATATATATATATATACTTTGGTATGCCCGTGCCTGAAGGCACGCTGATAATCGAAAAACGACAAAATTTTTCAAAGTATGTGATTGCAAAATGGAAAAAATTTCATTCCCCAAAAAAATAAAAGTGTAATTTTAAAATTTTTACCATAATATATTTTGTTTATAATTTTATCCACCTTGCTTAACAAATAACAAATAGTCCAATAACATTCAAATAGTATGCATGTGCCTAACGAAATAACGAACACTTCTCAAAAATTGCATTAACTAAGATTTGTAATCATAGAGTTTATTATGGAACACAAATGTGTACACGATTTGAAAAAATTGGGAAAATTTCCTCCTTTTATATAGGACTATCTACCTGTTTAAGAAACCAAAACTACTCAAGTATACAAATAGTCCATCCTAGACATTATATAAACCAAATCATCAATTTATGACTACAATAGACTTTAGATATGATTACACACAAAAAATCATTATTGCCAATTTTACCAATAAAATGATGATAAAAATAGTACTTAAACACAATAATAAATTTTCAACCTAATAAAAAATATAAATCGTTGATCGATCAAACAACTCGTGGCACATTTGTAATGGGTGGGATGGGGCTCAATGTTGAACGTGATCCCAAACTCAAGCCTATAATTGACACATACTCCTAATATTGTCATAATCTGAAAATTAAACAACAAAAAATAGACGTGTTAATTTAAATTCATAATAAATATACAAACAACGCCTTATTAAAGTAGCTAACAAAAGTTCCAAGCATACCTGCCAATTCTTATCTACTCTTTTTCATATCAATCTTGATCGCCATCTCCATCTTCATCGACATACAAAAGTCCATTTCAAGGAAAACCTCATGTAATATACATGCAATTGAACACATAAAATGACTATGTGCATAAAATAAAATAACATGAATCTTATGTGTTTTGTTCCTGTGCCGATTGCATACCACATCTTTTCATCAACTCTTGAACAACAAAACTCACAACTTTAGATAGATAAGGAAGTGAAATCCATTAAAATATACTAACCAACTATGTAACTAATAAATATATACAACAAATCTAACTTCATGACACTATCAGATATTTGCACCCAGTTACATCATATACTTAATGTCCTCGTACAATTTATATAGAGAAATATCAAGGGAAAAAAGTATCTCAAAAAATCATTTGTTTATTTTCACAAATTATTCAACTCAATCAAAACCCCAAAATTTAAAAAACTAATGAATATATACTCACCATTTAGTTTAATTAAGCTTGATTCTCACTCTTAAGTGCAAAATCAATGTTCTATAAATATGCATCCAATCCCAGCAACATCCAAATCCAAACCACAATCCCAAACCTAATTGAATAAGAATATTATTAATCCCAAACCGATATGCTATTACATAGAGTTGTAAAACTAATCAAAGCAGTGTACTCATAGTAAAGTTAAAATCTTCCGCATTGTTCAACTATGAAACACTTGAAAATACATTTCTAGATGGGATGCATACTATTGTAAAAAGAATTATTAGTGGCCATTTTACATGAATAAGTGAAATAATACTGTCATCGAGTGCATACCAGGAATGCTTCTGAGAGAAATAACATCATCATATACATGTTCGGGGTGCCATGAACAAAAGAAAATGAGATAAAAATTGAAGAAAACACACTAAAAGCAACATTTACACACCTTATAAGGCATATCAACCTAGAATTACCACCACTTACATAAGGAAATATAATATAAGTAGAGGAGAATCAAATAAATACAGTGAAAAAAAGTAACTCGGAATAGCTTTGTCATGCCAGTAAAAAATACATATTACAATAGCCACCATAAAAAATAGAGTAATAAATACGAAGAAACAAAACGTATGTTTTCATGAAATCCATGAAATGTTTCTCTCCTCTTGTGTACTGATATATCCATGTGCAGGCAAGTTATGCAAGCAGTGAATAAGAAGAATTTTTTTTTTATAATTAAATAAGAAGAAACACAAAGATAAGTATTAACAAAACAATTAATGCCGCCGAACCGATTTGCATAAAATCCTTCTGGACTTGTTGCTGTAGTATATTTCTGCCGAACAATTAATACCGAGGAAACCCGCAAGACCAAGTCAATGAGATGATGGTACTGTGACCATGTTGGTCAGGGAAACAATCGGGGAAAACAGCAATCGTTGACCAAATCTGCATACAATCCTTTAACAAACGCTAATTTTAACAAACCCAAAGAGTTTTAAACACATTCCCCAGCTAACCTCGAGCTTCAAAGAGATTTCAAACGTTCTTTCAGCGCCATTCCAATGTTTTCGCCGACCAAATTCAACAATAAAAGCAGGTGGTCAGGAAACACTTGTCCCGTTAAAAAGGACACTGGTACCCTGCAGTTGACCAATAATAAGTGGTCAGGAAACCCCCCCAATATGTGTAATACCGGTCACTAACCAATAATTGGTAGTCGGACAACTCCCCATCCTGTGCCAACGTAGACCAGCAATGAAAAAATCAGTTACAGCCATGAAAAAATCGGTTACAGACATGAAAAAAATGTTAACCAACCAAACCTCGATAGTGGCTGCCGACCAGCGATTACGGTCCAGCGATGAGTTGTGGTTGCCGACCACGAATGGTGATGTTATTAATGTGAGGGACTGGATGTACTTCTCATGAATTGCTAATGTGTGGGACGGGATGTTTAGTGGTCGCCGACCTCCGACAACGTTACCTTAAGGCCGACCAACCATGGAAAAATCGGGTGATTGAGATTTTTGTTGATTTCATATCAAACTATGATCACACAGAGCTGTAAATACTGTTGGTGGAGAGCTGAGATATGAGCGTGTTGCTCAAGCGGGTTTGATTCCACTTATTGTGAATCCTTCGAGGATTGAGCAAATAATCCCATATATTTTCTTATATTTTGATACTTTTTTTCACACCTCAAATTTGTATACGAAGCCAAAATTTGATGGTGTTTCCTCTGATCCTCCTGTGATTGAACAAATAAACTCAGATTGTCTGATTGCGGTAAAAAAAATATAGTATATATAAATTGACACTATCTCATTTAATACACATAACATAAAAAACAAAAGTATTTATAGTAAAGACACAATAACAGTGAAATGTTATATATAAGCATAAAATAATATAAGTGAAATCATTCACATAAGTAGTAATTGTGAGACACCCCTCGTATGTTAAAATGAGACACCATATGTGCCAAGTTTACGGCGTCCGCGTTCATGAGAGTCGTGTAATTACCACACCTAAAAAATTAAGCGTTGAAATAAGAACTAAAGTATCCAAAATTTGAATCACCGAATGAGCAATTAAAAGAAGAATTATTGACAGTTTCAAATCTGCATCTAGAATATATGTATCATCTAGAATATTTGCAAATTTGCATCACACAACAGCTAGAATACCATACTGTCAATAGATGCAAATATGCATCACACAGCTGCCTGTAAATACCATACTGTAGATTAAAAACAGGGTAAACTAAATCCACCCCATGTGCTATTTTGGGTATGTGAATCGCCTCTTTGTACTACCTATAGTTTAGATCTATTTCACTTAACACATCATGTTAACATAGTGTTGTGAAAAGACTAAAATATCTTCATACAAAAAGGCTAAAATAAGGATATCATCAATAAATAATACAAAATGACATATACATACATACATACATACATACATACATACATACATACATACATACATACATACATACATACATACATACATACATACATACATACATACATACATACATACATGTAGATTTGATTACCGTTGAGGTTGTAACCGATGCTTTGTGATGAAGTTCTGTAGATGAATTGAAAAGAGATGGATATCGAAAAACTAATGTAAATATATATCATTAAAAAAAAATACATACACGAGAACATAAATTATGTTCCTTACAACATATTCAGTGCCACGTAGTGAATGGTGGCCCCAATTGACCCATGGAGGTTTGCTTTACCAACAATTTTTTGAACTCTTATGAACAATATATTACTTGACAACAGTAGGGTATGAATTTTTAGTAGCATAGGAATTGTACCCTTAGTGCCGGTGCTGCTTGTGGCTGGCCACCTGCAGGGTTCTGAGTAGCCCTTGTAGTTTCGGCAACAAAATTATGTGTCAACCGTTGAGGTGTTCGAACTTGTGATATAGATCCATTTATCTCGACGATCATCTCTCCAGGAGTTTCTTTTACTATAATAATAGCACTGCTTACGCATCTGATGTAGATAATATTCGTGCCAGATATCCCAATAACAACATCGGCATATGACAGGAATTTGCATTCTCTATGAGATACACCAGATGTCAGATTTTATACTCAAATAAAATAATTTTTTCCCCATCTGCACTATTTTCATCCCTAGCTGTGAAAAAAAAATAGCATCTCAAATAAAGTAACACAATCTAGCATGAAAAAGAGAGTGTGCCACTTCATACTTAGAATGACTTGGTAACTTATGAACTTTAAGAGAATTATGTATGTGGGATTAAAACATCTATAAAGGATAAAAATATAATTATGCACGTGGGAGACATACCCACATACATAATTATAAAGTGGACACAACATATATAAAGGTGAGAAGGGTTTCCAATTCGAATATAAGATTACCTTCTTCAAAGTCCTCTGTCATTTCAAAGTACTCTGTCGCAGAACTTTGCGGCTAGCTCAAATGCCTCGGCTCCACCTAGAAGGTCATCTATGACTACCTTGCTCAGCTCTGGGTTATTTGATTCGTATATAACTCTGTTCATCTTTCCACTTCGAGAAAGTATTGGGTACTTCATGAAAGCAAGTGACAGTCATCTAAGTTGAGTTGTCTTATTTATGATAAATCTTCAATTCATTAAGAAGGAAATGTAAAGGTAAAGTGTCAAAATATATTGAATATATAGGTACCTTGTGAAAGAGAAAATTAACATATCCCATTTGAACTAAAAGGTCACTGGGAATGTCAGTTGTATGTGATATCTTTGGGCTTGACAACAATTATACACGCTTGACATCACTGTTGTACAAAATTGGAGGATGGAGCTTGATCCCATCAGATCTGGTATACAAATAAAACAAAAAAAGTTAATAAAATTTTAACTAATGGATAAAATTAAGTGCATATGAAACCATGTTCAGAATAAACCAAATCAAAAAAAAATAAAGGATATCGTTATCATATCTTGATAGTGCAATGTTCAAATTACGAAGGAGATTACCAATGAACTCTATATGTTACGATTGTGTTTCTCCCCATGGATAAAAAAAAGATCGTTCTCTTTTCATGTGATGTTACCTGTGCCATGGTCTCTTATGATATCCATACAGGGGGATGGATCCAACTTCCTGACCCTCATACTCTGGAGGTTGATTGGCTACATCTTTTAAGTCATGTACCTTACATAAATTCTACTTACGAAACGGCACTGCCAACTTCCTGACACTCATCTTCAGTCATCTGATCCATTACGATTACTCCCGAGTCCGGTATCACGTACGACTTTAAATAATTGTCACCTGAAAGAGAAATAACATATCATAAATACATAATAATTACTATGAAATTGAATGAGATATTTAGAAATAAAACATACCATATGCTCAATACACCCTACTAATCAAACTATACAATAACGCAATGTACCTAGTAGACGTGAACTATACCACTATGTACATTTTGATGACTAATGACCACTAATAATCGTGAACAAACTCATTTTTAGCAGATATAGTATACAAAGAAGCCTCTTAAAAAAAAATAAGCAATGAGAATATTCTTTTGGGCATTAGGCATATGTTAAATTCACAAATAGTAAACAAATCAGTATGCTTACAATTTTGCCCAAGGAGTCCACATAGCCAATCTATGACTGACACCACCCAATTTCGTAGTCTCAAAACTTAATTACTTAGATGTTTTGACTGTGTCAAATGAAGTTGCAAGGTTATATGTTCTTAGTTTAATTCATAGAATACACACACGCAATCCAATTTTAATATTAGCTATAAAGTGATATTCTCCAATTTCAATTTAAAAGCAGATTCACAAGTAGTTCGCAAGAACAAATTTCAATTAATGCATTGGGATTGATAACTTGACTAATTAAAATAAAATTATTCCAATTTTATTCATTTTGTCCTAAGCATACATCTAGGTGATTTAATAAAGTAAAATGCGAAAATCCCAACCACAACACGCCGATGTACGAGGAAAACCCAAATGGGAAAATCCTCGGACGACTGGGCCTAGACAAAATCCACTACAAAATAGGTTTTACAAGAGACTCAAAAGACTTATAGACATTGACTCACTCAAGACTTGCTTATGTCGTCCTCGACCTCTGAATTTGTAGTACACGAAGCTCCAACGCGTTGCTCGACACTCCTCGTGTCGCGGTATCCACCGAAGCCCAAAACCACCGTCTCATCAAAGCTTAAATGCAGAGATCCACCGCAAACTTGCTTGTTGAATGTCAATTTGATTGAAGGGGTTTTGTTTCAAAAGATGATAAAAGTGTTGGAGATGATTTTTACCAAAAAGAGGGAAGTTATGGAAAAAGCTCTCAAGAGACCAATGAACTTCCTTAACCTTTGAAACTGATTTTCGTCCATATAATAAAACTGAAAAAGTAGTGGACCAAAATAGTTGAGGGAAAAAACTGCTTAAAAAATAAGTTTAAAAAATCAGATCTGGCAGAACTCGTTCGAACGACTTTTTGTTAGAACGAATTATCTAACGAAGTTCCAGTTTCGAATTAGATAGGTCGTTAGAAACCTCGTTCGAACGACATTTCTAACGAACTTCTAACGAAGTTCTAGTATAGCTTGGGGAAAGTCGTTAGATCCAGGTCGTTCGAACGACCTGGATAAACTTCGAACGAGATTTCATAATTTGCACAAATTTATTCAAATTTATTTCAAAGATTTTTCTTTATGAAAATTACTTATTTAAGAACATTTCTCTATATGAAAATTTCTTGATTAGACAAAATACTCCAACACATAAAATTTATTTTGGTCATATACCTTTTTAGGATAGCTAGCATGGCATGCATATTGATGACGCGTGAACTTTGGATGCGATGCTTGAATCTTTAGGCTGAATGATGCTTGATGCAAAATGACCCAAAATTGTTTTGTCCAACGGAATATAGCCAATATAACAAATGACTAGATTGGAAATTTGTCCTTACAAATCTCCCCCTTTGGCTATTCCGGGACAAAATAGAATCATAAAAAATAAATAAAAAGACAGAATTTGCTAAGCCAGCTGTCAAGCCGTTTCTAAGGCCCGTCCCAAAAACCCAAAAAAATAAACAGACACAAGGACAAGACTGACGAGCTGCAAAGGAGTAGGAGATGTATCCTACACACATGAAACAACAAATTCATAAACGCATGGAGAAATAGAGAATAAATTATATATAAAACTATGTGTTAGCATATGTTGTGAATGGTAAATGAAAGTCTCAATATTCAATATTAAGAATTTAACTCCCCCTAAATTAGGCATATGATCCGTATTAAAATCAATATTAAATCCAATTAATTTATTCAACTTCCCCCTAAATTAGGCATATGATCAATATTAAAATCAATATTAAATCCAATTAATTTATTCAACTCCCCCTAAATATGAATTCTCCCAATTCTCCCCCTAAATGTGAATTCCCATTAATTAATGTTTCTGCCCCTTTTTGCCCGGAAAAGCCAAAGGGATAAGGGGCCTGCATGATAAAGGATAAGAGAGAGAATAAAAGGCAACAAATCAAGAAATATGAAGAAATAAGAGTGACAAGGGAAATAATGAGGATGCATTAAGGGGAAATGGGAAATAGTGAAGGTTCATACATGAAATATCCAAACCAAATGAAAAAAATACATGAAATAAAAGAACCACTCATCCTCACAAATACAAGGAAACAGGAAATAAAAAAAACAAATCACATCAAGAGCCAGGAGCATCAGGTGGAGTATCATCGGGAAGAGAGCCGGTGCCGGAAGAGCCTGCCCCGCGGCGCATCTCCATACGATGAATAGCATCAAGATGCTCTAAAAGGAGAGAGTCCGGATGAGCCTGGGCTTCATCTCGACGCGCTTGTGCCTCCTCCCGGACTGCATCTCGACGCGCTTGTGCCTCACGGTCCTGCTGCATAGAAACTAAAAGCTCCTGCATATGTGCCCTATCTTGACGTCGATCCTCCTGAATCTATTCAACCTGAGAACGGACAAACAAAAAATTCTCCGACTCGACAGGTGCGAGAATATGGGAAGGGGATGGGCGATGGATAGAGAGGGGGGGGGCGGGACGACTGGGGGCAGGGTGAGAGGAAGCGGCGGAGTGAGAAGAGGAGGAGGGGGTGAGGTGAGGAGTATCTGGTGGCAAATGACCACGAGAGTGGCTGATCGAGGACATGTCAATGGTTTGATATTTAGTGATGGGGATATTGGTGGAGACGTGGGGGCAGCCGGCGGCAAGACAAAAACGGGAATAATGGCCGCAAAAGGGAGGGCTTGGCGAGCGGGACTGGAGGGGAGTATCCTAACAGTCCGAATGACACTAAAAAGGTAGGCGAGGAGGTCGATGTGAGCCCGAATGCTAATAGCAAACATAAGGTCCACGTGCTGTTTGGTGATTTGGGTGGTGTTTGCACGTGGAAGAAGACAGGCACATACGATCCAATTAAGGACCATAAAGTCAGGATGTAAATGTTTATGGAAGATAGTGATAGTGCCGGGAGGGAGGAACCTGAAAACGGTGTTTAAAACAAGGGATGGATCGGGACGGGTATCGGATGTCTAAGGGAATGAGGGATTAGTGACCCTAAGGAGGGGGATGAGTTGAGCTATCGAGTCGGGAGAGACAATATTCTCCCTACCGCGAACCTTAGAATAAAGGTGATTATTCTTATCGTGCATCCCAAAATAAAATTCCCGAACTAGGTCGGGAAAAACGGCATCCATGAGAGAGAAGAGAGGGTCCCATCCTAAATCTGAAATCCACGAATGCACAGTGGTGCCGTGGAGAGGGTGGAGATTAATAATTTTCTCCCTAACGAAAGAACGGGTAGCGAAACCTTGTGTGTGATAAAGAGTGTGTTTGGAAAGGGTCCTCCAGCGCAGCCTAAGGTCGGGTATAGCTGCAATGGCACGGATCTCCTCATCAAAGGACGAGGAGCGTTCCTCGGGGAAATTGCTTATACGGCGTTGACGACGGTTACGGGCCATGGTAAAAATGAAGGAAACTAGAACCTACTCGAACAAATTCCAACCAAACCACTAGACACCAATAATCCAACAACCAATCAGAATAATCCCATCCTCCGTTAGGAATAAAAGAAAATTAATAAAATTTGATTAAGATAAATTCCATGAAAGTAATTGAAATTTAATTTGAGAAAAATAATATTATCATGGAATATATTTTAATCAGGGGCAACACAAACTAAATCAATGATAAGATAGCCCCCAAAAAAATTGTAGAGATATACACACATTCATATATATAAATGTTGGGAAAAATATGAAATCGATTAGATTTTTATTATAAGACCCAACAGTATATATATATATATATATATATATATATATATATATATATATATATATATCGAGAGAGAGAGAGAACAATAATAAAAAATACCTTGAAGAGAAGATCGAAACAGCAAACACTGATCGGTAGATCAAATGGGTGGATGAAATAAGGTTTTAGGGAGGTTGAAATTGTGGGAAGAGGAAGATAGTGGGTGATAGGGAAAATGAGAGATAGAGAGAAGAAAGTGAGAAAATGGAAGATGTGGGAGAGAGAAAATCTGGGAAAGAGGGGTTTGGGAAAACGTGGTGAGTGGATAGAGAGAGGCGGCAGTTTTGGGAAGCGTAACTGCAGGATTTAAACGCAGGTCTTTCGAACGAGTGATGTCGTTCGAACAAGGCATTTCGAACGAAGTCACAGTAGCGATTCGTTAGAGATCTCGTTAGAAGTTTGTTCGAACGACATTTCGAACGAAGTGACAGAATGAGGGTTAAAAATGTCGTTAGAAATCTCGTTCGAACGAGAATTTCTGACGAATATCAATATTTTTTAAATAAAAATAACATAAAATAGGGTTAAAAATAGCATAATATCAAGAATTGGGAAGGCCAGAACAATGCCAAAATATGATTTTTATAGTCCTACCTTGTGTCAACATATCCAAATGGTGGGAGCGAGAATGTAGGGGTGTGAACAATACGAGTGAGAGTTTTTAGCCGCAATAATGTACAAGTGCGTAATGCCAAACAATATATACACGCAATATTCACTCACATTAGCCTTGTGATAAGAAGGAAATATTATCGAACACTTAAACACGAATGTAAGAAGCATACAAAATAGGTGATTCTCTCGCCAATAATGTCACAATGAGAAAGCAAAGAATCGATTACATGTGCATGCCCATTGATCTTCAACTTATGTCTCCCATGATTAACAATAGATTGAGACTATTCTTTTTGAAGAATCAATCAAGCTAATTATTTTGGCCTTGGCATTATATAACGTTTTCAATGCTTCTTTTTTTTGGCACACACCAGAGAATGCAAATGGTGGCATTTCACGCAAAAACTTTATGTTTTTCGCAGCCCTAGTCCATTGCTTGAAACAGTAACCAACCGGAAGAATATAATCACTTTTGTTTCAATCCGTGCAACGGATGATCATGCGCAATTTCGATTGCTTATAATAGATGTGACGGGATTGAGAAGACAACACTAAATCTCATTTTTTCTAGTACAATGTGAACAAGATATCCGCAATATTTCGTGAAAGGTGTGTGCAAAAAGGCAAAGATGTGAAGAATTCACAACAATATATATCATAAAAGAGCATTTTTGTGCACAAGATAAGCAAGGTCATGATTAACTACTCATCGAAGGCCACATGAACATGGAAAAAGATAGGGATCCGAATACATCGACCACAAAGCCATATGGACAAAAAATTTGAAATCTTTTCTACCCATTCCCGTTTTCCTTGAAATAAAAGAAAAAAATATTTTTGTGATTTTGAATAAAATATATACAAAAGAAATCTAGTTCATAGGTATAAAAATATGCAAGAGAAATAACCTAAATTAGATAAACGACTGCGATCTCAATCAATGGAGAAAACCCCAATTGATTTCCTAAGGTTTTCAAACCTAAGGGCATCTAGAGGTTTAGTAAAGATATAGGCCAATTGTTGATCGGTAGGAACAAAGCTTAGAGAAACAATTTTCTCTTCAACCAAGTCACGAATGAAATGTTCACGGATCTTAATATGCTTCGTTCTAGAATGTTGAACGAGATTATGGGAAATATGAATTGCACTAGTATTGTCACAATATATAGTCATAGTGCCTTGGGAAATACCGTAATCTTCCAACATTTGTTTCATCCAAATGAGTTGAGTGAAACAATTCCCGGCGGCAATGTATCCGGCCTCCGCCGTGGACAAAGAAATAGAATTTTGTTTCTTGCTCATCCATGAGACAAGTGCACTTCCAAAATAGAAACAACGGCCAGATGTACTTTTACATCCATCAACATATCCTGCCCAATCGACGTCTGAATATACCGATAGACAATCATTGGTGCCAAAAAGTACCAAATTCCAAAAGACAGGGTCCCACTAACATATTTGATGATGCGTTTGATAGCAAGTAAATGAGACTCTTTTGGAGCGGCTTAATAACGAGCAAAAACTCCTACACTAAAGGAAATATCCGGACGGCTAGCAGTTAGGTAAAGTAAACTACCTATCATACTTCTAAAAAGAGTATGATCTACATCCTTTCCGTCGGTATCCTTACTAAGTTTAATAGATGAGCTCATAGGAGTACGATCATGTTTAGCGAATTCGAGTTTAAATTTCTTAACGAGGTCTTTAGGATACTTAGTTTGGGATAAAAACATCCCACTTTTGAGTTGACGAACTTGAAGACTTAGAAAGAAAGTAAGTTCACCTACTATACTCATCTCAAATTCATTATGCATTTATTTTGAAAAAATTTGAGTACGTTTATCACACGTACAACCAAACACTATGTCGTCGACATAAACTTGAGAAACTAGGATACCTTTTTCATCACGGCGAACGAAAAGTGTCATATCTACTCCCCCTCTCAAAAATCCACGAGAAAGGAGATAGGAGGTGAGTCTTTCATACCAAGCACGGGGTGCTTGTTTCAAGCCATATAGAGCTTTCTTTAGGAAGAAGACATGAGTAGGATGTTTTGGGTCCTCAAACCCTTTTTGTTGTTCAACATAGACTTCCTCTTGAAGAATAAAATTTAAAAAATAACTTTTTACATCCATTTGATATAATTTAAATTGAAGGTGACATGTTATGGCAAGTAAAAGGCGAACCGATTCTAACCTAGCAACAGGAGCAAAAGTTTCTTCAAAGTCAACACCTTCTATTTGGGTGTATCCTTGAGTAACTAATCTAGCTTTATTTCTAACAATGACACCATTTTCATCCATTTTATTTTTGAAAATCCATTTAGTGCCAATGACATTGGTATTAGAAGGCCTAGGGACTAATTCCCAAACATCATTTTTCTTAAATTGAAACAGTTCTTCTTGTATAGCATTAATCCAATGTTCATCTTTTAATGCTTCTTTAAAGTTTTTAGGTTCAATTTTAGAAGTATAGCATAGATAGGTAACTTCATTTTCTAATTGCGCCCTAGTCTTGACACCTACCTCGGGATCTCCTATAATTTTTAAAGTGTCATGACTTTTACGCACCCAAGGAGTAGCTTCCTTTTTCTCAGTAGTTGGAACAACCAAATCATTTTGAGATTCAATACTTTCAACATTTGACACTACATCACACTCACATGACAAATCTTCCTCATTATCAATTGATGTGGTCGGAGCATCATCTTTTATGACAACATTAATGGATTCCATTACTTTAGAGTTACTTAAGTTGAAAACTCTAAAGGCTCTACTATTTTGAGAATATCCTAGGAAAATACCTTCATCACTCCTAGAGTCAAATTTTCCTAGAAGTTCTTTATCTTGAAGAATATAGCATGGACTTCCAAACATTCTAAAATAGGACAAATTAGGTTTCTTACCCATCCACAGTTTATAAGGAGTTTTGTTAGTGTTAGGACGCAAATAAACTCTATTTACTGTGTGACATGCAGTGTTAACCGCTTTGGCCCAAAACCTACGGGGTACATTTCTTCCTAGGAGCATAGATCTTGCCATTTCTTGGATCGTTCGATTTTTTCTTTCAACTATACCATTTTGTTGTGGTGTTCGAACGGCCGAGAATTCATGTTTTATTCCTATTTCATCACAAAAGGCATTCACACCGGATTCCTTGAATTCGATTCCATTATCACTCCTAAAGCGATTTATGGTAACACCGTGTAGATTTTGAAGAGCTATACATTTAACAGTAAGAAAATCAACTGTTTCAGATTTTTCTCTTAGAAAGACTACAATAGAGTACCTAGAGAAATCATCCACCATAACTAAGATGTATCTTTTTCCTCCTATGCTCTCGGTACGAGTGGGACCCATAACGTCCATGTGTATCAATTCTAAGACACGAGATGTTGTTATAGAGTTTAACTTCTTATGAGGACTTTTAATTTGTTTTCCAAATTGACACGGCCCACAAATGGTGGACGTTGGCTTTCTTAGAGGCGGTAAGCCTCGAACTAGCTCTTTTCTCACTAGTCTATCAAGATCTCTAAAGTTTACATGACCTAATCGCTGATGCCAAAGATCGGTAGATGAGGCTTTTGCATTATTGCAAACTAAAGATGATTTAGGAATGATTCCATAGCAATTGTCACTAGTTCTAACACCTTGTAAAATAGATTCACCTGACTGATCATAAATGGTGCACTCCAATTGACTAGATTTCACATCAATATTTTCATCACATAGTTGGCTAATACTTATCAAATTAGCCTTGAGACCATCAACATAAATAACATTTTCAAGTTTAGGAAATCCGGAGATTTCAATAGATCCTCTACCCATGATTTGAGACTTGCTACCATCCCCAAAAGTGACTTAACCATATTTATAGTTTTCGAGAGTGGTAAATAGAGATTTATCACCAGTCATATATTTTGAACAACCACTATCAAAGTACCATTGAGAGGTATTTTGAGCCTTTAGTGCAACATGAGCAACAAAAGCTTTCTTGGTTTGATTTTTCTTAACCCAAGTTTGAGTTGTTTTCTTTCCTTGATTGGCTCTAGTCTTATAATTAGAATTATTTCCTTGGACTTTAGAAAACCTAAGAAACTCTTCCATTAAAATTTTAGAAGTATTGACTAGATACTCGACTTAACTCTTAAGATTAGCTAAGGAGCTATAAGGTTGTTTAAAATTTTTGAATTGAGGGTTCTTTCCAAGTTTGTAACAAAAATCTTTAAGATGACCCCGTTTGTGAGAGTATGTGCATACATAGGGTTGTTTTGGGTCGGCTTGTAAAGGTTGCTTAGAGGGATTTATTTTAGGAACTTTAGATTTTGTAACAAACTTAGGGATAGGTTCGGTTTTGACTTTTGAAGAATTTCCTTCTTCATATCCTATACTCTTTCTCTCTTGATAACATTTCTCCTTATATCCTAAAACAGGACCTAGAAATAATTTTCCCATTCTTCCTGAATTATCCTCGAGTGTGACTTTAACTTCACGAGAGGACTCGAGATCTTTTTCAAGTTGGGCAATTTTAGCTTCTAGAGATGTTCTAATTTCTAAAGACTCATTAAGATCTTTGTTAACACCTTCCAAAGAGATAATTAAGTCACATTTTTATTTACCAATCACGATAAGCTTTTCAGAAAAAGATATCTTAATTGCCTCGAGTTAACTAACTAAAGCCTCCTTCTCCTTCAGGCCTTTCAATTCTTTTTCTAAAGTTAAGACTTTAAAGGTTGATCTTTTGTTAACTTTTTGAATGCGAAGAGATTCATTGTAGAGTTCGAAATAAGCAGATTGTAGTTCACTCTCATCTATATCACTATCACTCTCTTTTTCATCACTATTAGTAGAATGAGTAGAAACAACCTCAAGATTTTGTTCGAAATTGCCAACATTAAGGTATGACACACTCGAATTACTAGCATGGCTCGCCATAAAGGCAGTGAAGTTATTTCTAGATGGGTTAGAGTCATCAGAGTCTTCAGACTCATTATCACTATCACTTAGAGTAGCATTGTAAACAGCTTTTTCTTTGCCTTGTCTTTTAAGTTTTATAGGGCACTCGAAAGTTCTATGACCACATCCTTCACATTCAAAGCATCTCTTCGAATCATCCCTTTTAAAGTTGTCTTTGTTGAACTTCTTTGGATCCTGATTATTGAATTTTTTATTTCCTCCTTTGTTTTTATTCTCAAATTTAGGTTTTTCAAATTTAGAGTTTTGTTTTTTAAACTTGAGAAATTTTTTAGCAAATAAGGCTATATCATCATGATCAAAGTCAGACTCATCAGAATCAGACACATCGACTTTCTTAACTTTTAAAGCAACTCCTTTATCTTTGCCTTTGTTATCTTTAGGAAACATATCTATTTCATAAGTTTGCAGATCACCAACAAGTTCTTCAAGTTTTAAAGTATTTAGGTTTTCTAAAGAATTAAGAACAGTGACTTTAGGAATGAATCGCTTAGGAAGACATCTAAGTATTTTCTTAACAACCTGATTTTCAGGTATTTTTTCACCTAAGTTAAAGCAAGAGTTAACTATGTCAGATAAACGAGCATAAAACTCATCAAATGATTCAGTTTCTTTCATGGTGATCGTTTCAAATCGTGTAGTTAAATTTTGAAGTTTTGATGCTTTAACAACACTAGTTCCCTCATGAGTAACTTGGAGAATGTTCCAAGCTTCCTTTGACGTTTCGCACGTCATTATACGGCGAAATTCATCGCCAAATAAGGCATTTATAGAGTTAAAGTTACACCATTTTAGTTCTTCCTCACAACACTGTTCAACAGGAATCAAAATAATTTCATCATTAACAACCATAGTAGGAGGAGACCATCCTCTTTCAACAGTAACCCAAACACGTTCATCAATTGATTTAAGAGCGGATTTCATACGTGCTTTCCAATAGGTATAATTAGTTCCATCAAACAAAGGTAGTCTATTCGACGAAAAACTATCCATATAACCTCCAGGATTCATCTAAATAACTTTTAGAGACTAGCTCTGATACCAATTTGAAGTTGCAAGATTATATGTTCTTAGTTTAATTCATAGAATACACACACGCAATCCAATTTTAATATTAGCTATAAAGTGATATTCTCCAATTTCAATTTAAAAGCAGATTCACAAGTAGTTCGCAAGAACAAATTTCAATTAATGCATTGGGATTGATAACTTGACTAATTAAAATAAAATTATTCCAATTTTATTCATTTTGTCCTAAGCATACATCTAGGTGATTTAATAAAGTAAAATGCGAAAATCCCAACCACAACACGCCGATGTACGAGGAAAACCCAAATGGGAAAATCCTCGGACGACTGGGCCTAGACAAAATCCACTACAAAATAGGTTTTACAAGAGACTCAAAAGACTTATAGACATTGACTCACTCAAGACTTGCTTATGTCGTCCTCGACCTCTGAATTTGTAGTACACGAAGCTCCAACGCGTTGCTCGACACTCCTCGTGTCGCGGTATCCACCGAAGCCCAAAACCACCGTCTCCTCAAAGCTTAAATGCAGAGATCCACCGCAAACTTGCTTGTTGAATGTCAATTTGATTGAAGGTGTTTTGTTTCAAAAGATGATAAAAGTGTTGGAGATGATTTTTACCAAAAAGAGGGAAGTTATGGAAAAAGCTCTCAAGAGAATAATGAACTTCCTTAACCTTTGAAACTGATTTTCGTCCATATAATATAACTGAAAAATTAGTGGACCAAAACAGTTGAGGGAAAAAACTGCTTAAAAAATAAGTTTAAAAAATCAGATCTGGCAGAACTCGTTCGAACGAGGTCGTTCGAACGACTTGTCATTCGAACGAGTTATCTAACGAAGTTCCAGTTTCGAATTAGATAGGTCGTTAGAAACCTCGTTCGAACGAGATCGTTCGAACGACATTTCTATCGTTCGAACGACCTGGATAAACTTCGAACGAGATTTCATATTTTGCACAAATTTGTTCAAATTTATTTCAAAGATTTTTCTTTATGAAAATTACTTATTTAAGAACATTTCTCTTTATGAAAATTTCTTTATTAGACAAAATACTCCAACACATAAAATTTATTTTGGTCATATACCTTTTTAGGATAGCTAGCATGGCATGCATATTGATGACGCATGAACTATGGATGCGATGCTTGAATCTTTAGGCTGAATGATGCTTGATGCAGAATGACCCAAAATTGTTTTGTCTAACGGAATATAGCCAATATAACAAATGACTCAATTGGAAATTTGTCCTTACATCAAAATTGCTAGTGTGGAGCCCACATGATTGTGTTGGCTGTGTTGACTACAACATTTGGTTATTGCATTATGGAGGCAATAACCATTTTGTGTACTAAGGTCGCATACAATACCTCACATTTCTAACGCAAACGTTGTATCACGTGCCAATAAAACTACCTTTTGTATAAATGGGGAAGAAGAAAAAGGCAATATCTATTGTAATGACCCTTTATCGTGGTGATAAATTTGGGTCAAGATCTTCTTAATCGTTCATAATTGTAGGACTGCAAAAACATAAATCAGGTGGAAGATCAGTATGGAGTATATGGGAGAGAATTAAATAAATGTATAAGCCACATATTACAAACATTTGAAAACACATTTGAAGGCTAAAAATCAGCACAATATGGGAGTACTAATTAAAAGAAATATAAAATTTTACAAACTGTGCACTTCATATTTCTTGAGTAATTTCTGTAATCATCAACTAACAAAGTTGTCATGGATCTGATACTTGTGATAATAGTATGATACATTCGTTAAAACTGAAACCTTACCCCTCCCTAACACACACGTTTTGAAAAAAAAAATCTAACCAAATAGATCCTAGTGGGTCTTCTCCTTTATTATTTACACAACTTGCACCCCAAATGTAAAACTCCAAATTACAAAGCCAAAATGGAATCCCAAAACCTTCGTTTTGCTGAAACTATTAATTTCACACCCGAATCGAACACTGAAAAAAAAATCTGAAGTATGTATACCTTGGGGAAATGGGAAAATATTCCTCATAAAGTTCCATAAAGCTGAGCAAAATCTAAACCACCAAAATTAACATTGATCCAATATCTGAAAGGAAAAAAAATACACATTTCAGAGAAAAACCTAAATCGCAAAAAAAGAGTATACCTTTACATAAAACCTTTCATTTATCAATAGATCTGTACAATTATAAACCCAAAAGAGGGGTGTTTGTTGTGTGTGTGAGAACGTCTAAGATGTTATTGTAAAAGGATTTAGCAAACGACACCATAGAAATTAAGGTGTACGTATTTGTGTGTGTGAGGCATGTGTGGGAAAGAGAAAGAGGGATACATTACCTGTAACGTGGGAGTCGAAAGAGGGAGGCATGTGGATGAGTGGGAGAGGCGAGGCACGGATGAAGGAGATGCAGAGAATGGGGGATAGAGGTGAGGATGAGTGAGAGGGGAGGGACAGATTTGTGTTGTAGGGAGGTTTTTGTGAATCGAGAGAGATGAGAGAGTTTTGTGCTAGTTTAACTAAGTTTACTAATCTACCCCCATTTTTGAATTTTGAAGAAAGTGGGAAATAAATGAGAGTGTGTCAAAAGAGGGGGAAACCAAAATTGTTAAGGGTAAAATAGGAAGTGTAGGAAAAAATTATTAAGATGACATCATGTTTTGATCTTATGACATATATAAGTTTTCTACTTTATTATATATATATATATATATATATATATATATATATATATATATAGCTGTTTTTGTGTGAACTAGTCCGCATTTTAAGAATGCGGACCGAACATGTGTCACCTGACGGTGAGCCCAAAAAAGAGAGAGTGTGTGCCTATAATTTAGGCGATAATTTCTAGACGCACCGTTAGGTGACACATGTCCGGTCCGCATTCTTAAAATGGGAACTAGTCCGCACAAAAGCATTATTATATATATATAGGGAAATGATCAAGTGAGGTCCCATTTTAAGGACCCTAAATGAGGACCATTTTTTTAAAATAGTAAAAAAAAAAAGTTTGGGCTGATTTTTTTTAATGATTTTTAAACATTTCAATAGGACCATAAAAAAATAATGAACTCAAAATGAATTTTTTTGCTATTTTAAAAAAATCGGTCAAACTTTGCCAATTTTTAAGTTATTTTTAAGTTGTTAAAAACTGACAAAGTTTGACTGATTTTTTTAAAATAGTAAAAAAATCATTTTGAGCTGATTTTTTTTATATGGCCCCACTGAAATGTTTAGAAACTATATAAAAAAAATTAGCTCAAAATTATTTTTTTTACTATTTTATCAAAATTGATCCGCTTCCGTAACATGACAAGAGATAAAATTATATATAGTTAGCGGAAAAACATGATCGAATCCATATCTAACAACAACAACACTTTCAGAATTTCTAAACTCATACATAAGTATATCGGGCCCAAAAGCTTTTGACGGAGAAGGTTTATTCAAATCCTACAAAACAAAAACAAAACAAAATAAATAATGTATATTAGATTTTGAGTTGGTGAAGATTTACAACCAAAATCCCTCACATAAAAACCAGAAGAATAAGAATTAGCGCTGTGTTTTTTTTCCGAACTTTATGATTTTTCCGATTTTCGATCCGATTTTTTCCGAATTTGGAATGAAATTTTAGTTTGCCGATTTTCGATTTTTCGATTTTCGATTTTTCCGAAAAAAATCGGATCGGAAATCGGAAATAATTCTGAATTTCCGATTTTCCGATTTTTCCGATCCGATTTTTCCGATTTTTTTCCGAATTATTTCCGATTTTTTTGGAATTATTTTCCAATTTCCGATTTTTCCGATTTCTTTTCCGATTTTTTGAAAGTTTCCCATATCCCACATCGGTTGGGAGAGGGAGAGGGCTCCAAAATATGCTCTATAAAAGGAGAGTATCCTCCTAACTTCTACACAAATGAAAAATGAGCCAAATCCTCATGTGTTTACATGTTGGGTTAAACCATTTTCATTGTTTCTTTAAAATGAGAATTTCGAGTAATCGAAAATCCATAATTTATTTTTTTGAAAATTTGGAATTTCAGGAATTTCTGGATTTTTAATATATTTTGTGAATTTTCGATTTTTTCCGATTTTCCGATTTTTCCGAATTCGAATTTTTTTTTAATTTTCCGAAAAAATCGGATCGAAAATCGGATTAGTTATTTTATTTCCGAAAAAATCGATTTTTTTTCGAATAGGCATTTTCCGATTCGATCCGGCCGAAACACAGCCCTAATAAGAATAAAACAGTGAGAGAGAACCGAGTGTTTGAGATTACCTCTTTAAGGCGAAGTGTTTGGGCTTATACAAATTGAGAGAAAGAAATAATTGTCGATGTCATAATAGAAGTGGCTTTTTAAGTTCTTTTTCACAAATCAAACAAAGGTACAAAAGAATTGAAAAAAATACGAAGTCGGCCAGACCTTGGGTTTTCTAATATATGAACAGGTAATAGAAGATGAAGGGTGGGAAGATAAACCACTATAGAGTAGAGAAGGGCATATGAAGTGGCGCATTAATTGTATTAGAGTTATATAGATGTTTCGTCTCTTTCTTCAATCACGTCAACTCTTCGTTTTCCCAACCTTTTCCTCTTCTGGGCTTTTCCCTTTCTCTCTCTATATAGCCTAACCTTTTCCTGTTCTGAGCCCCTTCTATCTCTATATAGCCGAAACCCAATATACCATTTCCACCGTAGTTTTCTCTCCCAATATACCTCTTCTGAGCAACAAACCATGTCTTACTTTCCGCCTGAAGTAGTCGCCAAAATACTCTCACGCTTACCCGTTAAGCCTCTTCTCCGATTCAAGTGCGTATCGAAACCATGGCGTGCTTTAATTGACAGCTCTCATTTCATTAAGTTACATCTCAACCATTCTATCCAAACCAACTCCAATCACACTTTAATTCTCGGAGGCTATTATCTCTACTCTTTAGACTTGGATTCACTCCACAATCTCATAGAACTTAACCATCCTCTCAAATGCGATAAGATCGCCACTGAAATATTGGGTTCTTGCAATGGCTTGCTCTGTTTGTATAACTCTGAGGAAGACATTGTCTTGTGGAACCCATCCACTCGAACCCACCACAAATTACCTCTTACTGATATTCAGTTTCTATACCCAGATGGTTTCGGTTATTGCCAGTATAGAATCATCTATGGCTTCGGTTATGATCATGTTAATGACGACTACAAGGTTGTGAGGATGATACAGTTTTATAATTTTCATGATCGTGATTCTTTTGATACTGAAGTTAAAGTTTACTCTTTGAAATCGAATTCCTGGCGAAGGATTGGGGATTTCCCTTATTACCTTCGCTACAAGCGAGCTTATGGGAAGTTTGCTAATGGTGCTTTGCACTGGGTTGTGACTCGAAAACCTGAATCAGATAAATGCAACTTGATTGCTGCTTTTGACCTTGGAACCGAGGAATATCGATTGGTGCCGCAGCCTGATATTGATTATTCAGATACAGACTTTCATATGGATGTGAACGAATTGGGAGGATGCCTTTGTGTGATTGGTAATTTCTACATGCGCCACGTTGATATATGGGTGATGAAGGATTATGGCCTAAAGGAATCATGGACTAAGTTGATATCAGTTGCACAACCAAAATATATTTGGCATTTTCAGGTTGTATTGCCTATAGCATATTTAAAGAGCGGTGAGCAAGTGCTTTTGGAGGAGGACAAGGAGAGGCTTGTTTGGTATGACCTTAAGACGAAAAAAGTCAAGACTGTTAGGGTTGATGGCATGCCGTTTTTGTCCGTGTCAAATGTTTGCGTAGAAAGCCTTGTTAAGTTGCCCAATGGTGGTGGGGGAACGAATGGGAAGAATGGTCAAGCAGATGAAAAGAGGAAGAAGGATAAGAAAAAGAACAAGCAACTCCCCAAGAAAAGGTTTAATTAATATATTAACCCCCTTATGTTTTATCTAATATCTTTACGTTTACCTAGGTTGATTATGTTTTCCATTCGTTAGCATAGACACAATTTTGATTCTTGAGCTTATTGATATCTGTCATTCCTTTTTTCTTGTTTGCATGTGTATTTGATTTGATGCACGTTGTTGCAATTCTAGAATTTTAGCGCTTCTGCAGTTAATACTGCAAGAGTTGACAATTGATGTGGCTCTATTCTTATATACACTGAATGATTGCATGTTGGACTTGGTTTCTGTTAGAGATTTGCTGTCAAAGGTTTTTAAGCTTGCTTTAAGCAACTGGAGGAGACAACAGAGTGCATAGGATCCTAAAGGTAAAATGGTAAGTTCATAAAATCTTTCGGCACTATTGAATTAGTTCTTGGTAATGTGTTTGACATTTTTGTAATTAGTGCCTTAGCTTGGAGCCTAAGCTGCTCCTTCTCTTTAATACCCACTTGTAAGCTCCATTTGAAGTATACTTGAATTTTGGAAATAGACAAGAGTATTTCTCTAAAAGTATATGTTTAGATATTTTTAGGAGTCTTTTAACGTATAGTTTACTGTTTCATAAAAAATGTCAAACTCATTGCACACGAATCCTTCATTTTTGGAGACAGTTTTACACACATTTTTGGAACGACTATGATGTTAACACATGGGTAACATAAACTATTTAGTTTAAGCTCTCCTTAATAATTAATTGATTATAGTAAGGGGGCTAATCAATGGAGCAATCTTTATTAGGTAATAAGTGTAAGGAATAAAAATAATTAAGATAATATTAGGAACTATACCTAATCTAATTGGGGGTCTAATAATTTATTTAAGATAGAGACTAAAATAAGACTAAATCAAGTAGGGGTGAACTGGGAGCAATGGTAAAGTTGACCCATTGTGACTTTGAGGTCACAGGTTCGAGTGGCGGTAACAGCCTCTCTAAGGCTGTGTACATCTACCTAGTGTTGTTTACAATCTCTCTCTTTCTCTCTCTCTTTGTCCGTTTGTATTATGTTGTGTTTGAGAAATGTCTCCGGTTGTCTCATAGCCTGGTATACTTTGTAATTTTGTTAGGTCCATTCCCTATCAGCATTAAGCTTTTAAGAGCAAATGCTAACTGAACAAAGTGATCAATGCAAACAAAATTGCATACCACGGATCTGGGGTAGCTTAGGTACTTTTTGAAGTGAGCAAATCATTTAAAGGAATGTTATAAAACATCATTTTTTTCCTATTAAAAGCACTGTCATCTGTTTCCTACACTTCAGTTGGTGACAGTCCTCTACCCGTCAGTTTCCCTATTGTATCATCTATATAATCTTGTACAATTTTTGTGTTCATAAATTAAATGTTTCAGGTTCTAAAATCATTGAAGTTATATCACTTGTTTATATGACTGTCATTTAGTTATGAAGATAATATTAAAAGTTTCAATAATTTCTAAAATCATTGAAGTTATATCTCTTGCTTATATGACTGTCATTGAATTATGAAGATGATATTAAAAGTTGCAATAATATCTAATCTAACGGAATCTATCTTTCATTTGGCTCTTTGAAATCAAGATACTATTATTGTTAACACCACCTTGTCCAATTAGAAAGGATACAATCATACAACTGACACGTGCGCGCACACACACACAGAGTCTAGTTGAGAGCATGAGAATTTTTAAAGCAGTAAACTTATGTTCAACATTATAAAGAGAGAAAATACATGCATACTATATTCAAACATGTATCAGATCATTTAAGCTCTTACGTAAAAAAGGTTAAAAACATTGCTGTTGAGCATCTTTCGCCTTAAAACAAGTAGCTTTAGCAAGAACCACCCTCTGTCTGATTTTGTTAGAACTGAAAATGGTTGTTGGCTGGTTAAAACCTTAAAAAATGTAATTAAATCTGCAAAACGTAAGTAAAAATAATGGATTCATGATACTTGTAGCTAAACAAAAACTTAAAACTTGTGGGAAAACTAGAGATGAAATCAAATCTTCAAGAAATGTTCGTCTAAGAAAAAAACACGTGCCTATGAATTGAGATAAAAAGGAGGAAAGTATTGCGTTTGCATAAATATAATGTTTTTGGGTTTGGAAGCCTTAGGAGGTCATTTTGGTGCATTGTCCTACCTCTATATATATTCAGATTTGATGGAATAAAAAATGTTGCCAATTAGCTTATAGAATTGCAGCTCGCACCAACATGAGAGAAAGCTATCAAAAGCAGGGAAAGTAACTGGAAAAATCGAAAATTTGACTCATTGTTTAACTCCTTAACAAAAGTGTTCAGTTTTGCATGTTTCTAGATTTTTATTACTCTAGCTAAACGTTTAAGCATGTGTAAGTTCAAGTAAGGTAAATTGTGTTCCAGTTGGTATTGTGCACTATGATGTGAAATTTTTTCATCTGCATGCATTTCTTAAATTCATTTCACCACTTCCGTTATATACTGTACGTGTAACAAGTTTTGACTTGGTTGATAGCATTGTCCCAAGTCGGCATGCGTGTTTGAACATACGACAAAATGCTTTTTGTTTCCACTTTTCCTTCATAATTTCTGGACAAATTTAAGGTTCTAACATTACCATTTTTTTTACTGGCAGGATAGATGTAATCGGATTGGTATATGGGCGTATTAAACAGTTTGAGAAAGGAACAGAAGGAAAATCAAAGGACGCTTATTTTGATATCTTATTTTCTCTTTTTTTTTCCTTGGTTTTTGTTGGGAAAAACACATGGCTTGCTTAATTCCCATCTTTACTTGCTTAATTAGTGAATAATTAACACATGGCTTGGTTTTTGGTGGTGTTTTTCAGTAACAAGATTCTCATCTTTATTTGCTTAATTCCCATGGCTTTTGATGTTTGGAACTTCTGAATAAAGAAAAAAAGAAATATGATAGTTGGAACCTTCATTGATAGAATTCTCCCTCCTGTTCATGTCTATATATGTGTTCCTTCAGAATAATTCTAATGTTCACAGTTTTTTGGGTTTAATGATGAAGAATTAGGACGTGGAGTTCATGGATTGGCCTGCCTATATGTTTTAATGGTAAAATAAAGAGGCATTATAATGTATCACTGACTTTTTGTCGTCCAAAGTCTTTTATTTTTATATTTCATTTCATAAATGGACTTTAGCCTCCAAAAATATCATATATGCAAAAAAAAAAGCATCATGAAAAGATCCCTCGTTGGTTTTTATACAAATGCTAGATTTTAGCCTCACATGACGTGCGATCGATTTTTAGTCAAAATTACAAAATCTACGTGACAACACACACACACACACACACATATATATACACACTAAGGTATACTCATGTTTGAAGGCATGACGCAATATTCGAAAGTGTACGTCGTTGATAGGACTATATGTCATATTTAGTTCATAACAGGTAAACAATTTTTGAAATAGTCTATTGTACAAACTTACTAGTTTAAAAAAAAATGGGCAAACTTTTCTATATTTATGAAACAATCCACCTTGTTTAAGAACAAAAATACCAACTATGCTAGTATTAATATAAAACCTAACATATTAAAAAATTTGAGCATAATTTTTTTTTGTTTATAGAACAGTCCGTCCTATTTAAAGGGAGACAAACAACTATACTTTTATTTCACATTAGCTACCATATAAACAATTAAAAAAATATAATCCATCGCGAAACAAGTATAAAGAATATAATCCATTTGTATGTAGTGCAAAAAGGACATAAATTTATAGTATATAGAGGACATGTCAAAATATTTCACAAAAGCCTATTTAGTGTACAAAATTTTCAAATTGAAACATCATTAGACAAAATCAAGTACAAAGTTTTGTTATTAAAATTTTTATCTCTTCATCACCGTCGCTCTTTTAAACATTCTCACCTTATTAAACCCTACACAAAAAAGTAAAATATTATAAGATAAAACATCACCAATTTGTGTCTCATGTAAAGCTCTTGGGAGGATATGTGCTATCATTTATATCCATTTGTTTCTTCCTATCATTTATAACAAACACTTGCAAAGAACTTCATCTCATTTTCCTCGCGAGATGATGCCTAACAACACCTAACAACATTTTGCTCCCATCATTTCTCCATTTGACCTACACATCAACATTCTCAGGTACACACACCACTGCTATTCATGACCTGCACAACGAAATTTTTCTCCTATAACTGATGATGATGAACCAGAGCCAAAACAACACATATAACATGCTATGAATATAATATTGTATTGAAATTGAGCAAGATCGGCACAATAGTAATTTAATAGTAAATAAAGAGAGGACAAATAATGAGCCTAAAGTATAAAATTAGGTTGTAGAAATACAAATAGCCAAATTTGTTTTCTAACATCCAACAACATACTTGAAAAAATAGATCAAACAGAGTGGCCAAATGTTTATTTAAAAAGGCAAAATGTATATTTGAAAAGGAACCCAAAACACAGGGAAATAAAGGTATACAAAAGATACTGCCTTACAATTATATTTTTCAATACAACTATCATGCACTAAATAATAAGAACAAACAAACAAATTTAGTTATTTATTGGGAAGATCTGCAAATTGAATCGGGTGAAGCCAAGAAACCTCATGAGGATACATTGCATTACCTGTTTTGAAGTCCCAAGACAAAGAGATTAAAAAATTAGAGCTTCAAGATTAACCCCTACAGTTTATGTGGTATGGATTACGGTACATTAATCGGTGTCGATCACAATGCATTGGTCTTTCATTGCACCCACGCACATCGGCCCTACATATAATACTCCATTTCAAAGATAACTAAGAAGCTGTTAAAATAATATGAGTAAAACTAACTCCTATATTCAATACTCCATTTCAAGTTTTCAACCACTTAAAACACATAACTTTAGCAGACATAACTTACTTTGTACATAAGCTGCCATAACAATATGAAAAATAAAGAAACAATCGACTATAAAATGAATAAAAATAGTTGACTCAATTCACAGTCGTCAACTAAATCTGACATCAACTATAAACAACCAATATCAGTACATTTGTACATAAAAAGCACAAGTAGGAACCTTCTGACGATGTGGAATACCATTACCTAAATGGGTTCTTATTAACATTTTCAAACATCTTTGCTTTCAAACATTAAAGAGTGACATTGTACTGCCGTATTTTGAAACGGAGATTGAATGTTGACAAACCCACTGTAATCTTCACAAACAATCCCTGCAAAATAAAAGACAATAAAAGAAAAAAAATTGACAACAGATCTGAAATATGCAAATGAAAAAGATAATTTGAGATGTTACTGCATGTAAAGAGAGGGATAAAAACTTACGGCTGCTTATGTTGGACCATGTGTGGAGTAGTGGTGATGGGAGTGATGTTTAGAATAGAGAAATAAGTTAAGAGTGAATAGAAATATGAGCCATTCCACTTGTATACAAAATGGGTTTGATTCTAAGAAATTTAAAAAACCCCATTTGGAAAGGGATGGTTTTGAAAAAAATTGAATATATAAAATCTATATGGTTTAAACTTGTTCAGAGGCAACTTACGAATAACACGGGTTGTCTCTTGAATGCCCTGCGATTATATCCTCAAGCTTTTCAAGACTTGAAAGATTCCAAATAAACTACCCTTGATCCATTTTCTCTTGAATTAGAATACTGAGTTAAAATAACAAAGAGATGTCATAAATAAAAGGACCTCCAATAGATATTAAAAGAAAAATGACATGGGTATAAATTATATATGGTAGTTCAGAATATGATAGCAAAATTGATAAAGCAACAATTAAAAGTCAAAGCAAATTCTATGTTACTCAATCGAAATGAGTATGATTATACCATAATATGAACCATTTAAATGAAAACTCAAGTAAACATTTAAAATATTGGTAAGAGAAAAATATAACGGAAGGTAAGAGAATCACACTGTTGGCCAAAATGCGGTTCAAAAAATTGGTAAGAGCAAAATATAACGGGCATTGAGTATTTTGTCAGAGCGATATATAAATACTATAGTTGTGATGAATATCGTTACCCCCCACCCAAGAGGGTATAACACCAAGTGGTTTTTAGCCGTAAAATTTTTTGTAGAATTAAATTTCAAAAAAATATTTTTTGGAATTTATTTAATTTTAGTATTTGAAAATGTTAGTTTCTATATATTTAAAATAAGGTTTTATGTTGAATTTAAATAGGGATTAAAATTTAGAATTTATGATTTTATATAAAAAAAACCTTAGGGGATTTTGGTTTGGCAGGCCGATCGAACCAGTTCGGCCCTGGGGGAGAACCGGTTCACGCCGACAGTGTGCGGGAGAGGGGCTTTTTTCTTTTAGAATTTGAATAAGAACCAACCTCTTCTCTTTTCCTATGGTAAAAAGGCACGGGTTTAGACCTTTTAAAATACATTTAATCCTTCTAAAAAAGCAGTATCCTGCCAAATCATTATCTCATCTCTTCTACAAAACCTAAGCGTCATTACAAACAAGTTTCAACCCAAGTTTTGAAGATCCAAATCAAATTTTTTCAATAACAACCAAGAACGAGTCTTTACTATAATCAGATTTTCAACCGTATAATCAGATTTTCAAGATGACTTATATACATGCATGAATACTTCTAATGTTCCCCTTAAGTGTTATATTTTTTTGATATTGCCTCAACTTTAATTAATCACGTTTTTTTTAAAATTTATTAGGAAGATTAATTAGGAAAAGTGAAAGTAATTACAACGTTATTTTTATTAAAATTAATATATGTAAAACCTTAGGGGATCTAGGTCTGGCACGCTGACTAAATTGGTTCGGTCCAGGGGGCGAACCGTATCGCGCTGACAATGTGAGACAAAGGAAATCTTTTCTTTTAGAATTTGAATAGGATTCAACCTATTCTCTTTTCCTATATTAAAAGAGAATTCGTAAACTATCACTTGTATGGAAATTGACAACTGTGTGGATTTTGGTAGAACTTGTTTAATTATATAATTAAACGGACGTTATTTGGATAATATTGTAATCGGAGAATTAATTGAATGAATTGTAGCTATACATTGAAAATATGTTTTATGAAAATGTTGTTTGTCGTAATATTTCGACACATGCTTGCTAGGTATGGGACTAGTAGGTAGGTGTCGTTGTTTTTAAAACTTTCTAGGTATGGGACTAGTGAGTGTAGGTTCATACGGTTGGGTATTTCTTGGGTGGGGGCTGAGGTAGTACGCCGTTTCGTTATTCCGTTAGCCTAGGTGCGAGACTAAGTAGTAATTACTGGTAGGCTTTCCTCCTAAGTGATAGGCTATGAAATACTTGTGGTTTTGGTGATCTCTATGCATGGGACTAGTAGGTAGGCGTCGTTGTTTCTAAAACTTTCTAGGTATGGGACTAGTGAGTGTAGGTTCATACGGTTGGGTATTTCTTGGGTGGGGGCTGAGGTAGTACGCCGTTCCGTTATTCCGTTAGCCTAGGTGTGAGACTAAGTAGTAATTACTGGTAGGTTTTCCTCCTAAGTGATAGGCTATGAAATACTTGTGGTTTTGGTGATCTCTATGCATGGGACTTGGAATGGTTTTAGGCAGGGTTACCCGAATAAAGGGCGGCACTAATAAAAAACTATGAGAACTTGATATTAAATTGATAATTAATGCCTAAGATAAATGACAAGTATTATAATGAATTTGTGTTGCGAATATGTGCAGGGCTAACAATTTGGCCAAACTAGTTATAGTGACGTGTGTGTGTGTTGGCATCATGAGTATGAGCAGGGCTAACAAAATTAGACAAACTGGCTATAGTGACGTTTTGTGAGTGGAACTTCACAGTATGTGCAGTGCTAATGAAATTGGACAAATTGTCTATAGTGAGGGGAATTATGTGTTGTGTAAAATTATGGGCTCGTCAAGAGTATGTGCAGGATTCGTAATAGGGTGAATTGGCAATACTGGCATCGCATTAATAGAATTGGTTACACGAATTCAATTAATAAATGTGAAATTATAATGAAATGTTGTAATAACATAATTGGACTTGAATAGTGGGGTGGTTGAAGCCTAAGTTAGGTCTCTTTAAGCTCAAAGTCTCAATCCATTATGGTGATTAAGTAGTTGAAGCCTAAGTTAGGTCTCTTTAAGCTTAACATTGATGGGGTTATAAGGAATAACACAGGTATTTCAGTCTCAGAAGGTATAATCAGAGATCATCAAGGCAACCTAATCCATTCTTTCTCTGCTTTTGAAGGTGTTAATACCAATAATAAAGCAGAATGTCTTGCCATTATTAGAGGATTAAAGTTGTGTGTTGATCTTAATATCAATAACATAATCTTAGAATATGATTCTGAATTTTTTATAAATATCCAATCTGGTAATATTCTTAAACCCCTCTAGAATCTTATTGAGATTATCAAGGAGATTCAAAGCCTAACTATGGAAGTCACTTTCATTAATTGCTTTAGAGATGCTAATTCAGTTGCGGACATTCTTTCCAATTATGGGATTTTATCTCAGTCTAATACCTTTTTCAATAAAGTTAAGGAGCTGCCTTTCTTAGCTAGAGGATGCTTTAATTTGGATAAACACAGCCTTCCTTTTATTAGATTTTCCTAGCCTTATGTTTTCATGTATTTCAAATTTTGTTTAGCTGTAGATTTCGCTCGTTCTTTGTAAATGCCACTTTGGTAGGGCTATACTACTATCATATAATAAAATTATAGGGTCTATCCCTATTATTTAAAAATAATAAAGAATAGTGGAGTGGATTAGTTATCTGGGTAGTTAGTGTTATGTTACTTTAATCGCATGTCTTATATCGCGTAATTTAAAAGATTTTATTGAGATATTTATCATGTGTAATACATATGTCGGTGTTTACGTATCCTAATTGGGAAGAGTAGCCAGTATTCATGCACCGGGCTCTAACCCATTACGATGACTAACATTTCAGGTATAGTTTATGGAGTAGCTGCATAAGATGGATTGGAGATTTGTAGAGTGCGACTGGAGATTTATCTTTATTGCTTTATTAATTTAGATTTTTTTTCATTCCATCATTTATTCATGAGATAGTTATTTATGTATTTTGGTGGGCCATCCGGGTCCACAATTATTTATGATTTACAGTCATAGATTTTAGTTAGATTATTTATCTTGAGTTTTAATCTATCATTTGAAATTGGATTTTACTTTGGAGTTAGCTTGGCGATGTATTTTATTGTATGAATGTATTTATTTGTCAGATTAAATTGGATTATATCTTATGAAAACAATATTTTTATTATCTCATATATCTGTTACATGCTGAGAATGATATTTTATGTTGGTCACCCGACGTAGAATAGGACTAATAGGTAGGCGTCGTTGTTGTTAAAACTTTCTAGGTATGAGACTAGTGAGTGTAAGTTCTTACGGTTGGGTATTTTTTGGGTCGGGGATAAGGTAGTAAGCTATTCCGTTATTTCGTTAGCCTAGGTGCGAGACTAAGTAGTAATAACTGGTAGGATTTTCTACCAAGTGATAGGCTATGAAATACTTGTGGTTTTTGTGAACTCTATGCATGGGACTTGGGATGGTTTTAGGTTGGGTTACCCAAATAAAGGGTGGGGCTCATCGAGAACTATGAGAACCTGATATTAAATTTATAATTAATGCCTAAGATAAAGAATGGGTATTATAATGAATTTCACCGCGAGTATGTGCAGGGCTAAGAACTTAGGCAAAAAAGCAATAGCGATGTGGGTGTGTGTTGGCGCCATGAGTATGTACAAGTCTAACACAATTGAACAAACTAGTTATAGTAACGTAATGTACGTGGAACCTCATAGTATGTGAAGTGCTAACGAAATTGGGCGAACTGGCTATAGTGAGGAGAACGTGTGTGGTGTAAAATTGGTGGTGCGCTAGGTTTATATGCAGGATTTGTAATAAGGTGAAATGTTTATACTGTTTTTGCATTAATAAATTTGGCTACATTTATTCAATTAATAATTGTGAATTTATAATGAAATGTTGTAATAACATATTTGGACTTGAATAGTGAGATGACTTCGTTATGTGGGTAGTTAGTGTTATGTTACTTTACTCGCATGTCTTATATCATGTAATTTAAAAGATTTTGTTATGATATTTATCATGTGTAATGCTTATGTCTGGGTTTATGGATACTAATTGTGAGGAGTAATTGGTATTCCTGCGGTGGACTCTGACCGTTGTATTGACTAACATTTCAAGTGTAGTTTCTAGAGTAGATGAATAAGATGGATTGGAGATTTATGGAGTGAAACTGGAGATTTATCTTTATTGCTTTATTAGTTTAGATTTTTTTCATTCCGTTGTTTATTCATGAGACAGTTATTTATGGATTTTGGTGAGACATTCGGTTCCACAATTGTTTATGGTTTTCAGTCACAGATTTTAGTTGGTTTATTTATCTTGATTTTTGATCTATCATTTGGAATTGGATTTTACTTTAGATTTAGCTTGGTGATGGATTTTATCATATGGATGCTTTTATTTATTGGATTAAATTGGATTATATCTTATGGAAACATTATTTTTATCGTTTCATATTTCTTTCACATGCTGAAAATGGTATTTATGTTTGACGTCCGACGTGGATTGGGAGCGATGGCTGACACCTCAAATGCCAAAATGTGCGGGGTGTCACAGAGGAAAAAAAACAAAAGATACTATTGTGATGAATAATAAATGTTCCGTTTATAATTGGGTCCATTAGTTAAACTAATATAGATATTAATAAGATGCCGCCGCGAGAGCATAAAGTTTCTTTGATATTATGCAGCTGCCACAATGCAAGCCCGACATTAGCACCCATGTAATAGTACCTATAATACTAAGGACATAGGAGGGAATCAATGATATACCCGTGACCACATCGATGATGCTTAAATTCATCCATTTTATGCTATGTCATGAGCTTTATGTTTTGGTAAATCCAGCTGGAACCTTGCCAAGTAAAATTTCAGAATTCCTAACCTAGTCGGAAGCAGAATCAGAGGCTATTAGTGTCTCGAGGTCATCATGTTCAAAGTATGAAGGAGGATGCCAATTAAATCATTATGGCCAATATTGTATAATAATATCAATCTTAAAATCATTATGGCCAATTCAATTCACGGCCGAAGTATGAAAGAGAACTGCTAATCTGCAGGAAAAAATATCAATCTTGAAATTTATAGTAAAGAAATGTATACTAAATCATAGGGATTAATTGAAAATAGTTTCAAGAATACCCATTGCCATTTTGTAAAGATTTAATATTCTGATCCAACACTGTAGGAATGTTAGTAGATATGTAAATGCAACACTGTTAGAAATTATTAACAACATGAGTATAAGCATAATAAAACTATATATGAAAAATAACTTGGCGGTTGAGTCCTATATTATCACCTACTCAAAAGTGGTGTCCAAATCACACATTAAAGAATTAGCCACTACCTGTAGAATTCCATATCAATTGAAAAGTCAAGGTGAATGAAAAAATCCATGTGAGAATAAGGAAAAGGAAATAATCAAACTGATGTGGATACTCATACCAAACATCATAATTGTGACAACCCGAATATAACTATGATAAATTATGTATAAATCATCATTAGCTTATGTCATATGGATAATATCTTATTAGTATTTATAATGTTAAGTCATTATATTTGGTCTAATCCTAGATTCATAAAGCATGAAATATCGAATTAGTTACAAATGTGAGATTTTGAAGTTTTCGGTAGGAATGTTCATGTTTAAGGCTAGTTTTGACCTTTATAACGTAATAATTGACTTGAGGTGAAAGCTATATATTTTTAGACAGTTGAGTTAGGGTTGTAACACAACAAACAGTGTGTTAAATGGAGGTTTGAGTAAGAAGTTATACCAAAACTACGAAACAAGGGCAAAATCGTCCATCCGTTAAGTGGTATTTTGTCTTATTATGGCAACAAATTTGTTTTCATTGGTTGGGAAGGGTGGTGGATTTGGGCGACTTCAAACCCTTAGAATTACCTACTTATTCATCCAAATTCATCCATAATATATTTGAATCTTAAAGAAAGAGAATTAGGAAGTTAGGAAGAAAAAGTGAAGAGAAAATTGGAGAACAATCCGTAGAAATTACGTAAAAGTCCCAAAGGTAATCCTAACTAAAAATCTTGTTATTTTTATTATATATTGTTTTATATGATAGAAATCATCATTTTTTTACTAAAATTTCAGCCCTTGATATATGTGTGTGGTTAGATGAAAGTTTAAGTTAAGTTGAATGTACAAAACCCTAAAATTGCTTTGTTTAGAAACTTTGTTTATTCAAACTTCCATATATTTTTTTATACTTATTGGAATTGATTTATTCCAATTGGAGATTATCCTAGACATATATATTTATGAAATATCCGAAAATCATATGAAAATACCAAGAAATGAGTCTTTGGTGAGAGTTTGAAGTTCGGGTATGAAATCTGCCCCAAGGGTGAAAATATGCATACCATATGTTTGATGTCTTACTTGACATAGCAACTGAACTCTGAAAATTATGAAATTTTAATCTTGTATTATTAAATATGTTTTCTGAAGTTGGATGAAATATAATAGAAAGTTATGATGTATAAAAATTATGAAAATTCTTGAAATTTGATTGAACAATAGAGGAGCCTATAGGGCAGATTTGCGAGGTAGTAAAGCAATGGGCCTATCTCGCTCTAGGAAACTTGAAATATCACATCGTCTTTTGTATTGGAATCCTAATATGATAAGGATTGAATTACCAAGAATAAATGAATGTATATTTGGTCTATGATTTGGATATGTTAAATATATTAACATGGATTTGGATGGAACTTCACTTGTGATAAATGATTTGAATGGAATCATGTGATGCTTATGGATTAAATTATGTTTAAATCATTCTTTAGATTATTAATATTCTTATGATGATACTAATATTGTAATAATGATAGGAAGGGAAGAAGAGCTGATTGAATAAGTACCGGATAAAGGCAAGGGAAAAGCCAATTAAACTATCAAAGTGAGTGTACTTATGATTGTTTCATATATACAGAGATATGAATATAGCTCTAAGAGCATGATTTATTTGAATACTTCGGGATTCAGGATTTTTTTGGATATTCAAATATCCAGGTTTGTTTGGGTCTTATAATCTAGGATTTTTTATTGTCAATAGGTAGAATTATTTGGGTCTTATGATCAAGGATTTGTTATTGCCAATGGGCAGAATTATTTGGGTCTTATGTTCCAGGATTTGTTATTGCCAATGTGCAGAATTATTTGGGTCTTATGATCCAGGATTTTTTATTGCCAATGGGCAGAATTATTTGGATCTTATGATCCAAGATTTGTTATTGCCAATGGGCGTGATTATTTGGATCTTATGATCCAAGATTTTTTATTGCCAGTGAGCAGGATTGTTCAGAGTTTATATCCACGTATTCGATATAGAACTGTCATTCCATTGCAGGGAAGGAGGACCTCACTAAGATTAATGCTTACAGTTTATATTTTAACAATTTTAGGTTTGTACGATACGAGCTAGGATACTATATGACCAGTAACTTTGAGAGTTGCATCGTTAGAAGAGCCGAGGTTTAAATATGGAGAGTTTATTATTGGCACATTGAAGATTTTAATATACTCACACATTGTATATATTGAGTTAGCGTGGATTGAGTTGATCATAGTTAATCATAGTATTGTATAATCTCTAATTATAACTTTGATGTTGACTTCGTTATGGCACAAGAACAATATTATATTCATTATGCAGAAAAATATTGATAAATGAATTAAATTTTCAATGGGCTCCATATTATGATCCAATTATTGTAATAGCAAATGATTGGTATGGATATTGGGTCTGGGGTGTGACAATTAGTGGTATCAGAGCGTGGTTATTAATTCTGGACGTGTGTGACGGTTAGATGGCAGTATTGAGTTGATTTGATATTTATGAATTATTTATGTACTAACCAATAGTTTAGTATTATAAACTGTCTATATTGGTTGTTAGAACTTTGTTGTATTACAGATAATTTCAGATGGAACCTAGGAATAGACAACATAGAGAAGAGGGAGTGGTTTCTCGTACAGAGAATACTGAAGTAGAGCAAAGTGTTGCTGGAAGGGCTAGAGAGCAATAGCAGCCTACAGAGATGCAAATAATGGCACAGGAAATGATGATGATGGCAGAGCAACAACAAAGAAATATGGCGCAAATGGAAAACTAACAGGCTAGATATGTAGAATTAAAGACTGTGGCCAGGATTGAGAAAGAAGTAAGGAAGGAAATGAAAGATTCCATGCATGAGACGTTTTTGAAGTTGAATCCTCCAGCATATTCAGGGTCAGTTGAACCTACAGAAGTTGAGATGTGGGTTAGGGATCTAGAGACCATCTTTGAAGTTATGAAAGTTCCTAATAACCAGAAAGTGAATCTAGCTATGTTTAAGTGAAAGGAGAGGCCAAATATTGGTGGGAAGCCAGCAACCATTTGGTGCCCAGGATGGAAGGTACTGATGTTATTACTTGGAATAAATTTATTAAATCTTTGTACGTTAAGTATTTCCCTAAAGTTTGTAGGAGGGAGAAGGTGAGGAAATTTATAAATTTGACCTAAGGGAAAATGTCTGTGAGGGAGTATGATGCTAAATTTACTGCTTTGTCTAGATTTGCTACTAAGTATGTGCAGGATGAAGAAGATAAATTTAGTAAGTTTCAAGATGGACTGATTTGTTCTATTCAAAATAGAGTGGCCACTTATGAGTTAGAAGATTATGCTTCTCCGGTAAATAAAGCCACAATTGCAGAAAGGCAAATGAACCAAGGGGTGGCGAGTAGAGAGAGTTTTAAGAAAAATAGATTCGATTTATCTCAGTCTAAGGGAGGTGAGGGTGGAAGTGTTAAGATGAACCTAAAAAATTTCAGAGAGGTGGTGGATATAGTGGTAGAGGTCAGGGGAGATTTGGAAGAGATACTAGGGGTGGAGAATCTTCTAGTCTGTTTAGGAGGTCAGGAAGAGATGAGGTACCGGCGAGAGTTGTTACATGTTTCTTTTGTAAAGAGGAGGGGAATTATAAATTCGAGTGTCCTAAGCTTAAAGGAGTGGAATGCTACCATTGTCATCAAGTGGGGCATGTTAAGAAGAATTGTCCGCAGTTGGAAGAGACTCCAGCAGCACCTAGTGAAGCAGCAAGCACAGTGTTACCTCCAGGCAAAAGTGTGGGTAGAGGACAAGATAGTGGTTCCAGGCCAGGCGGACGAGTCTTTACGATGAAAGAGGCTCATATTACCCCGGATGTGGTGACATGTACACTTTCTATTACTGATAGAAGTGCTTATGTTTTGATTGATCCTAGTTACACGCATTCTTTTGTGTCCTATGCTTTTACTGTATACCTGAATAGACCATGTACTCGTTTAGATGTGGGCTTGGGTATTTATATGCCTATGGGGGATATGGTTGTAGCCGAATATATTTTTCGTGATTGTGTTTTGACTGTGGCGATTAGAGATACAGTTATAGATTTACTTCCATTGGATATTTATGATTTTGATATAATTCTGGGAATGGATTTATTATCTAAATATCATGCATTTATGGATTGTTTCTGTAAAGAAGTTGTTTTTAATATGCCTGGCAAGCCTGAATTTAAATTTATGGGGGAAAGGAAAATTGTTCCCAGTTGCATCATTTCCGCTATTCAGACGAGGAAATTATTGAGTAAGGGTTGTGAGGGTTTTATTGCATATGTTCTTAACACTAGGAAGGGGGCTTTACAGTTAGTTGATGTTCCAATTGTACGGGATTTTCCAGAAGTGTTTCCTAGTGAGTTACCTGGGTTACCTCCAGAAAGAGAGGTTGAATTTAGTATTGAATTAGCACCGGGGACAAACCCTATTTCTATGGCAACATATAGAATGGCACCTATTGAATTGAAAGAACTTAAGATTTAGTTGCAGGATTTACTTGATAGGGGGTTTATACAACCTAGTGTATCTCCATAGGGTGCACCAATTTTATTTGTGAAAAAGAAAGATGGTATTATACATTTGTGTAGTGATTATAGGCAACTGAATAAAGCTACAACTAAGAACAAGTACCCTTTACCTCGTATAAATGATTTGTTTATCAGTTACAGGGTGCTAAAGTACTTTCAAAGATAGACTTGCGATCAGGGTATCATCAGTTGAGGGTGAAGGAGAGTGATATTTCTAAAACTGCTTTTCACACTCGGTATGGCCATTTTGAGTTTTTAGTGATGCCTTTTGGGGTGACTAATGCTCCAGCTGTATTTATGGATCTTATGAACCGGGTACTGCATCCTTTTGTTGATTCATTTGTGATAGTTTTTATTGATGATATTCTGATTTATTCACGTGATATGATTGAATATGAAAAGCATCTCAGAACTATTTTGAATGTGTTGAAAGATAAGAAATTGTATGCTAAGTTTAGCAAATGTGAATTTTAGCTATCAAAAGTTGTATTTTTAGGCCATGTTATTTCTGGAGATAGTGTATGTGTTGATCCCAAGAAGGTAGAAGCTATTATAAATTGGGAGAGGCCCAGTAATGTGACTGAGGTGAGGAGTTTTCTGGGTTTAGCTGGGTATTATAGAAGGTTTATTAAAGGATTTTCTTCAATTGCCTTGCCAATGACTAAATTGACCCGAAAAGATATTAAGTTTGAATGGAATTCTGATTGTGAAAATAGTTTTGAAGAATTGAAGAAGAGGTTGGTAATTGCACCTGTTCTTACTATTCCACATAGTGGAGATGGATTTGCTATTTATACTGATGCTTCACATCAGGGGTTGGGTTGTGTATTTTTACAGCATGGTAAAGGTGTTGCTTATGCTTCTAGGCAGTTGCGTACACATGAACGTAATTATCCTACACATGATTTGGAACTTGCTACTATTGTGTTTACTTTGAAATTATGGCATTATTATCTATATGGTGAGGTATGTGAAATTTTTACTGACCATCAAAGCCTTAAGTATTTATTTACTCAGAAGGAGTTGAATTTGAGACAGAGGCGGTGGATGGAGTTAATTAAAGACTATAATTATACAATTCACTACCACCCAGGGAAGGCAAATATAGTTGCAGATGCTCTGAGTAGAAAGGATTCGGGCAGGTTATCTTGTATTCGGTGTACTAGAGTTGCCCATATCATGGAGTTAAGATTGATGGGAGTAGAATTGAAGATAGAAGATGGGGACAGGTTCTTTGCTCATGTAAGCGTGAGGCCTTTGTTAGCTACCCGTATTCGTGATTTGCAAAGTCAAGCTCCTTTTCTTGAGAAAAAATGGCAAGATGTCCGAGATGGTAAGTCTGAAGATTTTTGTATTGTGAATGATGGCACTTTATTGTATAAGCAATATTTATGTGTGCGGATTAAAAGAGGAAATTTTAGATGAGGCTCATAATTCCATTTATACTATGCATCCTAGTAGTACTAAAATGTATAGGGATTTAAAGGATCATTATTGGTGGAATAATATGAAGAGGGAAATAGCTAATTTTATTGCTAGGTGCCTCATATGTCAGCAAGTGAAAGTGGAGCATCAGAAACCTACTAGTTTGCTTCAACAATTGCCAATACCGAAATGGAAATGGGATCATGTAACGATGAATTTTGTGGTTGGGCTTCCTCGATCTCAAAAGGGGTCAAATTCGATTTGGGTAGTAGTGGACAAATTGACCAAGTCCGCTCATTTTCCAGCAGCCAAGACTACGTATACAGTTGATAGGTATGCTAAATTGTATGTTGATGAGATTATTCGATTGAATGGAGCACTTGTATCTATTATTTCAGATAGAGACCCTACTTTTACATCCAGATTTTGGGATAGCTTGTAGTATGCTATGGGTACTAACTTAAAGTTTAGTACGACTTTTCATCCTCAGACAGATGGGCAGTCTGAAAGGATAATATAGATTTTAGAATATATGCTTAGAGCTTGTGTGCTTGATTTCAAAGGTAATTGGGATGAATATTTGCCTTTGATAGAATTTTCATATAACAATAGTTTTCAATCTACTATTGGTATGGCGCCATATGAAGAGTTGTATGGAAGACGGTGTCGTACCCCCTTATGTTGGGGTGAAGTTAGTGAAAGGAAGATAGAGGGTCCAAAATTGATTGAAGTCACCACTGAAAAAGTGAAGATTATTCAAGATAGAATGAGAACGGCTCAAAGAAGACATAAAAGTTATGCCGATAAGGGACGAAAATATTTAGAATTTCAGAAGGGGGATTACGTATTTCTTCGGATATCTCCATGGAAAGGAGTTATGAGGTTTGGAAAGAAAGGTAAATTAAGTCCACGCTGCATTGGACTGTGACACTCCGACTAATTAAATACCGGGTAGCTACTCCTTTATTAAATTAATTCAAAATGCCAAGTTGGTTCAGTTAATAGCATCACTGTCGAAAACATTTAATGATTACTAACCACCTAGTATTTAAAAAGTAAGTTGTCAAATTTTAAATTAAATCTGATAACATGCAATAAAAGAATTATGAAAGAGTAACGTGACCATTCACCATAAAGAAGCAATAGAATCACCAACAAATAATAATAAGTCTGGAGGAAATACTCCTCACAACAATCCCACAACTGAAATAATAAAACAAGTATGAATCCTGAATTAATTACAATCCACAACCTGAATAACTGAAATATAAAATATCTCTAAATAGAAATGGGCGACATGCCCTACAAATGATGGAACTGAATATGGAGTCAAAACCAAAGGAAGCGTCTACTAGCAAGGCCCTGTAACTTCCGCAACTGCTACAGCTCGTCACCTGAATGGAAATCCTATGCGTGGTGTCCTTGTGGCTGGGCACCTAAAAGGTTTTTACAAAAATAGATTTGAAAGTAAACGGGTCAGATCCCGAAAGTGGAGAGTATTTTAAAAATAGCAAGTGCTTTAATAACATTAAAACAATGAATGCAAAATTCATGTTAGGACGTGCACTCACATGAAATACTCACCTCTCGACTAATTGTGCACTCCTAACGTACCGTACCCATCTAAGTGACATTCATATCTAACTAAACCGTCATAAGTTCTACCCCTTTCTACTCGATTCCCATTATACATTCTAACGTCATCAATTAAATAGAGGCTTTACACAAACTCGGATTCTCAATTATTAGCAATACAATTCATTACAGGTTATCCCTTTTTATTTTCTCAAAGGGTTACCATAATTATACCAACATGAAAGTTCTCATTATTTAAGCGTATATTATTCACGTCATGAATATACAATAAGAACCTGAGACTAAGCTGCGGTGCACACATACTCTGCTATCCATCCCGTTACATCACGTACATAAGGATCACGCATTCCGAATCTCTCAGGAATCGTTCTCAGATAACAACAATCACAAACAATGGAGGCGAACACAGTCACATCACATGGGTCACGCACATACCTACGCTCCCACGATCAGCTGTCTTATTAACTTCCCAATAAGTCCTTCTCTGACCTATGTTCTCGAGGTACCAATATAAATCCGGGCACACAAAGATTAGATGGCCCTAAGCGAACGTAAACCTCCCGTGATAGCAAGTATGGTAGGTATGTCATACACATAAAATCATATACATATACTAAGCATGCACACATCCTAGTAATTATCATAATTTGTTAGTGGTATACTTATCATTTTGATACCAACTTATAATGTTACGTAATTCACATATCCCCGGTTAATATTATCATTTAAATCGTCAATTATTCTCACATCGTAATTAGTCACTCACGTCCAAATCCACAATTTTCATTTGGTTCAAATCACACTTCTATGTTTTACTCCTCAATATATCCCAAATATCCCAACTATATTAATTAGTCATCAAGGGAATGTTATCTCTACAATTAAACCAGGTTACGGGACATTAGAAATTAAATCAGGCCAAAAAGGCCAATCTGTCAACTCGTTAGAAGTCTCGTTCGAACGAGGTCGTTCGAACGAGAGTTCGTTCGAACGAAAGGGGAATCTAACGATATCTCGTTCGAACGAAAGGCATCGAACGAACATCCAACTCGTTAGAAGGCAAACTGTCAGCTCGTTAGAAGCTCGTTCGAACGAGCTCGTTCGAACGACCTGGGCAGGTCTTCTAACGAGGTGACAGTTTCGAGCCCAGAATTTTCCTATCTCGTTTTTCTCAATTTTCTTCACCTCTATTCTCATCTAAAAGTCGCCCCAACAGTATTATAAGGTTTCTAATCATCACTAAACTTTCATAGGTTATAACACAACATTTATATAGGGCCAAATCTTCCTATACATCATCTAATTATCAAATCTCCCAAAGTTTTTCCCCAAATCTTATGAGTGAGAACCCTAGAATATAAAATCATAAATTTCCATAAATAAATCCGTTTTTTTTGTAACATAAAGAGTAGTAATTCTTTTAGTTCAATCACCCAATAACAATTCTACATGCAAACCTATATCAAACTCTGAATTTATAACTCCAATCTCATGGGTTTTTATAAATCTTCCAATACAATGCGATTATATAATTTTCTAATCATGGAAGAAACATTCGCTTGAAATTAACGTAATTAAACCACTTGCCTTAGATAGTTCTCTGAATTTGGTGTTGGTGAATGGGTTGATTCTCCCCTTTCCCTATGGATTTCCTCCCAAGGTTGAAGATGGTGGTTTTCTCTTTGGGAACCTCTTCTAACTTCTCTCCCACTTCTTCCTATAACTCCCGTAGCCCTCAAATTAGTTAAGTGTTGGTAATGGCCTAGTGGGTTACAAAATAACCTAATATTAAGTCCCAAAATTCGTTGGTTATTACTCCCAAAATTTCAAAATTACCAAAATACCCTTTTAAGTTGCCGGTATGGCCCGAAAATTCCCCGGGACCCAAACTAAACCCCCCGCTAGTGTTTTCTGACTATTTCAACCCTTCCGAACACGTTGGCACACTCAAAATAACCATACGGTTGATAAAACTAAAATTCCCTTTTTAATTCACATAATTACTTTTTCGACGCGACTGACACGTGGGTCCCAACTAAATTTCTAAATTGTCGTATTTCAGTCTCGCGACAATTTCAATATATTCAGTATTCATTATAATCAAATAATACCCATTATAATCAAATACCAACTCACATCTCGTTAGTATTTTATCCAGATTAATTTTCAATAATTTTCAATTAATACCCATTTAATTCAATTAATCCCATAAACAAATATCACAAAAATACGGGGTATTACATACTTCCCCCCTAATAACAGAATTTCGTCCCGAAATTCGGAACTAGAAAGTACCTGGTAAAAACAACTCTGGATAACGTTCGCGCATCTCATCCTCGCGCTCCCATGTGGACTCCTCGACATTATGATGTCGCCACTGAATACGTACCAATGGAACTATCTTTGACCGTAGTTTCCGCTCACTTCGGTCCAAAATAGCAACCGACCCCTCCTCGTAGGAGCTATCAGGCTGGAGATCGATGTCCTCCAAAGCAATGTGAGAATGAGCCAAATTGTCCCTAAGATATTTCCTTAGCGAGGAAATATGAAACACATCATGAATCCTATGCAAATGTTACGGTAACCCAAGTCTATATGCAACGGACCCAATTCGTTCAATGATAGGAAATGGTCCCACGTATCTCGGTACCAACTTCCCCTTCTTCCCAAATCGCATAATCCCCTTCATAGGAGATACTCTGAGTAAAACCTGGTTCCCCACTTGGAACTCCCTGAAGAACCTCTTTGCATCAGCATAGCTCTTCTGCCGATCTTGAGCTACCCGAATACGATTCCGTATCAATTCTATCCTCGCCGAAGTATCCTGAATCACTTCCGGACCAAGTAGTTTGTTGTCCCCCACCTCCAACCAACATGCTGGGGAACGACAAGGTCTACCGTACAATGCCTCAAATGGATCCATGCCAATGGTGAACTGGTAGGAGTTGTTGTAAGCAAACTCCACCAGTGGAAGATACTGCTCCCATCCACCCCCGAAATCAATGATGCACATACGCAATATGTCCTCCAACATCTGATTTGTACGCTCGGTTTGCCCATCGGTCTGCAGATGATTAGCCGTACTCAACCGCAATTCCGTGCCCATGGCCTCCTAAAAACTCTCCCAAAACCGTGAAACAAATATCTTGTCTCTGTCAGACACGATATTTAGGGGCACACCGTGAAGTCTCACTATTTCTGCAATAAAGAGCTGGGCACACTGTCCCGTAGTGTAGTCTGTCCTTACGGGTAGAAAATGAGCAACTTTGGTCAACCTGTCCACAATTACCCAAATGGAGTCGTGACCCCTCTGTGACGTAGGTAACCCCGTGATAAAGTCCATGGAGATGCTCTCCCACATCCACATTGGGACCTCTAATGGCTGTAGAAGTCCTGCCGGTCTCTGATGATCCACTTTTACGAGCTGACAAGTGGCGCATTTAGAAACAAACACAGAAATATCTCTCTTCATCCCGCTCCACCAATACTGACGTCTCATGTCTTGGTACATTTTGTCCCCACCGAGATGTACCGCAAACCGTGAGCCGTGCGACTCTGCCATTACTTCGTGTCGCAATTCCTCCCCTTCCGGAACTACCAGTCTCCTATTAAAGCGTAATCCCCCGTCTGAGCTAACGGTATAGGACTCGTCTCCCTCTGCTAGTAATCGAACTATCTGCTCCTGACAGAACGAGTCATTTGCCTGTGCCTTTACCACCTTCGTGACAATCTGCGGTGTAACAGTCATCACAGACATGAACGATCGGGCCACTGCATCCTGGTGTCCCAAATCTTTCCACTTTGCCTTCCACACCCCTGTCACCTCATCTAATGGTCTACGGATCAACGCGTCTTCTACCACGTTAGCCTTCCCCGGGTGATATTGGATATCAAACTGATAATCCTTCACAAAATCAAGCCACCTTCGCTGCCGCATATTCAACTCCTTCTGCGTGAATAGGTACTGTAGGGACTTGTGGTCTGTGAACAATCGAAACTTCTCCCCCAAAAGGTAATGTATCCAAATCCGAAGGGCAAATACAACTGCCGCTAACTCCAAATCATGAGTGGGGTAATTCTTCTCGTGAGGCTTAAGCTTACGGGAAGCATAAGCTATGGCCTAACTCTCCTGCTGTAATACACCTCCAAGTCCTTGTAAGGACGCATCGGTGTAAACTAGATACTCAACTCCCGGTCTCGGCAATGCTAACACAGGTGCTGAGGTCAACTTGTCCTTCAACTCATCAAATGCCAACTGATAGGCATCACTCCAAATAAATGGCACACCCTTACGAGTCAGATGTGTCAAAGGGCCCGCTATCTTTGAGAAACCCCGAATGAACCTCCTATAGTATCCTGCTAGGCCCAAGAAACTACGGATCTCAGTCGGTGTCGTGGGCTGTCCCCACTCCCTCACCGCGGATACCTTACCCGGATCAACAGATATCCCTCGGTCGGAAATAATATTCCCCAAAAACTGAACCTCCTTCAGCCAAAACCCACACTTCTCATACTTTGCATACAGCTCGTTCTGACATAGCGTCTGTAAAACCTGCCTCAAATGATCGGCGTGCTCCTCCTCTGTCTGGGAGTAAACCAGAATATCATCAATGAAGACAATGACGAACTGATCTAGGAACTCTCTGAACACCCTATTCATCAAGTCCATAAACACGGCTGGAGCATTGGTCAAACCAAAAGGCATAACCCGAAACTCATAGGAACCATATCTCGTTAAGAAAGAAGTCTTCGAGACGTCCTCCTCCCTGATACGCAACTGATGGTATCCCGATCGCAAATCAATCTTTGAGAAGAAAGAAGCTCCCCTCAGCTGGTCGAATAAGTCATCGATTCGGGGCAACGGATACTTATTCCGTATCGTGACCTTATTTAACTTCCGGTAATCTACACACAACCTCAACGATCCATCCCTCTTCTTTACGAACAACACAGGGGCACCCCACGACGAAGTACTCCTCCGTATAAACCCCTGACTCAACAACTGCTCAATCTGATCCCGTAACTCTCTCATCTCAGCTGGAGCCATACGGTAAGGTGCGCGGGCAATAGGCCGAGTGCCCGGCGTCAAATCGATCACAAAATATATCTCTCTACTCGAAGGTAATCCAGGTATATCCTGAAATACATCGGCAAACTCTCGAATAATCGGAATCGAATCAAGTGGTATCACCACTTCTTTAGAGGTCTCCTCCTCTATATAGTACAAGTGGGTGGACGATCCTCCCTCAGGACGAGGCATCGCCACTAAAAACATCTCATGCCCGGGAAAGGCAAAGATAATACTCCTACTAAAACAGTCAATCATGGCTCGGTACGCTACTAGCCAATCCATACCAATAATGGCATCATACTCGGTCATCTCTAACACTAACATATTCGCGGGTAGAGTAAACCTCCCGATCTCTATACCCACGCCTCTACATACAAGGTAAATCACGGAATCCCTACTCAACAGCGAATCTACACAAGTAACCGTACTCTCGACGGTGTCTAATAACCCAATGGTGCGTGCAAATCTCATAGCAACAAAATAGTGTGTGGCCCCCGTGTCAAACAAAATATGCCCCATAGTCCCCTGAATAGAGAACATACCCTCAATGGCTGGTGGATCCTGTGGGGCTGCGGCCTGCTGAAGCTGATATACTCTCCCATACTACAGTTGTCCCTGCTGAACTGGGACCGCTGGAATGGGTGGTAATGCTGCCATTTGTGGTGGTGCTGGGAGGGCGGCAGGAAACATAGGCCTCTGCGGCTCCTGTCGGGCACCCTGCTGCTGCTGCGGGGCCCTTCCCCTATCAGGACAATCCTGGCATTTATGGCCAGTCTTTCCACAAACATAACACTTCCCCGGGAAGTTTCCCCCCCGATGTCCCTCCTGCCCTCGGCCCTGGTGGCCGTGTCCATTCCTCCCCTGGCCCTGCTGAAACTACTGTAGGCCGTTCTGACCCTGCTGGCCCTGATGGTCGTTCGGACCCTGATGGCCCTGCCTAAAACCTCCCTGTCCGTGCCTGAAATTCCCCGATCTGTACCTCTTATAATCCCCCTGCTGGGAACCCTGGTCACCCTCCCTCTGTCCCTGAACAGATTGTACCCCACTGGCACTTTTTCCCCCAGTCCTGCCCTGATGGCTGGACTCTCCTGATCTCTTGCTCTCAGACATGTGAAAGTGGTGATCCTGGAAGTGTAACAGTGCAACGTTAACCACATCAGAATAAGTGGCCAACGAGAGGTTCCCCAACAAATGCTGACGGATCCTCCATGTCAATCCATCGGTAAACTTCTGAATCTTCTTCTCTTCTGTTGGTATCTCATCCGGGACAATATTCTGCAAATTTGTGAATTCGGCCTCATACTCGGCCACAGTCTACCCTCCTGCCTGAGATTCATTAGCTTCCTCCTCATTTCCGTGTGAACGGCTGACGAAAAATACTTGCGGTCGAACTGCACCCAAAACTCCTGTATCGTGAGAGTATCTCTCTCCTCCACGGTGGTAATAGACTCCCACCACTGCAGTGCAGATCCCACTAGCTTGAAAGTAGCTAGTACCTGCTTCTGAACATCGGTAAACTCATACATCCTCAAGTGTCTCTGAATGTCTTTCCTCCACTGACTTGAAACCACAACATCAGAGCTACCTGCGAACTCCGGCGGGTGCGCTTTCTGAAAAGCATCCCGTACACGTTCCCAAGCAGACGGGAATGCATGTGCCTGAACTGGCGCGGCTACTGGCGCCTGAGGTGGTGCCTGCTGTACAACGGCAAGAGCGGCGTTTACCGCTTGGGCTACAATGGCTGCAACCTCAGCGACCTTCATGGTGCCCTGTACTGGTGCTGGCTGGGGCTCTGGTTGTGCATTCCTAGGAACCCGTGGTGCACGTCGTGGAGGCATCTGAAATAAGAGTAAAGTCTATAAGTTCGCAGTTATAAACTTAAAATATCTGAAGAGCGAAGCATACATAAAGGAATACAACAGTCCTAAAATATAGGGCTCTACATCAAAGAAAGCTCAACGGAAACATAATAAGCCGTACAAATCCTAAAGGACGCTAGAACCTGATGCTCTGATACCACCTGCGACACCCCGACTAATTAAATACCGGGTAGCTACTCCTTTATTAAATTAATTCAAAATGCCAAGTTGGTTCAGTTAATAGCATCACTGTCGAAAACATTTAATGATTACTAACCACCTAGTATTTAAAAAGTAAGTTTTCAAATTTTAAATTAAATCTGATAACATGCAATAAAAGAATTATGAAAGAGTAACGTGACCATTCACCATAAAGAAGCAATAGAATCACCAACAAATAATAATAAGTCTGGAGGAAATACTCCTCACAACAATCCCACAACTGAAATAATAAAACAAGTATGAATCCTGAATTAATTACAATCCACAACCTGAATAACTGAAATATAAAATATCTCTAAATAGAAATGGGCGACATGCCCTACAAATGATGGAACTGAATATGGAGTCAAAACCAAAGGAAACGTCTACTAGCAAGGCCCTGTAACTTCCGCAACAGCTACAGCTCGTCACCTGAATGGAAATCCTATGCGTGGTGTCCTTGTGGCTGGGCACCTAAAAGGTTTTTACAAAAATAGATTTGAAAGTAAACGGGTCAGATCCCGAAAGTGGAGAGTATTTTAAAAATAGCAAGTGCTTTAATAACATTAAAACAATGAATGCAAAATACATGTTAGGACGTGCACTCACATGAAATACTCACCTCTCGACTAATTGTGCACTCCTAACGTACCGTACCCATCTAAGTGACATTCATATCTAACTAAACCGTCATAAGTTCTACCCCTTTCTACTCGATTCCCATTATACTGTAACACCCCGCCCGCTCGGGGAGAGCTAACGGAGCGCTAATGCGATAAAATAAATCCAAATCCACAAGTGACAAGGTATAGAGCATCTAAGTCCCATAACAACAAAAGAGAAACTACAAATCTCAATCTCTTCAAATACAACAAGTCTCTCGAATTAAATTTACAACTATCTAACTCGAATAATAATAAAAATCTCCAAAGCTCTATACATCAAAATAATACAAATCTTTCCCAAACAATCCTCGCTAAAATCAATCTCCATAGCGCCCCAAAATCCACGCTAAACTGCCACTAAAAGAAAATATAGGGAAGTACACAATACGACAAGAAAGATGCTCAACGAATATATGTTAGAGATGAATAAAACGTAACAACACGAGTACGAATATTCAAATCAAAATGCAAATCTCAAAAGCATTTCATCATTATAATTTCGCAACAACACTTTAACCGGGTCACCAGGCCTCACCACATCCGTATATGCTTTATCAAGCCATAGACCGGGAAACAGGAATTTTGGCGGGTGCCCAACATCCATGCCATATTAAAATCTAATGACAACGTGCTCATCAACAATATAATGATACCACATGAATAAAAATAATTTCAACAATTATTTTTCTAGATTTCTAAGAATTTAACAATTCAAATGTGAGTTGAATTAAACATGAAATCAACGGAATAACTCTCAAGAGATTTAAAGAGAATATTGTGTAAAACCCCATACCTCAATATCATCACATGAATCGTCATATAAAATCATCCTCAAAATATGATCGCACCATCACGTTCCTCTCGCGAAAATAATCAATTCATGTTCTAGCGCCAACACAAGATAACCCCAAATAGGCCTATTTTAAAAATCCCGAAAAATAAGCTCCAAAACTTATTGGAATCTCTGATTCGACTTCATATTTGGATTCTACACGAAAAATTGAGTCAGGTGTGTGTTTTGAGTTTTTCTCAAATCTCATCCGAATGCACTCAAAAAGAAGATCTAAACATTTCAAATTGGGTTTTCTCCTTCCACTCGTTTTTGCCTCTTTGGATTTCGTTTTTTGCCTCTCTTTTTCATCTCCCTTTCCTTATAATCACCCATAATATTCCTTATATAGTATCTCTCTCAAACCCTAGCTTGGTCCCTAAGCTAACCTATATTACTATATTGCCCTTCAATTCAAAATTGTCAACTTTACATAATTAAACCATTACAAAATTTCCAAAAATAATTTAAATTTGAATTTAAATATTCGATTCATTTCAAATAAAAATAAATATAATAACAATATCCCAATTATTAAAATTATATACCATATTCATAAATAAATCCCTTAAAATTACGGGGTATTACATACTTCCCCCCTTGAAAAGGAATGTCGTCCTCGAAATTCGACGAAATCTAATACTCAAAAAATGCTACTTGATTCTATTTCCTAAAATCACACACAAAAGTCTTCAAATTAATTCTAAATATCCTCACCACGACACTTAACATATTCTCAAAAAATTTCTATCTCCAAAGAAAATATGTCTAACTCGCATGTTAGACCCAATACCCAAGACCCAAGGGTTGTCATATACCTAAGCGCCCCAAAATCTTCCAAAAAATATTCTTCCCAAAATAATCCAGGCTAAAATCATCCCAATTAGTCCATAGCGCCCCAAAATCCACGCTAACTTGCCACTAAAAGAAAATATGGGGAAGTACACAATACGACAAGAAAGATGCTCAACGAATATATGTTAGCGATGAATAAAACGTAACAACACGAGTACGAATATTCAAATCAAAATGCAAATCTCAATAGCATTTCATCATTATAATTTCGCAACAACACTTTAACCGGGTCACCAGGCCTCACCACATCCGTATATGCTTTATCAAGCCATAGCCCGGGAAACAGGAATTTTGGCGGGTGCCCAACATCCGTGCCATATTAAAATCTCATGACAGCGTGCTCATCAACAATATAATTATACCACATGAATAAAAATAATTTCAACAATTATTTTTCTAGATTTCTAAGAATTTAACAATTCAAATGTGAGTTGAATTAAACATGAAATCAACGGAATAACTCTCAAGAGATTTAAATAGCATATTGTGTAAAACCCCATACCTCAAAATCATCGCATGAATCTTCATATAAAAATCATCCTCAAAATATGATCGCACCATCACGTTCCTCTCGCGAAAATAATCAATTCATGTTCTAGCGCCAACACAAGATAACCCCAAATAGGCCTATTTTAAAAATCCCGAAAAATAAGCTCCAAAACTTATTGGAATCGTTGATCCGACTTCAAATTTGGATTCTACACGAAAAATTGAGTCAGGTATGTGTTTTGAGTTTTTCTCAAATCTCATCCGAATGCACTCAAAAAGAAGATCTAAACATTTCAAATTGGGTTTTCTCCTTCCACTCGTTTTTGCCTCTTTGTATTTCGTTTTTTTCCTCTCTTTTTCATCTCCCTTTCCTTATAATCACCCATAATATTCCTTATATAGTATCTCTCTCAAACCCTAGCTTGGTCCCCAAGCTAACCTATATTACTATATTGCCCTTCAATTCAAAATTGTCAACTTTACATATTTAAACCATTACAAAATTTCCAAAAATAATTTAAATTTGAATTTAAATATTCGATTCATTTCAAATAAAAATAAATATAATAACAATATCCCAATTATTAAAATTATATACCATATTCATAAATAAATCCCTTAAAATTACGGGGTATTACATATACATTCCAACGTCATCAATTAAATAGAGGCTTTACACAAACTCGGATTCTCAATTATTAGCAATACAATTCATTACAGGTTATCCCTTTTTATTTTCTCAAAGGGTTACCATAATTATACCAACATGAAAGTTCTCATTATTTAAGCGTATATTATTCACGTCATGAATATACAATAAGCACCCGAGACTAAGCTGCGGTGCACACATACTTTGCTATCCATCCCGGTACATCACGTACATAAGGATCACGCATTCCGAATCTCACATGAATCTTTCTCAGATAACAACAATCACAAACAATGGAGGCGAACACAGTCACATCACATGGGTCACGCACATACCTACGCTCCCACGATCAGCTGTCTTATTAACTTCCCAATAAGTCCTTCTCTGACCTATGTTCTCGAGGTACCAATCTAAATCCGGGCACACAAAGATTAGATGGCCCTAAGCGAACGTAAACCTCCCGTGATAGCAAGTATGGTAGGTATGTCATACACATAAAATCATATACATATACTAAGGATGCACACATCCTAGTAATTATCATAATTTATTAGTGGTATACTTCTCATTTTGATACCAACTTATAATGTTACGTAATTCACATATCCCCGGTTAATATTATCATTTAAATCGTCAATTATTCTCACATCGTAATTAGTCACTCACGTCCAAATCCACAATTTTCATTTGGTTCAAATCACACTTCTATGTTTTACTCCTCAATATATCCCAAATATCCCAACTATAGTAATTAGTCATCAAGGGAATATTATCTCTACAATTAAACCAGGTTACGGGACATTAGAAATTAAATCAGGACAAAAAGGCCAATCCGTTCGAACGAAAGGGTCATCTAACGAGATCTCGTTCGAACGAAAGGCATCGAACGAACATCCAACTCGTTAGAAGGCAAACTGTCAGCTCGTTAGAAGCTCGTTCGAACGACCTGGGTAGGTCTTCTAACGAGGTGACAGTTTCGAGCCCAGAATTTTCCTATCTCGTTTTTCTCAATTTTCTTCAGCTCTATTCTCATCTAAAAGTCTCCCCAACAGTATTATAAGGTTTCTAATCATCACTAAACATTCATAAATTATAACACAACATTTATATAGGGCCAAATCTTCCTATACATCATCTAATTATCAAATCTCCCAAAGTTTTTCCCCAAATCTTATGAGTGAGAACCCTAGAATATAAAATCATAAATTTCCATAAATAAATCCGTTTTTTTTGTTACATAAAGAGTAGTAATTCTTTTAGTTCAATCACCCAATAACAATTCTACATGCAAACTTATATCAAACTCTGAATTTATAACTCCAATCTCATGGGTTTTTATAAATCTTCCAATACAATGCGATTATATAATTTTCTAATCATGGAAGAAACATTCGCTTGAAATTAACATAATTAAACCACTTGCCTTAGATAGTTCTCTGAATTTGGTGTTGGTGAATGGGTTGATTCTCCCCTTTCCCTATGGATTTCCTCCCAAGGTTGAAGATGGTTGTTTTCTCTTTGGGAACCTCTTCTAACTTCTCTCCCACTTCTTCCTATAACTCCCGTAGCCCTCAAATTAGTTAAGTGCTGGTAATGGCCTAGTGGGTTACAAAATAACCTAATATTAATTCCCAAAATTCGTTGGTTATTATTCCCAAAATTTCAAAATTACCAAAATACCCTTTTAAGTTGCCGGTATGGCTCGAAAATGCCCCGGGACCCAAACTAAACCCCCGGCTAGTGTTTTCTGACTATTTCGACCCTTTCGAACACGTTGGCGCACTCAAAATAACCATACGGTTAATAAAACTAAAATTCACTTTTTAATTCACATAATTACTTTCCCGACGCGACTGACACGTGCGTCACAACTAAATTTCCAAATTTCCGTATTTCAGTCTCGTGACAATTTCAATATATTCAATATTCATTATAATCAAATAATACCCATTATAATCAAATACCAACTCACATCTCGTTAGTATTTTATCCGGATTAATTTTCAATAATTTTCAATTAATACCCATTTAATTCAATTAAACCCATAAATAAATATCACAAAAATACGGGGTATTACATGGACCGTATGAAATTCTTGAGAAAGTCGGGATGGTTGCCTACAAGTTAGCATTACCACAGGAGTTAGCTCGATTACATGATGTTTTCCATGTTTCTATGTTGAGGAAGTATGTAGAGGATCCTTCGCATGTGCTAGTGGAATAACCTATTGCGTTGAAGGAAGATTTGAGCTATGTAGAAGAACCACTTACAATCGTCGATGGGAAAGAACAAATATTGAGATCAAAAGTGATCCCACTTGTAAAGGTTATGCGGAGAAGGAATTCCATGAATGAAGCTACATGGGAGAGTGAGGATAGCATGAAGATGCGTTATCCGTATTTGTTTGATTCGGACAATCAAGGTATGTCAATTTCGGGGATGAAATTTCCTAACAGTGGGAGAATTGTGACAACCCGAATATAACAATGATAAATTATGTTTAAATCATGATCAACGCAAACACATGATCGAGACAGTCGAGCTGCTTCGAATAAATCTGATGCAGACAATCAATCCAGCCAATGGAAGATCGATTGGGAGAAATGGAAAAAGCAAAGAATCCCTTACAAAGTAGTTTCGTCAAAGGATCCCCTTTTATTCAGGCGATTATGGATTTTCCAACTCCATCTAAGTTTAAAGCTCCTGTGTTCGCCCCCAAATATGATGGAAAAACTTATTTAGTTCTGCACATTGAGCAATACAAAGCTACCGCTCACATTTATTCAGTCCCCGATGAGATGAGATGTAGAACGTTCTCAAGCACCGTTACAGGATCTGCCTAAATATGGTATATTAACTTGTCCCAAGGGAAAATTACCAACTTTAACCAGCTTATCGAGCGGTTTATTAGCAATTTATGTTTTGGGTCAAAGCTAGTAAAGAGAGTAGCCCATCTCTTGAGGGTGAGATAGCGGGTAAGGGAAACAACTAGGGAGTACATCACTCATTTTAACAATGAGAAATTGAAAGTGGTTGATTACAAGGGAAAAACAGCCATCACCGCTCTCATAAGTGGATTAATTCCTGAGAAACTGTATTATGCTCTGGCCAAAGATCCTCCTAAAATAATGACTAAGCTCATGGCTAAGGCAGGAAAAATAATGAATGACGAGGAAGCATTCGCCATAAAACATAATCCATCCACTAAGCCTGATAAGAAGGACCAAAAGGAGCAGAAGCCAAAGAAGGATGACAAGCTAAAAAAGTATGGAACCTAAACTCCATTGACTGTTAGCATTTACCATATCCTAGAGGAAATCAAACACAATAAGGATTTACGATGGCCTGAAAGGTTGAGGGAACATCCTAGTAGGAGGGACAAATCTAAATATTATGAATTATATAAGGATCATGGTCATGCAATTGATAATTGTATCGCTTTGAAGAATGAAGTAAAATATCTTTTTCGTCGAGGAAAACTGAACAAATTTGTTGATCGGCGAGAAGGTAGAAAAGCAAAAGGAAGGTCAAATTCTCCATGCAATCCCCGAGATGACAGAAAGAGAAACCATAAAGATGGTTATAAAGATGATCCCGACCTGTCGAAGAAGCCCAAGCAGCCAGAGCGCGAGGTAGTTATGATAAGTTTTGGTTCATTTGACTGTCATGTAATTACAGGTGGCGATGCAAAGGAGGCAATCACACTGTCAAAAGAAAAGCTTACTTGAATGAGGCCCTAGCCTATTCTTATATCCTGAGAATCAATATGAACGAAGATGATCGGCCCAAGAAGGTCAACAAAGACAAACTGGTAATCGACTTCTCTTAGAACGACCTCTCTAGGGAATTTTATCCCCACGATGATCCATTGGTCGTCGAATTCAGGGTCCAGGATACTGTCATCGCTAGGGTTTTGATTGATAATGGGAGTTCGACAAATATTATATTTTTCCCTTACTTTCAGAGTTTAGATTTAAAACTCAGCCAAGTGGAACCTTACCATAGGCCCTTAATAAGTTTTTCAAGCTAAAAATTTTACCCTCTTGGGACAGTCAAGCTAGAAGTATTGTTCGGCACATGGCAGGTAAGTCGTACTGATAAAATACATTTTTTTGTGATGGATAAAAACGTTCAGTGTGCCTATATTGTGATCCTCAGTAGGGTAGGATTGAAGAAGTTTAAAGTTGTACCATCAACAGTCCATCAATGTTTGAAGTTCCCAACTCATTTTGGGGTTGGTTTTGTGAAAGGAGACCAAAAGGTGGACAGGGAATGCTACTACTCATCAGTCGATCAAGAGGACTTAATTGAGTTGAAGAAAAAGACCACCACTTATCACGTAGATACCACTGAGCCCAATAGTGACTCTGAAGTTGAATTTCAAATTCATGAGATGAGACAGAGTTAGTCAAAGGTCATATTATGGAAGCTACTGTAGCATTATTTTGGATGACGATAAACCGAAGAGGGATATGCAGATCAACTAAAACACTGGATCCAATACTTAAACGGGAATTGACTATGTTCCTGAGATAACGGAGAAATATATTTGCTTAGAGCCATGAGGATATGCCTGGGATTGATCCCAATTTCCTCTATCATAAGCACAACATTATTAAGGATGTAAACCCGATCAAGCAGAGACATAGGGTTTTCAGTCCAGAGAAAAATCAAGCTATTCGAGAAGAAGTGGAGAAGCTTCAAAAATATCAATTTATTGAAGATGTTAAGTATCAAGCCTGGTTGTCCAACGTTGTAATGGTAAAAAAGAAAAATGATAAGTGGAGGATTTATGTGGATTTTATTGATTTGAATAAAGCCTTCCCAAAACACCATGTTCCCCTACCTAAAATTGATCAATTGGTGGACACGGCGTCTTAGCATGAGCTTTTAAGCTTCATGGATGCTTATTCTGGGTATAACCAGATAAAGATTAAACCAGAAGACAGAGAAAACACATCTTTTATCACCAATCGAGGAACCTATTGCTACAACGTAATGCCCTTTAGGCTCAAAAATGTCGGGGCGACCTATTAGAGGTTGGTGAGTAAGGTATTTAAAGATAAGATAAATAAGAATATGGAGGTTTATGTGGATGATATGTTAACAAAAAGAAAAAAGGTATCAGATCATATCAGTGATCTCAGTCAAACATTTAACCAGTTGGAAAAACATCAGATGAAGCTCAATTCGAATAAGTGTGCGTTCGGAGTCCAGGAAGGTATATTCCTCGGCTTTATAGTCAATCAAAGGGGGATTAAAGCTAATCCAGCAAAGATTAAAGCTTTGATTGAAATGTAATCACCAATTTGCAAGAAAGATGTACAAAGGCTCACTGGTAGAGTGGCAGCTTTAAACAGATTTATTTCTCAGGCAACATATAGATGTATATTGTTCTTCAAGGTGTTGAGGAAGACTTTTGAATGGAATGTCGAATGTGAATAAGGGTTCTAAGAATTGAATAAGTACTTGGGATCACCACCTTTATTGTACCAACCTATTTTAGGAGAAAAATTATACTTATACTTAGCTGTTTCTGAGTCTTCCGTTAGCTCGGCCTTGGTTCGCTTGGATAACGGGATCTAAAAACCAGTCTACTACACCAGCAAAGCATTCAGGGGAGACGAGATCAGATACCCACCCTTGGAAAGGTTGTCTTTAGCACTCATTAAAGCATCCAGGCACATGAAGCCCTTCCAAGAATATACTATAATTGTGTATACTGATTTACCTCTTCGACAATCACTCCACAAGCCTGAGAAGTTAGGAAGATTGATGTACTAGTCAGTATAACTGGGAGAATATGATATTATCTACTAACCTAGGTCTTCATTGAAAGTCTAATCTTTGGCGAATTTATTACTGAGTTCACCGATCCAGAGGTTCCCGACAAACAAAACTTGCATGTCGAGTAGACTTCTAAGGAAGAGAACTCAGCTCAAAAGAAAGTTAAAGTTGAAGTCGATCAACCTAAATCATTCAAAACTTAGGAAATGGATGAAAAGTATTCAGAGGAGAGTAAAAAAATTCCACCATGGAGTTTTTTCTGAAGAAAGAGTCAAAGGTGATATCCCGTGGTGGAATTTATACGTGGATGGATCTTCTTGTGCAACTGGAAGTGGAGCAGGTATAATACTCAATACTCCTAATGACATTGATATTGAATATGCACTTAGGTTTCAATTCAAAGCATAAAATAATGAGGCATAATATGAAGCTTTGATAGTTGGACTATATTTAGCCTATTCATTAGGCGTCGATCAAGTAATGGCGCACAGTGATTCTCAGTTGATGGTCAACCAAGTGCTTCATTTATATGGAGTCAAAGGAGAGTTGATGAACAAATACCTTGCTAAAGCTATGGAAGTCATTACCAAGTTCCTTATCTTACAAATGACCAAGATCCAAGAATAACAAATGCCAGAGCTGATGAACTTGCTTGGCTAACATCAGCAGTAAGAATTGAGCTCACGAGAACATTTCCAATAGAAATCTTGGCTAACCGAAGCATGTATAAGGACTTAATGGTTAATTTCATTGTTATAGATTTGGTACCTTCCTGGATGGACCTAATCAAAGCCTATACTGAAGATGGAATACTACCACCTGATACCAAAGAGGCCAAAATTCTTCGATATAAAGTAAGAAGATATGTGTTGGACAAAGGGGTTTTAAACGAAAGGGGATTAACGATCTTATTTCTATGATGTATTCATCCAATGGGGATAGAAGAGTTGATCAAAGAGGTTCATAAAGGTTCATGTGGATCTCACTCAACTGGTCGGTCCCTGCTCTAAAGAATCAACACTTGGGAATACTACTCGTCAATTATAAGAGAAAATTATAAATCCTTTGCAAGAAAATGTGACAAATTCCAAAAGTTCTTTGCAATTCACAAAGCACCCAATGTTACTCTAGCCCCAATAACTTCTCATTGGCCCTTCCCTATTTGGGAAATTGACTTAGTCAGCCCATTGCTGGCCACTAAAGGCAAGTTCAAGTATTTGGTCATTGCGGCTGACAACTTCACAAAATGGGTGGAAGCGGAGTCATTGATTGAGATGTCATATGAGAAAGTGTATCAACTCATTTGGAAGAACATCATATGCAGATATGGGCTGCCATATGCCTTTATTACAAACTATATCACCCAATTTAACCACGATGAGATTGAAGCATATTGTGTCCAGTCCAAAATCCAAAAACTCCATTCTGCTCCAGGCCATCCACAAAGTAATGGTCAAACAGAAGTCACAAATAAAAATTTACTCAATGGATTGAAGAAAAGGCTTAATGCTGCCAAAGGAAATTGGATCCACGAATTGCATTATGTTCTTTGGGCCTACCGAACAATGTCGAGAACAGCAACTGGAGAAACACCCTACATGCTTACATTTGGGATAAAAGCCATGGTGCCAGTCGAGATAGGCCTACCAACTCACAGGGTCCCAAATTTTGATTCACTAACCAGCGACTTGATGTGATGATTGGATTGGAAGAAGTCCAAGAAGATACTTCTATAAAAAAATCTATGTACCAACACAAGACAGCTCGCTTCTATAACAAAAGGGTCAAGCTGACCAACTTTAAAAAAGGTGACTATGTCCTTAAGAAGTTCATTCAGAAGAATAATAAGTTTGAGGCTAATTGGCATAGCCCATATTGCATCTCAGCAGTCATCCAACCAGGAACCTATCGGGTTGACACCTTAGAAGGTGACGAATTTAAAAACCCTTGGAACGTCGAACACCTTCGAAAGTATTATCAATTATTCAAGGTATTTTCATAATTGTATGTCTCTTGATTTATGTTCAAGATAAATATTGTTAAAGTTTCAATAAAATTTTGATTTCAGTACCTTCAATTTTTTTGATTTGTTTTCGGAGTACGGCGATATACATCCCCTAGAAAAAACAAGTAAGCATGTCTCTTGGTCTCCAGCTCTTGCCAATTAATAGCACATACATACGTAATCAGGTTGAACTTGTCTGTCGATTTGTCGATCATCAGGACATACTTAATCAGGTTGAATTTATCAAATTCCAGATGCACCAACAGCTTAAGGCACAATCGGTGTTTAACTAAGATTAAACTTCATGTATGACTTCGTATGTACAATTCACGAACAATAAGTAATCATTACTTTGTGTATGACTCTGTATTAACAAGTCACGAACAAGAAGTATTATCCGACTAAGTTAATTATAGAACACTTGGTCGGCCACAATAATTTACTTCATGTATGACTGCATCAGTGATAAGTCGAGAACAATAAGTCTGTAAAACTTTATATACGACTAAAAAGTTACAAACAAGTTTTACCCAACTAAGTTAAATGCAGGAAAATATGTAAACATTCCTAATCAATGGAATACAAACAAATATTCATCATACACTTGGTCACCACTGATAACTAATGCTAAACTTGGGTCAATAAATCTAAGTGCATTAGTAGAATCTATGGCATTACAATTACAGTTTAATAATTGTTGTCAATTTTATAAAATATCGCAAGTGCACGAGCTATTATAGAATAGCGAGTGTAAGTACGGGTCGAACCCACAGAGATTTGTCAATTTTTCATTCAAATTAATTGTGACTGTCCAACTAGACTAAATGGGATATAGAATGAATATGAACGACACTAAATAAAAGCAACTACGATAAATGAGGGTAACACAAGATATTTGTAAATAATTAGGAAATAATTTGGATTCGGGGTCCATTTATCACGTAACTAATATTGCACACTAATTTAATGTTGCCATTCCCCTTTTATAATTCAAATTAAACCGACTATCGCCGCGTTTAATTCAAAAAATATGACGGTTATGATCAAAATATTTTTAACGCATCTAATAGATGGCTAAAATCCCTATTCCCTTAAAAATACAAGTTTTAAAATTCGCAAATGTATTTAAGTATGGACATTCAAAACAATCAAAGTGCAAGCATAATCCATCAAAAATTATAATTTTTAAATCTCAAAACTTGATTTGACAAAACAATCTTGAAGGTTATAAAACACACTCTCGTGTCGCTTTAAAATGAATACCGGATCTTTAATAACAATTAAAACAAGTAGGGAATAAACAACGATAAAATTAACGTGACAATATTAGCTAACTATGATAAACTTCACCCTACTCCTTATATAAGAATCAAGCTACCATAATGAAAGAGAAATTGCAAGAATGAGTAGAGATCTTCATTAATAAACCAAACTTACAAATAGTTCTTTCACAACAATCTTCAATCCTCTAAAAAATGATAAAACTTGGCCCTCAAATTGATTACAATCACTCAAAGTTGCTCCTCGAAATCCTCCACGAAATTCCTCTCTAATTGTCTACGAAATTATGAGCCCAAGGGTCCTTTTTATAGGACAAGTGGTCAGGTATTTGAGTTGTGGTGGGACGCTTTCTTATTGGCCGAATGGTGTTTGTAACTATCTCTCCACCTCTCTAATCTTCGGATCGTGATAAGGGACGAAATTTCCCCTCGCTCGAAAACTCCTATCTTTTCTTGCTGAACACGTAAGCCGAGATTCGTCCAAATCGGAGAATAAAAAATTTTGACTTTTTTTACAATGTAAAAATTGCTTTTTTCGAACAACCGTAAAAATCATCTTTTTTGTGCCCTTTTCGAATTGATCATCAATTTGTACCAAATTCCATCATTACCTGCAAAAATTTCACTAGGCAAATTTTTTCACAAATTAGCACAAGAATATTATAAAATTATCGAAGTGCCCATTTTTTTACTTAAAATTGCCATTTTCAATATGAATTCAATCATTCTCGCATTTTTTCCTCTTTTTAATAAAATAGCCCTTAGGAACTTATTAAATACACTAAAATGTGACTAACAAAGTATAAACTTGGGTATAAAATATATAAAATAATGCACTCATCAAATACCCCCAAAACTAAACTTTTCTAGTCCTCGAGCAAAACTAAAATTTAAAATCTAACTCACTTTCATAGGAATCACGATTGCAGTTAGCAAGTGCAACAAGTCGTTAAAACCCTAGGTTACCCTAGTGGACGAGTTTTGTCTCGTGAGGGTTTGCAGTGAATATACCTACAAAATTCAAAAAACTTTACTCAATACAAAAAACTCAAAAGTAATATAACCAAGTTTGAATGCAAACTTCATAAATATATTAGAACTTCACTTTTCAATCTCAACTTATCGTGTGAGTTTGCATAGCCAATATAACTGTCCATTTCAAAAGATTTGATCGTCACATTTATTATTCGAAAGTTCATTTTGATTTTAAAATCTCACGGGATGCACTGACAATCGAATACTAGGAAATGGGTTATTTTCTCTCGGTATATGTGAATGAAAGAGTAAATTTATATGAACAAATTTCACATATACATGATCAAAAATTGATTTTTTTTTTATAATGGATGAATATGATCTCATGAATGAAAAATCGATTACTTGTTGAAAACGTTGAATCGCACAATATATCCTATTCATCTTCTCTCCACACTATAACTAACTTCCCTTGATATCGATTATAACTTTCTTTGGTTGTATTGTAGGCTCGGGTTTGGCTAGAAAGAATGGTTTTTTGGAGTTAAAAATTTATGAGAATATAGAGGTTTTTCGGTAATTTGACTTTAGGGCACTTTTTCTTCTAACCTCTATTTTTCTTTTCAAACTCACACATTTTTTTTCTTTATTTATTCTCTTTTGTCACACATTCTTGCAACCTCCTTTTATTTCGTTTTTGGCCCCTTTTTTACCGTAATTTTACCCCATTATTCTCAAAAAATTGGTATGACTTCTTTTTATGGGCTTTTAACTCCCAGTTGGAGTTGGGCAGGACAATGAGTTTTCAACAAAACGCTTATTTTCTTTTTGGCTCAAATGGACTTGCAATGGAATAATGTAAAAGGTCGGTTTAGGCCTAATTTTGGGCTTTCAAATGATGGCCTAATCTCATTTCTCAAGTTTGATTAAGTTGATTTGTGTCTCAAGACGACTTACTAAGACTTCTAGTGCTTAAGATTCACATTTTGATGTTTTGTTTTCAATAATCGAACAAAACAAAGAATTTGAGATCATCATCAAATTTATCACTGAAGGAAAGTTTGAGCTGTTTTAACTCAGATTGATTTAAATCTCTCTAAAACGATGAATTACACAATATCTCACCGAGCTAAAATCTCCACATTATTCGTGAAGCATATTGACTTTCGCCTCAATATGCATTTTCGATCATATTATTCGGCTAATGTGTAAAAATTTCATAAGTTGAGAGATCCATGAATCAATTCTATATTAAGAAATCGTTTCAAAACTCAATTATATTGAAGATCTTTTTAAATTTTTTAATTTTTTCTCATTTTTTTTATTTCAAAAATATCATCCTTACCCTCAAACCTAAATTTTACATTGTCCTCAATTTATGCTCAAATAAAAATATGGACAAAGAAAATAAATAAAGTAAAAAAGTAAAATGATGATACATGTTAACTAAAAAAAATAACAAAAAAAATAAAAATACACAAATAATATACAAACACATGACAATTACCATCATCACCATAAATTAATAATCGAAAGAGTTGTGGGTCATTCCAATTAATATACTTTATAGCACTAAGTGCCAAAACATCATAAATTTTAGAGAATGACCGTGCAACACAAATTTCAACCATGAATCCATGGTCATAATGGTGTGCACCGACATTATCAATAATAAACAAATTTAACTCGCACAAATCATATGCCGATACATCACATGGGGGTAATAAATTGCAATAAGGATCCAAATATTTACTATCCTTTTTTCGAAAATAATCACGTAAAATTAGGGATGCATACTCCACTCCTAAATGTGAGACTTTATGAAAAGCATGGGAAGTATCACGGAGCGATACGCTCTCTTCGTCAAAAATTGGAGGACCGTCATAAATACTTGAAGTGTCACTAAAATCGGATGACGAATCCTCAAATAAATTTTCCTATATATAAAAGAAGCAGCATTTTTCTCAATTAAATTAGGAGAAAAATCTCGACACAAATCAACATTCAAATCATCACAAGTATTACATGTGTCAAGATTGTCAATTTTTTTCTCCTCACAAAATTGATTATCCCCATTTAATTCATGATTATTTTTAGAAATAGCATCATTTGACCGTTTGTTTACCTCTTTCCAATTGATACACTTTGGTGGACAAATAGCAATTCCAGGGATTGGATTCTTATCCATACCTTCTTTAATTTTTAAAATGACTACTATCCCATCTGATTCAAATTGAAAGACATAGTCATCTAAATTTTCAGTATTTTGTAAAAACACATCCACAGGATCAATTGAGGAATATGAGAAAGATAACGGGATAACAATATGAGGATCACCCATTGTAACTTACAACGCACGATTTTTTTTTTTTTGAGTTTTTTTTTTAGCAAAAGCAGTTATAAATGACTCAAAATATAATTAGACAACCCATAAGCTTTGACAAGGGAGAATTTAAAAGACGACCAACTACGGTTATCGCCTCAAATCTTGCTTTTTTTTCTAGGTAGGTGGTCGATACAAAGACTCATTAAAAACCACCAATCTTAGACAAGGTAAAACGGAATCGATTTGATAAGTTCGCGTTGGAGTAGCTTTTAATTCTAACCTCGTTAAGAGTTTTCCTTTTAAGTCAACTTATGCAACGTGTTAATTTAAATGTCAAATTAAACCACCTAGGAGCACACAAAAATGTACCTCCGGCGTGGACTTTTTACGGTCACTTATTTACACCGGTCAAGTTGACGTCGATCGGGGGGAAATTCGCCTATGTTTCAGTCATCCCCGAGAGTTTCGTGTGCTCGTGGCAAGATTGCACAAGTTTCTTCACGATCGCTCAACGTTTCACACTTTTCTGAAATTTTCTTCACCTTTGCATTTTTAAAAAAAAAAAATTGTTTTCTTTTTTTTTAATGTGCTTGAAAAAGAAAAAAAACAAAAGAAAAATACACCCATCGTAAAGTGCGACACACACAAAATAATAATAATAATAATAATAATAATAATAATAATAATAATAATAATAAATAAATAAAATTAACACGACACGTGCAGTAGTGGTGTATTCGACACAAAAATAAAAATAACCAAGCACACTTATGACACAATTTTTTTTATTTCTTTTATTCTGGAAATTACTACGGGAATTTTTTTTTTTTTTGAATTTTCGTATTTTTTTCAATCTTTTTTTTTGAATTTTTTTCAATTTTTACTAACAAAAGTGCAGAAGTAAAAAAAAAACTAGTTCGAAAGTCACAACCTCTTTAAAAAAAATTAAACAAATCCCCGACAATGGCACCAAAAACTTGTTGTCCATTTTATAAAATACCGCAAGTGCACGGGCTATTATAGAATAGCGAGTGTAAGTACGGGTTGAACCCATAGAGATTTGTCAATTTTTCATTCAAATTAATTGTGATTGTCCAACTAGACTAAATGGGATAGAGAATGATTATGAACTACACTAAATAAAAGAAACTACGATAAATGAGGGTAACACAGGATATTTGTAAACAATTAGAAAATAATTAGGATTCGGGGTCCATTTATTACGTAACTAATATTGCACACTAATTTAATGTTTCCATTTCCTTTTTATAACTCAAATTAAATCGACTCTCGCCGCGTGTAGTTCGGAAAATATGACGGTTATGATCAAAATATTTTTAACGTCTCTAATAGACGGCTAAAATCCCAATTCTCTTAGAAAATACAAGTTTTAAAATTCGCAAATGTATTTAAGCATGGACTATCAAAATAATCAAAGTGCAAGCATAATCCATAAAAAAATACTATTTTTAAATTTCAAAACATGATTTGATAAAACAATCTTGAAGGTTCTAAAACACACTCTCGTGTCGCTTTAAAATGAATACCGAATCTTTAATAACAATTAAAATAAGTAGGGAATAAACAACGATAGAATTAACGTGACAATGTTAGCTAACTATGATAAACTTCACCCTACTCCTAATATAAGAATCAAGCTACCATAATGAAAGAGAAATTGCAAGAATGAGTAGAGATCTTCATTAATAAGCGAAACTTACAAATAGTTCTCTCACAACAATCTTCAATCCTCTAAAAAATGAGAAAAACTTGGCCCTCAAATTGATTACAATCACTCGAAGTTCCTCCCCAAAATCCTCCACGAAATTCCACTTTAATTGTCAACGAAATTATGAGCCCAAGGGGTCCTTTTTATAGGAGAAGTGGCGAGGTATTTGAGTTGTGGTGGGACTCTTTCACATTATCCGAATGGTATTTGTAACTATCTCTCCACCTCTTTAATCTTTGGATCGTGATAAGGGACAAAATTTCCCCTCGCTCGAAAACTCTTATCTTTTCTTGCTGAACACGCAAGTCGAGTTTCGTCCAAATCAGAGAATAAAATTTTTTGACCTTTTTTATGATTTCACGTGTAAAACAACTTTTTTCGAATTACCGTAAAAATCAGCTTTTTTGCGCCATTTTTGAATTGATCATCAATTTGCACCAAATTCCATCATTACCTGCAAAAATTTCACTAGGTAACTTTTTTCACAAATTAGCACAAGAATATTATAAAATTATCGAAGTGCCCATTTTTTACTTAAAATTGCCATTTTCAATATGAATTCAATCATTCTCACATTTTTCTCTTCTTTTTAATAAAATAGTCCTAAGGAACTTATTAAATACACTAAAATGGGACTAACAAAGTATAAATTTGGGTATAAAATATACAAAATAATGCACTCATCAATAATTCATTATTAGACAATAACTAAGTTGACTGATTGATTAAGTGATCAAGAGTTGACAACACAAAAATATGGATTTGTATTCATATATTGACTGTATTACATTCAAATAACAAAATCCAAAAAAGCTATACAATAGGACGTTTTCCTTGTGCTTTGGAAGTTGGCTGAGTAGGTTTCACTCTCTCTATTCCAGTAGGAGGATCACCCAAAGTATAAGGAGAATTAATAAAGATGAAATCTCTTAGCATTCTCCTATTGATGTTGCTTGGCGTATTGAGTAGATGAGGATGACGAACTCTCATGAAAATCATGTAAACCATAATCTCCAAAATATTTAGTGTTCAAGCATTGAGGAATAGCATCAACAGGGATCCATGATATGTCCAACTTAAAAGGAGGATTGTCATAATCTAGCAGACCAAGCTCATTCAAGTACCATAGCTCGCTGTTACTATCATGCTTCAGCAAAGTCGAGTAGTTGGTCCACCCCCACTTATAACCCTCGCGGTGGCTTTGGGCAAGGTGATTATCAACATGGCCAAGATCTTCGTTATAGCCTTCCATCCACACCTCTCTGGGTTATTTGTGAAATTTAATGGTTAACCTTTCAACTTGATGTTGAAGTTTCTTCAGAACATCACTCTTCACCTTCAAATGCACAGATTGGTCAGTAATGAACTTATTATTAGCTTCCAGTTTTATAGACAAATCAGCAATAGCTTGACTCTTAACTTTCAACTGGGCATCTTGGTCGACTAATTTTCTCTTAGTCTTGGACTCATCAACAGTTGGTCGGCGCGTCCTTTGCTTTCTGGAAGTTTATCCAATCTTGGTTTTCTTTAGAAGTTCAAGTTCATCCATAAGTCTGGAATTCTCAGTCTCCAAGAAAGATTCCCCTTCATCGGCACCACTAGAAGAAGACTGTTTCAAAGTATCTAACTCATTTCACAGTATGTTATTTTCCTCCTCAAGCAATTTGGCAATTTCCTTGGCCATATCTATTTCTATATTCAACAGGAATTCTTTTCTCCTGTACATAGAAGTATATTCTTCCAACTTCTTCTCAAAGCCCCAGCCTTCACTCAAAGCTTTGTATTTAGCTTCATAGTCAAAGTGAAGAGAAGCCAGAGAAAATTTGTGATCTTTCTGTAGATCTTCGATCATCTCATAATAAGATGCATTATTTGCTACAACCATGTCCAGTATACAGTGGAGATGAAAATATGACTCTTTCACTTGTGTAGATGCTTCAGGTCCAAGAAAGCCGACCAAGTCTTGTTTAGTCAAAGGAACATTACCAACTTTCAAGACACTTCTACTTCGCTTGAGTAGGTCAGATTCAACAGAAACTATTGCCTGCTTCCTAACATCAAACAGAAAATTGCAAATGTAAGTAAACAAGTATGATTACTGAGAAACAATGACATAAGTATGAGAATTCATTCAACCAAGCAAGAAAAGCAAGAAATGTGATAAGCACAACACATATAGTAGGAAAGATGAAACGATTTCATTAATGACCGAAAAGGTATTACAACTTGTTGAAAATGGTGGTCCTATTACAAAACAGATGAATTAAAAAAGAAAAAATAATAACGAGGTTAAACCTTCTCCTTGTCTTAGATATTGCTTCCAGAAGGCTGGTCGGCATTAGGGGCAGCTTCATCAATAGTTAAAAAAGACGTTACTAATGCCGTTTAATACAAGATTAAACTGTATAAGCAACTCCGAGATGTTTGTTGAAGAAACCCTTTTCTTTTGAAAATAAAATAGATAAACAACAAGTTGTGTTTACAAAAACTTATGTTCGAGAATAACCAAGACTTTGTAATCAGTTTTAAAACTAAGAAAGTTTCAAAATATCAGCACACTATAGACTGAGATGAGGAGATGAAGATAATCAGAACACACTATTTTTAACGTGGTAAAACCTCTCCCAATAGAGGAAACATCCACGGTGACTTCTAAGTCACGAAAGTAAAAAATCCACTAAAAAAAATAGCAGTTACAAACAATACAACATACATACAACTCAGCCTATTCTAAGTTTAGGAATATACCCCACTTGGTGTCCTTCTAACTTCTTTGTAGATCTAATTGTGGATGATGTTCTTCCAGTTTGATAACTTCCACTTTGATTTAACTTTCTTTGCGTCGACTCAATAATCTTTGATCTTATTCTCAACACTTTCAGTGTGTCAAGTGTTTGTGATGTGATTTCTATCCACATGCATGAACTCACACACACTTAGTTTGTACAGACAGTCCTAGAAAATTACATATAAAGACTATATGCTGTGATTTTATTTTCTTTCTTTCTTACAAAACTTGAAACCTTTTGACCTTTTAATCTATCCCAGATTCCACGGATATCTTGCTTTAAAATAAGTCAAGATCTTAATCAATCTCAGTTTTGAAAAAAATTTCGAGATTGAAAACCTCCAAGTGAGAATCCAACTAGGTCAAGGTTTAGTTTCGCAAGAATAAGAAACATAAAACATTTACAGATCTACATCAACAAAGATTTTCACAAAACGAGAAACAAATATGCAGATCTAGTGATATATAACATGCAATAGTGTAGATCTAAGATTTTTATGAATAAAGAAATACAGATCTCACCAAAATGTCTAAGTTGGTAACAAGATCACAGATCAAGAGGTTACAGCTACAAACTATCAAACCAGTAACACCACTCTCTCTCAAACACTCAAGGTTCTGTTTGGGGTTTTGAAATTATGAAGGTTTGAATATGGTTTGAAGTTATTTAGGGTTAGGGTTTCTCTAACTCAGTTTCCCTTTCTCTCTCTTCTTTTCTTTTCTCTCTTCTCTCTCACTTCTCACTTCTCTCTTTTTTTTTCTCAATTTAGACGACTGCCAAAAGTCTTAAATGGATGAGAATGAGAGGTTTTAAATAGGAGCCAAGGAAGGTTCTGGATCGAAGATAGCAATCAATGGTTGAGATTCAGTCTTCCTATATTGACTTTGATCCAAGGGTGCTAAGATAGCGGTGGTTAAAACGAAGATGATTGGTCCACAGTGATAACACACGGATAGTCTTTAAACACATACAGGCCGTTGATAACGTTTGATCTAACGATCCACAATTCACCAGGCTGCTCTCTCACAAAACAAACACAAAAGAGATAACAGGAGCTTGATAAGTGTTGACATGTTATTGGCTGGCAAACGTGCGTCCAAACTAATTACAGGCAACACCCTAATGTCTCTGGCGTATTGATATTCTACCCAATCAAACATTCTCATGAAAAAATAATTTTGCATAATATCATTTTAACCCCACAAAGTTTATAAACAAACTTTTATTAAAAAAAACATTATTTTAAAAATGTTTAAAAATTCCCAAAAAAAATTTAAAACAACATTTTAAGGGGAATTTAACACACAATCAATATGAGCAATATATACACATGTATGCACTTCTAATGTGTGTAGTGTGATTCAATTTATACCTTTTTTTATCATTGAAGAGGATTAGAGAGTGAATAAGTCTGAGGTTCTTTGGATTCTAGGTTATACAACTAATTTTGTCACTATTTCCAAACTAGATGAACACTTATACAATATAGACATAAGTAAGTCAAAGGTATAAGGTGCTTCAATAGTATTTAAAGTAGACCCAACAGATTTAAGGGAAGATTCCCCAGATCCCTCATCATCATCAAACTCTTCCTCCATGTTCGGAAGAGAGCCTAGATCATGCCTCAGAAATAATTCAGAATCTATTGGGGTGCTAACCTCCTTAAGGGCCTTCGACCAGTCATCCTTGAAAGACTTTTTTCTCACGAACTCAATCTGAGTAGAGGCCGCTTGAAATGCTTTATCCAAGCCCTTGTTGAAGGAGTCCTCCTTGAACTTATTACTTTTGGCCTTCTCTGCGATCAATTCAGAGGACAGACCAGCAGCTTTCTCCTCGACAGATATCAGGAGACCTTGATTTTTAGCCATTTTTTCCTCGATCATATTAGCCTTATTCTCATCAAACTGGTTTCAGTAGTGACCAGTTTTCCTTCAACAAAAGTGGTCCTATTAATATCCTTTTGCATCTCCTCATCCCAAGTCTTCTGCATGGACTCTAAGAATTGCCTAAAATCCTCAACAAACTTCCTCAGACCCTCAAGGGACTCTTCAACTTCTCCACCAAAAGAACGGATTTGCTCGTCCTTCTCAAGCATTGATTAAAGTTTGGTAAAAACTGCACAAAAAATAACATCCGATTATAAGGAGCTGTAACACCCCGTATTTCTGAGGATATAGAATTTAAATAATTTGGTAATAAAAGATTTAATTAATTGGGAGAACTTAACTAATTTGGTGATTTGGAGAAATTATTTAATTTGGAGAATTTATATTAATTTGGTGAATTAAGATTTATTTAATTCGCGTTATTTTTGGAAATTCACATGTGTCATAATTTGGGGTCGAAATTTGAGAATGTTATAGATTAATTTGAATGGCAATTCTAAGTGCACGATTGACTCCGGATAGGTCGAAATAGTCAGAAAAGAGTACTCGAGGGTAGTAATCGGGTCTCGAAACAATTTTAGGCATAATCGGGCCCACACAGGAGTGTTTGGGCCATTTTAATTTGTCTCATAAGCTTAAAAATGGGATTAATGAAATAAAACCTAATTGAGGTAATTGGGGCAGTCATAACTCAAGGAGAGAAACCCTAGATCTGTAGAGAAAAATAATAGAAGAAATTGGGGAACCTTTGGGAGCCAAACTAAAGGAAGAGGAGTGTGTTCTTCGTCAAACATTCATCTACAACAAAGGAAATTAGACCCTATGAAATTATCCAGGCAAGTAGTTAAACTTTTTTTCATTTAAATTGTGGTACTGCGATTCATATCATGGTGGGTGTAAAACATATTCATTTTGGGATGAGTGATTATAGCAAAATTCTTTTTTGGAGGGTATCACATGTTAAATCTGGGTTTTGGGGATTTAAGTATTAAGGGTGAAATTTATGTTTAATTGATGTGATAATAATATCATATGAGGCTATAATATGATTTAGAATCGAAAACTTGTAGAAATTCTTGTTGAATTCGGACTATTGAATCGAATTGAGAATTGTGATTTAAGGGATAATACGAAAAACCCAATTTATGAATCCTAGAAATTTAATGAAAATAACTGAGTATTAATGTCATATATTAGTGTTTGAACATGTTTATAAATTAAATAAATATGGTAGATAAAGTAATCGAGGTCTGGATTGAAGTTGGAAAGCTTTGGAGTTTAAAAATGGTGGAAAAAGCAATCGGGGAAGATAACTGATATCTGGTCGATCGATAGATCGACCCAATTTGTCGATCAATCGACCCTTCTAGTTATTGTAAAACAAGAAATTGTAGATCTTTTCGTCACGATCGCGTGGGCACCGACCTCGTATTTTTATGATTTTTTTGGTATTTGATATGATTTTTCTACGATAGGGTGTGTGAGACCGACATCTTTAGGAAGAAATAAATTTGGATTATTTGGAGTAGTCCGTAGATGAGTGAAGGACTTTGGAAAATATTAAGGAACATTATTTTATCCTTGGATTAGATAGGGATGAATCCGGGGTATGAATTTAGGAGTATTTATAATCAACGACACTCGATAATATATGTCAAAAATATACGAACGTATTCGAATGGGAATTTTGAATGAATTTAGCATACGGGCTTGTATCTTAAGGTGGAAGTTAATTGATAGAAATTAAATGGAACATAATATTTAGAGTTTTATGGGATGAGTATTAAGGACTATTAAATTTAATAAGGGTGTCAAACTTATTAACCGAATTTGGTGAAATGAATTCTAAAAGGTTAAAATACGGACCAATAAAGGGAGTCTTGGCATTTTGGTTGAGTGACACCACTTCGATAAAATTAATTGAGGTGATAGTAATTAAATTGAGGGTCGGGTTTTTACTCTGATATTTCTCAGTCTCGTGCTACGGGAGTTAGTCACAAATTAGCGAGTTTAATTTATTATATAGATATATAATAAATTATCGAATAGTGAATTTAACGAGAGGTGTTAACCTTAATAGTGGATTTTTGTGTAACAAATTCTAGATGGTGAAGATACGGACCATATTACAGAGTCGAAGTATTGTAGTTGGGTGACACTACTTCAATAAATTAATTAATGTGAAATTGATTAGATTAATTGTTGTAATTTGAAATGTAACGGATTCGGGGGATGAGCGAACCTATGACTTAGATCAGTAGGATATGAGTGAATTACCTACTCAAATATTTTAAAGGATAATTGGCACATTTCGAGTAGTGAGGGGTATTCGGGAATATACGATAAGAAGTGTAATTGGTATTAATAATACATAGGATATTCGGGAGATATATATGCTATGTATGGAATATATGATATAGGTTATGTGTATACCTATACTGATTTGCATGATTTATTATGTGTTTGACATACCTACCATACTTGCGATCACGGGAGGTTGATTTTCGAAAAAGGACCGTCTTATCTTTGTATGCCTTCGAGGGGATTTAGATTAGTACCTTAAGGACATAGGACTGTCATGACTTATTTTTAAGTTGATAAGTCAGCTAACCATGGGAGCGTAGTTATGTGCGTGATCCATGGGTATGTGAACTATGTTTGCCTCCAATATGTGTGATTTGTATTGATACGGTTCCAGAGTGATTCGAAATCCGTAGTCCTTTATATAGTGCGTGATGTACCGGGACTTGATAGCATAGTATGCATGCGTCGCACGCCCCAACCCAGGGGTGTTGTATTGTATATATATAATTAGTGTGATAAATATATATACTTGTGATTTATTCTACTACGTGTGTTTGGTAGATGATGCACCAGGACATTATAGCATAATATACTCGCACCATAACTCAGTTTAGGGGTGTAGTGTTAGTATATATATAACAAAGTGATATATTTATACATGTGATTTATTCTACTGTGTGGGTTTAGTACAAGAGAAAGATAGTGACATTAAAAAATAACTATAATATGGGGAGAAATAAACATATACTGAGAAATTTGTAATGGGATTAAAGACATGGAAATTCGATAACATATTATATGGGTAATACGGGTGGGTACAATAAGTTAGTATGTAGATAGAGACTTGTTATGGCTAGTTAGGTGGGGTAGCTTAAGTAGGAAAGCTAGAAGGCAGGCGTTAAGTGTGCACATTAGATGAGGGGTGAGCTATGTCTCAAGGGAGTGCGACACTAGCTTAAATACGAAAAATGTGCGTGCATATTTAATTATTTCAATTTAACTGCTTGCTAAATATTTTCAAAATGTTTTACTTGGGCTATGACCCGTGTCAAAATATTTTCCAAAACATTTTAGGTGTCCAGTCACAGGGACGCCCAATTTGAGGATTCTATTCAGGAATGCACTGTTGCAGCTCATGTGGAAGTTGCGGGACTTTGTTATAGACGCTTCATTCATTTACTCCTAGCGTATGAACCCCAGTACTCATTTGGTCATGTAGCCCTAAGATTGTGTATTTAGTTTACTTATCGAACTTTGTGTATCTAGGTCATTGTTTCAGTTACTGTTGAATTTTATTATTGAACCGATAGTTGATTCGGTTATCTTAATTTATGTTATTCATCTGTGTAAGATTCAGTTATTAGTTGTGTTGATAGTTTTATTATTATTTATTTTCCACCTGTTGTTAATTAATTAAAGATAAAATTTGGCACCAGTCTAATTGAATTACTAGGTGTTTAGTAACTTTTAAAAGTTTTCGACAGTGATGCTAAGAGTGAGCCATATGAGACCAACATTTTATTTTGATCACGGGTTGGCCACACGGTATTTTAGTAGGCGGTGTGTCATAGATGGTATCAGAGCATCAGGTTCTAGAGTCCTTAGGATCTGCGCGGTTTATTAAGTTTCAGCGTATCGTTCTTTGATATAGAGTCTTATTATAGCATTGTTGTATTCCTTCACGTATACGACTTATGTTCTCCTACGATTAAGTATAGCTGATGTGATTTATATACGAGTTCGATTGGGATTCATACACCGAACAACTTTGGGACGACCAGCGAGGGCCGTTAGAAGAACTGTAAGAGGGGAGGCTCATCAGAAGGCATGGAATATCCTGTAAACAGTGATCGCGATAGAAGTCACCATAATTATTGTTTACGATAGACAAAATTATGATAAACACCAGGGTGCATTAGTTTCCCTAAGCACCTACGTAGAAAGAAGTGGTGCATATTCTGACTCACCCAGTGTATTCGGTAAAGGGGTGGAGTCAGGGGAAACTCTTTTGAAGAGCCATGCGTGAGGATTTGGAAAGAGGGGGAGTGTAACGAGTTAATGAAAAGAGACAACCTAAAGTCAATTCAGTAGGGTGGAGTGCAGTGACACCCAGGGTTAAATTTTAGGCACAGTTTTGGCTCATAGGAGCAGCTTAGTAGTGGTGGGAGCCGGTCACCACAACCATGTATAGATACCATGAATAACGAGGAAATTGGGGTGTGGTTTAACCGCAAATCCCCTCATCAGTTGTTTAAATAGAGGGGTAAAGGAAATTCTAGTCCTACTCCAGAAGGGTAGGAAAGCGACTGGACATGAAGGAGAGTTTACTTGTTTATCGAACTTCGTACCCAATGAGGTGGATAGGGAGAAAAATGGGGGGGGGGGGGGGGGGGGTCGTAAGTTGAAAATGGACTTTTAGTGAAAATACACAAACAAGTATTGGGAAAATTCCGCTAGAACGACGGGTGTTATTGTAGATTTGTATGTGAAACAGGTTTAATCAAGGTATCGTAAATGCAACTATAGTGTGTGGTTATTCTCTGTTGAGTAGAGGGGATCTCTTTAGATCCATTTGCAGGGGAGCGGGTGTGAACACTGAGACAATATATATATCCTATGATGCTATCTCGTTTGGAGAGGTAATATTTGAGGTATGGTTCTATCCTAAGTACGGACTGTTAAGCGATGGTGAGCGGTTACAGCAAGCCTATCATGTTCGTTGTTCTGGGGTAGGATGGGTATTTTATGATGTCTCACTTAAAAGAGGATCAAGCTCACGATGATAGTTTTATAAAGTAGACTTCAGAGAGTACATATGTCTAGTTATATTGGATCCCTGTGCATAGGGATTTTTACTAATATGATTCAGGATATGTCGAGTTTAATGTTGAGTGAAGAGTTTTAACTCATTATTGTGTAAGTGCTGAGAACTTAGTCATAGTGAGAGCATAGTATCGTGTGACGCCTTGAGAGATATGGGCATAGGTGATTTGATTTATGTGTTGGAAGACAAAATTTATGATTTCTTGGTTATGTGCTTAGAATGCACGGATTTCGATGACCGACAATGCTAGGGGTTAGTGCATTGGGGAAAGTTCTTTTGAACTTCATTATGGGAGGTGAAACACATGGATCGTAATAAACATTGGGAATAGCGAGACGACGTTGGATGCTAGTGCATCAGTTTTAAATGTTAACTTATTAAACGAGTAGAGGAAACACTTTAAGTTGAGAGTTAATACGATATATGACTAGTGGAGCCAGGTAGTGCTACGAAGGATGCACTAAGAAATTTTTTGCACCACAAGTTAATGGGTGGGGTAGGGTCGAGAAGGACATAATGTGCAAATTGTGGTAATCAAGAATACCCGTATGATATAGCCACGCCGAGAGTGCAGAGTTGAGCTCAAGATAAATATATTACGTACGAGATGTTACTAATAATTATACTAAAATGTTTGGACTATAGTATATAGTATGGTGAGACTTTGTGTTCATTGTTCTGAGATATGATTTACATGTGCTAGTTATCACCTGAAAGAGGGTTTAGTGTATATATTCGTGTATATATGTTATTGTGTGTTGCATAATAGACTTATGAGGATGTGTTTTTATTATTATATTTGATCTCGGGGAATAGGGATGTTTACCGATGTGGTTCAGAGTGGATATGTTTAGTAACGAGAGAGGATATATATCTAGTGATTGACTCGCGCTAAGTTACAAGTGATAGTAAGGGGCACTAAATTGTATGATTTCTTTGGTAACATGAAAATGGTCGAGTATACTTTTATGTCAGGAGACGGGATTTGTGGGTACGTGCTATGGACTAAGGGCCAAACGGATCTCATCGACCTATAATGTTAGGTAGTAGTGTATCGGGTGTTCCTTGTTGGGATTTCGCTTTACGAGACATCCCACGCATGAAACTTAGCGCAACGTTGGAAGTGAGGAGATGTTTGCTCACTAGTATATAGTTTTGGTACCTTGGCTATTATGCATTCAGGTAGTTATAAGTGTAAGTTGAAAGTTGTATTACAATTTAAGGCTAGTGGATTCGGGTAACCTTTGTGCAGTTATGCATGGGTATAGGATGTATGGGCACCCTAGACAATTAATTTAATTTTAATATAATTCGCATTTAGAAGAGGAAGAAATATGTGTAGCGATCTTAAGGACATGTAAGTGGGGAAGTATTCGAGCCTTGGAGTACAAGACTTATCTTAATTTCGAGGACAAAATTCCTTTGCAAGGGGTAACACCCCGTATTTCTGAGGATATAGAATTTAGATAATTTGGTAATAGATGATTTAATTAATTGGGAGAACTTAATTAATTTGGTGATTTGGAGAAATTATTTAATTTGGAGAATTTATATTAATTTGGTGAATTAAGATTTATTTAATTCGCGTTATTTTTGGAAATTCACATGTGTCGTAATTTGGGGTCGAAATTTGAGAATGTTATAAAGTAATTCGAATGGCAATTTTGAGTGCACGATTGATTCCGAATAGGTCGAAATAGTCAAAAAAGAGTACTCGGGGTAGTAATTGGATCTCGGGTTAATTATAGGCATAACCCAGCCCACACAGGAGTGTTTGGGTCATTTTAATTTGGCCCATAAGCTTAAAAACGGGATTAATGAAATAAAACCTAATTGAGGGAATTGGGGCAGTCATAACTCAAGGAGAGAAACCCTAAAGCTGTAAAGGAAAACAATGGAAGAAATTGGGGAACCATTGGGAGCCAAACTAAAGGAAGAGGAGTGTGTTCTTCGTCAAACATTCGTAAACAACAAAGGAAATCATACCTTACGAAATTATCCAGACAAGTAGTTAAAATTGTTTTCATTTAAATTGCGGTATTGCGATTCATATTATGGTGGGTGAAACCATATTCATTTTGGTACGAGTGATTATAGCAAAATTCGTTTTTGGAGGGTATCACATGCTAAATCTGGGTTTGGGCGATTTAAGCATTAAGGGTGAAATTGATGTTTAATTGATGTGAGAATAATATCATATGAGGCTATAATATTATTTAGAATCGAAAACCTGAGGAAATTGTTGTTGAATTCGAACTATTGAATCGAATTGAGAATTGTGATTTAAGGGATATTGCGAAAAAAAACAATTTACGAACTCTAGAATTTAATGAAAATAACTGAGGATTAATGTCATATATTAGTGTGTGAACATGTTTATAGATGAAATAAATATGGGAGATAAAGTAATCGAGGTCTGGATTGAAGTTGGAAAGCTTCGGAGTTTAAAAATGGTGGAAAAAGCAATCAGGGAAGATGACTGATATCTGGTAGATCGATTGATCAAGACTTTCAGTTATTGTAAAAATGAAATTGTATATCTTTTCATCACGGTCGCGTGGGAGCCAACCTCGTATTTTTCTAATTTTTTTTTATTTGATATGAATTTTCTACGATAGGGTGCGTGAGACCGACATCTTTAAGAAGAAATAAATTTGAATTATTTGGATATGTCTGTAGATGAGTGAAGGACTTTGGAAAAATATTAAGGAACATTATTTTATCCTTGGATTAGATAGGGATGAATCCGGGGTATGGATTTAGGAGTATTTATAATGAACGACACTCGATAATATATGTTGAAAATATATGAACGTATTCGAATGGGAATTTTGGGTGAATTTAGCATACGGGCTGGTATCTTAAGGTGGAAGTTAATTAATAGAAATTAAATGGAACCTAATACTTAGAGTCTTATGGTATGAGTATTCAGGACTATTAAATTTAATAAGGGTGTCAAACTTATTAATCGAGTTTGGTGAAATAAATCCTAAAAGGTTCAAATAGGACCAATAAAGGGAGTCCTGGCATTTTGGTTGAGTGACACCACTTGAATAAAATTAATTGAGGTGATAGTAATTAAATTGAGGATCGGGGTTTTGACTCTGATATTTCTCCGGCTAGTGCTACGGGAGTTAGGCACAGATTAACCGGTTTAATTTATTATAGAGATATATAATAAATTATCGAATAGTGAATTTAACGCGAGGTGTTAACCTTAATCGTGGATTTTTGTGTAACAAATTCTAGAGGGTGAAGATACGGAACAGATGAGTGAGTCGGAGTATTGTAGTTGGGTAATGTAAAATTGATTAGATTAATTGGTGTAATTTGAAATGTAAAAGATTTGAGGGATGAGCGAACCTATGACTTAGATCAGCAGGATATGAGTGAATTACCTACTCAAATATTTTAGAGGATAATTGGCACACTTCGAGTAGTGAGGGGTACTCGGGAATATATGATAAGAAGTGTAATTGGTATTAATAATACGTAGGATATTCAAGAGATATATATGCTATGTATGGAATATATGATATAGGTTGTGTGTATACGTATACTGATTTGTATAATTTATTATGTGTATGACATACCTACCATACTTGCGATCACAGGAGGTTGATTTTCGAAAAAGGACCATCTTATCTTTGTGTGCCTTCGGGGGGATTTAGATTGGTACCTTAAGGACATAGGACTGTGATGACTTATTTGTAAGTTGATAAGTCAACTAACCACGGGAGCGTAGGTATATGCGTGATCCATGGGTATGTGAACTATGTTCGCCTCCAATATGTGTGATTTGTATTGATACAGTTCCAGAGTGATTCGAAATCCGTAGTCCTTTATACAGTGCGTGATGTACCGGGACTTGATAGCATCGTATGCATGCACCGCACGCCCCAACCTAGGGGTGTTGTATTGTATATATACAATTAGTTTGATAAATATATATACTTGTGATTTATTCTAGTACGTGTGTTTGGTAGATGATGTACCAGGACATTATAGCATAATATACTCGCACACAACTCAGCTTAAGGGTGCAGTGTTAGTATATATATAACAAAGTGATATATGTATACGTGTGATTTTATTCTACTGTGTGGGTTTAGTACAACAGAAAGATAGTGACATTAAAAAATAACTATATTATGGGGAGAAATAAACATATACTGAGAAATTTGTAATGGGATTAAAGACATGGAAATTCGGTAACATATTGTATGGGTAATACGGGTGGGTACAATAAGTTAGTATGTAAAAGGAGACTTGTTATGGCTAGTTAGGTGGGGTAGCTTAACTAGGAAAGGTAGAAGGCAGGCATTAAGTGTGCACATTAGATGAGGGGTGAGCTATGTCTCAAGAGAGTGCGACATTAGCTTAAATATGAAAAGTGTGTGTGCATATTTAATTATTGCAATTTAACTCCTTGCTAAATATTTTCAAAATGTTTTACTCCGGATCTAACCCGTGTCAAAATCTTTTCCAAAACATTTTAGGTGTCCAGCCATAGGGACGCCCAGTTTGAGGATTCTATTCAGGAATGCGCATTTACAACTAATGTGGAAGTTGCAGGACTTTGTTATAGACGCTTCGTTCATTTACTCCTAGTGTAGGAACTTTTCAGAACTCATTTGGGCATGTCGCCCTCAGATTTTGTATTTAGTTTACTTATCAAACTTTGTGTATCCAGGTTATTGTTTCAGTTACTGTTGTATTTTATTGTTGAACCGATAGTTGATTTGGTTATCTTAATTTATATTATTCATCTGTGTAGGATTCAGTTATTAGTTGTGTTGATGGTTTTATTATTATTTATTTTCCACCTGTTGTTAATTAATGAAAGATAAAATTTGGCACCAGTCTAATTAAATTACTAGGTGGTTAGTAACTTTTAAAAGTTTTCGATAGTGATGCTAAGAATGAGCCATATGAGACCAATGTTTTATTTTGATCACGGGCTAGCCACCCAGTATTTTAGTTGGTGGGGTGTCATAGCAGCATCAAAAGAAAAGGACATCAAGAAGCAAATAATGAAAAAATATTACCATTGCCAAACTTTGGCAAGCATTTTCTGCCAATTTTAGTCTTTGCAGAGGGGCCAGCTGCTCTATCAGCAGAGCGAGTACCAGTCTTGATTAATTTCCTGGCAACACCAGGATGAATAGCAATGGAGGATGACTAAGAAACATTCAAGTCTCCCTGAATTTTCTCGAGCAACTCTTGGTCGGCAGAGCTTTTTTCCACTTGGGTCTCGGGTAATTATTTCTTCAACCTCCTAAAGTGAGGAGCAGTAATATTTTCTTCCTCAGGAGTGATGACTTGAGAAACCTCTCCTTCTCAGAAGCCTTGGATACTTTTTATGGCTTCTTAGCATTCCCAGCATCTTTCTTGGCAGGGGGAGATAAGACTCTATTTATCAAGTCAGGGATTTTTCTCTTTCCCGTGATAGCAAGTTGAGAAGAGGGAATGGCTGAAATGTCCAAAGACTCCGAAGATAAAGAAGTCCCCAAATCCTTTTCTACACCAGCAGATTCTTCAACAGAGGAAGTAGGGATTGGTTATTCCTTAAAATTGATGGGGTTATTAAATCTAGAAGTGGTGGGCCGAGCAACAAACGAAGTTATTGAGCTCATGTACTGCAGCAGATAAGACGCAACTCTGGGATATTCCTCACCAATTCTTTAATAGATGCTCCAAAGAAATTTCAATTCACAAATATTGATGTCCTCTTCTTTCGAACACTTCTTCTTGCTCCCAACTATGCAAAAACATAAACAAGACCAGAATTTATTGATTAGCATATTATCAAACAATTGGTAAACAAAACAAAGAAGTACAGCAATAAAGCCAAAAACCTATGCCATGACCCACTTGGGGGTATCTGGGCCCATCATACACTTCTCTTGTTTGTAAAGGGCCGTGTTGTCAATTTTTTGCAATGACTCCATAATCAAAATAATCCTTATTTGAGTCTGACAAATTGACAACTAAGGCCCTATTGACAAACCTAGTATTCAAATAGTATGTACTATCGCTAGTAACCCATTTGTAACAAAATATGAGTTTTGGGATACCAATATGTGTTCCATGTATCTAATTCAGCCAATGAATTACATTGACCACTCTCCAAGTATTGGGGCTATCCTAGCTGGGATAACATAAAAATATTGGCAAAATTCTAAGCAAAACCTATTGGGGGACACCTGAATCCACATTCAGTAATAAAATGAGAAGGAATCCAGTGACCCTCGGGCAATGAAAACACCTTAACTGGGGGTATGGGCATTTCTAATTCAACCCAATCAGGAATATTCCTTTCCTACCTAAATTCCTCTAAGGAATTCCCATGTACGATATAAACCATGGCTATAGTTAAAGAAAGACAAATTGTGAAATAGAAGGGGAAAAAGAAAGCTTACAGAGAAAATAGAGGCTGAAGCAAAGGAAGAATGCAAAGAAAAATCTCATAAATAGAGAACTTGGAGAAGAAAAAGAGTACAAAAGCTTAGGAAGGTTTGGTAAAGGAAATCCAACAAAATCTCACCTTTTATAACTTACCTGGGAAATCGTGCATAAAATGATTACCTACTTTGACGATTGACATTCTGACGGCTTTGCAGTTTTGATTATATAAAAATACCAATTTACCCTTTAGGGGTTTTTTAATATTCAAATTATTTACAAAAATGACATTACAAAATCAAAACATGGAAAAAATTTACAAGTCACACATCTCGGCATGCGTCGACCAACATTGAAGAAAATATACTCCATCCTTTCAACAAAAGCTTCAAGAATGAAGTATTGGGGGATTTTGTTGATACAAAAAATTATCCACCTACATGGACCAATTAGAGGTGAACAAGTGTCTCCCTACATGGCATAAATCCTAGTCAGCAGATAGTTTCTCGGCAGGCATGCCGACCAATGTGAAAAATGCAGACCATCAATCTAAATGAAAAGCGGCCACACAGGAAGTACAATCAAAGGTATTTTTATATGTGGTTCATATAACCAACCATCACATTCATTATGTATGAGTTTAAATGCTTACATGTATAAATGCATTCCAACCCTTGATCTTCGGGTCATTATAAATACATTGTATTCCTTTCATCAAAGGCAAGATAGAAGGGATTCTAGGACATTCTTATTAAAAAGAGTACCTGTCTTTCTGTAATCTCTAAAATTAGATCAAGTCCATTTTTTTACACCAACAGTGACGAAGAGGGAAATTTATGTTTGGTGATGGGATTTCATCTCAAATCATTGGCAAGGTAACCATCGAAGAAGAAGGATTGCTCGATTTGAAGGGTGTTCTTTTAGTTCAAGGTCTAAAAGTAAATATTTTAAACATATGTCAGTTTTGTGACAATAAATGCAACGTTACTTTTTTAAAGATTATAAAGTTTTTGGTAAAAAAGGAAGGTATTCCAGTAAGGAACAAGTCTAGGGATAACCATTACATTGTTATTCCTAAATTTGAGTCTCTAAGTTGTAAGAAGACTAGACTGGAAGACTTGGATCATTGGAACAATAAGCTTGGGCACATAATCTTTGACAATTTAAACGATCTACGAACTTGTTTAGGTTTACCCAAACTTCAAATTATTAAAAATAATTTTTGTGTCAAGTTGGGAAGATAACACATTACTCACATAAGAAAATTAAGGATGTAATAACCACCAAACCCTTAGATCTTCGATATATTCACCTGTGACACCCCACCTAATAAAATAACGGGTGATCAATCCTATACCAAATTAAAATAGGAGTCTCATATGGTTCATTCTCAGCATCACTGTCGAAAACCAATTTAATTAATAATAACCTATTAGGCTGGAGTCAAAATTTAATTAACTAATCTTTTTAACCAAACTATTTAAAAAAATTCATCACAAGAGTTTATATACAACAATTGAAATGAAAAATAACGGAACACTCGGTACAAATACAACCAAATGGAATGTCGCACAAAAGGCGATGAAGAATAAATGAATACAATTACGCCATCGGCCCGAATGTTTCTATAATACCTCCTATCTAGATCCCAAGGATAGAAATGTCTATAATAAACCTGCAGTCATCCACAGCTGCTGCAACAAGCATCTGACTCGAATGAATCATCATCCAGGCGTCCCTGTGTCTGGTCACCTAATATATATAGATATAGCAAGAGAGGAAAATAGAGAAATGGGCCAGTGCCTGAGTTTGAAAATATTTTAGCAAGTGCATAAATGCCATATTTTAAAATATGAAACTTCTCATATTTAAATTGGTATCGCATTCTCATGAGATACCCCTCACCCCTCTGCTAATAGTGCACAACTATTGCATACCTTTTAAAACCACTTAGTTAAGCTACCCTGCCTAACTAATTAATTTCACCCATCTTCTAAAGATCCTCATTTAATACCATCCCGTATATGTGAATAGTTCTCACCAGAACCTAAGATCCATATACATATAAATCCGGATATAAATCTACCGGAAGGAGAATATCACTTTATTCATCCTTTAATATATATTCTAAGCTGTCGCTTGAGCTTATACATCATAATCTCTCACCTATGATTCATCCTTTCATCATGAATAACTTTCACTAGTTATTTACACTATTCACGTTTTAGCGTTACTAACCTCGTATATAATATTCTCATCTTTATATACGTATATCCCTATTTTTCTTCCGGATTTTATACTCCCGAAAGATTCAGAATTTATCTCATATTCCATTCTTCATTATGCCCGTATATATATGTTTCACATCTCATATATATATATATACACAATATACTATACACATCAAGTATATCCATACTTATATATCACACACTCTATAAGTATAATAACCATCCCTCAGAGCTATAACTCAATGGATGCAATCTATCAATGCTATCATCTTTCCTTGAAAGCCATATAACATTCACTAGTTATATAAATAATATAATTTTCTCCATGTATTTAAAATTACCGTATATAATTATTTATCCCATTATATACGTAAAACCATATTATAGCATTCATACATATGTTGAATATAAATAAAACCGCTCTTAAAATCCATATAACATTCACTAGTTATATAAGTAATACAAATTTTCTTCATGTATTTAATTATCCATATATAATTATCTACTGCATTATATACGTAGAACTATATTCCAACATTCCCACCTATGTTGAATATAAATATAACCCATCCTCCCGAGTAATAACTCACCGGATGTATTCTTTAAAGTGATATCACACTAGGTATACTCGCATAACCTAGTTATCCCAAGTCAGAATCGCTCACTAACTTGGCCAAAAATATAAACATTGGAGGCGGTCAAATTCCTTCCCTGAAAGTGAGATAAGCCCCTCACCCATATAACGGACGCTATGACCTGTGAATATAGTTGCCCTACTCCTCAAGTTAGGGGATTCACCGACATCATGCAACCTCCCCCGATAGCACTAGAGCATATAATTTTAAATAAATACCCAGACATCGGTATTTATGAGCACACAATATATATATATATATATATATATATATATATATATATATATATATATATATTGTGTGCTCATAAATACCGGTGTCTGGGCATTTATTTAAAATTATAGACTAGTGCTACGAATTTTGTGCACGGTAATGCTGGTATTTATCACACTACCGTATATATATAATAATTAGTTCCCAGCATTACCGTGCACAAAATTCGTAGCACTAGCCTATAATTTTAAATAAATACCCAGACACCGGTATTTATGAGCACACACACACACACACATATATATATATATATATATATATATATATATATATATATATATACGGTAGTGTATGTCTAGGTATTTATTTAAAATTATAGGCTAGTGCTACTGATTTTGTGCACGGTAATGCCGAAAACGAATTAATATATATATATATATATATATATATATATATATATATATATATATATATATATATATATATATATATATATATATACATATATTAGTTTCCTGCATTACTGTGCATAAAAATCCGTAGCACTAGCCTATAATTTTTCCCGAGTCTATGGTCCGACCCTAATTTAATTAATTTGCACATTAATTAATATAATACTTTCCGGGGCTATAATTTCGACTCTAATTATCAAAAATATCTACTCACTGATATTTATATGCACACACCATATATATACACTATCACACACCGTATATCTATATATGAATATAAAATCTCCCAGCCTTACTGTGTACTGAGTCCGTAACACTAGCCAACATATTCCCGAGTCTATGGTCCGACTCTAATCATTAATTAATTTATAATCTCCCCGAGTCTATGGTTTGACTCTAATTTAATTAATATACTCATTAATTAATTTAATATCTACCTGGTGTCACACAACCAATGTACCCGGACTTTCTCACCTGACCCGAATTTCCATCTCTTAGGACGTACTCCTCAAAATTTCATTATAAAGAGAACGCTCATAATTAAATAATATTTAATAATTTATTATATCATCATATAATAAATTATGCCAGCTATAAGCTTTAATTAATTAATCCATCATTAATTAATCAATTATCATGGCTTCACTCAACCAAAATATCCGTACACCTCTTTGGTCCATAATACAATATCACCAAATCTGGCTATCCATGCCTATCTCTCGTAGCATTATCCTGTAATCCCAAATATACATATTCGATTTGATACCATAAGTATTCATTTACTTATTCCAATTCCATAAGTATTCACTTACTTATAATATGAATATAACATTTCTTTTAAACTCAAGATATTAAGCTTATCACAACTAGCTCGTATCCCAATTACATCCGAAATTCTCATTCGAATCCCCAAGAGTCTTTATCCCATTAGACTCCTAAAAATCACAAAGTCGCACAACTTTAATTTTTGGCAGATTTCACACCTTCCACTAAAACAGAGATAACTCAATCTACGGAAGTCCAATTGACCTCAATAATTTCTCATTAGAAAGATAACCTCCATACCTTTATTTTCATCCATAAATAAGCATCTAATTCGAATCATACTGAAAATGTCATGCATTTGAAGTTTCTATAAAATTTTCGATTTGATTCCTGAGCTAATGATTTCAATCTCATAACTTCTTCCTTAGAAAAATAATTATAAATCCAAAATAAATCGAAAAAATACGTGGTCAGAGCCCACGCGACCGTGTCGAAAAGATCTACAACTTTTCTTTTTTGACCAAGAGCTGAATCGATTCGCTTCCTAGCCAAATCGATTCGAAAAGGATGGAGTTACTATTCACCTTCTTCTCCAAAATCCCAAACCTCCATTAATACACCTCCGAGGTTTTTTTTTATGTTCTCACCCATCATCATCCAACCTCAAACAACCATAAATACACACATAAAAAGGGTTCTAGTCATCCTTGAACCCATATACAACAATTAATTTCAATTAATTCCCAAATTTCTCAAATTTGATATTATCCGGGGTTTATTCGTTAATCTTCCGAAAAACCCGTTTTGATGCACAAAACTCATCCCACAAATCTTTATAGTTTTACACACCAACTATAATATGAGAAATAATCACACTAAATCAATAAAGCAAGTAAACACTTGCCTCGTGGATAAAATAAGACGACCTCGAGTCGAATCCCGTGGAGTTTGGCCAAAAAGTTCCCTTTATTTATTCTCTTCTTTTTCTTCTTCTTTATTCTCTTCTTTTGCTCTTCTCTTTCTCTCTCCTAGGGCTGAAATGTGGGAGAAATGAGGATTCGCCCCTTATAAATCCCAAAATTTGGTGAATACCTAATTATAAATGACTCGTGTACTTAAATGCGAGTCCCGACTAGTCCAAAAAGCCCCCGAAACTCAAACATTACCCCCGGGTACTTCATTTTGACTAACTCGGCCCATCCGGACTCAACCGTGCACTCAAAATTGACATCCGAATTAATTTATAAAAATTATTATCTCACACCCAAATTAGTCTATACCGACTCCCGACTAAGATAAATAAATACCACGTCACTAATACACGTTATGACGTAAATAAATTATTTCTATTCACTTAGTACTTAAATTTCCCTAAATATTAACCATTCACTCTCCGATTAATATTTAAATAAATATTACCATAATTAATTCAATTAAATTACGACACCTAAGTAATTTAATATTTCCTGAATTAATTAAATATTACATGCACAGAAATACGGGGTATTACATACTCTCCCCCCCCCCCCCCCCCCCCACAAAGGAATTTCGTCCCCGAAATTAGGACAATGCCGGTACTAAAACTTAGGATTTTTAAAATCCCAAAGTAGAAATTTCCCCAAGTATGCTCATATATATATTTATAGTCTCCTCATCCCTATATATATATTCATTAATCCCGCACCCTTAGGTTAAGACCACTTGGCGCAAAGCATTTATTATTAACACCACATCTACTGGTCTCACAAAGTAGAAATATTCACAAATCCATATATATATATATATATATATATATAGTCACATCATCCCTATACATATATATACTAATCCTGCACCCCCGAGCTAACACCCATTAGTGCACTTAATAAAATTTTACACCCCCTGGTTATCACCCTTTAGTGTATAAAACAACATAACCTTGCACTCCCGGGTTATCACCCCTTAGTGCACTTAACAAAAATATCAAATAATAGGCATACACACATCCTATTAAAATTTATAGGTATTCTTCCAACCTATTTGCATACTTACCATACGTATTTTATTCTCATCGCTACGTATAGTATAAATATTCAGATTACTATCTCTCTCGTAATCTCCAAGGTACATTCTCTATACCGAATAATTAAAGTATTAATTCTCATATACTCTTCCAGAATTCGGTACTATATACACCCCTTCTTTCCTTGGAGTATGCTAACAATACAATCATGATCAAGCCACTCATCAACACTCGTTTGAGTAAGACTCTGCTCTACATACTCACATGACATTCAATCTGACATACCATTTAAACCTTGTTTATAGCCGCCCCTCAGGCATATATTCTACACCTTCATTTTCACGTCCTTCTATCTCGGACATCTTTGGAACTAACTAACTAGGGTACCCATACACTATCATTCGTGCATATCTGCACAACCATAACATAATCTGGGCATATCATCTGTGCCCATAAAATCATGGTTATTCTCAATCACCCCACTAAGTCCATAGCCTCTCCCCTACGGATGAATTCAATGATAACCCCGTTACATAACGGTATAATATGTACACATAATAATGTATCGACATATCCACTAAACTTGTCTCACATGTGAATTTAGCGTTAATCAAAACATCATGACTCGCTCGGTCACACAAAATATACCTCATTCGTTCGAGGATAAAACTCATATTTTTACCTTGCCAATCTCCCTGGCTGGCTGCTCAAACAGTTCTCAGACATAACATGCTTGTCCGAACCAAACCCCAAAACTATCTTAATCATTACCCTGCTAGGCACCATACTCATGTCCCTTTACTCGCTTTGGGAAAAAATCAATACGTGTTGCCTCACTCCCCACATAAAAATATCTCTTGATAAAATCCCTTATTTTTGTGGCCACACTGGACCCCCGTTGTTATTTTAGCTCCGTTGGCCCCAGGGAACACACTACTGGCCTTACCAGCCTTGATTGCATTTCTCAAATTCTTTTAGCTCCCTTCACGTAGAAGCATCAACTGTTCAAACACAATCGGGGTGACCTCGACTACGGTCATCGTCGTCGAAATATATTTTACAACACAAACTGAACCTCGCCTCCTACTGTTCTCCCAACGGCCTTCATTGTTCGTTCTTCGTTGTTAGGCATACGAATCACACACGAACGTGTATAAAATGCACTACCATTATACACAATAGTAGGAGGATAAAATCTCACAATAGGAATCAACAATCCTTAGCATAGGGTTCTATATCAATCGAAAGGTACGCTTTAAATGCAGTAAGCCGTACAGATCCTAAGGACACTAGAACCTGATGCTCTGATACCACCTGTGACACCCCACCTAATAAAATAATGGGTGATCAATCCTATACCAAATTAAAACATGAGTCTCATATGGTTCATTCTCAGCATCACTGTTGAAAACCAATTTAATTACTAATAACCTATTAGGCTGGCGTCAAAATTTAATTAACTAATCTTTTTAACCAAATCATTTAAAAAAATTCATCACAATAGTTTATATACAACAACTGAAATGAAAAATAACCGAACACTCGATACAAATACAACCAAATGGAATTCCGCACAAAAGGCGATAAAGAATAAATTAATACAATTAGGCCATCGGCTCGAATGTTTCTACAATACCTCTTATCGAGATCTCAAGGATAGAAACGTTTATAATAAACCTGCAGGCATCCACAGATGCTGCAACAAACATCTGAATCAAAGAAATCATCGTCCAACTGTCCCTGTGTCTGGACACCTAATATATATAGATATAGCAAGAGAGGAAAATAGAAAAACGGGTCAGAGCCCGAGTTTGAAAATATGTTAGAAAGTGCATAAATGCCATATTTTAAAATATGAAACTTCTCATATTTAAATTGGTATCGTACTCTCATGAGATACCCCTCACCCCTCTACTAATAGTGCACAACTATCGCATACCCTTTAAAACCACTTAGTTAAGATACCCTACCTAACTAATTCATTTCACCCATCTTCCAAAGATCCTCATTTAATACCATCCCGTATATGTGAATAGTTCTCACTAGAACCTAAGATCCATATACATATAAATTCGGATATAAATCTACCGAAAGGAGAATATCACTTTATTCGTCCTTTAATATATATTCTAAGTTGTCGCCTGAGCTTATACATCATAATATCTCACTTATGATTCATCCTTTCATCATAAATAACATTCACTAGTTATTTACACTATTGACGTTTTAGTGTTATTAACCTCGTATATAATATTCTCATCTTTATATACGTATATCCCTATTTTTCTTCCGAATTTTATACTCCCGAAAGATTCAGAATTTATCTCACATTCCATTCTTCATTATGCCCGTATATATATGTTTCACATGTCATATATATATATATATATATATATATATATATATATATATACTATACATATCAAGTATATCCATACTTATATATCACACACTCTATAAGTATAATAACCATCCCTCAGAGCTATAACTCAATGGATGCAGTTTATCAATGCTATTATCTTTCCTTGAAAACCATATAACATTCACTAGTTATATAAATAATACAGTTTTCTCCATGTATTTAAAATTCCCGTATATAATTATATATCCCATTATATACGTAAAACCATGTTACAACATTCACACATATGTTGAATATAAATAAAATCGCTCTCAAAAGCCATATAACATCACTAGTTATATAGGTAATACAACTTCTCTTAATGTATTTAATTATACGTATATAATTATCTACTGCATTATATACGTATAACTATATTCCAACATTCACACATATGTTGAATATAAATATAACCCATCCTCCCGAGTAATAACTCACCAGATGTATTCTATAAAGTGCTATCACACTAGGTGTACTCGCATAACCTAGTTATTCCAAGTCAGAATCGTTCACTAACTTGGCCAAAAATATAAACATTGGAGGCCGTCATATTCCTTCCCTAAAAGTGCGATAAGCCCCTCACCCATATAACGGACGCTATGACTTGTGGATATACTCACCCTACTCCTCAAGCTAGGGGATTCACCCACATCACACAACCTCCCCTGATAGCACTAGAACATATAATTTTAAATAAATACCTAGACACCGGTATTTATGAGCACACAATATATATATACTATCACACTACCATATATATATAATAATTAGTTCCCGACATTACCGTGCACAAAATCCGTAGCACTAGCCTATAATTTTAAATAAGTACCTAGACACCGGTATTTATGATCACACAATATATATATATATATATATATATATATATATATATATATATATATATATATTGTGTGCTCATAAATACCGGTGTCTAGGTATTTATTTAAAATTATAGGCTAGTGCTACGGATTTTGTGCACGGTAATGCCAGAAACAATTTAATATATATATGTAATAATTAGTTTTCGGCATTACCGTGCACAAAAATCCGTAGCACTAGCCTATAATTTTCCCCGAGTCTGTGGTATGACTCTAATTTAATTAATTTACAAATTAATTAATATAATACTTTCCCGCTTCTATAATTTCGACTCTAATTATCAAAAATATCTACTCACTGATATTTATATGCACACACCATATATATACACTATCGCACACCGTATATCTATATATGAATATAAAATCTCCCAGCCTTACCGTGTACTGAGTCCGTAACACTAACCAACATATTTTTGAGTCTATGGTCCGAATCTAATCATTAATTAATATACTCATTAATTAATTTATAATCTCCTCGAGTCTATGGTTCGACTCTAATTTAATTAATATACTCATTAATTAATTTAATATCTCCCTGGTGTCATACAACCAATGTACTCGAACTTGCTCACCTGGCCCGATTTTCCATCTCTTAGGACGTATTCCTCAAAATTTCATTATAAAGAGAACGCTCCTAATTAAATAATATTTAATAATTTATTATATCATCATATAATAAATTATTCCAGCTATAAGCTTTAATTAATTAATCCCTCATTAATTAATCTATTATCATGGCATCACTCAACCAAAATATCCGGACACCTCTTTGGTCCATAATACAATATCATCAAATCAGGCTATCCATACCTATCTCTCGTAGCATTAACCTGTAAACCCAAATATACATATTCCATTTAATTCCATAAGTATTCACTTACTAATAATATGAATATAACATTTCTTTTAAACTAAAGATATTAAGCTTATCACAACTAGCTCGTATCCCAATTACATCCTAAATTCTCATTCGAATCCCCGAGAGTCTTTATCCCATTAGACTCCTAAAAATCACAAAGTCTCACAACTTTAATTTTTAGCAGATTTCACACCTTTCACTAAAATAGAGATAACTCACTCTAAGGAAGTCCAATTGACCTCAAACAACGCTCATTAGAAATATAACCTCCATACCTTTCTTTTCATCCATAAATGAGCATCTAATTCAAATCATACTGAAAATGGCATGCATTTGAATTTTCTATAAAATTTTCGATTTGATTCGCGAGCTCACGATTTCAATCTCGGAACTGCTTCATTAGAAAAATCATTATAAATCCAAAATAAATCAAAAAAATACGTGGTTGGTCCCACGCGACCGTATCGAAAAGTTCTACAACTTTTCTCTTTTGACCAAGAGTTGAATCGATTTTCTTCCTAGCCGAATCGATTTGGAAAGGATGGAGTTACTATTCATATTCTTCTCCAAAATCCCAAACCTCCATTAATACACCTCCAAGGGTTTTTTTATTTTCTCACCCATCATCATCCAACCTCAAAAAACCATAAATACACACATAAAACGGGTTCTAATTATCCTAGAAGTCAGATCCAACAATTAATTTCAATTAATTCCCTAATTTCTCAAATTTGATATTATTCGGGGTTTATTCGTTAATCTTTCGAAAAACCCGTTTTGATTCACAAAACTCATCCCAAAAATCATTATAGTTTTACACACAAACTATAATATGAGAAATAATCACACTAAATCAATAAAGCAAGTAAACACTTGCCTCGTGGATAAAATCTGACGACCCCAATTCGAATCTCGCGGAGTTTGGCCGAAAATTCCCTTTCTTTCTTCTCTTCTCTTTCTTCTTCTTTCTTGTCTTCTTTATCTCTTCTCTTTCTCTCTCCTAGGGATGAAATGTGGGAAAAATGAGGGTTCTCCCCTTATAAATCTCGAAATTGGGTGAATACCCAATTATAAAATGACTCGTTTACTTAAATGCGAGTCCCGACTAGTCCAAAAAGCACTCGAAACCCAAACATTATCCCCGGGTACTTCATTTTGACTAACTCGGCACATCCGGACTCAACCGTGCACTCAAAATCAACATCCGAATTAATTTGTAAAAATGCTTATCTCACACCCAAATTAGTCTTTAACAACTCCCGGCTGAGATAAATAAATACCACGTCACAAATACACGTTATGATGTAAATAAATTATTACTATTCACTTAGTGCTTAAATTTCCCTAAATATTAACCATTCACTCTACAATTAATATTTAAATAAATATTACCATAATTAATTAATTTAAATTACGACACCCAAGTAATTTAATATTTCTCGAATTAATTAAATATTACATGCACAGAAATACGAGGCATTACAGCACCTTATAGTTCATGTTAGAATTGTAAGCCTACATGGCAACAGTTAAATTCTCATAGTTGTTGATGATTATATCAAATTTACTTATGTTGTCGTAATTGACACCACTGCTGCCCAAACTAGTAAAGATAATGAAATACTTCGTGATCAGATTACACAAAACATTTCTTATATTGATATCCATAAAGATGAAACAAGTGTTTAAGAATCGTTACCGGATGAAGAGCCCATGTAGTTGGAGATCTTCATGCGCGAGTTATGACTATATTCCAGTCCGTATTTATGCAAATTACGCATGTTTTGCATCTTTGATTGAACCTAAAAATGTAACAAAAGCCCTTAATGACTCCTACTGGATAAACTCCATGCAAGAAGAGTTAGGTCAGTTTAAGATACATGACGTCTGATATCTAGTCCCTTGGCCAAATAATTCCAAAGTAATCGAAACAAAATAGATTTTTAAATATAAACCCATTGAAACTGGCATTATTATTAAAAACAAATCCCGATTAGTTGCGCAAGGCTACAATCAGGTTTGAGGACATATACGATACCTTTGCTCTAGTGATTTTTCTAGAGTGAATTAGACTTCTTTTAGCAGTAGAATGTCACTTAAGCTTTAAATTGTACCAGATGGAAGTAAAGTCACCGTTTTAAATGGAATTTTAATGGAAGAAGTTTTTTTCGAACAACTTGAAGGCTTTCTTGACCCGCATTTCCATAACTGCACATCTATCAGCTTAAAATGTCCCTTTTATGGACTAAAACAAGAACGTAGCACTTGGTATGAATGTCCCTAAATTTTTTAATAATAAATGGTTTTAAAAGACGCGGTAATGAACTCTATTTGTTAAAGAGGATAAGTCTGACATAATCATCGCCCAAGTATATATGGGCGATATAGTATTTTGTTTTACCTTACCAAGCCAAGTGAAAAACTTTTCTAAAATCCTAAGTGGGGAGTTCTAAATGTCATTGATGGGAGAATAACAATATTTCTTAGGACATCAAATTAATCAATCTAATGAAGTACTTTTTATATCACAATTGAAATATGCTAAAGACTTAATCACTAAGTTTGGTCATCAAAATTCTAAAATAGATCTGATACCTATGAGTACCACTGAAAAGATGATAGTGGCATATCGATATATATATATATATATATATATATATATATAACCCTTTTACCATATTATGATAGTGAATCTTTAGTATGTCACGAACAATAAGCATGACTTAATTTTTTTGGTATGTATTGTGAACGTTATCAGTCTGCCAATAAAGAGAGCCATTTAAAATTTGTCAAAAGAAAAATTAAATATATAAAAGGAACTCTTAATTATAGTTTATGCTATTCCAATGACACGACTAGCTCCATTGTCGAATATATTGACGCTGATTGATGGGTGTTGTATGTAAAAATTACTCTTCTACGTGGACTAATGATAAATGTATACTTAGCCTCCTATGTGGTCGACCAACCACCATGATCGGCATCAAAGATACTTAATCAGTTGAAAGGCCAACCAAATCTAGAACACAAACCATTAGAAATATTAAAATTTACTCAGATGGGATGCCAACCAGCACTGAATTCCAAGAGTTACATAGATGTAAATGCATGGTAATGTGAAGGCGTTCCATCTCTAGGGTTTTACACCATTATAAATACAAAATATACCCTTACCTCAAGCAAAAACTCGAATCACTTAATTGCACACCATACTGAGCTATTATAAACCCTACGAAATAATACCAATAGTGGACGTAGGCTATTTTATAACTAAACCACTATAAAAATCTCTTCTCTTTTGTGTGTGTGATTTGATTAACATACTATATTTTTATCAGTGATTATAAATCTGGATTAAGTCCATTTTTAGACATTAACAGATTGGCACCATTTGTGAGAACGAATGCTAGCCATTGTTCTCTACCTCATATATTTCACTCCTTAGTTTAAAGGATGATTACCGCCCTTGAAAGAAGCCTGGAAGCTGCAGGTAATAATTAAGAAATATCCGTTCCCCCTGGTGAAATAGACCACCAAAGTATCTTGTTCAATTTGTCTAAAGGACAGGAGGTGTAAGGACATTTTTCACATGTCCGAAATGTTTCATTTATTTATGTCGTACGCCGCTACATTTGGCACGTCTCCTCACGATCTCACATGACGGCCTCTATCCGAATTCCGGGAATCAAGCATGCATTATCTCCATTAATATGTCCCACATCTGCCTCAATGACTTCGCGTTCCAAGATTTTAGGGACTTAATGCAAGTGGTACGCAAGGGAAGTCAAAACAGTGAAAAAAATGCACAATAGGAGAGTTCAAGGGCATTTTCGTAATTTCACATCCATAGTTCGGAGGTCTGGTCAACTAGAAAGTTGAAGAGTTCACCGCAACGAAGATACTGGAAAAAACGGCACCTCAATCCGAGCTACGGTGAAGGAGTTATGACCTTTTGAAGATAGATAAAATTCCTTAAAGAATGCTGTTTTTTTTTTTACGCTGGATAGAATTTTAGAGTTTTAAGAACGTGGGACTCTTCATATTTTTTTCTATAAATACCAACTTCGGGGGAGTTGTTTTGCAAGACTTTAGGAGACGAATTTGAGAGTCCAAATACATCTAGTCTTCATATTTTTGAGTCCCAAGACTCATGTTTTGATTCACACATCATTGCCAAACCTTTGTGAATCCTTTTGCAACCCAAGAACAAAACTTTGGTTTGTTCAACCCTTGTGGAGGAGACCGTTCTTCTTCTTCATTGCAGCCCTACTGGAAAGGGATAATTCTAGCCGCGACTACAGAATTCGATACCCGAGGGTAATTCTTAGTCAACTTGTATTTTCATTGTAATCCGATTGTAAGCCGTTTTCTTACAAATTATAGAGAAAATAAATGGTTTTGCCCCTGAGGGGAATTTTTCCTTAATTGCATGTGTTTGAATGTTCTTGTGTAGATTATCTATTTATTCAATCACATACTGCTGCATGTTTAGGGTTTGTTTGTGTTAAAAGGGTTTTATATATGGTTTGATCATTTGAACGCGAGCACACACGTTTCTCAAATTGGTATCAGAGCAGGTTACGCTAATTTATCGCGTATTCCTTTTTTTCCGCAAATTTTTTCTAAAATATCAATTTTCTGAAAAAATTGATTTTTGAAAAAGTGCGTGTTCAAATGGAGAAGTCATATTATAAAATGCCTGTTTTTGACGGGACAAATTATGCTTATTGGAAAGCCCGTATGAGGTCGGCTTTAAAAGCCATTGATGAACGTGTCTGGATTTTGGTTGAACGAGGGTGGACTCCTCCCACCGTGACTGTTGATAATGTGACCAACTTGAAACCTGACATTTCTTGGTCTGATGAAGAAATTAAATGGTCATCTTTTAATTCTAAGGGTCTAAGTGCTATTTCTGGGTCTGTCACACCTGATGAGTTCAAACGCATAATGACGTGTACCACGTCAAAAGAGGCATGGGATGTTTTACAACTCACCCATGAAGGAACTAATGCTGTGAAAGAGTCTAAGTTGCAAAACTTGACAACTCAATTTGAAACAATCACCATGCATGATTCTGAATGCTTTGATGAATTTTATGCTAGACTTTCTGACATTGTGAATACTAGTTTTAATCTTGGTGAACATATTCCGAATGCTAGAGTTGTTAAAAAGATTCTTCGTTCTTTGCCTAAGCGTTTTATCCCTAAAGTCACTGTGCTAAATTCTATGGGTAATTTAAATACGCTAAAATTGGAAGAACTTGTAGGAGATTTGCAAACTTATGAAATTGATATGTTCCCTAAAAATTCTAAATCTAAAGATAAGGGAATTGCTCTTAAAGCCCAAGAGAGAAGGAGTGAGGGGTCAGCTAGAAAGAGGGTAGAGTCATCTAGAAAGAGAGAGACTGACACGTCAGATTCTGAGTGCGATTTTGACTTAGATGATTTGGCTCTTTTCGCAAAAAAATTCAAGAGGATTCTCAAATTTAAGAAAAATGGCAATTTTAAAGATAAAAAGAAATTTGAGAAAAATAAGTTTGAAAAGAAAAATGAAAAAGTTTCCAAAAATCCTCCTCTGAAAGAAAGTGAGAGATGTTTTGAGTGTGATGGTAGGGGTCATAGAGCTTTTGAGTGTGCCAATCGTCTGAATAGAGAGAAAGGGAAAGTTGTTCTTAATGCTACCCTTAGTGACGACAGTGAGGTCGAGACGGTGGATTCTGGAGATGAGTCACCGCATGAGTGTAACTTCACCGCATTCATGGCCAGCCAAGTGAGCACTCCTAGTTCTCCTCACGACGTTGAGGATGATGCTTCACAGGGACACCTCGACAGTGAGAGCGATGTGAGTGAGGGGGAGGATGACACAAGTGAGAGCGAGAGTGATATACAACGCGCCTACGCTGAGTTATATTCTGAGTCTTTTAAAACTAAAAAGCGTAACAAAGCGTTAGTTCTTAAGATCACTTGCCTAGAGGAAGATTTAAAGAAAGCGAGAGAAAGAGAGTTCTCCACCTGCACCGCCCTGAGAGAGAGAGAGTCTACATGTGTCGAGAATGAGAATTTGTTTAGAGAGAGAGAGAGTACTCTAGAGAAAGAGAGAGGGGACTTGATCAAGCAAGTGGCTAGTCTTACGAGTCAGCTCCATTCCTCTGTGGAGACTCGGAAGAAACTTGAAGCCCTTGTTGCCCAGTTGACTCATGATCTTGAGAAAGCACGGGAAGTCAAGGTACAAATCGAGGACAGATCTGGGAAGATGGGAAAGATGCTCCTCGGCCCCGCTTTAGGTTTTGGTGATCGTCAAGGAATTGGATATGATGGTGCCTCCACATCCCAAATTGCACCTGGACCAGTTCCTGAGTTTACTACAACTCCTTATGGTCACCGTAAAAAACCTCGAAGGAGAGTTCGACCAAGAAAAGCAAACCAAGGTCCGCCTTTGACTGAGCTCTTTTGAACTTATTGCAAAAGAAAAGACCACCTTAGGGAAACTTGCTATAGCATGGGTCGGACACGACGTACTACTGCTCCACCACGACATACTGATGAGTTTTCTAGTCTGAGAGAGCGAGTTGAGTTCTTAGCTGCCACGACTCAGAGTTTGATGAAAGAATTCCGACGGATGTCTTCGCCGTTAGTGAATGCTTCTTACATTCCAGCTAAAACCAACAAAGGCAAACAAAAGGTCATCTCTGCTTGGGTGCCTAAGAAAGATAAAAAGGCCTTTGTTGTTCATGTTGCCCTCAAAGCACATAATACCTCACAGTGGTATTTTGATAGTGGGTGCTCCAGACACATGACAGGTGATGCCTCATTTTTTACTACTCTTGAGGATTATCAAGATGGCAGAGTCACCTTTGGAGATGGGAGTAAGTCTAGCATTATAGGACGAGGTACTATCGAGTTACCTGGTTTTCCTAAGCTAGAAAATGTTTTTTACGTCAAAGGTTTGAAAGCAAACCTTCTCAGCATTAGCCAGCTGTGCGACACTAACTTTGCAGTAAAGTTTGATCGGGACGCGTGTAAAGTCTACAATCAAGCCGGTAAACTTTTGATGCAAGGGGTGAGGACCGAGGATAATTGCTATGGGACTGAGCCCACATCCTCACTTGTCTGTAACAGCGCCACGATCACTCCTATGGATCTGTGGCACCAACGTCTAGGTCACGTGAATGTTAGAGATCTCAATCGTTTATCTAAAAAGGACCTAGTACGTGGATTACCATCTCTTGGAAAGTCAACTTTGACCGTTTGTGGACCCTGTCAGTTGGAAAACAAATTCATAGTCCTCATAGGAAGTTACATTCCATTACCACCTCTCGTGTTCTGGAGTTGATTCACATGGATCTTATGGGTCCCACTCGTACTGAGAGTCTAGGTGGTAAGAGGTACATCCTCGTGATGGTAGATGATTTCTCCAGATACTCCATTGTAGGTTTTCTGAGAGAGAAATCCGATGCTGTAGATTTCTTAACGACAAAGTGTCGTGTCCTGCAAAATCAACATGGTGTCACTATTAACAGAATACGTAGTGACAACAGCACTGAATTCAAGGAAGCAAAGGTTGATTTGTACTGTGATAGCCTTGGGATCAAACATGAGTTTTCTGCTGTGAGAACTCCTCAGCAAAATGGGATTGTTGAGAGAAAGAATAGAATGATCCAATAGATGGCTAGATCTATGCTTCTAGGTAGTAAAGTTTCTAGGAGATTTTGGGCAGAGGCAATGTCTACTGCATGCCACACGGTGAATAGGGTGTATCTGCGTCCACACACACTTCACACTCCTTATGAGTTGTGGACTGGCAAGAAGCCCAACCTGGCATATTTCCGTGTCTTTGGGAGTAAATGCTACATCCTACGGGATAAAGAGCAATTAGGAAAGTTTGACTCCCGAAGCGACGAGGGAATATTTCTAGGATATTCATCGAATAGCATAGCGTACCGGGTTTTTAACCTGAAGAGCTATAAGAGTATGGAATCAATAAACGTCACCGTGCAAGATGACGAACCTCCGACGGTTATTGATCCTAACCTTCAGTGTGAGGATGAGGATTGTTCTGACAGTGATTTACCTGTTCCTCTCTCACACTCTGTGGACCCTACTCCTGTGTTAGGGGACACACCTGCTTGGGTTCGCAAGAGTCATGACCCTTCTGCCATTGTTGGTGATCCCACTCTAGGGGTCAAAACTCGTGCTCAGCTAGAGAACGTTGTTAGCCATCTTTGCTACACGTCCAAAGTCGAGCCCAGGAACCATAAAGAAGCACTCAAGGATGAACACTGGATATCTGCTATGCAGGATGAGTTGCTTCAGTTTAAAAAGAATGATGTCTGGGAACTTGTCCCCCGACCTAGTGAGATTAATGTGATAGGTACCCGGTGGATTTTTAAGAACAAAATGGATGAAAATGGTACCATAATCCGAAATAAGGCTAGGTTGGTCGCTCAAGGCTACACACAGATAGAGGGTGTAGACTTTGGGGAGACATTTACTCCTGTTGCGAGGCTTGAGTCCGTCCGTCTTCTGCTCGCCATCGCATGTCATCTGCGCTTCAAGGTGTATCAGATGGATGTCAAGAGTGCCTTTTTGAATGGCATTCTACAGGAGGAGGTTTATGTGGAACAACCAAAAGGGTTTGAAGACCCTCAGCACCCTGAGCACGTCTACTATCTGAGGAAAGCCTTGTATGGTTTGAAGCAAGCACCCCGTGCTTGGTACGAGAGGCTTACTTCTTATCTCTTAGCTCGTGGCTTCAAGAGAGGGGGAGTAGATATGACGTTGTTTGTCAGAAGAGATGACGGTGCTATTTTGGTTGCCCAGGTCTATGTGGACGACATAGTCTTTGGATCCACATGCTCCCAGCATGCTCACCACTTTGAGGAGGAGATGAAAAGTGAGTTTGAGATGAGCATGGTTGGTGAGCTTACATTCTTCCTTGGTCTCCAGGTTCGTCAGCTAGAGGATGGGATGTTCATCTCCCAATCCAAGTATGCTAGAGACCTAGTGAAGAAATTTGGTTTAGACTCCGCTAAGCATGCACGTACACCTATGAGTACCACTACCAAGCTTAGTAAGGACACTTCAGGCAAGGACGTAGAGCAAACCTTATATCGGAGTATGATAGGTAGTCTCCTCTACTTGACTACCAGTCGGCCCGACATCGCCTTTAGTGTTGGAGTCTGTGCGCGTTATCAGGCATCCCCAAAAGAGTCACATTTACTTGCTCTAAAACGTATTATTAAATACGTAAGTGGGACTCTCTCATACGGGATTTGGTATTCCTTTGATACCGATGACCGTCTGTCCGCCTACTCGGATGCCGATTGGGCTGGGGATGTAGATGGATGTAGGAGCACTTCTGGTGGGTGTTTCTATTTTGGTTCTGCTCTTGTCTCCTGGCTGAGCAAGAAGCAAAATTCCATCTCTTTGTCCACTGCGGAGGCTGAGTACATAGCCGTCGGGAGTTGTTGCACACAACTCTTGTGGATGAAGGAAATGCTGGAGGATTATGGGATATCACAGGACACCATGACCATTTCCTGTGATAACACGAGCACGATACACATATCCCGCAATCCAGTTCAGCATTCACGCACAAAACACATCAGGATACGTGAGCACTTTATTCGTCAGTTAGTTGAAGAGAAAGTCGTATCCCTGAGTTTTGTTCCTACCGACCGTCAGTTAGCCGATATTTTCACGAAACCTTTAGATGCCCTTAGATTTGAGAGTCTTAGGAAATCTTTAGGGATTTGCACAGTTGACTGAGGGGTTGGTCTATGTCTAGAATAGGATGCTTCTTCATGTTCATATCGTATGCTTCCTATTGCTAGTCTGTTTTATATGTACCATTACTTTGTTGTACAGCTTTGTTTTATTCTTTTTGCTTTTTATATTTCTTTTGAAAAAAAATACAAAAAGATTTTCCTTTTTGATAAAATTTTGAGAAAAGCACAAAAAGATTTTATTTTTCCAAATTTTTGAAAAAATCCAAAAAGATTTTTGTATTTTGCTTCTTTTATGGATGAGCATGTAAGATAGCCAAGTCACAACTTCATTCCATTTATCCATGTGACTGTTTGATAGAGATTTGAGAGACTACATCATTTCATCCATGTGCTTTACATTGATTGGAGTCTTTGAGATGTAATTAGTGATATCTTCCTACATGTTTGACTCCTATATCCTTTATTGCACACATGCACGGCTATATTTGATTATTGCACTTGTCTATATCATGTTGGCTTGCGTGTTTTCATCTCAATCATGTCTATACAATGTACAATATGCGATAAAACTTGACAAGATTGGAATGCATGTAAAAACCGTTTTGGTGAGACTGTGTGTTTTTGTATAACGGGTAGGGGCTGCGAAAGGTAATCATCTATCCTTTGCGCAAAAGCCAACGTTAAAAAGGACCTAAAAATGGAGGAATTTTAATATCCGAGGTCCAAAGAGGTTAAAAGAGCCCGAAAAAATTTAAAGGCAATAAAAATCAATTCATGCCAAATATGGGCCACTTAGGTTTCACCATCAATTCTCCAAAGTTTGAGAATTTAGAATGCCTCTATTCAATACAATATCTGAGGGAGTTTGGTTGGAGAATCTAAACGGGTTTGCACTTCCTTGAAAGTCCTGAAAAAGCATAAAATCATTTTGGACGTTATTGGTGTGAAAATCATTTTGAGCTTTGATTTGTTGATTTGATTGAGTCAATATCTTATACTGTCACTCTTTTACACCAAAGGAAGCATTTGAGTTCATTCGCTAGGAATATCCAATATTCATCGTGCACATATGTCATGTTTGTATGCATTGATTTTCCTATCGAATTTGATCACACCACTTCATTTACGCTATCATTGACTTGGTTGCTTTCTGTTTATTCATGGTGTGTTTTTATTCTAGTGACACCCCGCACTTGCTTATTTGATTTATTTCTCTAATTTGTCCATTTGGGGACATCATAAAAAGGGGGAGAAAGAATTATCATATTATGGGGGAGTTTGAATTCTGGGGGAGTTTTTGTTGCTTATGTTTTTATCATATATTGATATCCATGTTATCTCATTTCAAACTCGATATGTCACGTGGTATTTGCTTTGTCTCATGTGTGTAGGTATGAAGATTTCGGATCTATATGTTGCACACCCTGATGAGAAAAGTTTTGAGATTCCCCAAAGAATTAAAGAACAAACGATGAAGACTATTCATTTGTACCTTTTCCAGTTTTGGGTTCATGGGAGGGTAGATTTGTATAGGCAATTTCATATTTGATAATTCGGATTTTTTATGTATGTACCGGCATAGACATAGGGGGAGATTTGTAAGGACATTTTTCACATGTCCAAAATGTTTCATTTATTTATGTCGTACGCCGCTACATTTGGCACGTCTCCTCACGATCTCACATGACGGCCTCTATCCGAATTCCGGGAATCAAGCATGCATTATCTCCACTAATATGTCCCACATCTGCCTCAATGACTTCGCGTTCCAAGATTTTAGGGACTTAATGCAATTGGTACGCAAGGGAAGTCAAAATAGTGAAAAAAGGCACAATAGGAGAGTTCAAGGGCATTTTCGTAATTTCATATCCATATTTCGGAGGTCTGGTCAACTAGAAAGTTGAAGAGTTCTCCGTAACGAAGATACTGGAAAAAACGGCACCTCAATCCGAGCTACGGTGAAGGAGTTATGACCTTTTGAAGATAGAGAAAATTCCTTAAAGAATGCTGTTTTTTTTTTGTACGCTGGATAGAATTTTAGAGTTTTAAAAACGTGGGACTCTTCATATTTTTTTCTATAAATACCAACTTCGGGGGAGTTGTTTTGCAAGACTTTAGGAGACGAATTTGAGAGTCCAAATACATCTAGTCTTCATATTTTTGAGTCCCAAGACTCATGTTTTGATTCACACATCATTGCCAAACCTTTGTGAATCCTTTTGCAACCCAAGAACACAACTTTGGTTTGTTCAACCCTTGTGGAGGAGACCATTCTTCTTCTTCATTGCAGCCCTACTGGAAAGGGATAATTCCAGCCACGACTACAGAATCCGATATCCGAGGGTAATTCTTAGTCAACTTGTATTTTCATTGTAATCCGATTGTAAGTCGTTTTCTTACAAATTATAGTGAAAATAAATGGTTTTGCCCCTGAGAGGGATTTTTCCTTAATTTCATGTGTTTGAATGTTCTTGCGTAGATTATCTATTTATTCAATCACATACTGCTGCATGTTTAGGGTTTGTTTGTGTTAAAAGGGTTTTATATATGGTTTGATCATTTGAACGCGAGCACACACGTTTCTCAGGAGGCTATGCAAGAATTAGTCAGACAGTTGGCTCGCATAATGCAAGACAAGTTCTCCAATTTTAGAAGATATATAGAACCTCCACCAGTCAGAAATGAAAGGAGTTCTCATTATTGTTCTTCTTATGACATAGCATACCGTCCTGTCATCATCACAAGGAGCAAGAGTGTCATCGTGAACAGATAGAAGGATTTATGAGATCAAGAGCTAGTATGAGGGGCTCTATGCGTGCCGAGTAGACCTCTCAGGAGGAGAGTTCAGCACATAGACATAATAAAGGCACAAAAGCTACCTCGACTAAATTGAATCCAGAAGAACAATCCTCGAAGGGATCGATGCAACGGTTGAAATTTCAACTAGGGGAAATATCCAAAATAAAAAACCCATTGTAAAGAAGTTTTGTTAAAGCCTCACCTTTCATCCATGCTATTATGGAATACCCCACACCCTCCAAGTTCAAACCACCAGTGGTCACTCCAAAGTATGATAGGAAAACTGATCCAGTCCTGCACATATAGCAATATCAAGCTGTTGCCGACATCTACTCAGTGCTCGAAAAAATGAGGTGTAGAGGTTTCTGCAGTTCTATCACAGGACCAGCCTAAATCTGGTATAATAATCTCCCAATAGGTAAAATTTCTAGTTTTCATAAATTAGCATAATTATTCATAGACAAATTTTTCTTTGGGGATAAGCCGGTCAAGAGTGTTACTCATCTCTTGACCATACGACAAAAGTCGGGAGAAAGTACCCAAGAGTACATTACACGTTTTAACAATGAAAAGATAGGGGTGGTGGACAATGAGGAGAAGATATCCACTGCAACACTTATGAGTGGGGTGCTTGCTAAATATTTTTACTATGCTTTAGCGAAGAATCAACCCAAAACCATGACATGATTATTGGCTAAGGCTGGAAAGATAATGAATTCTAAGGAGGCTATGGCAGCTAACGAAGCACCTAAAACCAAGGGTGAAAATCAGAAAAATAATTCTAATTCATTCAAAAAGGATTAAAAAGATAAAAAAAAATTGATCCGATCAAGAAGTATGATGAATATATACCCCTCAACAAAGGTGTTCACCATATCTTGGAGAAAATCAAGGGGTAATGAGAATTGAATTGCCCTAGAAAGTTAAAGACACCCCCCCTCCAATAAGAGGGATAAGTCCAAGTACTACAAATTTTATAGAGACCATAGACACAACACCAATAACTGCATAGTATTAAAGAATGAGGTTGAAAATCTTATTTGGTGGGAAAAACTGAGCAAGTTTGTTGATCAGAATGGCAATCGAAATGATCAGGAGAGGTCTGAATATCCAGCCCGAGCAAAGGAAGATAACAAAAGAGCAAGAAATAATGATTTTCAAGAAGATCTAAACTTATCGAAGAAGCTTGATGAACCAAAGGTGGAGGTAAGCATCATATCCTTTGGATTCCACTTCATCGCAAGAGGAGATGTTGGAGCAGGAGGAGACGTGATTGCAGAAAGGAAAGGTTACTTAAATAAAGCTAAGGCCTACCCAAATATCTGATATATTGATATGGCTGAATCCTAGGGATGGCAAATTAACCCAACTCGATCCGACCCTAATGGTGCGGGTTAAAAATTCATTTAAAATAATAGGGGCGGGTTTGGGTTTTAAAAAAAATCGTTTATTAAATGGGGCGGGTTCTAATTTTATAAAAATATGCTCGTCCCGCCACGCCCCATATAAAACTTAAATTTACTTATATACCCTTTTTTATATTAACCTATTAATACTCTCACCACATATATACATAAACTTATGAACCCTAATTTCATTAACCCTAAACAAACACTCTCACCCTCCCTCTGTCTAAATCTGAGAACTCTCCTCTCCTCTTATTTATGCCTCTACAACACCACCTAAAGCCACACCATCCAGTGAGAACTCTCATCTTATTTATGCCTATAAAACACCACCTAAATCTGACAACTCTCCTCTTATTTGGACTGAGACGAAAGTGGTGATTTTATTCAAGCGGCCAAGCCGCGGCAACCAAGCAACAAACAAGATCCAAATGGCGACGACGAACAAGAGCAAAGCATATTTAGTCCTTGTGTATGTTGTTCGTTGTGTATCCCTTTTTTCCAGCGATTTACAAGCAATTTTCAGCAGTTTTCAAGCGGCGTTGTTTTTATTTTATTTTGTTCAAGCAGGTCTCTCTACTCCTTATGTATGTTGTTCGTATATCATTTATTATTTTCTTTCCATTTATTAATTTTTTAGTTGCAATTTATTTATTTGTGGATGAAATCTATATTGATTTATATGATAAAATTTGTACTGATAGTTAATATTAAATTTGTACTGATTTAATTTGTTGGTTTCCACGTTAATATTATTTGGTTTTAATTGGTATATCCATTTGATAGTTAATATAAAATCTCTGAGATTTTTTTTGGTCTTTTTTTTTTCTTGTTCTCTCCAATAAGTTCATGTTGAAGATGTTGTATTGAGACTCAGAAGTTAATTTTGATACATTTAAATTTTAATTATTTTCTTAAGAAGTTACTATTTTATTTGTTATATAATAAAATTAGTTTAAAAAAATAAAAATAAAAATGGCGGGTTTTAACCCGCGGGGCGGGGCGGGTTTTGGCCCGTATAATTGAAGCGGGGCGGGTTTAATTAGGTTATACTTAAATGGGTTCGGGGTTTAAAAACATAACCCGACGCGGGGCGCGGCGGGGCGGGTTAATTTTTTTTCGCGAGGAGGGTTCGAGTTTTGACAAACCCGCGCCAGAATCGACTGGTTGCCATCCCTACCGAATCCAGCGATGGTCAGCGAAAGTCAACAATGATAGGATAATGATCGAATTCTCTAAAAATGATCTGAGTGGGGTATTTATCCTCATGACGATCCGTTAGTTATTACATATAGAGTTCATTACAGCAGAGTTGCAAGGATACTAGTTGATAATGGAAGTTTAGCTGATGTAATGTTCTACAACTGTTTCCAAAGCTTAGGGATAAAAGAAAGTAAACTGAAACCATATCATAGACCTCTCATTGGATTTGCATGTAAGAAAGTATACCCCTTTAGGACGATCAAGATGGATGTTTTAGTCGGCACCTGGCCGATAAGTAGAAGAGAAATAATTTATTTATTTGTGTTAGATAAAAATGTCCCATCGGCCTACAATATCATCCTAAAAAGAGTGAAAATAAATTAGTTAGATATTGTGCCATCTGCAGTGCATCAATGCATGAAATTTCCAAAAAATTATGGAGTCGGCATAGTGAATGGCAATCAGAAAGAGGCCATGGAATGCTATTATACTTCAGTCGACCAAAAAGAAATACAAATAAAGGGCACAACCACTTTATATATTGACAGTTTGGATCCTTGGAAAGAGAAGGAGCTGGTGAAGGGGCAAGTTAAGGAAAACAATTGAAGCTATTGTGCTGGACGACGAAAATCCAGAAAGAACTACCCAAATTGGTTCAATATTATCGCCCTCTCTCAAACAGGAAATAATTACATTCCTTAGAGAAAAGAAAAATGTGTTCGCTTGGAGCCATGAAGATATGTCAGGGATTGATCCAGATTTCATTTGCAATGAACTTAATATCTACCTAGATTCTAAGTTGATTAAGCAAAAAAGTGAAGAGTTTTCAACCCTGAGGAAAATATGGCAATCTAGGAGGAAGTGGAGAAATTACTGCGAGAACAGTTTAATAAAGATATTAAGTATCCCATATGGTTGGCTAATGTGGTAATGGTCAAGAAGAAGAATGACAAATGGCGCATGTGTATAGACTTCACAAACCTCAATAATGCATGCCCAAAAGATCATTTTCCTTTACCAAGGGTTAATCAATTGTTCAATACAACAGCAGGTCATGAATTGCTCAGTTTCACGGATGCTTATTTTGGTTATAATCAGATCAAGATGAAACCTGAAGATAAAGAAAGTACTTCCTTTATTACTAGTCGAGGAACATACTATTATAATGTCATTCCCTTTGGGTTGAAGAATGCTAGAGCAACCTATCAGAGGATAGTGAACAAGGTTTTTGAAGATCATATTGGCGAAACATGAAAGTATACATAGATGATATGCTCACCAAGAGCAAATTTATTGCTGACCACATTGTGGGCTTAGCTCAAACCTTTGATTAATAAGAAAAACATTAGATGAAGCTCAACCTAACCAAATGTATCTTTGGAGTATAGGAAGAAATGTTCCTAGGGTACATCATCAATCAGGGTGGAATAGAAGAAAACCCTACCAAAATTAAAGCCTTGTTGGAGATACAGTCACCGACCAACAAGAAAGATATTCAAAAGTTGACAGGAAGAGTAGCGACATTGAACCGTTTTATCTCCCGAGCAACTGATAAATGTCTTCCATTTTTTAAAGTGCTTAAAAATACCTTTGAGTGGAATGACGAATGCAAGAAAGCCTTCCTGGATTTAAAGAAGTACTTGGTTTTTCCCTTACTCATCTCCCGACCAATTTTGGGAGAAAGACTATATCTATACTTGGTTATTTAAGAGTCGGCTGTCAGCTCAACCTTGATCTGACTAGATAGAGGAGTTCAAAGGCTAATATATTACACTAGAAAGGCATTACAAGGAGAAAAATCAGGTATCCATGCCTAAAAAAGTTAGTATTATCTCTCATTGTAGCTTCTAGGAGAATGAACTCACACCATTATTGTCTACACATATTTACCTCTGCAACAGACACTGCATAAACCTGAGAATTCTATAAGGTTAATGTCTTGGGCAGTCAAATTGGGAAAGTATGAAATTGTTTATGAACCCAGAGTTGCAATAAAAGGCCAAGCAACGACAGATTTCATAGCCGAATTCACATATGTAGAGGTGCAACATAATCCAAGTTTGCTTATTGAACAGACTTCTTCGAAAGAGAGCTCAGCTCAAAAGAAAATAGAGATTGTGGCTGTTCAACCAGAATCATTGGTTGTTCAAGAAAGAATTCAACAGATTAAGAAGATGTTCAAACATGGAGTGATGGTAGAGGAAGATTTCTCCAAGGACACTCTAATCTGGCAATTATTTGTAGATGGATCCCCATGTGCTACTGTAAGTGGAGTAGGCCTCATCATCAAACACTCCGGACAACTTAGATGTGGAATATGCTTTGAGATTATAATTCAAGTCTTCCAAAAATGAGGTAAAATATGAAGCATTAATCATAGGATTGGAACTGACTTCATCATTGGGTGCCGACTAGGTATTAGTGCATAATGATTCCTAGCTAATTTTCAATTGAATGCAGTAAATTTATGGCGTCAAAGGGGAAACAATGATGAGATATTATAAAAAAATCTATGGAGGTTATTTCTTCATTCAGTTCAGTCAGGATGGTGAGGATTCCTAGAATAGCGAACGATGGGATGGACCCAATTAGAGAGTACATTAAAAGAGGATCATTGCCTTCTAACTAGAAAGAAGCCAAGAAGATGAGTTATAAAGCAAGCAGTTATGTGTTGGAAAAATGTGTTTTATATAGTCGAGGATACACTGTTTCCTACTTCGTTATGTTCATCCAAACGAAGTAAATGATTTGATCAAATATGTGCATGAAGGCTCATATGGATCTCACACAACCGGAAGGTCTCTAAGATAACGGATAACAGTTTAAGGTTACTACTGGCCGGCGATGAAAGCAGACTGTGTTGCTTTTACCAAGAAGTGTGATAAGTGCCAAAAATTCTCCACCATTTATAGAAGAGCAGGAGAAACTCTAATACCCGCCACTTCCTCATAGCCTTTAACTATTTGGGGAATTTATTTGGTTAAACCACTGCTGACCACCAAGGGAAGGTTCAAATATCTGGTTATAGCAGTTGATTATTTCACCAAATCGGTGGAGGCCAAGCCTTTTATTGATATGCCCTATCAGAGGGGTGTCCATATGGAAGCATATAATTTATAGGTATGGTATGACTTATGAATTCATCACCGATCATGGAACTTAATTTGATAATGAGGAATTTGAAGAGTACTGCATCAGGTCTGGCATCCAAAAACTTTATTCAGCACCTGGGCACCCACAATGCAATGGACAGACAAAAATCACAAACAAGACATTTCTAGATGAGTTGAAGAAAAGGTTGAATGAGGCTAAGGGAAACCAGATTAATGAAATCCATAGTGTCCTTTAGGCATATAGGACCACTCCCAAAACAGCAACGGGGAAAACCACATACATGTTAGCTTTTGGCACCGAGGCAGTGGTACCAATTAAAATATGTCTACCGACTCATAGGGTATTGAACTTTGATTCACCCAAGAGTGACCTCATGAGGCGACTAGATATGTACATAATAGAAGAAGTTCGAGAAGATGTCGTTATTCGAATGGATGCTTATCAACAAAGGACTGCAAGGTTTTATAATCGAAGGTTCAAGCCGACCAACCTCAATGAGGTAGATCTAGTGATAAAGAAAGTAATCTAGAAGAGCAACAAGCTGAAACTTAATTGTCATGGTCCATACTGTATCTCGGTGATTATCCGACCAGTCACTTATCGCTTGGAAACTCTGGAAAAAGAGGAATTCAAGAATCCTTGGAATGCAGTCCATTTGCGCAATTATTATAGTAATTTCATTTTTAATGTAATCAGTTATTCAAATGAATGAAATTGCATGTTTTCCTTTATTATACTTCCTTTTGTGTTTTGTTTTTTGGAGTATGGTGCATTACACTTTAACAATAAATTAAATTAATAAGCCATTTTAATTCAAACTTTAGAAAAGTTAATCCAAGAGCATGGTTCAAACTTTAATTTTGAAGTTAAAGTTTTCTGAAAAGAGCATGCGCTTTAATCCTAGAGCATGGTTCAAACTTTTCCAAACTTTTCCAACTTCAGGAAAATTAAACATCATGTATGATTTGCCTTCGACAAGTCAAAAATACGAAGTCAGTAAAATTTCTTCAATAGAGATTTTACCCAACCAGGTTAAAACACAGGAACAATTATACATTCCTAATATACTTGGTCGCTACTTATAACTAATGCTATAACTTAGTACAATAAAGCTATTTACAGCTTTATCTAAGAGCATTAGTCGAATCTAAGGTCATAAATAATTCAACCATGAATGAAATATTAAACATTTAAGCAGGCTATTTAGTCTATAAGCTTATTAACTAATCATTATACATGTTACTAAGTCGAAAAAAAGATTAATATCAACCACGAGCTTAAATAAAGGAAACTCAATAAAAAATAAATTTATTTCATTGATCAAAATGCATTACAATAGGAAAAGAATTATAAAACTATTCTATTGGGTGCTTTCCATCACCCTTGCTCATCTTAAGAGGAGGATCATATTGGGCCCTTTCCATCAGCCTTGCTCACCCTAAGAGGAGAATCATCAAAGGTGCTTAGATGATTGATAGAATCAAAAGACTTCCTCCTAGAACACCTATTGCCACTTGGTCGATCAAGAATATGTCGAGTATGAACATACTCCACTTCTCCTTCAAGGCCAAAATCCCCAACATATTTTCTAATCAAACTCTGAGGAATAGAATCTGGAGGACTCCAATACTCCACTCCTCCTTCAAGGACAAAATCCCCAACATATTTTCTAATCAAACTCTGAGGAAGAACATCTGGATGAATCCAACTGAAGTCAATCAAGAAAGGAGGATCAGGATAATCCATGATCCCTGGAGTATGCCAGTGCCACAGTCCATCAATTTGGGTACATTTAACAAGGCAAGCAGGTTTAATCAACCCCATTTATAACCTTCATTTCTGGCTTGCTCCATATACACATCCAGATAAGTCAGAGCTTCATTATATACATCCATCCAAATAGCTCTGGGTTGTTTATGGAAATGGAATGTAAGTCGATCCACATTATCATGAAGCTTTTTTATAGCCTTGTCTTTCCCTTTAAGTTGAGCAGCTTGCTCGGCCAAGGTTCTCTTCTTCTTTCCTCATCAATGGTAGGCCGAATAACTATATTTTTCCTTGATTGTTATCCAGAGATAGATTTGGTTTTCTTTTTTCGTAAAGCCTCTAACTCCTCCAATAACCTGGCATTTTCATCCTCTAAAAATAAAACACCCTCATCTGGACCAGTAGTGGTTGATCTAACATAGTAGCATTTGATCAGGAACTCTTCAGATCTTGTTTCAAAAACAATTCTTTCTTATTCATAGCAAAAGTGATGACTTGTAATTTTTTGTCAAAAGCATTTGATTCACTCAAGGCCTTATACGTAGCCTCATAATCAGAGTGAAGCAAAAGCCCAGGGTAACTTATGGTCGTCCCGCATCCTCTCAATCATCTCATAATAAGCGGCATTATTAGATACAACCCTATTCAAAAGGCAATGAAGATTGATATATAACTCCTTAACTTGGTCGGAGACCTTTGGGCCGAGCAACCCTGCTAAGTCTTCCTTGTACATAAGAACGTTACCAACTTCCAGAAGATTTCTACTCCACTTGAGTAGGTCGGATTCAGCATAGATTATGGCCATCAAACTGAAAAGTTATAAGTATATGAGTTTATGGGGAAAATCCAGAGAATAGACTATACAGATAGAACAAATCGGTAAGAAATTAAAGTCATTCAAAGGCATCAACAATTGAGAAAAAAATATGTTCTTCCATTAATTAATCTTGAAGTACAAAGGTGGATACACCAATAAGAAATACAAGAAAAGAAATAGAAAATACATGTGAGAACGGACAAAAAAGGAAACTAGCTAAGAAGGAGCTAAACCTTCTCCTTATATTTAGCTTAGTCGTGGCTAGCAACAGGTAGGTAGGCACTTACTTCTGGCACTACTGAAGACTCAATGGGCATCATTGAAGACTCTCTTGACCCTTCTTCATCGTCAAACTCCTCATCTAAGTTAGGAGGAGTGCCTGGGTCATGCCTTTGGAAGAGCTCAGAGTTTGCCTCAATGCTGACCACCTTCAGAGCCTCCGATGAACCTTCCTTAAAGGACAGTTTCTTGGCATACTCAATTTGAGCAGAGGAGGGAAAAAGGGACTCGTCCCAACCCTTGTCAAAGGCATATTTACCCTTAGCCTTCAAGGAAGTAACTTTAGAAGTCAATACAACCACTCTATCTTCAGCACTTTGGGCCCGAGTTTTGGCTTCTGTAAGCTTGTCTTAAACACCCTTAGCTCTACCTTCAGCATTACCTAATTTCTTCTTGGTAGTTTGGGCCTTTTAATCAGCAACCTTTAATTTATCTTCTGTTGTAGTTGCCCAATCCTTAGCCTTTTTCATCTCCTCCTCCCTCAAAATTCTTTTTTGATTCCAAAGTCTCTCGAAAATCAGCCAAAGATTGTCTCATGCCCTCAAATACGTCTTCAACTTCGCCAGGAGGAGACCTCAGTTGGTCATCCTTATCTATCATTTAGTTGAAGTCAACCATAAACTACAAAAAAGAGAAAACACCAGAAGTTATAAAGAATTCATCAACATAAAGAAAAATAAAAAGATAAGGTAATTACCAGTGCCAAAATATGGCTAGCCCTCTCAGTCAGCCTAAACCTAGGTATGGAGTTGATGCAACTCTATCAGTAGGAAAAGTTCCAAACTTGATTAAATCCCTGACCAATCAGGGGTTAACAAAAATAGAAGTTGACCTAATGTCAAGGTAAGCTTGGATTTTTCTCACCAACTCTTGTAGGTTGGCTAGAGTCTTCTTTGCAGCCAATGCTTACTGGTCAAATTGATTTCTTGGGTCTGTTTCTGAAGGTTAGGCTAACCTCTCTTCAATATCTTAAATTAGGACTCAGTAGTTTGAGTCTAATAAGTACCAAGGACTTGAGGCCTTTTATCACTGGCTTGGGATTTCTTATCAATTATCATTTTACCAGTGCCAGCATTCTTTTTTTTTTGGGGGGGGGGGGGGGGGGGAAACAATAATCCACTCATCAAATTAGGCATCTTCTTCTTAGTCATGTCAGCTGGAGGAGAAAGTGGGATCTCAAAAAATATCAAAGGATTCCAATAAGGAAGAAGTTCCTCCTTGGGTGAACTCAGCACTAGCAGATTCTGTAGCTGAAGAAGTAGGTACATGATCCTCTAGCAACTGGGGCAGCACAAGTGTTGGTCGGGCAGTAAAAGAGGTGATAGAATTCTTGTATTACAACAGAATAAAAGTAACTCGGGGATATTCCTCTCCAACCCTCTAGTTAAGTCCCCACATAAATTTGAGCTCTTCAATATTAATTTCCCCTTCTTTGGGACACCTCTTCTTACTTTCCTCTGAATCAAGAAGGAACAATAAAGTTATTCGACCAAATTCGAAAACACATAACAAAAGAATATGCCATGACTTGTTTGAGGACACCTGGACCAGTGTAAGATACTCCCTCGGGAAGAGGAGCATGTTGCCAGTTCTTAATAACTACACCATAACCCCAATAATCTTTATTGAAATCTGGTAAATTCACCACTAAAGCCCTATTTGCTTGCCTAGTCTTAAGTAATATGTACTTTCTCCAATTATACCCCGTTTGTAATAAAACATAAACTCATGGACCCTAATATGGATCCCGTAAATCTCATTTAACTTATGGACACCATTTACAACCCTCCAAGTGTTAGGTGCCACCCTAGCGGGAACCACGTCAAAGTATTGACAAAATTGAAGGAACACAAGGTTTAGTGGAAAAGTGATTCCACACTCAGCAATGAATAAGGTGGGGATCCAGTGACTCTCGGGAAGATAATACACATCTAGGGGAACCAAGGCTATCTCTAAATTTACCCAAGATGGAGTTTTTTTCTTTTTTCTCTAAGCTCATCTATTGAACCCTCTTTTATAATGTGAACCATGGTGGAAATAGAGAAAAAAAAATGATAAAACAGGAAAAAAGGGAAAGACGGCTTACAGAGGATCTAAGGTGACTGCAAGAACTCAAGAAAAAATAATGGCAATGAACCATCGTACAAAAAAAGCTTAAAGACAAAGGAAAACTCTTAAGTGCATAAGGTTTGAGGTGAAAAGAAAGGAGGGAAATTTTCTACATATATAGGTTGCCTCGATAAATGGGAACGAAATGATTAACTGAACGAACAGTTGAATTACCACCGGTTGCACGCTTCCTAAAGCTTCAAAAGACCATCTTGACCTTTTAAGGTTCAACAAAGTTTGAATTATTTATAAAAATTCCATTATCAAATAGTACTAGTGAATTTTTTTACAAGTATAGGAGGTCAGATTCTGACCAAACACTTAAAACAGTACGCCGAGCAATTTCTTTGGCCAAATACTCCATACTTTCGATCAATCATCAAGCATGGAGCACTGGAGGCTTTTTTTGTATGTAAAATTACTCTTCTATGTGGACCAGTGATAAATGTACACTTGTCCTCCTACATGGACGACCAACCACCATGATCGGCATCAAAGATACTTAGTCGGCCGGAAGGCCGATCAACTCCAGAATGCCAACCATCAGGAATATCAAAAGTTACTCGGATGAGGTACCAACCATCACTGAATTCTAAGAGTTTCATTTATTATGCATAGATGTAAATGCCTCGCAATATAAAGGTGTTCCATATCTAGGTTTTTACACCATTGTAAACACAAAATATTTCTTTAGCTCAAAGGACAACTCAAATCACTCATATTCACACCATACTGAGCCATTGTAAACCCTACGAAATAATACCAACAGTTGATGTAGGCTATTTTACAACTGATCCACTCTAAAAATCTCTTCTCTTGTGTGTATATGATTGATTAACATAATATATTTTTATTTGTGATTATAAATCTAGATTAAGTCAATTTTTAGACATCAACAAGGGGGTTAGGGTGATGATAATAAAAGCACCTCTGAGGATAGCTACTATGTCGACAATAACCTTGTGGGCTGGTCATGTAGCTAACATAATTGTGTATATTTGTCTATAGCCGAGGCTGAATATATAGAGGTTGGAAGTTGTTGCGCTTAGCTGCTTTGGATTTAAAAAAATTTAAATGACTATGGAATCTTTGAAGAACAACGAACACTTTTATATGATAACTTGAGTTCTATTAACATTTTTTAAAATCCCATCCAACACTCAAGAAATAGGCATATTAAAATACGTCACCACTTCATTAAAATATATGGTTTATTAATCTTTAATATATTGGTTGGGGGAGTTAGTTGGATACTTGATATGAAAATACCCAGGTTAGTATGGTGGTTAAGTACTTAATATTATAAGTTAGAAAGTTGGGTTAGTGAGATATATTGGATAAATATATGGACTAATTAAGACCATAGAAGGATAAATGAAATGAAGTTATGTTCATGTTATGAATAGTATTTTGGAGGGTCTCACACAATTGGATCTTGATGAACAACTGGACTAGAAATAAGTGTATAGATGGTTTCCTTGTTTAGATTTCACGTCCAATGCATAGATTTTAGTTCAATTGAGAGTTGGGAGACAATGGGGGAAATAAGAACAATTGGATTAATTACATGGTCAAACTTTAGGGGTTGTACAAGTGTTGATGCTTCAAGGATGAGTGATTAAGCGCGTGAAATGTGTGCTCGTGTAAGGGCATAGTCGTTGTTTTCGTTTCACCGCGATAATACAAAAAAACCTAAGTTACGACTACACTTGAGAGGCAAGCACAGCGGTAAGTCGGGTATCGAAAATCCACAGGGACGAGTTGCTAGAATTTAATTGATTTAGTACTCTGAAATAAAAGTGTAAAAAGGTGAATTACAAACTAAAAAGGAAAAAATGCATAAAAGGGAAATATTAATCTAGGATAGGGAAAATGAAACTAGATTAAGAAAGCGGGTAAAACTATAGGTTGCGTCGAATATCCTTCACTCGAGTTAATTTGTATAAAATGGATACATGGGTCGACGAGTTATTTAGAATGCATCTCGTTCCTAAATCCGCATAAAAGTCTAATAAGATTTTGGCATCAATAAATACCCCAAAAATTATGCACGCAAGGTCGTAAGCACGGGACATACATGATATGCCCCATCAAATCTCCTAAGAGCAATAACTAGGACAACGCACCCGAAACAGAACCATAAATACCATCACCAAAGCAAAGCAACGCATCAACTCGAGTGAGTTTCATTCAAACACAACCTAATTTAAATTAGCTAGAAAGCATGGTAGAAACGCGGTAAATAAACACAATAAATCTACACTAGAAAGAAAGTAAAGAAAGCATGTGAATCTAATTAACAAAGCATGTAAATCTAATTAATCAAAGCAAGAAATAATGGAAAATAACTATATTAATGGAGAGGGAAGATAAACGTACAATCTTACAAACCCAAATGTTGTCACACCATATGAGGAAGAAGAAAAGATCTTTCAACTCCCAAACCTTAAGCTAAACTAACCTAAAATCTATTCTGCAACTTAATATCTGATATTTACAACAAAAATGATTTATATAGTAAGTGGAATAAAAGAAAAGAAGAAAGAAAAGAAAAGCAAAATATCTCATAAAAACAGGGGATCGATCGATCGACCCAAACCGTTGATCGATCGATGGTGAAAATTGAAGCCCACTGTTTCCCAATGAATTGCAAAAACTGAAGGATCGATCGATCAATCCATTTGATCGATCGATCGATCGATCAAGCAGGGGTCAGCCAAGGAACATGTTGTTTTGGGATGTTTGGATTTCTCTTTCGCTGAAACTCCCGTAACTTCTTTGTTCTGAATCGGAATCACGCACCGTTCACGGAAACGTGAAGCTTGCGAGGAGGGATAAAACTTCCGTGTAGATGTTGGGATAGGTGCCCTAGCTGTAAAAAGACTAAAATTACCTTGAATGTGCGATCGTGTACGGAAATTGAGCGGATGCATCCGAACTTCACACTTAGCATCCAAATACCTATAAAATCTCTATTAACCCTTGTAAAACATGTTAACATAGAAATCCGAGGTTGTCTGGTTAACGAGCATAAATATAGGGAATAAGATACCCGAGGGGGTTAAAATGCATAGGTTCGAGGGATAAAATACGCAATATTTGCGTCATATCACACCCCCTAACTTACACAATACTAGTCCCTAGCAATGAAATAGGATGCAAAAAGAACTACAAGAAAACCAAAAATAGGAGATAGTACAAAAGTATGGTATAAAATCATAAGGCTACTTTCGCGGGCGATTCGATTGCATTTAGTGTATGCAATAAGTCGTTAAACCCCTAGGTCATCCTAGTGGATGAGTGTCGTCTCATGAGGGTTTTTTAGGGATGGTACCCACAAACATCACATGGTTTCCTCAAAATATGCCCAAACCAACATGCGACAAGCCCAACAACGACGAAAAAGATTTCATATGCATTATTAGCACATTGAATGAATTCAAACAAAAGACTACATCATTAACATTATAGAATGCACCTCATAGAATTGAACCTTAAAATGTGGGAGGGGAGCGAGCACATGGAAAGTGTGATTTGGCAAAAACCTAAATAAATCGGATAAACGTTAAAGCAAGCATACATTCAATCCTCACGGGTATTACGTTCATCAAGTGAATTCACTCGAAACAGGGAGGTAACACAAGGAACATGCGGGCATAAAGAGTAAATGTAAATGGAAACTAGGCTGCACACATGTCACAAATGAAGAACGCCATATATAAAATGAAAAATGTAATCTCAATGAAAGGATACCGCACATTAAAGGAGGCGAAATGCATTTTCATAGATTATCAAAACTATTTAAACCTTTAAATTACATCAACCAAAGATCACATAGGACTTTAATAGGGTTATGATGTAGGCTAGGCTAGGGTATGAAACGAAAGGAATGTATGTACGTTCAAAGTGTTCGGGATGAAAACTCGAGATAATGGGAAAATGCAGGCAATATCAAAATTGGAAAATGATTTCCAAACGAGCATTAGATATATCATCGGGGAGAGTAATCAAAGCTTATTCGAACTATATACAATATTTACAACTTTCTCTTTCTCTTTCTTTTCTTTTCTTCTTTTTCTCATTTTTTCTTTTGTTTTCTTTTGCTTTTTGCTTTCTCTTTTTCTTTTCTTTTTTCACTAATTCCTTTTCTTTACTTTTCAAACTCTCATACGCCTAAATTGCAACCGACATCACAACAACAACATTCAGTCCCAAGTAACATTCCAAAAAATGGTATGGAAAGTGTATGTATGGTTTATAACTCCAATTTGGAGTTGGTTATGGGATTTAGGTTATGAAACGAAAGGCTATATTTAGGCTCAAAGGGGTTAACGAGGGTAAACATATAAGGTGAGGTCAAGGATAATATGGGTGATATAACAAAGATGGCCTATGATCATTTCAAAAAGTTTACACAATTATCGAGTCAAAATAATATATGAAAATCATGATCAAGTGATGGATTTCAAGTATGAACTCAATTAATGAACGGTCAAATGAAAGAATAGTGAGATTACCAATGAATTCAACGTTTTCAAAGAGGAAAGAATAGTGTATACACTCACAAATGACGAAAGGTACAAAGCTTACTCGGTATAAGTATATACAGTGTAACAAAAGATTACCGAGTTATAAAAATCTTAAACCAAATCAATAAAACGATAAAAGTGCATATGCTCATTGGATTAAAGTTTAATTCATGAAGTTATTCATAATATCAATAAGTGAGACGAAAGTCTAATAACTTCTAAAATCAAGAACATGCATCATTGGGATGTCTATTGGATCGGGCATTTATTAAAATTTACCATTGGAAACAAAGGCAAAATGCCCAACAAAGGAGAAAAAAGAAAGAAAATATTTTTGAAATTTTTGAATTTTTCTAAGAAAAGCATACTAAGTAACTAACATGTGAGAAAAAACATGGAGTAAAAATAGAAATGGATAGAATATCCCATACCCCAACTTAAAACTTGACATTGTCCTGAATGTAAATTAAGAACCAAGTCAAAGAGAGGAAAAGAGCGATATTACCCAAAATTGGAGCGATCCCTATAAGAACAAGTCCAAAGAATCTACAAAACAAGTTAGTATCGAGCATAACAAAAACAAATAAAAAAAAGTTAACTAGTTACACTAGAATAAATTAAAAAGGAAAGAAAAATAAAAAGAAAGAAAGCTACCTATATACAACCTACTATTTAGGCCTCACATTAACTGTACACTGGAAGTCTAAATAACTGAGGGTCCACCGTAAAAACGATTTGACTTTGGAGGATAATCGGTGTACCCTCACACTCAGGCATGCCTTCCGAAAAATATGAATTTCGTTTGAACAACGGAAGGCATGTGTAAGGTGGATGAAATGAACCATTGCCAATTAAAAGTTTTAGAGGGACGATGGGGGATTTGGATTGAACGGGTGACAAAAACATGTGGGTACCGAGAAAAGCCGAATATCCACCCAATGATTTTGAAATTGGAATGGGAGGCGGCGCACACGAAGGCAAAGATGCGATCATGGAAGGCGACTCGAGCAAGTACTCCTCATCGACGAAAAGGTTTAAAACATTAAAGTTTGAAACCGAATCATCGATACTACTAGAAATAGACATTTTTATGACGGGGAAAAGGGGTCATAAAAGGTTATTTATGACGGTTTTCAAAGCTTTAGAAACTTTCGTAATGTTGTGTGTCATAATAAATTGGTCTTAACAAAATTGTAATAACAGACCATCCTATTACGACAGTTTTTCGTACAAGCCGTCATTAACAATAATGTTGTGTGTCTTAATAAAATTGGTGTTGACAAAACCCTCATAACAAACCATCATATTACGACAGTTTTTCGTACAAACCGTCATAAAAGGAACCTATTACGACGGTTAATTTGTTAATTATAATGACAACGTATATAAAACAATCATAAAATATACCCGTTTTTATATGTGAACTATAAACCGTCATAAAAGTTATTTTTCCTTTATTTTTTTGCATTGTACTATTCAAATATCCCAAACATGTAATGCATAAAACTACGATTTGCAAATTCAAATCACAAATTTCCATACTCAAAGTAGAAAATTCCAAGTACCAATATAACTTGAACAATAAGTATAAAAATTATCATTAATATTTGAAATTAAAAAATATATATACACCAACAGTTTCCCAATTGATTTCTAGACAACTCACAAACAAAAAGATATTTAAAATGACCTATACTATAGACATAAAAACAAGCAAATTAAACTGGAACATTAGCTCCATTCGTGTAGCAAGGAAACCTAATTTAGCAACAGCTACATCAGATACGAAATAGGCAACAACGGTATCGATATCTGAACAAAAGAAGGAAACAAATAGCAGTTAACAACTAAAACAGATTAACCACATAAAGAATATAGCTCAAACAATAATGATATTCTAATATAATATCAAGCATAAAAAAATAAACATTTACATAATTTTAAAGTTAATTTTTACGTCATTCTTTATAAAGGCGTGGGAGAAATAAATGAGAAAAGTATCATAAAAATTTCATTAGAATTTCTCTGTTTTTTAATAATCCAAAATAATGACATTTTTAACCAACCATATAAAGCCCAATATGGGCATTCACCGTCAATAATAATATAAAGCCCACCCTGTGAATTTAGCATCATCAACAACAACAATATAAATCTCATCCCGTGCCTCATTCATTATCAATAATAATAAAATTTATACCAACCTGGGCATTCACAATCAACAACAATATAAAGGCCCAAATGGACATCACAATTAAACATTTGCATAATCTCAAAGTTAAATTTTACTTTATTCTTTATTAACGCATGAAAAAGATAAATGGGGAACGTTTTATGAAAATTTCGACAGAGTTTCCTCTGTTTTTTAATAATCCGAAATTAAACATCGCATGTTTAAACAACCACAACAATATAAAGCCCACCTCGGGCATTCAAAATCTCAGAAAGCAAAATCTCATAAACTAACCACTTTTATAGCTGCCCAGAATCTCAGAAAGCAAAATCTCATAAATTAAAGTCTCAAAAATCATAACCACGTTTATAACTCCCCAAAATAGGGCCAAAATACAAACCCAACAAACTATCATATTTATTATGTTTTGGACTTTTTATTAACACTATAATGTTAATAGTTTTTTAGTTTGCATTATAGTGTAAAGGTTATTTGGTTTGTATCGATAGTAGTTAAAGGGTGGGCCATTCAAGGAGAGAACGAGAGAGATTAACATACCTATTTTTGTTGTTGATATGAGCAGTACCAATTTAGGGAGTAAATCTAAGAGACACAACTTGTAATAATTCTGTAGAAAAAGTCCATAATCAGTTAATGGGGAAAATAGAGAATTACAAAAAAGGAGTAACCTTTACACACATAAACATATTAATTACACATTTACCTAAGCACATGAAAGATATATTAACAATGTAGAGTGACTGAAAATAAAAGTGCAGTTGATGGATTTGTTTATTTCAAACAGAAAATTCATTCAAACAATTTAAGTCAAAAAGAATTTGTATATAGCAAAAATAATTATAAATAATTTACAAGAGCATGATAATACTATTTTCCTCTACTTCCTAGCTATCACTTCCTCGTCACCCTATTTCAACTCACCAATGTGGATCTCTCGACACCAAATAAGGTCAACTATAAAAGTTTAGCTAGTGTCACTGTATTGAGCATTTACCATCAAGCTCATCGCAAACATTGTTTAGAATGTTATCATTACCTTTATCATGCCAACGAGATATTATTCCTGGAAAACTACCAATAAATATGTTCATCCGAAAGATGCTTGCATTTTGTAGTTTTATGGGGCCCCGCAAAAATAAACACCATATATCGTTGTAAATTGGCTGGAATTGAACTCGAAATGGTTATTCAATTTAATATTGCACTAGGAGTCTGGACATATTTACTGATATAAACGCAGAGGTATATTTACACACTCACTAAGAAAAGAAATACTCAAAATAATTACACGAGCACGATACAAACAAAGTACATGGCACACAGGTTAACCAATGTGTTCCAGATACTCGCAGTTGATGCAAGTTCTACTTCAGAGCTTGAACGACCAATAATGGGTACATTCGGCCCAGCCCGCATCTGAAAAAGCATATAAATAAAATTTTGAATTCTTAAGATTCGGAATGAACGTGTGATAACTTATATAAAAAGAAAAAGGATTTTACATTTAGAAATGTGTGATAACTTTTTGCATCCCATCCCAACGGCATTAGCAAAGATATCAATTAATATGGATCACAATCTTTTTGCTGAAGATTTATTTCAGTGCCACTGGAAATATAAGAAATTTAGCTTATAAATCTACATTATGATTCTTTTTCGTGTGGACCGATCAATAAAATCTAAGCTCTTTGATATACACAAAATAGAAGATGATGATACCTCTTCAAAAACTCATTTCATATCCTCCATCCCTCAAGTTGGATATCTCCATTGTCCTTGAGGCAGGAGGGAAATGAACTTGGTGTGCATATGAACAAAATTTCCATTACTTCTCATTATTGAATTGTTCTTGTAATCTTACACTTGGATATGAAGATGGTAGCTGTGTAATTCAAACTACACAATTTTAATGGGCACTTCGTTCAACGATCCCCTTCCACATAAGTTTCCTGAAATGGGAGGAAAAATATTAGTAACATAAGAGCATCCTTAAATTATATATTTTGTCTAATAAGAGAAAAAAATATCAAGAAGGTACAATGACATCATAATAACTAACTGGATAACATGAGTTTGTACTTCTTAACCACTGATTATTCCTTTTGGGATAGCATAATGCAAGAGGAGATCCTTGTGATAATGAGAACCAATCCAACAAACGAGTTACTAACTAAACACTGGTATTCCTTTGACAAGCATCAATTATTGAAAGAATTCGATGGTTTCCTAGAAGGTCAGGATAATGCTAAATTACACGCAGTTTTAACAGGACATAAAGTATTAATTGCTCCATAGTTCTAATTAGTAACCCCGCATGAGTTTCAATTTTGGTGTTTAATTATAGTGTCTCCTTAGTTCAGATAGTAAAATTATAAATTTGACTAGAATGTAGAGAAGGAAAAAGGGCAAACCATAATTGTTCCAGCTGCAGATGCAGCTCTTGCTGTTGCATACTCTCCTGCACGAGAATGAATCCATATTATCTGGTTGGAATTCTCAATGAATATATGTTCAAGTTTAGAAAATCAACTCAATTATATCAAATCTCAGGAAAAGTTTATGATCGATACTGCTCCTTTGAGGGGAATGTATCATTTCTCATGAGTTTATCTTCTTAAGCAAAAAAATCGTAAATAAAATATAGATCTAAAATCTTCTGGACATGAACTTCATAGTGATAGCTGAGTGGAAGCTGGTCACATTGTTAACTTAAAGGAGTGAATTTTTTACTTAAATATTTTTTTCACAACCGAAACCTTAAACTCCCCCAAGCAGGATAGAAAGAACGAGGAATATGTCAGGCATTGTTGTGAGGAATTAAGAATCTGAATCAGATAGTGATTCAAATAAGTTAGTAACGGATCATGGATCAAAAGATAACAACAAATACAAAATTTAATACAAAGTTTGTGTTCATAAGGTTTGTGTTACTCACAAGTGTTTTAATAGAATTGGAACATAATTAGAAAAAGATGAATAAAAAATCATCTTATATAGTCAATCTGAGGAATCGAGGAATTTTACCAGTTGTGGTTACATATAATATAATGATTGGGAGTCTTTGTAGTAGGGGGAAATTAGGGTTGTCTTTAAAGATATTTGATCAGTTATTGGAAGATAATTGCAAGCCTACTGGTGGGATTAATGCTCTGTTATTCTTTTGGATTATACCAACAAATAAAATCCTCAGTTTCTTTTTTTGTTGTTGTTGTGTAATCCTTAGTTTCTGTCTTTTGTCAAAACCCTTTATTTATCATCAAATTACTTGAAAGTTATGTGTTGAGTTCAAGTGTATGCATGCAGTGCGGTGCAGCTACATAAGGGGCTCTATGCAACTACCTAAACTCATGTTAAGTAAGAAATAAATGCCATCTTTACACAAATAATACCCTCTGTCCCAAATTAAGAGTTCAAATCCATGTTTTTGCATAAATTAAGGATATATCCAATGAATGGTCACACTCAAAACGTGCCCATTATTGTGGAATTTGATTAGTTGATTATGTCTAAAAAGGAAAAATGGACTCTTAATTTGGGGTGGAGGAGGGAGTGTATATTTTGATTTGAAAAGATTCTTTATCATACCCAATATTTTATGGTGTATGATATCTCCTCTAGTCATTCTTTTATATTATAGTGATCTTTAGTTACTTTCAGCTAAAGATTCAAGTATGAGATGCAGCAAAGCTGAAGTTCTGGGATAGTTCGTGGGATAATATAACTCAAATCAAATTTAGTTTAAACACTTTCTACTATTGTAAGGTTGAGATGACTTAAGATGCTTTACTCTTCTTCATAATGGTTGACTTTGGCTTTAAGTGTCAATTTTAATGAACAGGGAGATCACTTCCGTGAATAATAAGGATCGAGTTTTTGGTTTCTGGTTTCACCACTCATGTCTAGGCCTGGCAAGGGGTGTTCGTTTCGTGTCATATTGGGCTTGGGTAAAACATCTCTACCCATACCCGATTCTTTAAGATTTGTGTTTAGTTCGTGTCATGTATGACCGGGTTAACAGCAATTGGTGTTACCATGTTTAAAGGTTCAAACCATTATCCAAAGTCCATTTAGGCCAGCTCATTGAATGAAAATTTCATGGATTCGTGTCATGCTATCATGTTTGTATATGTGTCATCTGTCATAGTTCCCCGCCACCTCTCTCACCCATAAAGACATGTTGAGATTGGAAACAATGAAGATGGCAGGATATGTTCTTGCAAAGGACTGTAATATAATGTGATAAACGAGAAATAAGGGTGAGATGCCTAGGATGATTTTGCCTTTTGTGAATAATAAGGATTTGGTTTCACCACTCATATAAACTGCAATAGTTCTCAAAGCCCCACCACCCCTCTTTCTCTACCACACAAACTTTAAATTTTCTAGGCCTAGAAAAGGAATTAGCCCGACTACTGAATAATCAATATAATTAAGACTTTCAGTTCATAGATAAGTGTTTATAAGGCCATGGTTGTTCATTCTCCTTAAGAGGTTTCACTAGAGGCAACGAATTGTGTTCGTGCTGATTTTTTTTCGTTTTCGGGTCTTATCAAGTTCGTATCAACATCTTGTTCTTTTATAATGATAATTTGACTATTACTACTGAGTAAAAATGAAGTAGTTACAAGTGTTTGAAATTTGACTATTACTCAAGAAGCAATGGTTCAAAAACTATCGTGAACGTCAACTACCGCATTCTGGAAATTAACTCTAGAGCTTCCACTATAACCACACTATTCCCCCCCTGACAAGACAACCTGAAAGAATAGATGAAATGGTCATAAAAGATGAACATCTTCAACAAACATTAAAAGGATTAATGCATCAAAGAAATAAAGGAAGAATAGATTCATTTAGTCACCATCCATTACTGCAACAAATAAATTAAGGGCTAAAGTGATTTCAACAAGAAGACACTAAAAGAATGCAGTCATTAAATACTCCTTATTTTCCAGCAAATGAATAGGTCCAACCTAGAGAGGAAATAATAAAATATATCCGACCATTATATGACAAACTCTAAATAATGAATCTTATATGCTACCTGCTAGTGATATGAAAAATGGTTTTAAAAATGCAGGTCACCTCGCGTCAGAAGAGGGAATCCCTATTGTGGACCAAAATATATTTCATGATACTACTAAGTTAGTTTCGCTCATTTTTGGAAGTGGTACTGAGGACAACTTTGACAACACTGTAGCATGTGAAGCCATTTCTTTGTGGCCTATGGATACATCAGGTGTCACACCCTAACCCCATTAGGATATAATTAACTAGATAGTTTACAAACCACAATTATAATTTATTTATTATTTAGGAAATACATATTTAAACGACTTCAAGGTTAAAATGCGGAATATAAAAAAAATCCAATCGTTTTAAGGAGACATAATTTCAACATAACTCACATATCATTTAACTTAATTACAACTAGTGCAGTTTATAAAACAAACTAACAAAACCCTACTTCTATGTACTCAACCTCCTAGACCTGGCAGTGGCAGCTGGAAAACCTGAAAATGTAAACATATAAAACCATGAGTTTAAAAACTCAGTGAATGTACTACAGCTATCTATAGTAAAAGTACTATATTAACATATCAATATAACAATATATACATCTCTGTGCCAAATTAGGCCATATACATATCCGGAGTTAATAAACCCCACATCTCCTGCCCGTAGGCAATGATCATATCCATAGGTTTTAAAAACCTAACATCTCCTGAATTGCATAGCAACTCAACATATCCTGACTTTTATAAAGCCATAACATCTCAACATCTCTTGGCTTTTAAATAAGCCAAAACATCTCAACATCTCTTGGCTTTTAAATAAGCCATAACATATCAACATCTCATGACTTTTAAATAAGCCATATCATCTCAACATATGCTATATATATGTCATATCCAAAATCAACTCAGTAAGTACACTCACCTTGTGTTGTCAACTATGTATTCACGTTTCCCTCGGGTGGAGCTGAACTTGGTTGATTTGACCTTACACCTGTTAATCCAAATAAATCAGTATTGAAACTCAATCATAAGTATTATCTTAATATAATTATGTAACTCTAAATAAGTACACAACCACAATATGATTCTACTCAAGTCATATTCCATGAAACATATGTAAAGACGAAACGATGGTATATATGTTGATAAGGTCATGAACATTCAACCCTATAAACTACCTCGTAAGGAATTTATAACTAAACTAAATTAAACATAAAAGTATACTTCTGAATATATATATACGTGAAACATGTACTCCCAATACCCTTGGGAAGGAGTAGATACAAACATTCTTTCATGGTGTATCCAATATGGCGTCAAATCATTGTCCTCCATACTTAACCATCCCATATTCATAAATAGTACACATACAGGTGTTCAAGCTTATCAATCTGGAAACACATCTGAATATACTTTCCGTTCCAAGTGACGGTGTAATTTTTCAAGCTTCCTAGGGCAAGTTATGGTCATTTCTTTACAACACAAGAAATCTGTCCTACAAACTCCTCTATTGTTCCTTTGACTTCCAAGAATTTTCATAATTTTTCTACAGCATAACTTTCCATGATTTTCGAAACAATTTCAGTAGATATACTGAATAGTACATAATTAAAGTTTCATAATATTTGGACTTCATTTGCTATCTCGAAAGCTTGACCAATTTTAGGGCATACTGAAATGAAATATACAAACAACAACTATATACCAACTTGCAACCATCACTAAGGTCTAACCATAAGGAGTTAAATTCTAATTTTCGGATATGATATGAATATATGAGTCTATTTTCATATCCAATTGGAATTTCTGAATTCCAGTAGTCACACAAAGAGATATGCAAGTTTGAATACCAAGGGTTTTAATACAAAGCAATATGACCTATAACACCACTTATCTCACATATGAACCAATACATATTATCACAAGGGAGGATGGAATTTGGATCAACAATTCACGATTTATATACTTTAAAATAAGTATAATAGAAGATTAAAACAATATTAACACATAATATTACCTTGGAAACACCTTAAGGATTTTCTTGGAATTGTTTTCCTAGATTTTCCTTGTAACCCTTTCTTCCTTAACTTCTACCTCTCTTTCCTCAAGATAATATCACCTCAAACTGAACCTAGGGACTTATTTGATGAAGAAATAAGGTTAAGTGAGAGTTTTAAGTCGGCCAAGGCTGCCTCCCAATCCATCCAATCAAATTAAAACATTTGGTTTAATAAAAGACAACTTACCACTTAAGGGAATTGACAGATTCGCCCCTTCTCGTAATTTCGACCTAACTTCTTACTCGAACATCCGTTTGATGTACCGTTTGTTGTGTTACAACCCTAACTCACATATCTACAACTATGTAGTTTTCACCTCAAGTCAATTGTAATTTTACAAGGGTCAAAACTAGTCTTAAACAGGAACATTTCTATCGAAAATAACCAAATCTTGTGTTCGTAAATAATTCGACAATTCATGATTTATGAAAGTAGAATTATACTAACCATAATCACTTAACATTAGATATACTAATAACACATTATTCATATCACATAGGATAATTATGATTTAAATATAATTTTAGATAAGTTCAACTCGACTCCCATCAGTCTTAATTCCATAATATTGCCAACCCGTGCACATTGAATACAAGATAACCTCCCCGATGACTTTCGACTCAGAGCATCTGCAACAACATTGTCCCTCCCGGGATGATGGTGAATGGTACAATCGTAATCTTTAATTAACTCCATCCAACGTCTTTGTCTCAAATTCAAGTCTCTCTGTGTAAATAAATACTTCAAACTTTGATGGTCATGTGACACCCCGCCTAATAAAATACCGGGTGATCAGTCCTATACCAAATTAAAACAGGAATCCCAGTTGGATCATCCTTAGCATCACTGTCGAAAACTTTTTAAAACTTACTAACCACCTAGTATTCCAAAAACTGGTGCCAATTTTATCTTTTTAATTAAACAAAACAATACATGCGGAATTAAAATATAAACCATTCACACAACTGAATGAAAGTAAATAGAATAATAATTACACAACTTGCCGAATAAATCACCGGCCACCAAATAAATAATCCAAATACAAATATTCAACACCTGAATAAATTACACCTGAAAACTATCGAGAAGTCTGGGCTACAAGCCCTAAATAAAACTGAGACTGATACAATATTCCTTCTCTAGGAATGAATGAATGATGCGTCTAATCCAAACTCCTGCTAGCATCCACATATGCCGCAGCTCCGTGTCCCTGGAATAGAATATCAATTCTGGCGTCCCTGTGGCTGGACACCTAAAAGGTTTTGAAAATAGTTTTATCGCAAGGGTTAGAACCCAAAACATTTTGAAAATATTTAGCAAGTGAATTAACTGCAGTAATTTAAAATGCATGAATGCGCTTCATAATTAAGTTAGTGTCGCACTCCCTTGTGGACATTCTCACCCCTCCACTATTGTGCACACCTACCGGTTACCTTAACCCCACCTAGTTGTTCTACCCCGTCCAACTAGTCTTGGTATAACCTTCCCTTGCCATACTACTCTAACCCGAGTATAATGATTCTTGAATTATAAGTTATTTCACAATTAACTTAATTAATTCCTCTTAAATAATAACATATAACCGTGTCACAAGTTATATAAAGTACATACGTCAAACACTGTATTATTTCCACCAATAATTAACTTAATTAATTTCTCATTAATTAACAACATATAACTGTAACCTGAGTTATATAAGGTAAATACATCACGCACTGTATTATGACCTACATATAATATTTACTACCATATTATACGTACCTTTACTAACATCCACACATATATCATACGCGTATCCATCCTTCCGAGTATACCCTCACCGGATGATTCCCTCTAGAATGCTATCTCACTAGGTGTGCTCACAAAACCTAGTTTTCCCCAAGTTAGAATCGCTCACCAACTTGGACCAAAATATACGAAATGGAGGCGGTCATATTCCTTCCCTGAAAGTGAGATAAATCCCTCACCCATATATACCGGACGCTATGACCTGGGGATATACTCGCCCTACTCCTCAAGCTAGGGGGATTCACCCACATCGCGCAACCTCCCTTGATAGCATTAGAGTATATAAATTTAATAAATATCTCATCACTGATATTTAGTATCACGCAAAATAAATACACGTATATATATACTATCACGACACCGTATATATATAATATAAACTCCGGCTTTACCGTATACTCAAAATCCCGTACACTACCTGTAATTTCCTGAGTCTATGGTCCAACTCAATGTAATTAATTTTCTCACTTAATAATTTATCCTCTTCCCGAGTCTATGGTCGGACTCTAATATAATTAATTCACACCTCAATTAATATAATACTTTCCCCGAGTCTATCGCCCGACTCTAATTAAATTAATTAACACACATATTAATTTAATACCAATCCGAGTCTGTGGTTCGACTCTAATACAATTAACTTACACTTAAATTAATTAACCCAAATTCTGAGTCTGTGGTCCGACTCTAATATAATTAATTATCACATTAATTAATAAGTACCCCTTCACGAGTCTACAATCCGATTCTGATAAAACTAATTATCCCATCCATTAGTTTAATCCTACCCGAGTCTACAAACCGACTCTAATTAAATTAATTAATACACTCTTATTATTTTAATATTTCCCGAGTCTATGTTCCGACTCCAAATTAATTACTCTCTCTTAATAATTAATTTAAATACTTTGGTGTCACATAATCAACATACCCGGACTCACTCACTTGGTCCATTTTTACATCTCATAAATTCCTTTTCCACATTTTTCGCCCACAATGTGTCACACATTTATTTCTAGAATTTTCCCAATTATATTTGCCTATAATTATCAACATACCCGGACTCGCCCACTTGGTCCATAATCAAATCTTCCCCGAGTCTATATCCCGACTCAAAATTATTTAGTTTATCCCCAAACTTAATTCACTACCTTGGGGTCGAATGACCAATATACCCGGATTCACTCACTTGATCCGTACCTCACTATTTTGGAATAAAGTCTCCCAAATTTATCCATTAAGTGTCCCACATAAATTCATCCTAGTCCCAATTACTTTCTCCCATAATGTCTAGGAATATTTGTTTCATAATTATCTATCACTTATTAATGTATGAAACTTAACTTTTAATAATTTTCCTTTTATATAATAAATTGGCCGAACTGCCCAGAAATTCCTATCATCGATCAATCGATGCCCCCGATCGATCGATCGGCCCCTTTTTTACAGCTCTTCTTTCCCCCCTGTTTTCCACCATTAACGAATTTAAAGGTTTTTAAACCATAATTTAAACCTCTAATTACATAATCCCATCATCTACACATGGATAATCCACATCCTATTCAGCATAGAGACCATTAAGATGATCAACTTCTTTAATTATCTCATAATTTTCTAAATGGGTCTTACTCCATAAAATTCAATTATCTGTTTTAAATCCCAATTTCCAGATTCGATTTCCCCTCTTTTATGTTCTGGATTTCTCATTCAAATCATATATACACTTTCAGATATCAATCACTCATCTAAATCTTACTTTGAATCTCATTCAAGTATTTCAAAAATGAAAATCCCATTTTGTACCCATTTACACCCAAAAACGAATTTTCATACACACATCACTATGATATGAATTGATTATCATGCTTTAAGAATCAAAACAGTTAACCACTTGCCTAAAAGTGTTCGTAGTGTCTGATCCGTTGGCGTAGTCCCTCAATTTGGCTCCAAAAACCTCCAATTTGCTCTTGATTTGTTTTTCCCCAAATCCCCTCTCAAACCCTAGGTTTAGAATTTGATGGCTGCTGATTTTCTAATCTCCCCATTAGGTTAAAAACCCTTAATCCCGTTTTTCACCTAATGGGCTTAATTAAAGTGGCCCAATTCACCCCGTGTGGGCCCGGCTATGCCCAAAAATACCCCGAGACCCAATTACTACCCCCGGGTACTCTTTTCTGACTATCTCGACCCATCCGGACTCAACCGCGCAGTTAGAATTGACATCCGAATTAATTTATAAAAATCCTTATCTCACACTCCATTAAGTCTATACCGACTCCCGGTTGGGATAAGTGCGTACCCCATCATTAATACCCGAAATGACGTAATTAAATTATTACTATTCACTTAGTAAATAAATTTTCCTAAACATTAACCATTCACTTCCCGATTAATATTTAAATAAATATATTGTCATAATTAATTCAATTAAAATTACAACACACCAGTAATTAAAAATCCCGAATTAATTAATTATCAAATGCACAAAAATACGGGGTGTTACATACTCCCCCCCTTACAAAGGAATTTCGTCCTCGAAATTAAGATAAACCTAGTGTTCCAGTATTCACATATTACTCACTAGTCAAGTGCCTCCAAGCCCGCTATATCTATCACATCCGCCTCTAAACATACGTTACACAAGCATGCATTTAAACCTTGTCAGGGCACCCATACACCCTATACCCGTGCTTAACAGCACAAAATTTGTCCTAATTAACCCGGGTGCCCATACACCCTATCCCCGCGCTCTACCGCACGAAAGTTACCCGACTGTGCTAGTCTTAACCCGTAATATAACTTCGAACCCGTAGTCATATTACATATATATATATATATATATATATATATATATACATATATATATATATACATACATATATAATTACTGCCCGGGTACTCAACCCATGCTACGTCCAACTATCTCCCCATAAATACTTATCTCTCAACACAAAAGAATATACGCTTACCCTTATGCTACCAAAGACAACAAAATACCGCGCCCTTACTACCACTAGTCCTTGCGCAAAATAAACCCCGAGCTATCTCCCTTTGCTCGAAAATCAATTCAACCACCCTGATTCACTTCATTAAACATCCTCACTTACCGGGATAGAATGTTAGAACACAAAACCTCACTATGTGCCATCGCACCACGCAATACAACATATATATAAGCTATACGCCCTCTCCGGTGATACCTAGTACCAACCATACCCTGGTGTCACGGACACCAAAATTTAACTCCACTATCCACAATAGTTAAATTTCATCGTTATCCAGCCGATGTTTAAAAAGTATTATCAACCCTACTCCCATTATTCACGAAAGTAGTCATTCTTCGCATAATTCAACCAATCACTCAGTGTACACCTCCACTCTCTCGTGAAGAACATTAAGGAACTCCGCTACCCTACAAAAAGTTTACCCACATGTTATGGCTGCTACCGCCAACGCACCCACTAAGTTCGACTCGCCTGCGAACTCTAGTAAAAATAAGTCTTATTATGACATTCTCTTTGTCACTCAAAAATATACCCCATCCCCCTAGGGTAAAAATACTTACCTCTATACCCCAGCTGCAACGGCTGGTTCTCGGGTTCCGGAGGAGTTTCTCCCTGCCCGAATGCACCCGCGTCTTGCTTTAGTGGCTGTACATCCAGGACCTCGTCCTGTAGTTGACCCCTACCTCGCTTAAGGTAATATCTCTTCATGTGTCTCGCTTTTCCCACAAAGGAAACACTTTCTAACATGTTCACCCTGCCACTGATCCCTTCCATGCCAACCTTGTTGGAATTCCTGGCCATCCCACCGATAGCCTCCAGTTCTAGATCGTTTGGCATGATTTCCTTGCCGGAAATCCTGGCCCTGATCTCCCCCAGTTTGCTGCTGGGATACCCCACTGGTATTGTTCCCTTCTGCCTCATCCGACCGGCTAATCCTCACTCCCTTCCCCTTTCCTTTCGCGTGGAAGCGATATTCCCAATAGTACCGGAGTGTTGCGTTAATGACATCAGTATAACCTACTAATGCGGAATTATCAATTTAAATGTTGTCTGATTCTCCAGGCTAACCCATCCATAAACTTTGCTTTCTTTCTCTTTCCTCGCTTACCTCATCCGGTACAAAATTTGCCAACGAGTGAATTTTTCCTCGTAATCGGCCACTAAACGGTCTCCCTTTGAGTCATCTCACAAAATTTTTCTCCTCATTTCGGTCTCGACCGCTGAGGGAAAATACTTACGATCGAACTGCACCCAAAACTCTGCAGTAGCTAGTGTGTCCCTTTCCTCAACTGTGGTGGTCGACTCCCGCCACTGTAGCACCACTCCCACTAACTTAAAAGTGGTTAGCATTTATTTTCGCACCCCATCGCAATTCTCCCATGCGTAGGTGACGCTGGATACCTCTCTCCCTTGACACGCTAGAACTACATCTGAACCCCTTCGCAATTCTGATGGGTTCCCACTAAAATATCCTTTCTTTCTTGCTTCCACCCTGACGACTCCGCGTGAGTCTGAACGTCCGACGCCACTAACACTTGTGGCTGATCCCGTGGAAAGTACCCCGCCGTTGCGGCCACTGTTGCTCCAACCGCCTGCGCCACTATTGCAATGACCTATACTGCCAAAATCATCTCTGACCGTTGTTGTGGTAGCTCTTGCCCTTAACGAGCCTCCCTCGTCTCATCTCCCCCTGCTGCCCTAGCGGCTCTCTCTCTCCGGGGTGTCATCTGGAATGAGAATCGAATTGGTATGAGTTCACTCTCAAATATAAATTTTGCAGAAGAACGTATGTGCGCATATGTATGAGAATACAACAATCCTATAATAGGGCTCTATATCAAAGATTGCTAAGCCGAAACGTGAAAAGCCGCACAAATCCTAAGGACACTAGAACCTGATGCTCTGATACCATCTGTGACACCCCGCCTAATAAAATATCGGGTGATCAGTCCTATACCAAATTAAAACAGGAATCCCAGTTGGATCATCCTTAGCATCACTGTCGAAAACTTTTTAAAACTTACTAACCACCTAGTATTCCAAAAACTGGTGCCAATTTTATCTTTTTAATTAAACAAAACAATACATGCGGAATTAAAATATAAACCATTCACACAACTGAATGAAAGTAAATAGAATAATAATTACACAACTTGCCGAATAAATCACCGGCCACCAAATAAATAATCCAAATACAAATATTCAACACTTGAATAAATTACACCTGAAAACTGTACCGAGAAGTCTGGGCTACAAGCCCTAAATAAAACTGAGACTGATACAATATTCCTACTCTAGGAATGAATGAATGATGCGTCTAATACAAAATCCTGCTAGCATCCACATATGCCGCAGCTCCGTGTCCCTGGAATAGAATATCAATTCTGGCGTCCCTGTGGCTGGACACCTAAAAGGTTTTGAAAATAGTTTTATCGCAAGGGTTAGAACCCAAAACATTTTGAAAATATTTAGCAAGTGAATTAACTGCAGTAATTTAAAATGCATGAATGCACTTCATAATTAAGTTAGTATCGCACTCCCTTGTGGACATTCTCACCCCTCCACTATTGTGCACACCTACCGGTTACCTTAACCCCACCTAGTTGTGCTACCCCGTCCAACTAGTCTTGGTATAACCTTTCCTTGCCATACTACTCTAACCCGAGTATAATGATTCTTGAATTATAAGTTATTTCACAATTAACTTAATTAATTCCTCTTAAATAATAACATATAACCGTGTCACAAGTTATATAAAGTACATACGTCAAACACTGTATTATTTCCACAAATAATTAACTTAATTAATTTCTCATTAATTAACAACATATAACTGTAACCTGAGTTATATAAGGTAAATACATCACGCACTGTATTATCACCTACATATAATATTTACTACCATATTATACGTACCTTTAGTAACATCCACACATATATCATACGCGTATCCATCCTTCTGAGTATATCCTCACCGGATGATTCCCTCTAGAATGCTATCTCACTAGGTGTGCTCACAAAACCTAGTTTTCCCCAAGTTAGAATCGCTCACCAACTTGGACCAAAATATACGAAATGGAGGCGGTCATATTCCTTCCCTGAAATTGAGATAAATCCCTCACCCATATATACCGGACGCTATGACCTGTGCATATACTCGCCCTACTCCTCAAGCTAGGGGGATTCACCCACATCGCGCAACCTCCCTTGATAGCATTAGAGTATATAAATTTAATAAATATCTCATCACTGATATTTAGTATCACGCAAAATAAATACACGTATATATATACTATCACGACACCGTATATATATAATATAAACTCCGGCTTTACCGTATACTCAAAATCCCGTACACTGCCTGTAATTTCCTGAGTCTATGGTCCGACTCAATGTAATTAATTTTCTCACTTAATAATTTATCCTCTTCCCGAGTCTATGGTACGACTCTAATATAATTAATTCACACCTCAATTAATATAATACTTTCCCCGAGTCTATCGCCCGACTCTAATTAAATTAATTAACACACATATTAATTTAATACCAATCCGAGTCTGTGGTTCGACTCTAATAAAATTAACTTACACTTAAATTAATTAACCCAAATTCTGAGTCTGTGGTCCGACTCTAATATAATTAATTATCACATTAATTAATAAGTACCCCTTCACGAGTCTACAATCCGATTCTGATAAAACTAATTATCCCATCCATTAGTTTAATCCTACCCGAGTCTACAAACCCACTCTAATTAAATTAATGAATACACTCTTATTATTTCAATATTTCCCGAGTCTATGTTCCAACTCCAAATTAATTACTCTCTCTTAATAATTAATTTAAATACTTTGGTGTCACATAATCAACATACCCGGACTCAATCACTTGGTCCATTTTTACATCTCATAAATTCCTTTTCCACATTTTTCGCCCACAATGTGTCACACATTTATTTCTAGAATTTTCCCAATTATATTTGCCTATAATTATCAACATACCCGGACTCGCCCACTTGGTCCATAATCAAATCTTCCCCGAGTCTATATCCCGACTCAAAATTATTTAGTTTATCTCCAAACTTAATTCACTACCTTGGGGTCGCATGACCAATATACCCGGATTCACTCACTTGATCCGTACCTCACTATTTTGGAATAAAGTCTCCCAAATTTATCCATTAAGTGTCCCACATAAATTCATCCTAGTCCCAATTACTTTCTCCCATAATGGCTAGGAATATTTGTTTCATAATTATCTATCACTTATTAATGTATGAAACTTAACCTTTAATAATTTTCCTTTTATATAATAAACTGGCCGAACTGCCCAGAATTTCCTATCATCGATCGATCGATGCCCTCGATCGATCGATCGACCCCTTCGTTACAGCTCTTCTTTCCCCCCTGTTTTCCACCATTAACGAATTTCAAGGTTTTTAAACCATAATTTAAACCTCTAATTACATAATCCCATCATCTACACATGGTTAATCCACATCCTATTCATCATAGAGACCATTAAGATTATTAACTTCTCTAATTATCTCATAATTTTCTAAATGGGTCTTACTCCATAAAATTCAATTATCTGTTTTAAATCCCAATTTCCAGATTCGATTTCCCCTCTTTTATGTTCTGGATTTCTCATTCAAATCATATATACACATTCAGATATGAATCACTCATCTAAATCTTACTTTGAATCTCATTCAAGTATTTCAAAAACGAAAATCCCATTTACACCCAAAAACGAATTTTCATACACACATCACTATGATATGAATTGATTATCATGCTTTAAGAATCAAAACAGTTAACCACTTGCCTAAAAGTGTTCATAGTGTCTGATCTGTTGGCGTAGTCCCTCAATTTGGCTCCAAAAACCTCCAATTTGCTCTTGATTTGTTTTTCCCCAAATCCCCTCTCAAACCCTAGGTTTAGAATTTGATGGCTGCTGATTTTCTAATCTCCCCATTAGGTTAAAAACCCTTAATCCCGTTTTTCACCTAATGGGCTTAATTAAAGTGGCCCAACTCACCCCGTGTGGGCCCGGCTATGCCCCAAAATACCCCGAGACCCAATTACTACCCCCGAATTAATCTATAAAAATCTTTATCTCACACCCCATTAAGTCTATACCGACTATCGGCTGGGATAAGTGCGTACCCCGTAATTAATACCCGAAATGACGTAATTAAATTATTACTATTCACTTAGTAAATAAATTTTCCTAAACATTAACCATTCACTTCCCGATTAATATTTAAATAAATATATTGTCATAATTAATTCAATTAAAATTACAACACACCAGTAATTAAAAATCCCGAATTAATTAATTATCAAATGCACAAAAATACGGGGTGTTACAGGTCAGTGAAAATTTCACACGTCTCTCCATACAAATGATGTCTCCATAATTTTAAGGCAAAAACAATAGCCGCAAGTTCTAAATCATGTGTAGGATAATTACATTCATGCGTCTTCAACTGTCTAGATGCATAAGAAATTACCTTTCCATGTTGCATGAAAACACAACCCAGGCCCTGATGTGAAGCGTCAATATAAATCACAAAACCTTCTCCACTGGATGGAACAGTGAGAACTGGAGCTGATACTAGCCTATTTTTCAACATTTCAAAGTTGTGCTGGCATTCATAACTCCACACAAATTTCACTTCCTTTCGGGTCAATTTAGTCAACGGCAAGGCTATAGATGAAAACCCCTTTATGAATCTTCTATAATATCTAGCCAATCCTAGGAAACTCCTTATCTCTGTTACATTCCTCGGTCTTTCCCATTGCACAATTGCCTCTACCTTTTTAGGGTCAACATAAATTCCATCTCCCGAAACAACATGCCCCATAAATACTACCTGATTTAACCAAAACTCACATTTGCTAAACTTCGCAAATAATTGACTATCTCGCAAAACTTGCAATACAACTCTTAGATGCTTCTCATGTTCCTCTTGGCTAGGTGAGTATATCAAAACATCATCAATAAAGACAATCACGAACGAATCTATGAAAGGATGAAATACTCGATTCATTAAATCCATAAACATCGCAGGAGCATTCGTTAACCCAAATGGCATTACCAAAAATTCATAATAACCATAGCGAGAACGAAAAGCTGTCTTAGAAATGTCACAATCTCTCACCCTTAATTGATGACAACATGATCTCAAATCAATTTTTGAAAACACTTTAGCACCGTGTAATTGATCAAACAAATCATCAATACGAGGCAATGGATATTTATTTCGAATAGTCACCTTGTTCAACTGTCGATAATCAATGCAGAGTCGCCTGGTGCCATCTTTCTTCTTCACAAATAATACTGGAGCGCCCCATGGTGATACACTGGGTCGAATAAAACCTCTATCTAGCAAATCTTGCAGTTGAACCTTTAACTCCTTTAGTTCCACAGGTGCCATTCTATATGGAGAAATAGAAACTGGAGCTGTACCAGGCACTAAATCGATAGCAAACTCTACCTCTCTGCTAGGTGGCAATCCTGGTAATTCATCTGGGAACACATCTGCAAAATCCTTGACGACTGGGATATCTTCTAATTTTTGCAATTCCCTGTTTGTATCCACAATATATGCTAAAAAGCCTTGACAACCCTTATTTAACAATTTCCTCGCCCGAAGGGCTGAAATAAGACAGTTCGGAACCACATTTCTTTCCCCAGTAAATTTGAATTCTTTCTCCCCCGGCATATTAAATGTAACCTCCTTACGAAAACAGTCAATTAATGCATGGTAGGAAGATAGCCAGTCCATACCCAAGATAATATCAAAATCTCGAATATCTAGGGGAATTAAATCAATGGTCCACTCCCTCTCCCCCATATATAATACACAATTTTTATACACATGCTCAACTAACATCACATCCCCCATAGGTGTAGAAATATATAAACCACAATCTAGATAAGAACATGGCCTACCCAAATGCATGGTAAATGACAGTGCTACAAATGAATGAGTAGAACCTGGATCAATAAGCACGTAAGCATGTCTGTTCATGACATAAAATGTACCTGTCACCACCTCTGGAGTAGCCTGAGCATCCTGTAAAGTCATAGCAAATATCCTTCCCAGAGCCATGGATCCACTAGCCTGTCCTCTACCTCCTCCTCTCCTTATGCCTCCTGGTGATGAGCCTCGACTAGTAGTAGCAGATTGAATCCCTCCCAGTAGCATAGGACAGTTCTTCTTGGTATGACCAATTTGATGACAGTGATAACACTCTACCCCCTTTAACTTGGGACAATCTGGACTGATATGGCCCTCAGCTTTGCAAAAATAGCATGTAACAGGCTTAGACTGCCCATTGTCATTCCCCTGCTGCCTATTCTGTTGGCCCATCGATCCTGCACCCCTAAAACTGCTTGGTGTCCTATTCTGAACAAAATTTCCAGACCCTCTACCGCTCTGAAATCTTTGACTCCCATGTTTCGAGTATTCTACATTGCCTTCCTTTTGCTGAAATGGATCAAATCTACTCCTCTTTCCCCTTTGTTCCCTATTCTTTATTGCATCGTTAACATCTCCTTCAACCATCATAGCTTTGTTAACTAAGGAAGAATAATCTACCATCTCAAGTGCAGTGAGTCTAGACTTGATAACCAAATTCAACCCATCCTGAAATCTGGTGCATTTATCCTCCTCATCACGTAAGAAATGTAATGAAAATTGAGACAAAGATGTGAATTTAGTTTCATACTCCCTGACCGACATATTCCCCTGAGTCAATGATAAAAATTCTCTCTCCTTTTGCTTCCGATACATGCGAGGAAAATACTTTTCATATAAGACTTTAATAAAGGAATCCCAAGTAATTACCTCACCTCCCTCCGGAGTAAGCAATAAATGTTTGGAAGACTCCCACCAATATTTAGCTTCTCCCTTTAACATGAAAGTAGCCAAAATCAACTTCTGCGCGCCAGGTACATTCATCACCCCGAAGATAGTTTCTGTGTCTCTAACCCAAGCCTCAACTTCTAAAGGATCTACAGAACCTGAGAATGCTGGAGGATTCAATTTGATAAACTTCTCGTAAAGAGTATTCTTCTCCTCTCGTTGTATTTCCCTTTTTCTTCTTGCCAAAGTCTGCTCCTCCAAGTACTTGGCTTGTTGTTCTGCTATTTGCATCATAAACATGTTTTGTTGTTCTGCCATTAAAGTCATGGCACGAGCCATCTTCTGCATATCTGTAAGTTGTTCAGGAGCCCCCTCTACATTATTTGGATTTTGCTGGTTTACTGTATTTGAAGACTCCTCATCTACCCTCTCATGAACATTTGCTCCTTCCATAGCTTACTATCTGTCATAAACCACAATTATCGAAAAAAGAATGCAACATTTATTTCTAACATAATGGTTAGTATTTCTGAAAAAATAATATAAATGACCCAAACAACGCTATTTCTGCCACTGCCATATCTAGACTCTCTAACCCCAGAATATAAAAAGCTAAGGCTCTGATACCAAGTTGTCACACCCTAACCCCATTAGGATATAATTAACTAGATAGTTTACAAACCACAATTATAATTTATTTATTATTTAGGAAATACATATTTAAACGACTTCAAGGTTAAAATGCGGAATATAAAAAAAAATCCAATCGTTTTAAGGAGACATAATTTCAACATAACTCACATATCATTTAACTTAATTACAACTAGTGCAGTTTATAAAACAAACTAACAAAACCCTACTTCTATGTACTCAACCTCCTAGACCTGGCAGTGGCAGCTGAAAAACCTGAAAATGTAAACATATAAAACCATGAGTTTAAAAACTCAGTGAATGTACTACAGCTATCTATAGTAAAAGTACTATATTAACATATCAATATAACAATATATACATCTTTGTGCCAAATTAGGCCATATACATATCCGGAGTTAATAAAACCCACATCTCCTGCCCGTAGGCAATGATCATATCCATAGGTTTTAAAAACCTAACATCTCCTGAATTGCATAGCAACTCAACATATCCTGACTTTTATAAAGCCATAACATCTCAACATCTCTTGGCTTTTAAATAAGCCAAAACATCTCAACATCTCTTGGCTTTTAAATAAGCCATAACATATCAACATCTCATGACTTTTAAATAAGCCATATCATCTCAACATATGCTATATATATGTCATATCCAAAATCAACTCAGTAAGTACACTCACCTTGTGTTGTCAACTATGTATTCACGTTTCCCTCGAGTGGAGCTGAACTTGGTTGATTTGACCTTACACTTGTTAATCCAACTAAATCAGTATTGAAACTCAATCATAAGTATTATCTTAATATAATTATGTAACTCTAAATAAGTACACAACCACAATATGATTCTACTCAAGTCATATTCCATGAAACATATGTAAAGACGAAACGATAGTATATATGTTGATAAGGTCATGAACATTCAACCCTAGAAACTACCTCGTAAGGAATTTATAACTAAAATAAAGTAAACATAAAAGTATACTTCTGAATATATATACACGTGAAACATGTACTCCAAATACCCTTGGGAAGGAGTAGATACAAACATTCTTTCATGGGGTATCCAATATGGCGTCAAATCATTGTCCTCCATACTTAACCATCCCATATTCATAAATAGTACACATACAGGTGTTCAAGCTTATCAATCTAGAAACCTATCTGAATATACTTTCCGTTACAAGTGACGGTGTAATTTTTCAAGGTTCCTAGGGCAAGTTATGGTCATTTCTTTACAACACAAGAAATCTGTCCTACAAACTCCTCTATTGTTCCTTTGACTTCCAAGAATTTTCATAATTTTTCTACAGCATAACTTTCCATGATTTTCGACACACTTTCATTAGACATACTGAATAGTACATAATTAAAGTTTCATAATATTTGGACTTCATTTTCTATCTCAAAAGCTTGACCAATTTTAGGGCATACTGAAATGAAATATACAAACAACAACTATATACCAACTTGCAACCATCACTAAGGTCTAACCATAAGGAGTTAAATTCTAATTTTCGGATATGATATGAATATATGAGTCTAATTTCATATCCAATTGGAATTTCTGAATTCCTGTAGTCACACAAAGAGATATGCAAGTTTGAATACCAAGGGTTTTAATACAAAGCAATATGACCTATAACACCACTTATCTCACATATGAACCAATACATATTATCACAAGGGAGGATGGAATTTGGATCAATAATTCACGATTTATATACTTTGAAATAAGTATAATAGAAGATTAAAACAATATTAACACATAATATTACCTTGGAAACACCTTAAGGATTTTCTTGGAATTGTTTTCCTAGATTTTCCTTGTAACCCTTTCTTCCTTAACTTCTACCTCTCTTTCCTCAAACTAATATCACCTCAAATTTAACCTAGGGACTTATTTGCTGAAGAAATAAGGTTAAGGGAGAGTTTTAAGTCGGCCAAGGCTGCCTCCCAATCCATCCAATCAAATTAAAACATTTGGTTTAATAAAAGACAACTTACCACTTAAGGGAATTGACAGATTCGCCCCTTCTCGTAATTTCGACCTAACTTCTTACTCGAATATCCGTTTGATGTACCGTTTGTTGTGTTACAACCCTAACTCACATATCTACAACTATGTAGTTTTCACCTCAAGTCAATTGTAATTTTACAAGGGTCAAAACTAGTCTTAAACAGGAACATTTCTATCGAAAATAACCAAATCTTGTGTTTGTAAATAATTCGACAATTCATGATTTATGAAAGTAGAATTATACTAACCATAATCACTTAACATTAGATATACTAATAAAACATTATTCATATCACATAGGATAATTATGATTTAAATATAATTTATCATAATCATATACGGGTTGTCACATCAGGTATGGCTAGGACTCATACGACTGATGTACCAGACCTTTATTCATCTTTTACGACTTCCTTATCTTTTAACCTTGCAATCGTTAGTAAGGTTGTTCCTTCCACTAAATTACATCTTTCCAAACCAAATATTCCCGTGGTGTGGAGGTAAGATCTTCTAAAATTCGAAAGCCTTCAGCTGCCAATCACTATGAATCCAATTTCAGTTGGTCTTTGTCATCACAAATCTATTATTTAATATTATGATTTCTCCCCCCAAATCACTGTGAATCCATGAACAACCCACGGAATTTATCCCATCGCCACTAATAGTTCAAGAATAACAATCTCAAAGAATCTGAATCACCCAGGCCTGTCCCAGATTTGTTGAAAAGATCAAGCACTTTTCTAAGTGTTTTTCTTTTACTTGTCATGAGAACACCCTTTGTGAGGAAACTAGGATGAAATTTTCCACAAACCTCTGCAATACATGTGAATTTTTTTTACAAATTGTGCCGTTTTAATTATAATATCTCATATTCGTGTATCCTAGTATTCCTTGGTGCTATAAGAATATTTATTGGCAGTTCCTTACCTATATAAGCTTGGTCAAATAGTACATCAATAAAGTGATCAGTGTCAGATGTTTCAGCCAATGGCCTCTTTTGAGAGTTGAAAAGTTAAATGCAGAGTATGTAGTTAAAATAATTTCCTCACAGCAATACCTTGTATCATAACAAACATGATTCACTTCAAGGTGTCAGATGACAAGTGTTGCATATAAAATTTAACAACGGCAACTCCATCAAATCATTGAACAAGATATCCAAAAAAATAAATAAGAAATGCCTGAAAAATCAATTTTATATTTACATTTAAGAAGTTGGCAGTCTTGTTTCCCATATTCTCTTATAACTCACACGGGATATGAAAGTTACATACACCCATTCTTTGTTGATTCGATTCCCGTCAAGAAACACCGAGATATAGTCCTTGGATCCCTTAAGGAGATGAGTTCATTAAGATGATGTTTGGGCTGCGAATCCAACCAAAGGCTTTGTCCATTACGCTTATCTTTTTGAGTAAAACTCAATCTAGTTTGCTTAAACTAATGCGGATGGAGCTTCAAAGGAGCAGGGTCATAATCAGATATCAAAGGTGATTTTATAACAGTTTTCTCCCCTTATCTAGGAAATCAAATAACATTTGGGTTGAGTTCGTAATAATTACAAAAGTAAATGACTTGTGCTGGAGTATGGGAATTCTTCATCTTTAGATTAAATCATATTGTAAGCTTCTTCTGGATTACATGAACTTTTAATTCATTGGTAGTGAACTCACACCTTACAATGAAATAAAGAAATGTAAACAATTGCACCATGTAAGGAATATAAATGTTGTGATTGTTTAAATATTAACAAATAGTTTTTTAGTTCACTGAATAAAATAAATGGGATAAACAAGGTGTAGAAGCTCAACATAGAATGATGGTTGTTTAAATGTTAATCTTTTTTTAGTTCACTTAACAAAACATGTTTCTATCATTTATAGACTATGAAACTATGAGCATGATTAATTGAGAAACACAACTTATAAAGCCTAGAAATTTCCATATTCCAGGGCCCAAACGATCTTTTTAGCCAAAAGTCAAAACATAAAGTGCATTCCTTTAAAATAAAGTCAATAAACTAATCAAACACATTCCAAAAATAACTACATCTTGGTCTAATTGTCAACCCAAGTCCCCTCACAATCTGTTCTCGCATACATGGATGGCGAGTTGTCAATTTCCTCAACACTTGACAATGATATACCCGATCCATAATCTCTAATGCAACCAACAATGTAGTCCCCATTGTTACCATCAATATTATATACTCTTTGAGTAGTTGCTAATGTAATTGACCATTCAGGATTGAGTTGGTTAGGATTCAGATCCGTCAAGGATGATAAGTTGTAATTCAAATTTTGTAACTCGATGTTCGAATGTAAAGATTTTGTCAACCACAATCCCTGCACGCACGCTATAGAGGCAATGAACCAAAAAACATACAGTGCAACCTTGAACTAATATAAATTATTTCTCTCATATAAAAATATAATTAATTTCATCATCGGGATGTGTGTGCTTTTTTTATTTCCAGCAATAAAAAAATGAGTTCTAGGGATATAAACTATTTCTAGCATATAAAAAATTATTTTCAGCAAATGAAAAATATTTCCCACAAATAGAAATAATTTCCAATAATAAAAAGAAGATTTCCAACAATAAAAATGAGCTGCAAGTTAAGTTGTGAATTAGATGATGAAAAAGTAACATAAAACAAAGAATCACCCACACACCCCATACAGATAGAGAGAAAAAAATAGTGGTGTTCAAGATGTTTGGGGTACGTTTACTTTTATATTATTATTTTTAAAATTCAGTCATTATACATTTAGAAACAACACTCATCGTCATTCAAGTCCAATTATAAAATTGTATGAATTGAATTTTTTTATGATTAATGTCATACTCTATTCCTCCCTAAAATTAATTTGTGTCTAGAGATTAATTTTTTACTTTTTAATTGCTTCACTATTCGTACATTGATGAATTATTTACATATAAATTTAATATTAATTCATTTTTTGGCAAGACTTTTTGTAATTTACATTTTCAGTGTAAAAAGTTGAAAATTACAAAAATGGCATCGTAAAAAAATTCTAAATACAAAGTATATGAAAATTTTACTATTTCGAACCAAACTATTCTAAATGTATATCATTAACTTATATAATGTCATCCGGTAGACGTATATTATTTTTTGCAAAAAGTTGAACACTAGTATATTATAAAGTTAATTGTGTCGCATTGTACAACAAAACTATAAGTCGCATGCATCACGCGCGACGATTGGTGAGTAGGAAATAGAAATGCAAATTGTTAGCTAAAAATATATATATGAGTAGCATATGGGAATTTAAAATTACCTCAATAAACTTGAGAAACAACAAATCCGACCGCTGTAAGTCCTCAATCAAGTTGCGACAACGAGCCCTCCCATGAGCAGAATCTACTAATAACCTAACCACATAGTATGATAAATTCTGTTAGGGATTGTAATGCAACAAAATTATTAAATTTCAAGAAAAACGTAGTTGTAACAACAATAACAACAACAAAGCCACGTGTTCAGATTTTATCTTGCAATTTTATCCTTTTATCTTACAAGAAAAACATACTCTAAGTACATTGGTTTCTAAAAATAACTGTTTGAGAATTTATATATTTATCTTGCAATTTTATCCTGTTTCTATTTAAATCTTTCTCTCCTTCACAATTTATTTATTAAAAATTATTAAATTTCAAGAAAAAATAATTGTAACAACACTACCAACAACAACAAAAATAACAACAGTTAGTTACATGTGTATTTAATTGATTCTCGAGATAAGAAAAGGGTAAAAGAAATTCTCTAACCTGATATAGGTGGAGATAATAAGTTTCGACAACGCTGGGAGTTAGTGTCTGTTCTCAATTTCCTAAATGTAATAGCGTTTGAAATCGTTTGTTATGGTTTGTTTCTAATGTGTATCTAGGGTTTGATGTTTTATGAACATTGTTTAGGTTTTTGAACCTGTTATTGGAACCAATCTTTGGCTTTTTGCCAAAGACATTGAGATGGGACTAATTTGTATGATAGAGAGTTTGAAAAATAAAAGGTTGTGGGGTTGTGGGATGATTGTAAATCTCTATGATTTACTAGTAGAAAGATTTCCCGCCTTTACAGCTCGTACAAGTGCGCGCGTTGAGAATTTTAGGCCTGTTGAGATTTTCGTTCACAATTTTGGATCCCGCGGCCGGTTGAGATTTTTTTAAAAAGGGTTATAAAAATATTAACAAAATTTTATTAACAGAAAAAGGTCATAAAATTTGAATAAATTTATTCACAAAAAATATTATTTTTTTATAATTTTATTTAATATTACTATTTAAACCAAATTGTCATAAAATTAAATGTATTTTATAACATTTAAATTAACACTGCTATTAAATATCATAGTAATATGACTCAACAGGTACACGCGGGTCATAATTGTGAAAAAATTATGAAGTGGGGTTAAAAATGAGATGCATGGATTGTGACTCCATTTTTCTCATAGAAGATAAGCGTGGATGATAGTTTGATGAGTGTAGTACTCTAATTACCAAATGATGTTCCTGTGCACTAATTTTCAATTTAAAAGTGTCATAAATAATTTTATAAGTTTATTAATAAAATTATTAATTTTATAAATTAGAGTTAATATTACCATGCATACAAAAGTGTCATAACAAATAAGTATATTATATGACACTTAAGTTACCACGGTCATAAAATATCATATTAATATGACCCAACAAGTACACGCATGTCATGATTATTTGTTTAAATGCAAAAACGGGTCGTAATTGTGAAATAATAGTAATTATTATGACGGCTTAATGAAAACGGTTATAAAATTGAATTCTAAAATCGTCGTAAAAAGGTATTTTTCTAGTAGTGTGGGTACTTGTGACGGTGTGATAACAGAGAATGAAAATGGGGATAAAAGAAATTCAAACTCATGAGATGAATCATCATCGCATGAAGATTGAGTTTCGAAGGAAATAATATCATTTTCAATGAAATGTTCTTCTTTGGGAGCCAAAGAAGAAATAATTTCATTGCAAATAGATATTACATAATTATCATCCTCACTTTCAATATCTATTATGCAATGGGCAAAGTTTAGAATGGTTTGTTCCAAAGTAGGCACAAAGTCCTCATTTGGTTCAAAACATTCCTCGACTTTAAAAGTCTCAGAATCAAAATCATCATCGGATTCAAATAATAAATCCAATTCATGTTTCCAATAATGATTTTCTTCCCAATAATGATTTTCACGTTTCTCATTCTCATACATATGCAAGCCCTCACCGAATGTCATAGGTCAAGGCGCGAATCCATGAAAATGGGAACTTTGAAAATCACCATCGGACTTAAACGAAAACTCATTATTATAGGAATTTTGAAAACTACTGCAATTCATTTCAAAATTCCTATTATAAGGAGGTAAAGGCCCAAAATCATTATCATCATTATCAAAATTCTAAAAACCTAAGTTTTGACTTTCGTTATACTCGCCCAAAGTCATATTTGAATTTGTAATTCTTTGGGATTCTAAGTATTCACCAAAAGTCATAGGTTTACAAGAATTTTGAGAATTATAACAATGATTACCAAAAGAATTAGTATAAGACATGCTTACCCCAAAAATGGCTCAAGTGGAGAATTCCACAAAGTAGGTGCGCGCGGAAAAAATTCAAGTGTTTCTAAATTCTCAAATGTGGAAGTTCTGCAAAAAGATTAGCAAATAATACAAATAGAAAGAAAATACTATGAAATACTAAATCAAATAAAGTCTAAAATAAACTCCTCCCCGGCAACGGCGCCATTTTGACTAAGCGCATGAAATGTGTTCTCGTGTAAGGGCACAATCGTTGTTTTCATTTCACCGCGATAATACAAACAAACCTAAGTTATGACTACATTTGCGAGGCAAGAACAACGGTAAGTCGGGTATCAAAAATCCACAGGGATGAGTTGCTAGAATTTAATTGATTTAGTACTCCAAAATAAAAGTGTAAAAAGGTGAATTACAAACTTAAAAGGAAAAGATGCATAAAAGGGAAATACTAATCTAGGCAAGGGAAAATGAAACTAGATTAAGAAAGAGGGTAAAACTATAGGTTGCGTCGAATATCCCTCGCCCGAGTTAATTTGCATAATATGGATACACTGGTCGAAGAGTTGTTTAGAATGCGTCTCGTTTCGACAGTTAATTGAACAAAGGGTTGTCACGCCCCTAAATCCGTATAAACGCCTAATAAGATTTTGGCGTCAACAAATACCCCAGAAATTGCGCACGCAATGTCGTAAGCACGGGACATACATGATATGCCCCGTTAAATATCCTAAGCGCAATAACTAGGACAACGCACTCGAAATAGACCTGTAAGCACCATCACCAAAGCAAAGCAACGCGTCAACTCGAGTGAGTTTCATTCAAACACAACATAATTTAAATTAGCTAGAAAGCATGGTAAAAACGCGGTAAATAAACATAATAAATCTACACTAGAAAGAAAGTAAAGAAAACATGTGAATATAATTAACAAAGCATGTAAATCTAATTAATCAAAGCAAGAAATAATGGAAAACAACTATATTAATGGATAGGGAAGATAAAAGTACAATCTTATAAACCCAAATGTTGTCACACCATATGAGGAAGAAGAAAAGAGCTCTAAACTCCCAAACCCAAAGATAAACTAACCTAAAATCTATTCTACAACTTAATATCTGATATTTACAACAAAAATGCTTTATATAGTAAGTGGAATAAAAGAAAAGAAGAAAGAAAAGAAAAACAAAATATCTCATAAAAACAGGGGATCGATCGATCGACCCAAACCGTCGATCGATCGATGGTGAAAATTGAAGCCCATTGTCTCCCAACGAATTGCAAAACCTGAAGGATCGATCGATTGATCAAGCAGGTCTCAGCCAAGCAGCATGCTGTTTTGGGATGTTTGGATTTCTCTTCTGCTGAAACTCCCGTAACTTCTTCGTTCGGAATCGGAATCATGCACCATTCACGACCACGCGAAGTTTGCGAGGAAGGATACAACTTTCGTGTAGATGTTGGGCCAGGTGCCCTAGCTATGAAAAGACTAAAATACCCTTGAACGTGCGATCTTGTACGAAAATCGAGCGAAATGCATCCGAATTTCACACTTAGCATCCAAATACTTATAAAAGCTCAATTAACCCCTACAAAACTTGTTAACGTAGAAATCCGAGGTTGTCTGGTTAACGAGCATAAATATAGGGAATAAGATACCCGAGGGGGATAAAATGCGTAGGTTCAAAGAAAAAAATACGCAATATTTGCGTCGTATCAATGAGGTAGGATATCCTTAGATCATTAATATCGCTTGTGTATAGTAAAATAAGATATGACACGATGTTACAATAATGTGGGTTTACTAAGGATGACGTTAATATTATTATGGATTAGGATATCCATGTAATTAATTCATTTTAGGATGACACATTTTTTATTTTAGTTATGCAGATCCTCTAATTGGGATCATGTAAGAAGTTCTTATAAGGGACCGACTATCTTGCGTTGAAATAGGCAACGCCATCTATTCAAGACATCAACTCCTTGGTATATTTTACTTGTCACAATTGATACGTAAGACATCAACTCTTTAGGAGTTGATGTAAAAAGTTCAGGCGTTGAAATTTGTATATGTTGGCATTATTTCGAAAATAAATGTGTGAATGATCACGCCATCTATTCAAGACATCTATCACTCACACTCTGTCATATGATATATTTTACTTGTCACGATTCCCTTAAGCTTATGGTGTTGTGTTAAAGACGTAGCGTCCAAGCTTCAAAGTTAGATCAAGCCGCAATTTTGGTGCTCATTTCTAGTCTTCATATTCACATTGGTTTTTTGAGTTTCTCTCAGGTGTGAATGCATAATGGTTTATGGATGCTCGGAATATTTTTTTAAGGATGTTAATTTAGTTAAAACTTATTTTAAAATGTTTTTCTAAGTTATCTCATGTTTAGAGTCGTATGAACAATTTCTTGCATTTTGCATGGTTCAAACGACTTTAATGGTCATTCAAATGACATTGTGGAGTCGTTCAAATGACATGCATATTTTGTTATAATGAGATGTATGTTTCATTCAAACGACATCATGATTTCGTTAGAACGACGTGCCTCCTCAAAATTTTTATTTAAGGCATCTTTGTCTCAGAAAAATGTGTGTGCAAAACATACGAGACATAAAAAAACATATACGTCTTCTGCAGTTTGCTTACAAAGCTTTTCAAAGCATAAGTGTGACAACCCGTATATAATTATGATAAATTGTATTTAAATTATACTTATCTTATGTGATATTAATAATGTGTTATTAGTATATCTAATGTTAAGTGATTATGGTTAGTATAATTCTACTATCATAAATCATGAAATGTCGAATTATTTACGAACACAAGATTTGGTTAATTTCGATAGAAATGTTCCTGTTTAAGACTAGTTTTGGCCCTTGTAACATTACAATTGACTTGATGTTAGAACTACATAGTTGTAGATATGTGAGTTAGGGTTGTAACACAACAAACGGTGCATCAAACGGATGTTCGAGTAAGAAGTTAGGTCTAAATTACGAGAAGGGGCGAATCTGTCAATTCCTTTAAGTGGTAAATTGTCTTTTATTAAACCAAATGTTTTAATTTGATTGGATGGATTTGGAGGCAGCCTTGGCCGACTTAAAACTCTCCCTTAACCTTATTTCTTCAGCAAATAAGTCTCTAGGTTCAGTTTGAGGTGTTATTAGCTTGAGGAAAGAGAGGTAGAAGTTAAGGAAGAAAGGGTTACAAGGAAAATCTAGGAAAATAATTCCAAGAAAATCCTTAAGGTGTTTCCAAGGTAATATTATGTATTAATATTTTTTTAATCTTCTATTATACTTATTTAAAAGTATATAAATTGTGAAGTATTGATCCAAATTCCATCCTCCTTTGTGATAATATGTATTGGTTCATATGTGAGATAAGTGGTGTTATAGGTCATATTGCTTTGTATTGAAACCCTTTGTATTCAAACTTGCATATCTCTTTGTGTGCTTACTGGAATTCAGAAATTCTAATTTGATATGAAAATAGACTTATATATTCATATCATATCCGAAAATCAGAATTTAACTCCTTATGGTTAGGTCCTAGTGATGGTTGCAAGTTGGTATATAGTTGCTGTTTGAATATTTCATTTCGGTATATCCTGAGTTTGGTCAAGATTTTGAGATAGCAAATGAAGTCCAAATATTATGAAACTTTAATTCTGTACTATTCAGTATGTTTACTGAAAGTGTGCTGAAAATCATGGAAAATTATGCTGTATAAAAATTATGAAAATTCTTGGAAGTCGAAGGAACAATAGAGGAGTTTGTAGGGCAGATTTCTTATGTTGTAAAGAAATGGCCATAACTTGCCCTAGGAAGCTTGAAAAATTACACCGTCACTTGTAACGGAAAGTATATTGAGATGTGTTTTCAGATTGATAAGCTTGAACACCTGTATGTGTACTATTTATGAATATGGGATGGTTAAGTATGGAGGACAATGATTTGACGCCATATTAAATCCCCATGAAAGAATGTTTATATCTACTCCTTCCCAAGGGTATTTTGAGTACATGTTTCACGTGTATATATATTCAGAAGTATACTTTTATGTTTACTTGAGTTTAGTTATAAATTCCTTACGAGGTAGTTTCTAGGGTTGAATGTTCATGACCTTATCAACATATATACCATCGTTTCGTCTTTACATATGTTTCATGGAATATGACTTGAGTAAAATCATATTGTGGTTGTGTACTTATTTAAAGTTACAAAATTATATTGAGATAATAATTATTATTGAGTTTTAATACTGATTTAGTTGGATTAACAGGTGTAAGGTCAAATCAACCAAGTTCAGCTCCACCCGAGGGAAACGTGAATACATAGTTGAGAACACAAGGTGAGTGTACTTACTGAGTTGATTTTGGATATGACATATATGTATCATATGTTGATATGTTATGGCTTATTTAAAAGAAAAGAGATGTTTAGATGTTATGGATTATTTAAAATCCAAGAGATGTTGAGATGTTATGGCTTTATAAAAGTTAGGATATGTTGAGTTGCTATGCAATTCAGGAGATGTTAGGTTTTTTAAAACCTATGGATATGATTATCGCCTACGGGCAGGAGATGTGGGGTTTATTAACTACGGATATGTATATGGACTAATTTGGCACAGAGATGTATATATTGTTATGTTGAGATGTTAATATAGTGCTTTTACTATAGATAGTTGTAGTACATTCACTGAGTTTTTTTAAACTCATGGTTTTATATGTTTACATTTTCAGGTTTTCCAGCTGCCACTGCCAGGTCTAGGAGGTTGAGTAAATAGAAGTAGAGTCTTGTTAGGTTGTTTTATACAATGTACTAGTTGTAACTAAGTTAAATGATATGTGAGTTCTGTTGAAATTATGTCTCCTTAAAACGATTGAATTTTTTTAATATTCCGCATTTTAACCTTGAAGTTGTTTCAATATGTATTACCTAAATAATAAATAATTTACAATTGTGGTTGGTAAACTATTTAGTTAATTATATCCTAATGGGGTTAGGGGGTGACAACTTGGTATCAGAGCTTTAGGTTTTTATATTCTGGGGTTAGAGAGTCTAGATATGGCAGTGGCAGAAATAGCGTTGTGTGGGTCATTTATATTAATTTATGAGAAATACTAACCATTATGTTAGAAATAAATGTTGTATTCTTGTTTCTATAATTGTGGTTTATGACAGATAGTAAGCTATGGAAGGAGCAAATGTTCATGAGAGGGTGGATGAGGAGTCTTCAAATACAGTAAACCAGCAAAATCTAAATAATGTAGAGGGGGCTCCTGAACAACTTACAGATATGCAAAAGATGGCTCGTGCCATGACTTTAATGGCAGAACAACAAAACATGTTTATGATGCAAATAGCAGAACAACAAGCCAAGTACTTGGAGGAGCAGACTTTGGCAAGAAGATAAAGGTAAATACAACGAGAGGAGAAGAATACTCTGTACGAGAAGTTTATCAAATTGAACCCTCCAGCATTCTCAGGTTCTGTAGATCCTTTAGAAGTTGAGGCTTGGATTAGAGACACAGAAACTATCTTCGGGGTGATGAATGTACCTAGCGCGCAGAAAGTGATTTTGGCTACTTTCATGTTAAAGGGAGAAGCTAAATATTGGTGGGAGTCTTCCAAACATTTATTGCTTACTCCGGAGGGAGGTGAGGTAATTACTTGGGATTCCTTTATTAAAGTCTTATATGAAAAGTATTTTCCTCTCATGTACCGGAAGCAAAAGGAGAGAGAATTTTTATCATTGAATCAGGGGAATATGTCGGTCAGGGAGTATGAAACTAAATTCACATCTTTGTCTCGATTTTCATTACATTTCTTACGCGACGAGGAGGATAAATGCACCAGATTTCAGGATGGGTTGAATTTGGTTATCAAGTCTAGACTCACTGCACTTGAGATGGTAGATTATTCTTCCTTAGTTAACAAAGCTATGATGGTTGAAGGAGATGTTAATGATGAAATAAAGAATAGGGAACAAAGGGGAAAGAGGAGTAGATTTGATTCATCTCAGCAAAAGGAAGGCAATGTAGAATACTCGAAACAAGGGAGTCAAAGATTTTAGCGCGGTAGAGGGACTGAAAATTATGTTCAGAATAGGACACCAAGTAGTTTTAGGGGTGCAGGATCGATGGTCCAACAGAATAGAGAGCAGGAGAATGACAATAGGCAGTCCAAGCCTGTTACATGCTATTTTTGCAAAGCCGAGGGCCATATTAGTCCAGATTGTCCCAAGTTAAAGGGGGTAGAGTGTTATCACTACCATCAAATTGGTCATACCAAAAAGAACTGTCCTATGCTAGTGGGAGGGATTCAATCAGCTACTACTAGTCGAGGCTCATCACCTGGAGGCACAGGGAGAGGAGGAGGTAGAGGACAGGCTAGTGGATCCAGGGCTCCGGGAAGGATATTTGCTATGACTTTACAGGATGCTCAGGCTACTCCAGAGGTGGTGACAGGTACATTTTCTGTCATGAACAAATATGCTTACGTGCTTATTGATCCAGGCTCTACTCATTCATTTGTAGAACTGCCATTTACCATGCATTTGGGTAGACCATGTTCTTATCTAGATTGTGGTTTATATATTTCTACACCTATGGGGGATGTGATGCTAGTGGAGCTTGTGTATAAAAATTGTGTATTGTATATGATATGGGGGAGAGGGAGTGGACCATTGATTTAATTCCCCTAGATATTCAAGATTTTGATATTATCTTGGGTATGGACTGGCTATCTTCCTACCATGCATCAATTGACTGTTTTCGTAAGGAGGTTACATTTAATATGCCTGGGGAGGAAGAATTCAAATTTACTGGGGAAAGAAATGTGGTTCCGAACTGTCTTATTTCAGCCCTTTGGGCGAGGAAATTGTTAAATAAGGGTTGTCAAGGCTTTTTAGCATATATTGTTGATACAAACAGGGAATTGCAAAAATTAGAAGATATCCCAGTCGTTAAGGATTTTTCAGATGTGTTCCCAGATGAATTACCAGGATTGCCACCTAGCAGAGAGGTAGAGTTTACTATCGATTTAGTGACTGGTACAGCTCCAGTTTCTATTTCTCCATATAGACTGGCACCTGTGGAACTAAAAGAGTTAAAGGTTCAACTGCAAGATTTGCTAGATAGAGGTTTTATTCGACCCAGTGTATCACCATGGGGCGCTCCAGTATTATTTGTGAAGAAGAAAGATGGCACCATGCGACTCTGTATTGATTATCGATAGTTGAACAAGGTGACTATTCGAAATAAATATCCATTGACTCGTATTGATGATTTGTTTGATCAATTACAGGGTGCTAAAGTGTTTTCAAAAATTGATTTGAGATCGGGTTATCATCAATTAAGGGTGAGAGATTATGACATTTCTAAGACAGCTGTTCGTTCTCGCTATGGTCATTATGAATTTTTGGAAATGCCATTTGGGTTAACGAATGCTCCTGCGGTGTTTATGGATTTAATGAATCGAGTATTTCATCCTTTCATAGATTCATTCGTGATTATCTTTATCGATGATGTTTTGATATACTCACCTAGCCAAGAGGAACATGAGAAGCATCGAAGAGTTGTATTGCAAGTTTTGCGATATAGTCAATTATTTGCTAAGTTTAGCAAATGTGAGTTTTGGTTAAATCAGGTAGTATTTCTGGGGCATGTTGTTTCGGTGGAATTTATGTTGACCCTAAGAAGGTGGAGGCAATTGTGCAATGGGAGAGACTGATGAATGTAATGGAGATAAGGAGTTTCCTAGGATTGGCAGGATATTATAGAAGATTCATAAAGGGGTTTTCATCTATAGCCTTGCCGTTGACTAAATTGACCCGAAAGGAAGTGAAATTTGTGTGGAGTGATGAATGTCAGCACAGCTTTGAAATGTTGAAAAATAGGCTAGTATCAGCTCCTGTTCTCACTGTTCCATCCAATGGAGAAGGTTTTGTGATTTATACTGACGCTTCACATCAGGGCCTGGGTTGTGTTTTCATGCAACATGGAAAGGTAATTTCTTATGCATCTAGACAGTTGAAGACGCATGAACGTAATTATCCTATACATGATTTAGAACTTGCGGCTATTGTTTTTGCCTTGAAATTATGGAGACATCATTTGTATGGAGAGACGTGTGAAATTTTCACTGACCATCAAAGTTTGAAGTATTTATTTACACAGAGAGACTTGAATTTGAGACAAAAACATTGGATGGAGTTAATTAAAGACTATGACTGTACCATTCATCATCATCCAGGAATGGCCAATGTAGTAGCAGATGCTTTGAGTCGAAAATCATCGGGGATTCTAGGTTGCATACAGTGTGCACGCGTGGGAAATATCCTTGACTTGGCATCGATGGGCATTGAATTAAGTTTTTCAAAAAGGGGAGGCTTATTAGCACATGTTATAGTGAGACCTTTATTGGCAGAACGCATAAGAAATTTGCAGGTCAGTGATCCATTCCTTGAGAAGAAGAAACAAGATGTCTTAGAGGGTAAAGAGAGTAACTTCGAAATTAAGAATGATGAATCGTTGTGTTATAAAAACAGGATTTGTGTACCGAATGATCCACCCTTAAAGAAGGATATATTGGAAGAGGCAAATAGTTCTATTTATTCTATGCATCCGGGAGGTACCAAAATGTACAGAGATTTGAAGGAGTATTACTGGTGGAACAATATGAAACGTGAGATTGCAGAATTTGTAGCTAAATGTTTAGTATGTCAGCAAGTAAAAGCGGAGCATCAGAAGCCGACAGGATTATTGCAGTCATTACCTATTCCGGAATGGAAGTGGGAGCATATAACAATGGATTTTGTTACAGGATTACCACGGTCACCAAAGGGGAATGATTCTATTTGGGTGATTGTAGATCGATTGACAAAGTTGACCCATTTTCTTCCAGTTAAGACCACCTACACGGTTGACAAGTATGCACGAATGTACGTTGATGAGATTATCCGTTTACATGGGGCACCAGTGTCAATTGTATCAGATAGAGATCCAACGTTCACTTCTAAGTTTTGGCCTCGTTTACAGAATGCCATGGGAACAAGTTTGAAGTTCAGCACTGCATTTCATCCACAAACCGATGGGCAATCTGAAAGGAAGATTCAAATATTAGAAGACATGTTACGATCTTGTGTATTTGACTTCAAAGGTAGTTGGGATGATCATTTGCCATTGATGGAATTTGCGTATAATATAGTTATCAGTCCACCATTGGTATGGCTCCATATGAAGCTTTATATGGGAGGAGATATAGAACGCCTTTGTGTTTGGATGAAGTAGGTGAAAGGAAACTTTTGGGTCCCGAATTGATAGATATGACAACTGAAAAGATTAAAATGATTCGGGAACGGATTAAGATAGCGCAAAGTAGGCAGAAATTTTATGCAGATAATAGGAAGTATCCATTAGAATTTCAGAAGGGGGATTTTGTATTCCTACGTATTTCACCGTGGAAAGGCGTTATGAGATTTGGAAAGAAGGGGAAACTAAGTCCAAGATACATTGGACCATATGAAGTGTTGGAAAGAATTGGAACCCTGGCATATAGATTAGCATTACCTCCACAGTTATCTCGTTTGCATGATGTGTTCCATGTATCGATGTTTCGTAAGTATTTGGCAGATCCATCTCATCAACTGAAAACCCAACCTATTGAACTGAAAGAAGACTTGTCGTACATCGAGGAGACGATGGAAATTCTTGATCGTAAGGAGCAAGTATTGAGGAATAAAGTTATTCCCTTAGTTAAAGTAATGTGGATGAGCCATGGAATTAAAAAAGCAACTTGGGAAACGGAGGATAGCATGAAGAAACAGTATCCCCATTTGTTTGGTAAGTGACATTCATATTAAATTTCGGGGACAAAATTTTCTAAGGGGGGGAGGTTGTGACAACCCGTATATAATTATTATAAATTGTATTTAAATTATACTTATCTTATGTGATATTAATAATGTTTTATTAGTATATCTAATGTTAAGTGATTATGGTTGGTATAATTCTAATTTCATAAATCATGAAATGTCGAATTATTTACGAACACAAGATTTAGTTATTTTCGATAGAAATGTTCCTGTTTAAGACTAGTTTTGACCCTTGTAACATTACAATTGACTTGATGTTAAAACTACATAGTTGTAGATATGTGAGTTAGGGTTGTAACTCAACAAACGGTGCATCAAACGGATGATCGAGTAAGAAGTTAGGTCGAAATTATGAGAAGGGGCGAATCTGTCAATTCCTTTAAGTGGTAAATTGTCTTTTATTAAACCAAATGTTTTAATTTGATTGGATGGATTGGGAGGCAGCCTTGGCCGACTTAAAACTCTCCCTTAACCTTATTTCTTCAGCAAATAAGTCTCTAGGTTCAGTTTGAGGTGTTATTAGCTTGAGGAAAGAGAGGTAGAAGTTAAGGAAGAAAGGGTTACAAGGAAAATCTAGGAAAACAATTCCAAGAAAATCCTTAAGGTGTTTCCAAGGTAATATTATGTATTAATATTGTTTTAATCTTCTATTATACTTATTTCAAAGTATATAAATCTTGAAGTATTGATCCAAATTCCATCCTCCTTTGTGATAATATGTATTGGTTCATATGTGAGATAAGTGGTGTTATAGGTCATATTGCTTTGTATTGAAACCCTTTGTATTCAAACTTGCATATCTCTTTGTGTGCTTACTGGAAATCAGAAATTCCAATTGTATATGAAAATAGACTTATATATTCATATCATATCCAAAAATCAGAATTTAAATCCTTATGGTTAGGTCTTAGTGATGGTTGCAAGTTGGTATATAGTTGTTGTTTGAATATTTCATTTCGGTATGTCCTTAGTTTGGTCAAGATTTTGAGATAGCAAATGAAGTCCAAATATTATGAAACTTTAATTCTGTACTATTCAGTATGTCTACTGAAAGTGTGTTGAAAATCATGGAAAATTATGCTGTATAAAAATTATGAAAATTCTTGGAAGTCGAAGGAACAATAGAGGAGTTTGTAGGGCAGATTTCTTATGTTTTAAAGAAATGGCCATAACTTGCCCTAAGAAGCTTGAAAAATTACACCGTCACTTGTAACGGAAAGTATATTCAGGTGTGTTTTCAGATTGATAAGCTTAAACACCTGTATGTGTACTATTTATGAATATGGGATGGTTAAGTATGGAGGACAATGATTTGACGCCATATTGAATACCCCATGAAAGAATGTTTATATCTACTCCTTCCCAAGGGTATTTTGAGTACATGTTTCACGTGTATATATATTCAGAAGTATACTTTTATGTTTACTTGAGTTTAGTTATAAATTCCTTACGAGGTAGTTTCTAGGGTTGAATGTTCATGACCTTATCAACATATATACCATCGTTTCGTCTTTACATATGTTTCATGGAATATGACTTTAGTAGAATCATATTGTGGTTGTGTACTTATTTAAAGTTACAAAATTATATTGAGATAGTAATTATGATTGAGTTTCAATACTGATTTAGTTGGATTAACAGGTGTAAGGTCAAATCAACCAAGTTCAGCTCCACCCGAGGGAAACGTGAATACATAGTTGACAACACAAGGTGAGTGTACTTACTGAGTTGATTTTGGATATGACATATATGTATCATATGTTGATATGTTATGGCTTATTTAAAAGCCAAGATATGTTGATATGTTATGGCTTATTTAAAATCCAAGAGATGTTGAGATGTTATGGCTTTATAAAAGTTAGGATATGTTGAGTTGCTATGCAATTCAGGAGATGTTAGGTTTTTTAAAACCTATGGATATGATTATTGCCTACGGGCAGGAGATGTGGGGTTTATTAAGTCCGGATATGTATATGGCCTAATTTGGCACAGAGATGTATATATTGCTATGTTGAGATGTTAATATAGTGCTTTTACTATAGATAGTTGTAGTACATTCACCGAGTTTTTTTAAACTCATGGTACTATATGTTTACATTTTTAGGTTTTTCAGCTGCCACTGCCAGGTCTAGGAGGTTGAGTAAATAGAAGTAGAGTCTTGTTAGGTTGTTTTATACAATGTACTAGTTGTAATTAAGTTAAATGATATGTGAGTTCTATTGAAATTATGTCTCCAATAAACGATTGGATTTTTTTAATATTCCGCATTTTAACCTTGAAGTTGTTTCAATATGTATTACCTAAATAATAAATAAATTACAATTGTGGTTGGTAAACTATTTAGTTAATTATATCCTAATGGGGTTAGGGGTGACAATAAGCCTCCTTTATTGTTTACAAGATCTGAGTTTATATAACCATATGTCATAGAGTTCTTGTATTTGCCCCATTATTTGATTCTACATCATTCGAAGAACTGGTTTCATGCGGTGGACTCCATACTTGTTGATTGATGATTGCTGAGGTTATATCGGTGGATACCGAGCTACGTGTGGACTCATGTGTTGTGGAACTTACATAAGTGGACTCCTATGTTGCACTGTAGAGGAGAGGTTAAAGAGAAGAAGAGGCGTTAAGGCTTGTGGGGATCGAATCGTTGAATAAGACTGTAATTCTTCCTTTGTAATTTTTGTATCATATTGATTGTCTTCCCTGGGTCATCCTAGGTTTTTTACCTTAGTGGTTTCCTCGTACATCAGCGTGTTTTTATGATCTTTATTTACTTTATCTATTTAATCTCATTAGATGTATGTTAAGTGTTAAGAAGATAAAATTAGGATAACTAATTTCGTTCACAAAGTTGGTGCAAAATAAAATTGAGAAAAGGTTAAAAAAACTTATTTCACCTCAAGCACACACCCCAAAGGGACCCCGTTTTTAAAAATTAGTATTAAAGCTAGAAAACTATTTTATTGTGTGAGTGATCACGTTTTGTCTTTAGGTATGAATTTCGGTGTGTATGATGGCTTCAAAACGCCTATGTTTTATGGGTCGAATCATACTTATTGGAAGATGAGTATGAAGTGTGCACTTAAAGCCATAAATGAGCTTACATGGTTAGCGATAGAAAATGGGTGGACTCCATCAGTCATGAGAGAGGGTGAGGACACTCATTTAAAACCTGTTGAGTCGTGGACTAATGCCGAACACAAACTTACCCAATATAATTCTAAAGGTTTAAACGATATTTCCTTGTATGTCACCCCAGAAGAGTGTAATTGTATTATGATCTGTGAAACGTCTAAAGAGGCGTGGGATATTCTTGCACCCACTGACGAGGGAACTAGCACTGTTAGGGCTTCCAAACTCAAAAACCTCACCACCTAATTTGAGACGATTAAGATGTTAGAAAGTGAGACGTTTTGTGAATTTTACATTAGATTGTCCCATATTGTCAACTCGCCATTTAACTTGGGAAAGAAGATACCCAACAATCAAGTCATAAAGAAAATCTTAAGGTCGTTGCTCGATAGATTTGATCAAAAGGTGACCGTTTTAAACTCTTTAGGTTTGCTTGACTCAACAAAACTAGAAGATCTTGTAGGTGACCTATAAACTAATGAGCTTGACATGTTTACCTCCAATCAAGTGCCAAAGAAAGAAAAATGCATTTCTTTGAAAGCCCAAAAGGACGAAAATAAAGTTTTGGATGATGAATCTGACACCGATTTCGAAGATGTGGCCATATTGGCAAAGAAGTTCAATAAGTTTATTAAGTTTCAAAATCAATCGAAAGATGAAAAAAGACTTAAGAAATTCAAGAACAACAAGCCCGATCACGTCCCTAAGAACTGAAGTAAGGATGATAAAAGGGATGATTCGGATAGGTGTTATTATTGTGAGGGTTATGACCATAGGGCAGCGGGGTGCCCCATTAGACTTAAGAAGAAGGGTAAGAAACCAAGTACATATAAATCCACCAGTAGTGATAGTGATTCGAAAGAGGAAGATGGTTCCCCATTGAGCGCAATTACACCGCGTTCATGGTTTCTAATATAATAATGTGAAACTGATAATTTATGAAGTACTATTAAATACAATTATATTATTACATTACTTACCAAATATAATAACGTGAATAGTTATATTATAATGTGAGAGTGTCAAATTATGAATATTAACTATTAAAGATCACGTATATATAATTATTTGATCTTTGAGTCTTATCCTATCTATTCCCCCCTTCTATCTTGCTTATCCATCTCTCATCGCTCCTCCCTTTCCTCCTCCTCTATAACACATAAAATTTTAGGATTCTACTATTGATTCACAAATGCAAATACGCAGTAGGTAAACTAATTATATACCACAATGGATAACAAATTAAACACTTAATGAGTATTTTGACTTTACGACACATTTTGTTTTGGTAATTAGACTTCCCACTATTTTGTTTCTTTTAGATATTGCCACTAAAAGTGAAAGGACAAAGTTAGTTAACTCGTCAAAGCATAATATTTTTCACAAATGTCAAAACTACCCCCATTCTAAATTATTAAAGCCTCAATCCACTTATTATTTTCTTTATTTACTTAAGACACTTTATAAACTTAATATATTAATTAAAACTATATATTAATTAAAACTATATTTTTTGTTGCCTATAAAAAGCACAAAAAACTAAAAGAAATTTCTTGTTTTTGTTTTAAATAAGAAAATGTTTTTTACTCTTTTTAATTTATTTAAAAAAACTATTTTAGTTTCCTTTTTTCCCTATCTTATTTAATAAAAAAACAAAAATAATTTTTTTCCTTATTTTTTTGGGCTCAGTTTTTATTTATAAGAAAAACTTTTTTTCTACTCTTTTTTGTTTATTCCTATTTATTTTATTAAAAAAACAAAAAAGGTTTTTTCTTATCTTTTTCGTCTAGGTTTTTATTTATTAAAATAATATTTTTTTGTTTGAGTTTTTATTTATTAAAGCACTCTTTCTAATACATTTTTTTAGTAAATATAAACATGGAAGCAAAAAAGAACAATAAAATTGTTTTGTCATAGGAGATATAAATTAGGATGAAAAAAGAATAATGATAGTTTTTTGTTTTTAAATAGATTAAAACTAGGACGAAATAATAAAAAAATAATTTTAAAAAAATAAAAACTGGGATGGAAAAGAGAACAATAAAAATATTTTGTTGTTATAAAATCAACTAGACCAAAAAGAGATCAGAGAAACAACTTTTTTTATTTTTTCATTAGCTAAAAACTATAATGAATAACATAATTTTAGTTTTTGATAAATAAAAATTGGGATGACAAAGAGGATAAAAACAATCTTTAGTTTCTTTTTAACATATTAAAAGATAAAGAAGAAGAAATATTTTTTAATAAAATAAAAACTAGGACGAAAGACACGATTTTTATTTTTTTGTATAAATAAAAATTGAGATAAAACAAAAGAACAACATACAATTTTTAGTTTGTTCAAATATATAATGGATATAAAAATATTTTTTTTTGTTTTTCTTTCAATTGATAAAAACTAGGACACAAAAGAGCAAAATTTTAGTATTTTAGTAAATAAAACATGGATGTAAAAGGGAATAGAAAAATATTTATTTGAAATAAATAAAACTTATTATTTAGAAAAAAAACTGTTTTTTACCTATTAAAAAACAACAAAAAAATTGTTTTTTTAATTTTTTTAATATTTTTTAAAATGTCTAATTTAATTAATATATTAAGTTAATAAATTGTCTTAAGTAAACAAATAAAATAATAAGTGCATTGAGTCTTTAATAATATAAAATATTGATAGTTTAAACTTTTGAAAAATAATAATTTGACTAGTCAACATTTTTTTTCCATTTAGTATAGTGACGAAGTCTAAAAAAATAAAATACTAGTAAAGTCTAATTATCAAAAGTAAATGAGATGATTTATGTTGCATTGGATTCTATTTAATTTTTATTTTCTTATTGTTTGTCGTATTGTGTGGTGATTAAAATGTATGAGGGACATACATCAACTTTTTATTTTTCTATAGCATAACATTAAATTAAATCAGCTTATGCGCACTTTTTAAGAAAATCAAGAAGGGCATTTGAGATTAGTTTATAATTATGGAAATATATAAGATGAATGGTAATTAAAACTTTTCCACCCGTGACATTAAAGACCGGACAAAAGTGGATGGAAAGAGTGAATATGACACAATTTGGGAAAGTAAATACGACCTTTAGCAATCTTGCTAACGAAGGTCGATTTTTTCTCAAAATCTCAACACGCAAACTCTCACTGAGTCAGCAATGTCCGGTGTACCAGAGGAAGTAGTCGTGGACATACTCTCACGATTACCGGTGAAACCCCTTCTCCGGTTCAGGTGCGTCTCAAAAGCATGGCTTACTTTAATCGACACCCCTCATTTCATCAACTTGCATCTCAACCATTCTATCCAAACGCACTATTTTTCTCACAGCTCTTAAACTCTGTTCTGTAGACTTGGATACACTTAACAACGCCGTAGAACTCAACCACCCATTAAAATGTGATGAAGCAATAACTGAAATATTGGGTTCTTGCCATGGCTTGCTCTGCTTGCGTAACTCAGAGAAAGACATTGCCTTGTGGAACCCATCAACCAGAAACCACCGAAACTTACAGTTTTGGGTATGATCTTGTCAATGATGACTACAAGGTGGTCAGGATTGTGCAGTTTTACGGCGAACATCATGATTTGTTAGGTTCTGAAGTTAAGGTTTACTCTTTGAAATCCAATTCCTGGCGAAGAATTACGGACTTCCCCTATTACGTTATTTGCACGCGCGAGTACGATAAGTGTTGTATCAGCAATTAAACAATTAAATGCAGAATTAAAAACAGGAACGAAATTACTCAATTTTGGAGCAAATAATTCTGGGGCAGAAAAATATAAGAATTCCCGAATAGGACAGTCAAGAACACGGCTAAGTCGCGGACAATGTCGCTCTCTTTAAGGTGTTTCGCGGCTCTGCCCAAAGTGTGCTGACAGTCGAAGCCCCGTCACTCCCAGGATAAAACAGCCTCCAAAATTAAATTACGGATTGATAAAGCACAAGAATCAATCCGGTCTGTATACACCCATTCTGTATTAATTGCTCGATTCTATAATTAATCTGTACACGAACGAGATTAATTATTCTGGAAAAGGAAAAAGTATTCTGGGAGAAGAATTTTTTGCAGAACTGTAGAGGGAACTGTGTTGTAAAACGGAGGCTACAACCTCTTTTTATGCAAAAAGAAATTACCGTTAGTGGACTAAAACGTGGAGAGAAATCTGGAAACGTGGGTGGAACAATTCAATCAGTTAAAGGCCCACGTTTTTTTCGGAATTAATTACCGTTAAAAATAATTTTTAAAGCCCAAAAAACGTTAATTTATTTGTCCAAAAAATTAATTCTTAATGAGCCCAAGCCCAAGACCCAGGACCCGGCCCGGACCCGGACACGGGCACGGGCCGGGCCGGACGGACGGCGGCGGCGCGCGCGCGCGTGTGTGTGACTTGGCCCATTGGGTCTGCCCCACATACCCACAAAAACTTGAATGCCCAAAGGGATGAACCTTTGTTCCCAAAAAATTGTAAATATACACAACACATTTGAACACTCCCACCGATGTGGGACACGGAGAGAAACAAATCTGATTGTTTTGCAACTTAAAACAAGCTGTCTATGACAGCTGTTTCCAACAATCTCCCACTTGCAAAACTTGAAAACATTTTATCGAGCAATAATTCATAGAATTGTGCATAAGCAAAGGTGTCTTTCGACTTGAACCTTTACGTAGTAAAGATGATTCAGAATATACTAGAGTAACCGTAGTTTTGAACTCTATCTCTGACAACATCCCACACACAACCCTACTTGGGTGTAAGTCTAATAGCTAGCACGTTACGGCCATGTGCTTCTATCCCAGTATAGTGAATGCTTTAGGAATTTGTCCAAAATATCCATAGGAAGCGGCCACACTTCCACATTCACATAGGTTAGTCTATCAAGAATACTCCTATAGCTAGGTACCCCACTCAAAATAAAGCTATAGATCTCATTAAGAGTTATCATAACTCATCCTTAACTCGCTTCAGGATATCATGCTCCTTAGGTATGGACTCGGAGTAAAACCCCGTTCTATTTTTAATTAATAATCGCATGATTCAACCCATATCACTTGTGACTTGTTATTACCCTTTGAACATATTTCTTGGGATCTCCAGTCTATATGTTGGGTTACCATCACAAATGACTCATTTATCCAAGGGCTTTAGTCCCATCCCTTTCGTGGTGTTCCACACCTTTTCCCTAGCTAGTCCTTTCGTCAAAGGATCAGCTAAGTTCTGTTCAGACCGTATATGATCCACCCTCACAGCACCCGTAGAGATAAATTCTCTAACAATACTGTGCTTACGACGTATTTGTCGTTTCTTACCGTTATAATAACGGTTCTCAACTTTTGCAATAGCCGCGGTACTATCACAATGAATCAAAACGGCTGTAATCGGTCTTTCCCATAATGGGATATCTGACAGGAGGTTTCTTAACCAACCTGCCTCTTCACTAGCAGCAACTAGTGCTATCATCTCAGACTCCATAGTGGATTGAGCCAAAATAGTTTGTTTCTTAGATTTCCAAGAAACTGCACCACCAGCGATGCTAAATATATATCCACTAGTAGCCTTAGAATCATCAGATAGGGTGTTCCAATCAGCATCACTAAATCCTTCAAGGACAGCGGGATGCTTATTATAGTGTAATCCGAGGTTCATCGTCCTTTTAAGGTACCGCATGACCCTCTCAATAGCATGCCAATGCTCCATACTAGGTCTACTAGTAAATCTACATAGTACTCCCACAACATAAGCTATGTCAGGTCTAGTGCAATCTGTAGCATAACGTAAGCTACCAATAATGCTTGCATAAGCATTTTGGTTTACACTGTCGCCAGTGTTCTTAAATAACTTTACACTAGGGTCAAATGGAGTACTAGCAGGTTTACAGTCAAAGTAATTATATTTCTTTAGAACTTTCTCAATGTAATTGATTCATCCAAAGAAAGTCCCTTTTCTGACCTAGTAATATTAATTCCTAATATTACATTAGCTTCACCCAAATCCTTCATATCAAAGTTGGCACATAATAATGATTTAACATTTTCTACGGCATGAATATTAGAACCAAATATAAGCAAGTCATCAACATAAAGACATATGATAGTGCAAATGTTCTCAACATATTTATAATAAATGCATTTGTCACTTTCATTAATTTTAAACCCATTAGAGATGACTAGGCTATCAAATTTATCATGCCATTGTTTAGGTGCCTGTTTGAGTCCATAAAGAGATTTATCTAATTTACATACTTTATTTTCTTGACCGTGTACAATAAAACCTTCAGGGTGATCCATATAAATCTCTTCTTCTAATTCTCCATTTAAAAATGCAGTTTTAACATCCATTTGGTGTACAATTAAATCATTTAAGGCAGCTATAGCAAATAGTACACGTATAGACGTTATTCTAGTCACGAGTGAAAATGTGTCAAAAAAGTCTACATTTTCTCTTTGTCTAAAACCTTTAGCAACAAGACGTGCCTTATATTTTTCAACAGTGCCATCAGGTTTTAATTTCTTTTTAAGAATCCATTTACACCCAATTGTTTTACTTCCAGGAGGAAGGTCCACTAAATGCCAAGTTTTATTTGTTTCCAAAGAATCCATTTCATCATTAATAGCTTCTTGCCATAAATCGGCATCTAAAGAAGATAAGGCTTCTTGAATAGTGTTAGGATCCTCCTCTAAGGTGTAAGCATAAAAGTCGGGACCAAAATCTTTTTCCACACGAGCCCTTTTACTTTTTCGAATTTCTAAAATGGATTCATTATTTTCTTTATTTTTATTTAAAGAAATATTAGTGGATGACTCGCCCCCACTATTCCTCAATTTAAAAGGAAATTTATCTTCATAAAAATCGGCGTCATTTGATTCAATAATTACTTGATTTTTCAAGTCATAAAATCGGTATGCTTTGCTATTAATAGCATAGCCTATAAAAACGCACTCATATGCTCTACTTGCCAATTTAGACCTTTTAGGGTCGGGTATACGTACATAGGCTAAGCACCCCCACGTTCTAAAGTATGACACGTTGGGCTTAATATTTTTCCAAATTTCATAAGGAGATATTTTCATTTTAGTCTTAGGAATTCTATTAAGCACGTGACACACAGTCAAAATAATTTCACCCCACCAATGTGAGGCAGCCCCGGAATTTAATAAAATAGCCACAACTAATTCAGTTAATGTCCTATTTTTTCTTTCGGCTTTACCGTTCATTTCGGGCGAATAAGGGGCAGTTTTTTCGTGAATAATACCGTGGGTTTTATAAAATTCAATAAATGGTCCAGAATCATATTCGGTGCCTCTATCACTACGTAACCTTTTTATTTTCCGATTAAATTGATTTTCAATTTCATTTAGGAAAATTTTAAACATGTCAAACGCTTCACTTTTATTTTTCATTAAATACACAAATGAATAATCGGAACAATCATCAATAAAAGTTATAAAATAACGTTTGCCATTTCTAGTTGTGACACCATCCAATTCACAAATATCTGAATGAATTAAATCAAGTGGTTCAGATTCTCTAAAAACAGATTTATGTGGTGTCTTAGTGATTTTTGCTTGACTACACCATTCACATTTTTCAAAATCATTTAATGATAATCCGGGAATTAATCCTAAAGTGCTCATATTTTTAACAAGTCGTTTATTAACATGACAAAGCCTAGCATGCCAAATATTAAATGAACAAGCAATATAAGCAGAAGGAGAAATTTTATTCATTGCATCAACATTCAATTTAAACATCCCATCAGTGGCATAACCCTTGCCTACAAAAATTCCATTTTTGGTCAAAGTAAATAAATCAGCACCAATAGTTTGAGTAAAGCCAGCTTTGTTGAGAAGATAGCCCGAAACCAAATTTTTCCTTATCTCGGGAGTGTGAAGAACATCTTTGAGGATAATAGTCTTTCCCGAAGTGAACTTCAATTCCACATTTCCAGTACCAGCAACCTCGGTGGAGTGAGAATCACCCAACAACACCTTCTTATCTGCAGTCTCAGAATAAGTCTTAAATAGACTACAGTCATAACAGATATGGCGGGAAGCGCCAGTATCCAACCACCACCCTTCGGCACCGCTAACCATGTTGATTTCTGAAATCATAGCACATAGGTCCTCTTCGGTCAAATTCGCTTGTGCTTGTGGCACGTTGCGACATTTGCGAGCCATATGGTCAGGCTTGCCACACTTGAAACAGAGAAACTGTCCCGAGTTGCTAGACTGTCCATTTCCAGGGTTCTTATACTTATTCTGAGTCTGAGTCTGATTTTTAAAATTCTGGTTGTGGCTCTTTTTCTGATTTTTCATATTTTTTCCGTTTGCCTTTAAAACAACTGGAGTGTGGTTCTTTTTCTGATTTTTGTTGTTAGACACAACAAGAATTTCATCTTTATAGTCCTGTTTTCGGGATTCCTCCTCAATTCTCAATTCAGTAATTAATGACTCTAGTGAGAATTCTTTAGACTTATGCCTCAAAATATTTTTAAACTCTTTGAACAGTGGAGGCAATTTATCAATAATTACAGCCACCTGAAATTGCTCATCTAAAGCCATGCCCTCGGAAATAATTTCATGGGCAATCATTTGCAAATCATGGGTTTGAGCAACAACAGATTTGTCATCCGTCATTTGAAATTTCAAATAACGGCTGACGGCATATTTTTTAGCACCCGCCTCCTCCGTGTCATATTTTTAAAAAAGTGTGTCCCAAACATCTTTCGCAGTTTTATAATTGGCATAATAGTCATAAAGTTCGTCACTTAGGGCATTCAGAATATAGTTCTTGCACAAAAAATCATTTTCCTCCCAAGTTCTAATTGTTTTGCTTTCCTCAACAGTAGGTGGATTATTGACTACGGGTTTGTCAAATTGAACACATGATGCGACCTTTTTCGTAGTTAAATAAAATAGCAATTTTTTGCTCCAACGTTTAAAATGAGTGCCTTCATATTTGAAAGGCTTATTTAGGTTACTAGAGTTAATTTCGTCCATGGCAGAATTAAGAACACCTTAAAATTGTTGTAGCAGCAATTAAACAATTAAATGCAGAATTAAAAACAGGAACGAAATTACCCAATTTTGGAGCAAATAATTCTGGGGCAGAAAAATATAAGAATTCCCGAATAGGACAGTCAAGAACACGGCTGAGTCGCGGACAATGTCGCTCTCTTTAAGGTGTTTCGCGGCTCTGCCCAAAGTGTGCTGACAGTCGAAGCCCCGTCACCCCCAGGATAAAACAGCCTCCAAAATTAAATTACGGATTGATAAAGCACAAGAATCAATCTGGTCTGTATACACCCATTCTGTATTAATTGCTCGATTCTATAATTAATCTGTACACGAACGAGATTAATTATTCTGGAAAAGGAAAAAGTATTCTGGGAGAAGAATTTTTTGCAGAACTGTAGAGGGAACTGTGTTATAAAACTGTGTTGTAAAACGGAGGCTACAACCTCTTTTTATGCAAAAAGAAATTACCGTTAGTGGGCTAAAACGTGGAGAGAAATCTGGAAACGTGGGTGGAACAATTCAATCAGTTAAAGGCCCACGTTTTTTTCGGAATTAATTACCGTTAAAAATAATTTTTAAAGCCCAAAAAACGTTAATTTATTTGTCCAAAAAATTAATTCTTAATGAGCCCAAGCCCAGGACCCGGACACGGGCACGGGCCGGGCCGGACGGACGGCGGCGGCGCGCGCGCGCGCGTGTGTGACTTGGCCCATTGGGTCTGCCCCACATACCCACAAAAACTTGAATGCCCAAAGGGCTGAACCTTTGTTCCCAAAAAATTGTAAATATACACAACACATTTGAACACTCCCACCGATGTGGGACACGGAGAGAAACAAATCTGATTGTTTAGCAACTTAAAACAAGCTGTCTATGACAGCTGTTTCCAACAATAAGCTTGCAGGGGGTGCTTTGCATTGGGTTGTGAGCGAAAAAAATGGGTCTGATGGAACTTATTTAATTGCTGCTTTTGATCTTGGAACTGAGGAATATCGGGTGGTGCCACAGCCTGATTATTCTGAGAATGATTTTTTAATGAATTTGGAAGTCTTGGGAGGATGCCTCTCTGTGCTTTGTAATTACTACTCGCGCAAGGTTGACATATGGGTGATGAAGAGTTATGGAGTAAAGGAATCTTGGACTAAATTAGTTTCGATTGCACAACCCAATGATATTGGGTCTTCTCAGGTTTTAAGGGCCGTTGCATATTCAAAGAGCGGTGAGGAATTACTTATTGAACAAGACAATAAAGTGCTTATATGGTATGACCTTAGAAGGAAAACGCTCAACAAAGTTAAGGTTTGTAGCTTGCCAAATTATTTTGAGGCTGATGTTTGTTTGGGAAGCCTTGTTCAAATCAGTCGTGGTGATAGTGGAAATCATGGGAAGAAGCACATGGCACAAGAGAAAGGGAAAAAGAATGCTCGCACAAGGAGGTAAACAAATTAATCTCATGTTCGACCTAATAAGGTTATGTTGCTTAGCCAATCGTGTTTCTCATTTATTCTTCATCAGTTCGGTCTCTCTTAGTCTAATGCACATTATGGCTGTTCTAGAATTCTTGAGTTATGGTAGTACATATTGTAAGAGTTACAATTTCACTGCATCTTATATGCCTCAATGCAACTCAATTGCTCACATGTTGTTTTTGTTAGAGATGATTTCTTATCAAAGGGGTTCAAGCTGGTGCTTTAAGCGGTTGGAGGAGATAATGCAATACATAGTAGTAAAGAAATGAAGTGGTAAGTGCATTAAACAATTTTGCGTCCCCGTAATTCTTTTCGGCCTAAGCCTTTTGGTTTCAGATTTATTGGTTTAACATTGTTGCTTAATTGACCTCTTGATACCTTTAAGTTACTAATTGATATACAAATAACTCTTTTTTTTCTTTTAAGATTGCTTTCGAATTTATGTAGCCGTATTAGCCTATCTGTTTTATAGAAGGTTATATGAATTCAAGGAAAGAAAGATGAGTAAAAAATGTTTTTGATCAAAGCCTGATTTGCACTTTTTTTGCTCCCTCTTTTTGGAGTAAATATTATGTTTTGTCTCTTAGCCTAGGAGCTATCCTGATTCCTGACAATAAACAATAGGAAGAGACAAAATTCTTCTTAGCTTGTGTTATATATTCAAGAAAGTAGTGGAAAAGATGTCTTATGCGTCTTTATTTTGAGGCGGTTCCGGGTTCTGTTTGTACATTGTGTAATCTTTTTGGAATTTCTTAGGTGATGCCAAGTTCGTTTATATGATGCGAAACAACACAAAATTGACCAGATATATGATGTTCGTGTCGTATTTGTGTTGGGACCTTAGGACATGAAGTCGTGCCATGTCGTCCCGTGTTTGTGTCACATTAAAAAACACGACGCAGTGTTGCGTTCGTGTGTTATTAGGTCTTGTTTTGTCTGGCCAAAACACGACCTAAAAGCACGATTTGCTACCCTAGTGACAAACCCAGGATTTAGGTTGGAGGACAAAGATATGCATGGGAAAAATTCTTTTTTAGGAGTGGGTGAGTCTTCGTAATTGGAAAAAATCTTTAGGGAAAATACACTCAAAATGAATGGTATTTATGCAATATTTGAGCTCCAAGTTTGTCACTCCCTTGCTCAAATTATAATGCATTTTTTTATCTACTTTTTGTAGGTGATTCTGTTGTTTTTATTGACTTTGGTTGGATTTATTATATTTTTCTATTACCTCCCCCACCATTCGCACACACATCTTTGGTGCCTTATTATGATATTTTGTGTAAAAGAAAAACATGATGCATCATACTCAAATCAGAACAACAGCTGTTGCATACTTTTGTTGTTCTGATGGTTTTACCTTCAGGACTGCCCTTTACATGTTTGAATTCCTTTGTCTACAGATTTCTAGTCAAAAAATTATATTGTGGGAGTATGAGACATTAGAGTCGCTAACGCCTAGTCATCTAGTTCGGGCGTGGAACTGATCTTAGGCCCAATATGTGGTTCGGTAGATTTGGTATATTTTTTTAGGTGTTCATTTATGTAAATTTTCATTAGTTATTTATTTTTCTTGTTTGAGGGATTTGACTTAGTTTTTTTATTTTGATTCAGGGTTTGCCTATTGTAATCATCAAGTTAAACGGGATCATTCGAGAGAAGTGGTTGATAGGTTGAGAGAGTAAACACTTTAACAGAGAGACAGGCAGGCAGGCCAAATACCATAATTGATAACAATTATTTTGTGGGATCAAATTAAGGCTAGAATTTTTTTTTTTGCAGAATAAATGCTGAGGTAGTGTGCTAGTGAACAAGTGCTAGTAATTAAGGAATGTTCTTGAGAGTTAATGAGATTTTAAGGTAGTTGAGGCAGAGAATGTAATAAATGAGTACTTATAGAGAGTTTTTGAGGGAACGTCAATGGAAATGTATTGAGGACTTGTGCTGGTGATGGCGATGGGCTTTAAATGGGAAGTCATTACTCTTATAAGCACATTCGATGAAAGTCATACTTATTTTTCAGCAAGGGGTGTCTTAAGTTAGCTGATTGGACAAGTATCTTCAAATTTAGGCGAGATAGGTACTTCTCTGCAACTGTATGTTAGGTGTACTCATGACTACTTTTCAGTAGGCTTAGCTATCTCTTGACTAGTTGTTTCTTGAGAGGTTGCAATGTTGTTTGGGATTGGCGCTCGTGTGGTCAAATATGAAGCTTTCGATTTTGCCTTTTTTGGGGGAATCCATTAGCATCCTGACCATTGGGGATGACACCTAGTGTGGTCAATTAACGCTTTGGCAAAATATCTTTGTTAGCACCTTGTCCTGTAGGGATATCATCCATCTCGGCCTATATCATAACCCCTTGAGGTTTAGGGTTTAGTACACTTCTATTCTAGATTAATATAATGAGATTCTCACATTAGATGAATCGACTATTAAACTATAAAATCTCTCTGTTATTCTTACTTTGGTTCAATATCGTTCTTCTCCCATTCTTCTCTTTTCGATCTATCTTTCTATCTCCCCCTTCTTACGACACTCATATATATTGGTGGTTTAAACAACTACAAGAAGCCGAGTAAGAGTGAGGATATAACAATGTTCTAAAAAGTGCTACGCAGTAGGGGGCAAATAATGGGCGCCTGACGCCTATGTGGTTTTCTTTTCTTTTTTTCTTTTTACACTCAACACCAAGTATACGTTGAGGTTTAGTTACAAACAATGTAGCAATGCTTTCACATTAATATTGCTAACAATACTTTCGAGTCCCATATTTCTAACACTAGCATATCTTTTATGTCCCACACATATATAAATATTGCTAAACAGAACAAGAATAAAAATATTACACGAAAAAAATTGTGCAATTGATATTAGGTTCATAAAATAAAGAAGACATTTATTACAACTAGAAACTAATGCCATTGTGTATATACGAAAACAGAGTAAAATTGTAAATATAACACAAAAGTCTACTATAATCATTTGTATATATAAAGGGTTCCTAAACAAAACAAGAATAAAAATATTACATGATTTTTTTTTTGGTGCAATTGATATTAGATTCCTAAAATAAAGAATATATTTATTACCAATATAAACATAATGTTATTATATATACTAAAATAGAGTAACGTTGAAATTGTCACACAAAAAAGGCTACCACAATCATTTGTATTTATATACACAACAGCATTCACACATATGATTTACGTGTATAAATTAAATACTAATATTATATATATTAAAAGCATATTTCTATGCAACTATAGTATTGTGTATTTCTATGCAGTAGTATGCAGTTTTTTTTAAAAAAAAATCAATGATATTTTCACTTGGTTTGCTTTTTTGGTCGCCTAGCCTTAAGCAAGGCGCCTGTCCGCGCCTAGCGCCTATCCACCGCCTAGGTGGTTGCCTGGACCGATTTTTAGAATACTGGAATATAAAGGGTTGGATTAATATGATGCAGGAGCATAGGGAGGTGGGCGTCGTTTTTAACATTATTTTATTTTAATCTTTTTTTAGCCTTTTGCATGTTTAGTATAAATAGCTCGAGGACCTTCTTTTGTAACACTTTTGCCATTTGATATTGAGAGACTAGAGAGAGAAATAATAAAACCTCCTATATTTTCCGTGTTGTTGTTATTGTGTAGATAATCTTTCTTTTACGCTTTCGCACCGTTATTTATATCAAATTGGTATCAGAGCCTCATTTGCTCTTGGATAAAAAAAATGTTCATCGAAAATTGGAACTCGGATTGGATTCATCCGGATGATACACGAAACATTCCCAAACTTGTCCATGAAACCCTAACCCTAGAAATCAAAAATTCAAGAAACCCTAACCTTTCACCACTTAAACCCAATATTTTCAAACCCAAAATAGCCCTAAACTTACCTGGAACCCAATCGCACCACCCGAATATCCACATCGCACCACCCGAATCTGATATTCGCCCCATACCCAAAAACAGTGGGTCGGTCAGCTCTAATGGATGCTGACCGAAGCCAGACGTACCCGAAACCTTATTTGGTGCCACTTTTGGCACACCACAAAGCCGACCGAGCCCAATTGTACCACAAAACCCTCTGACTGCACCCCGTTACCTTTCTGCCCAAACCGATGGGCTTGACCGCCCTCAAAACCACCCGAACTGTCCTCAATTTCATACCGTAATCCTATAAACCCTAAACCAAACACCAAAGAAGCAAGCACCAAAGAACCAAACGATCAATTCAACCCCATCTACAAAGGATCTCCTTCCTATTCCACCCCATATCCCATTATCATCCGCTCAATCTATTTGTCAGCGAAGAGACTCATTTTTCCACGATCAAGCGAGATGTGCGGGAGTTTCTACCACGTATATGCACACCGTGATGATAACAACACCCGTAGATCCTCAAGCATATCCACCGAACGACGATACTTGGATTCGATCAAGTATTTTTTTACTTATTGCACCGCAAAGGGGAGGCTATGCACGGTGATTATCGACGGAGGAGCTAGAGATAATTTGGTGCGCAAGAGATGGTCGACAAGCTAAAACTTTCCACAGAATCATTGCCCACCCTGTGTCGTATTGGGTGGTTGAGAAGTAGAGCCACATCTGCCCCTAGTCGACAGTGCCGGGTGACTTTTTCCATCGGTGACTATTATGATGAGGTTCTATGTAATGTGGTGGATATGCGAGTGTGCCACCTTCTTTGGGAAGGCCGTGGCAATTTGATCATCGCAGTATACACGATGGCTGAGCCAATACCTATTCCTTTATGCATGAGGGGAGAGACTTTCTCCTCCGTCCATGCGGCCATTTATGATGTCTCGATCTTCCGCCCTGATAGTTTCACATGAGGAGTTAACCACAGAGACCGCGGAGACAGGGTTGTGTTATGCCCTCATTATTCCCGTTACCATCTCGGAGGCAATTGTTCTAGAGTGTGTTCGGAGTTTGTTGGATTCTTTTACCGATATGTGTACACCCCCAGATGATCTTCCTCCTCTTCGGGATATATAGCATGCCATTGGTTTTATCCCCGGGGCACAGCTCCGCAACCTTTCCCACTACCGCATGTCACCCACGGAGCACGCAGCACGCAGAGTTGCAGAGCAGGTCACAGAGCTCTGTGACAAGGGCTATATTCGGGAGAGTATGTCTCCTTGCGCGGTACCTGCACTGATAGCGTCGAAAAAGGACGGAAGTTGGCGTCTGTGTGTTGATAGCCGATCTATTAACAAGATCACGGTGAAGTACAGATTTCCTATCCCTAGATTGGAGGATATGCTAGACCAACTCCATGGTGCGCAGGTTTTCTCCAAACTAAACTTGAAGAGTGACTATCATCAAATTCGCATGAAACCACGGGATGAGTGTAAGATTGCCTTCAAGACGAAAGATGGGCTATACGAGTGGACGGTGATGCCTTTTCACCTCTTCGATTATCTATCCACCTTTATGAGAGTGACGACACAGATACTTCTCCCTTTCATGGGCAAATTCGTGGTGGTTTATTTTAACGACATCCTGATTTATAGTCGATCAGAGGAGGAACACCTAGATCACTCAAGTATTAAAAGTCCTACGGGCCAAGTGATTCTTCCTTACGTTGAAGAAGTGCGCTTTTATGTTACCATTTGTGACCTTTTTGTGATATGTGGTCTCTGGCGACAGCATCAGAGTGGATGATGCCAAAGTTCAGGCAATAGTGGATTGGTCCCCACCCTTTTCGGTCTTCCAGGTGCGCAGTTTTCATGGGTTAGTCGTCTTTTATAGGCGCTTCATAGACGAATTCAGCAGTGTCATGACCCCTGTTACAGATTTGATGAGTATTTCCTTGAGTGGCGACTTCCGGTGGACCTCGGAGGTGGATGCTTCCTTCACCGCATCAAGGAGTTGATGACGACGGTTCCTATCTTGGCCTGACCCGATTTCAATAAGTTGTTTGAGTTGTCTTGTGATGCTTGTAGGACAGGGGTGGATGCTGTTTTGAGCAAGAATGGAAAGCCAATTGCTTTCTTCAGCCAGAAATTGATGGGCGCCGCCCTTAATTATTCGACTTATGACCTCGAGTTCTATGTGGCGATTAAAGCCGTGAAGTTTGGTCTCCCTATCTCCTCCATAAGGATTTTGTCATCAAACCCGATCACGAAGCCCTCCGTTTCTTACATAGTCAAAGGCGTGTTAGTAACAGGCACGCCAAGTGGACCGCCTACCTCTACGGCTACACTTTCCACTTGCTATACAAACCAGGAAGGGAGAATCAAATGGCGAATGCCCTTAGCAGGAGGGCGCATGCGTTGGTGACTCTTAGGAGTCAAAGTGTTTGGCTTTAACAAGATCTGTGATCTTTACCCGACTGATGTAGTGTTTGGACCGATCTTCGCTGCTTGCCAGTAAGGCAATGGAGCATCGGGCGAGTATCTATTACATGATGGGTTCCTACACCGAGGAATGCCTTTATGCATTCCATCATCTTCCTTACGAGAGAAAATCATTTCTGAGATCCATAGGCGAGGTTTAGTTGGCCTTCTGGGACAGGCGCGTACTCACGCGATGTTGAGAGACCGATTTTACTAGCCGACGACGAGGAGAGATGCCAACGCTTTCATTAGGCGTTGCTACACTTGTCAGACGGCCAAGGGGCAATACTCTAATGCCGACTTATACACTCCATTTCCAGTCCCGAGCGCCTGTGGCAGGATGTCTCTATGGATTTCATTGTTGGCGCCTTTCTTGTACTTCTAGTGGCCACGACTCCATCCTCGTTGTAGATCGGTTCTCTAAGATGTCTCACTTCCTTTCGTGTACTCGGACGACATATGGTTCTCATGTTGCCTCTTTCTATTTCCGTGAGATTGTCCGCTTACATGGAGTGCCTCGCAGCATTACGTATGACCGGGATGTGCGCTTTACGCGACATTTTTGGCGAACACTATGGAGTTTGTTATGGACCGAGCTTTAGTTTTCGACTGCCTTTCACCCCCAGACAGACTGCCAGACGGAGGTGGTTAATAGGACTGTGGGTGACCTTTTACGGTGTTTGACATCAGAGCATCCCCGTAGGTGGGATATAGTGATTGCATAGACTAAGTTTGCCTTCAACAATGTCGTCCACTGCTCTACAGGTCTATCTCATTTTCAGTTCGTGTTGGGACAGTCTCCCACGATGCCATTTGATCTAGCCAAGCTTTTCCCGACGGTGCCTACTTGCCCTTCAGTTGAGAAGTTTGCTACTCGCCTGACTTTCATTCAGGCCGATGTTCGCGCCTGTCTACAGACCATGTATGCCTCTTATAAATAGGCTGTTGATGAGCACCGCCGATATGTCTCCTTCCGACCAGGTGACCTTATCATGGTATACCTTCAGAAGGCGCGTCGACAGGGCAAGGGTACCAAACTTCTTATGCACCGTTTTTGCCCTTTTTCGATTGTCCAAGCTTGTGGAACGAATGCTTATGAGGTCGATCTACCTGATGAGTTCTGCATGCACTGCATGTTTAACGTGGCAGACCTTTCTCCGTTTCGAGGCACTCATGCTCCACCGATTCCCATTCCTTCGACCACAGACCACCTGGTCCATTATCACGTAGTTCGCATTGAGGGGATTCTCGCCTTCAAGTTCGTTTCTTCCTCTTCAGGTGATTATACACGTTACTTAGTTCGTTGGGTTGGCCCTCCCGGGGTGAAAGATTCATGGATCACCGAGGCCACCCTCCAGCACATCGACCCCGATTTCTATCTGCAATATACGGAGTATATGGAGTCTTCTCCCGCCGAGAGGGGGGGGAGTGATGCAGGAGCACAGAGATATGGGCGTTCTTTTAACATTCTTTTATTTTGTTATTTTTTTAGCCTTTTACATGTTTAGTATAAATAGCCCAAGGATCTTCTTTTGTAACACTTTTGCCATTTTGATATTGAGAGACTAGAGAGAGAAATAATAAAACCTCCTATATTTTCCATGTTGTGTAAATCTTTCTTTTACGCTTCCGCACCATTGTTTACATCATAATATATTTGTGCCTTTTTGACTTAGAAAAGTTTTTTTGTGTTTGCCCTGATCATAGTTGATGCTTTTAAGTGTAAACATCAAATCCTATTCTACTGTTATTACTAATAGTAAATTACGTATTGAGCCCCGAAATTAATCGGGTTGTTCTAAAATGGCCCATAAACTCTTTGGATACAAGTCAGCACTCAAACTAATTAAGCCATTTCTACAAGGTCCTTTTGTTACTTGGAGTTGTCAAGTCTGACGGAAACGGTTGAACATGACTTTATAGTGTAAAAATGTACTTTGCTAAAATCTATTTTTTAAAATTAGAAGAAAACAAAAAAGAAACTCTCTCCCCTTATCGACCCCCCTCGCTCCCCCCCCCCCCCCACAAAAAAAAAACCCACCACACACCCACACATCCCATCGTATCAATATGCTCTCGCCATCATAAACCTCATCCTTCCCTTCGATGGCAATGACGAGAGGGATAGGTGAATTACACTTTTGTCTTCAATAAGGCTGTGATCACTTTTTTGCCCATGTGCATGGCATATGACCTTTTTCTCTCAAAGTTAACGAACTTAATATCGTTAAGTCTGTTTAGTTAGTTTGAAGACTGACTTGTAACTAAATAGACTTTATGGGCTAGTTTGGAACAAGTCGATTTGTATAGGGGATTAATGAGTAATCTATTCTATTATTTATAAAGTAATAGTGGTGAGACTAGTTTACTAACTGTCCCAAAAAAAATATAGCAAAAAAAAATTAGTTTGTCCAACTTGATACTAGGGGCAACAGTGTCGACATATAGGACAAGAGGCTTTCTATTTCAATTTTGCTGTCAACTATTCCTACATAATTTACTTAAATCAATTTTACGGGATCTAATATTAGAAATCTTGTTTTGTAGGATCAATGTGTTGAGGGGTATTAAACTGTTTGAGAAAGCAAACGTGGGAAGAAGGAAGCTTGGAAAATGCTTCTTATGATATCCTATTTTATTTCCTTCTTTTGTCCATTCTTTTTATTTCCTTGCTTTTGCTGGATATTTGTTGTAAAAAGGTTGTTACTTTTACTTGTGCGGCTATGGTTATCGTGTTTTTTTTATGGTTGGATGGAACTTTACAAAAGAAATATGTATCGTTCTTCTGTTTTGTCTACATGGTTCAAAATTGCATTTCATGTTTTTTGTTTGTATAGGCTTTGTGACTTGAGATTTATATACATGTCTAAAGTGAGATTGTTGATCCAAATTTGATGTTGGACGAGTTAATGGTTTATACTGTCATGTGATATCTAATCATTTTCAGGACAATTAAAATTGTTAATGTAATACAATGCTATTCAAACAGGTGTTGTTAACTGGATTCCATATTTTCAATGAAGGATGTCTACCGAGATGTTTTAAATAGTAGTTTTGTTTTGTTACATGTCCTTCTAGGGTGTTCCATTTAAACAAGATATTAAAGGTTGTTAAATTACATGAAACTTGAACAAGATAGTACTTCTGCTTGCAATTCTCTTCTTTCGTAGAAAGTGTTATGTCTACTATTTAATTTAGCAAATAGTATAGAAATAATAATAATAATAATAATAATAATAATAATAATAATAATAATAATAATAATAATAATAATAATAATAAATTATCATTATTATTATTACAGAGAAAGTTGAAATTACAGAAAATAAGAATTTACTTTGTATTGCAAAATAATTAATAGAAATATAAAAGAAATTCGAGCCCTGTGTATTACCGTAGTGTCCTTAAGACAATTTTAATTCTCCTTCATAGTGCTTTAGGGCTTGAATTAATATCTTCTAAGATTGAACGAATTTTTCGAATCAATACAGGAATTACAACAATGATTTGTTTTCAGCGAACTCAAATTTTGTGTCTATTACTCAACCAAATAACACGAGTTATATTAATGAAATGAATGCAGTAATGGAGGAAACATTTTTCTGGCACTCGAACAACATTTTCAGGTTGGAGAAAAAAACGAGGGAGAATTTTTTTCATTAGCCAAATAACGGGTGGAGAATATGCATTTATAGCAAAAGCAAGCAACTGTTCAGAAAAAACTTTTTTCAACTGTCAAACAGTTAATTTCGATAATCATTTAATTAATTAATTTGGCCAAGAAAGTTAATTAAATTCGGCCAAAAAAAGAAAGTAATTTTTATAAGCTCGAGCCCGACGGATGACGCGGGCGTGGGCTTTTGGCCCAAGTCAAACACTTGCATAGCGTAGAACATCTCCCTTTCAAAGAATTGAGATATCCCAAAGGCATCCAAGCCTTTGTGCACATTTGGAGTTTTATTAACTCTTCAAATTTTCACTATTCTTCCCATGTGGGACAAGATTAATACACACCTAATATATTAACCGTTATTGCATTATGAGTCACTTTGGAGATAAATTTATCATTCATAACTTAATGAAATTGAACATGTAAATATACCACGTTAATTTCCTTGCGAAGGAGAACACATTCGTATATGAATCCATAATTATCGCGGTGTGAGTCCTAAATAAATTTGAGCTCAAAGTTGCTCAAAATTTGTTGTCTAATTCCTATTTTTCTAACAATTCTCCACATGAATGATATATTGCTATATAAAGATATGCAAGATACAAATGCAGACACAGGTTAGGTAAAATTGAAAATTTATTGCATCGGGAAAAGTAGCCTAGTGGCCTTGAACGTTCCTTAGTGATATACTATCGGATTTACTTGGTTAATCGATAGACTTATGTCTTTGAATCGTCAATCGTTTCCATAAACCTAGCCAGCAATATTCACATAATAATTCTTTAACACAGTTGGTTCTCACGTTTGTGTTCGTTTTGTTCATAAACACCACTTGGTTCCATAAGTAGTTTAAAGAATTTGCCTTTCATTATTCTCATAAAAGTGCCCCTTTCTTAATCACGTAGGTGACTTTCATAAAGAGTACCATGCAATACTCCACTTAGACATACTAAGATATAGATGTTATTAAAAGCATAATCTATCCTAATTTCGCGTCAGATGTACACTGTCTCATATTTGGAATCGATAGGATTAAATATCCTCCAGTGCTTACCGAGTACAATGTAGTTCGGTTTGCCCATTGAATCTAGATCTTGGGATCTCAATTCAGCTAGGTTGGGTGTCACTATATTGATTCTTATTTATTTATTTATAGGGTTTAGACCCATTCCTGTCGATGATCTTTAAACTTGCTCTCGGTTTAAACCTTTCTTTAGTGGATTTGATATATTATCCTTTGACTTTATATAGTCAATTGAGATAATTCCATTTGAGAGAAGTTGTCTAACAGTATTATGTCTATGACGAATATCTTGTGACTTTCCGTTATACATCTGATTCTGTTCCCATCCAATTGTTGATTGACTATCACAATGAATACATATTGCGGGCACATGTTTCGACCAATTTAGAATATCCTCTAAGAAGTTTTAAAGCCACTTAGCTTATTCTCCAGCTTTGTCTAGTTCAATGAATTTAGTTTCCATTGTTGATCTAACAATGCACTTTTGTTTTGAGGATTTCCAAGATACGACTGCACCTCCAAGGGTAAACACATACCCACTTGTAGACTTAGAGCCCTTTGTATCGGATATCCAATTTGCATCGCAATGCCTTTCAAGTACAGTTGGATATCTCGAATAGTGTAGTCCATTGTTTCAAGAATATTTTAAATAACCCAAAACTCTCAATATTGCCTTCTTGTGATCTCTCCTTGGAGTACTCATGTATCGACTTAGCTTACTTATTTAATATGCTATGTCTGGTAGTGTTGACGTGACTGAAAATGTGTCTCTAGTGCGTGCTAACTACAGTTTAAGTGCAAATCGATCGTGTAAGTAATAAACCTGGTAAGACGGGGTCGAATCCTTAGGGAAATAAGACAAATGCTCGTCATGGCAAAGGGTAGGAAGACTAATCCTAAGGTTGACTCTAAAAGAAAAGAAAGAAAAATGATTTTTCTTTGAAAATTATTTAACAACTAAATGCAAATCAATTGAACTAAAAATTAAACTAAGCATGCAAGACTAAATTAATTAAAAATTAAGTAAAATGAATGAGAAAATAGGCTGGAATACAATTCTCCAGACCCTAGTATGTTTACCATGTTTACTAGATATAAAATAAGTTGTAAATTAGATAATTGATTAAACCCACTCTTTATTAATTTCAAGCATTACATATATGAGGGTACAAGCCCGCATCATACATAAACAAGAGTAAGAATAAAGCAGTGTCGACATAGCTAACACGCGTGTCGCACTCTTTAATACCTCCGTTACCTAGGGTAAACGAGGTAAAAATCCATACGATGGTTGTGACAACCAATCAACACGATTCAATCATTTATTTAATTTAGAGGGCTAATTTTATAGTCATGCAAACCACATCAGGGTGGGTTCATGCATTCCAACCCTTAAAAATCTAGCCGGACATGGTATTATGAATCTCTACGTAAAAACACATTAACATGCATGAAAACATAATGAAATAATAATATAAGTGCCGGAAATAAAGGTTACCAAGATTAAAGAACATGAACATGCAAGAAGAAATTGAATCTTGAAGAAAAACTAGAAAAACTCTTGAATTAAAGGTGCAAACTATGTAAATTCTTCTCCTAGATGTTTCTTCTTGATTAGGAGCTTTTACATGAATGAAATCTCCCTTAAAAGAATCCTAATATGAGTATATATAAGTCTTGGGTCGTTTAGAAGAGTCCTCAAATGCTAAAACTCTTTTGGCTAAAAAATAAGGCCAAAATAAAAATCCCGCTTCTGGAAATGTGTCACACTTTAAAAGTGTGACTAATTTTGTAACGGATCTGAAGCGCGACTAAAGGCCGGACTAGTTCTTTTTTCAACTTCATCGGATCGGTTCTGCTTATGATAAAAACTTGACTACACCGGACCGGTTCTTTTTTGCTTTTCACCAGATCAGTTTGGTTCATTTTTTCTTTCTTTTTTTTATGATTTTTTCTCAATCTTCAAAATGGCATAACTCTTTCATCGTAGCTCTGATTGGGGTGCCATTTTTTTCAGTGTTCTTGTAATTTCAAGTTCTTTAACTTTCCAGTACGACCCACCTCCGGAATCATGCTGTAGAATTACCAAAATGCCCTTGAACACTCCATTTCTTGAGTTTTCTTTATTCTTTTGAGTTCTCTTTTACACTAATATGCATTAAATACCTGTAAAACACATAAGAGGTACACACAACACGAGGTACTTGCCAAGGAGAATTAGTAGCATGATTATGAGATAAAACCAAGTCAAATACAATGCAGGGGATCATAAAAATAACGAAATTTTGGGGATAAATATACAATATTTATGCCTAATTACGCGTACAGTTCATATTATACATTAAACTACCGATAATATGAGAGCACTCTAATTGAGATATGTTTTCACAATTATTTCTTGCTAGATATAATTTTACATCCACAAGTGTCTTGGTAGGACTAATAACGTACTTCTTGAATTTTTCAAGTACATTTTCTATGTAATGAAACTGAGATAATATTAGTCCATCCGTTGTTTTAGAAATTTTCATTCCTAATATAACATCGGCAACACTAAGATCTTTCATATCGAATCGATTATTCAACATACGTTTAATAGTATTGACCATGCCAATGTTGCTACCCATGATTATCATATCATTAACGTAGAGGCATACAATAACATATCCGTTTTGAGTTGTTTTGAAATAAACACATTTATCGAACTCATTAATTTTGAAACCATTTGACAACAATACATTATCAAATTTTTCATGCCATTGCTTAGGTGCTTGTTTAAATCCATAAAGTGATTTCACAAGCTTACACACTTTTTCTTCTTGTCCGGGAGCTTTAAACCCTTTAGGTTGGTCTGTATAATTTTTTTCGTCTAGTTCACCATTTAAGAAAGTAGTTTTTACATCCATTTGATGTATTTCAAGTTCATTAAAAGCAGATATTGCTATTAACATTCTAATGGACGTAATCCTTGTTACAGGTGAGTACGTGTCGAAGTAATCCAACCCTTCCTTTTACATGTAGCCTTTAGCCACAAGCCTTGCTTTATATTTATCAATCGATCCATCGGCCTTCAATTTCTTTTTGAAGATCCATTTGTAACCTAACGGTTTCGAACCTGGTGGAAGATCCACTAGTTCCTATGTATGATTTTCAAAAATGGATTCAATTTCGCTATTAATTGCTTCTTTCCAATTAGAAGCATCGAGTGAGGATTTTTCTTCTTTGTACGATTGATGTTCATTTTCTAGCAAATATGTTAGAAAATCCGAACCGAAGGAAGTCCAGGTCCTTGCGCTTTTACTACATCTTAGTTCATCCTCTATTGATTCAATATGTTGATAAGTACCGTTTGTAGTAGCTTGATTTGTCCTTTTAGAAGGACCAGATTCTCGGGTCATGTTATATGGAAATTCATTTTCAAAAAATGAAGCATCCCTCGATTCAATAACCGTATTTACATGAATATCTAGAACCTCAGATTCACAAACTAAGAAATGATATGCACTGCTATTTATAACATAACCGATGAACATACAATCAATGGTCTTTGGTCCTATTTTTACCTTTTTAGGTTTAGGAACCATAACTTTGGCTAAGCACCCCGCACTCGTAGATATTTATAGCAAGGTCTTAGACCTTTCCATAACTCATAAGATGTCTTGTGAGTTTTCTTGAGAGGTACTTTGTTAAGAATGTAATTGTAAAATGCCTTAAAGGCCGTGTGTGATATTGATTCAAATCAACTCGCAAAATTCCAATTACAACCTTATTTAATTAGAGTCAATTTATGAATCAAATTAATTCAGCCCACAAACTCAAATATATACTTGTGTGCAGTGTTAAACCAACATAAATAAAATATGCGACACAAATTTTAGGAAAAATCCACTCAGGGTAAAACCTTTTTATTTCACTATAATTGCAAATTGCAACTTACACGGTTACAATGAAATACAGTTGCTGTAAACCTAGACAGCAATATACACACAATAATTCTTCAACACAGCTAATTCTCATATTTAAGTTATAGGTCCTGCATCAATATTGTAATAGTTAAGGCACCACACTTGAGGTTTGTCTATGGTAAGCTCGAGGTCTATTGTTGTAGTGATTGAATAAAGTTTATATATATATATATATATATATAGGTGCTATAAGAATAAAGTTTCCCTAACTAAGTCCTATTGACTTTTCAACCATTAAATAGGTGTTAATCCTAATTTTTTAGGACTTTTTTTCTTCAGAATTTTACCTTTTTAAAACTACCCTTCCGTAACTTCTTGGGGGAAGTTACATAAGTGGTTGAACTTTTTTTCATCCTATTTTTTATTTTCAAATGACCATAACTTTTGATTGACAAATTCATTTTTTGCAAAATTACTATTTTTGAAAACTGCTCGCCGAGACCAATCAACAAAATTCATGAAGCCTATAAAATTTCAAATAAAAAATTACATAGACAGTAAAAATTATTATATATGTGACATTTTCATAAACAGTAATATTTATTGTGTTAATATTACACAAAAGTAAAATTTACTATGTTCACAAGAAAATGAACTCCATATATTTATCAAACAAGATTCATGGAGTCCATAATATGTCAATGAAAAAAATTACAGAAGCAGTAATATTTACTATGTACACATTTAAAAATAAAACTTAATTAATGGTTGAATAATCAATATGACTTAATTGAAAAAAATCTCAAAATAGAAATTACATATAATAATACATATGAACTGAGTTATCACATTAGTCGTTAGGATTAAACAATAATACAAACAAATTGATTAAATTAATGGGTCAATTAATGTATAAACTTATATATATATATATATATATCCCTATTTTTATTTTAACCCATTTAGTCACTCAAACGCCCATTTATCCAATATTATCTTATTTTTAAAGGGCCGCTCCAGTGGCATCCCATACCACCCCTACTCACCCCAAACCGGAGCTTCATTGGATTCAAACCCCATTTATCCAATATTCTCTCAATTCTAAAGGTCCGCGCCATAGGCACCCTATGCCATCCCTACCCACCCCAAACTGGAGCTTTGATGAAGGTCGTTAGAGCTCCGACAATGTGCGTAGGTGGGGGCTGGGGATTGGGTGCCGCTAGCGCGAACCTTTAAAAATATGATAATATTGAGTAAATGGGTGTTTGAGCCCACCGGAGCTCCGACGGTGGGGACGGTGTGTGTGTGTTGGGGGGGGCGTGTGTTAAACTAAAAATAGGTGTCTCTTTTAGAATATATATATATATATATATATATATATATATATATATATATATATATATATATATATATATGGGTTTTTACATTCATTGATCCATTTATTTAACCAATTTATTTTTATTATTATTTAATTCTAACAACTAATGTGACAACCCAGTTACTATGTATTATTATATGTAATTCCTATTTGAGATTTTTTTAATTAAGTCCTATTGACTATTCAACAATTAATTAAGTTCTATTTTCAAAGGTGCACACAGTAAATCTTATTTTGTGTGTAATTTTTTCCATTGAAATATTATGGACTCCATGGATCTTGTTTGATAAATATATGAATTTCATTTTCTAATAAACATAGTTAATTTTACTGTTTGTGTAATATTAAAACAATATATGTTGTCAGAGATGTAAAACTATTTCATTTTATGATGAATACAGTAATTTTACAATATATATATGTATGTATGGGTTTATACAACCAATTTGTTTGTATTATTATTTAATCCTAACAATTAATGTGACAATCCTATTAATATGTATTATTACATGTAATTCATATTTTGAGATTTTTTTTAAAAATTAAGTCCTATCGACTATTCAACCATTAAGTAAGTTCTTTTTTAAAAGCGTACACCATAAATATTACTGTATGTATAATTTTTTTATTAAAATATTATGGACTCCATGGATCTTGTTTGAAAATATATGGATTTCATTTTCTTGTGAATACAGTAAATTTGTTTGTCTGTGTAATATTAACACAGTAAATATTAATGTTTGTGAAAATGTCACAAAATTAAACTATTAAATTTTCTGATGCATATAGTAAATATTACTATATGTGTAATTTTTTTTTGAAATTTTATAGGCTTCACAGATCTTGTTTGATAGATCTCGACGAGTAGATTTTAAAAATATTAATTTTGCGAAAAATAGATTTTTCAATCAAAAGTTATAATCATTTGAAGATAAAAATAGGAAGAAAAAAGGTGAACCATTTATGTAACTTCCCTGAAGAAGTTATGAATGGTTGATTTTAAAAGACTAAAATTGTGAAAAAAGTTTCAAAAAAATTAGTAATATGACCTATATAATGGTTGAGAAGTCAATAGGACTTAGTTAGAGAAACATTATTCTTATAGGACCTATATATAAAAATAACCTTGAATAAACTATCTAATTTTGATTGCTATACTCTCACTCCCTAAATTCATTTGATATTTGGTCAAGAAGTAATCTTGACTAAATATGGGAATGATATTGGCACAATTATTATTTGTTTATTTTTTTAATTTTATCAAAAGGTTTTGAAATTTTTGAAATTGGTGAATTTTCCCAATTTTTAAAATTCGAAAAACTTTTTAACGGTGTCAACAATTTTGTTCGTGTAACCCATTAACATTAACGAATTGGGTTTGGATTTGGTCTTTAGAACTATTTATGCTAACATGTAATGTAATGTAATGAATTATGGATGTTGTGAGACGAAGCTATCACAAGACACAAACACGACTCGACACGCCCGTCGACAGGTCTACCCGCTAACAACCAACTAGAATTTGTTGGGTTTGTTTTTAATTTCTATCTCCATTTCTAATTTTCATTTCCAATTAAGGATTTTTGAAAATAAAAAAATATTTTCATTTGGTATAAATAATTTCTTATTTTCATAATGTAATTTGTAGAAAATTTGAGGCTCAATATGTATTGTACACCAAGTATAGGATTATATTTTAATTAACGGGATATTTAGGGGCCAAATTGTAATTTATACAACTTTTAGGAACCAAAATGGAATTTATATCAAGTTCAGGGCAATGATGTAATTTATAGAAAGTTTAGAGCTCACATTGTAAATTTTTTATAAATGGTCTAGTTGTAAGTGATAGAGAATACAAGGGTTGAAATGTAATTTTGAGGTTAACGGTGTTTTAGAAATTGGTCAAAAACTTGTTAAAGTTGTTTTTCAATTTTCTGAACTTTTTTAAAATTTTGAGAAACTGTGTCTCATTTTTTTTATTTAGGCCTCTGTACTCCGCTAGAGCCCAGTCAAACCAAACTAACTCGCATTATCAAGTTAATTATAACGAGTTAATTTAATTTACAAGTCATTCACATATTATTTAAAATTATAATTTTAAATTTCGGTTAATAATCCAAACCAATTAAACCCAATAAATTACCCATTGATTCACCCGAGTAAATATTAATTAATAATTAAATATTAATTTATTTAATTTATTGAAAGTACAGGTTATTGCACCATATTTCCTTGAATTATTCTCTCTTAGTTCAGTGTGAAGATTTCATAAAGGGGATGAGGGAATAGGTTTTAGGATTTATGTTTGGGAGTATAGTATTTGCGTTAAAAAAACCTACTCCCTCGAATCGTAGCCCTAAATCTTAGGGCTAGCTAAGTGAGAGGCAAGCTCTCGTGTGGCCTCAGTTTGCGTTCTTAAAATGCGGGCTAGCTACTATAAAAAAAATATCTAGGGATCAGTGTGTTTTTATGTTCTTTTATCTTTTTCTAAAGTTTTCGGAATAGAATTTTCTAACCTAATAGATTCTAAAATCTATAAGCTTATTTGGAATTCTAATTAATCTGGAAGCCTAAGCGTAGAATGGTTTGAGGCTACTTCTTAATATTTCTCCCTCACTATTGTATTGTATTTCAGAATAGTGATAATTATCTATCCAAGTATTTTTCTTAGGATGTCTAGAAATTTCAAGTGGTTTGGATGGAAAATAATCTAGCTTTAAACACCTTATGCGATATTGAGGTTTTATTTCGTTTAGTCTCTTTATATATTTGGTAATAATATAGAATAGGTCATTTTATATGAATTCGTCTAATTTACTGTCACCTTAGGATGACAAAAGTCTTCGATAAGTTCTGGGAAAGGCAGTTTCCATGAAATTAAGGATGGGATGAACTACTCCTGATCTAATCAAGATATTTCTCGTTTCGGTTGATCTTTTTCTTTTAATATATTTGAGTACGTCTATAGTATCTCTAAGTATTCTAGTATATTCTTGATATTTTTCTACATGTGAAAGCTCTTCTATAAATTCTGTAGTTCTTAAGTCTAACTTGGAGAGATCATGGATCTACATTCTATTTATTTCTATTCTATGTACTTTGCGTATTAACCAATCAATAATATGGTTTACATATTTATAGGTACCTCCTTCGTATATTAAAACAGTTTCTATAAGTAGTCTTTCTGAGGGGTGTGAGAGAGTCCACTTATGGATTTCTCTTATTAAGTCTGGGTTTGTTTGATTAAAAAAATGCTAAAAAGTCTTTAGTTATTTGAAGGATCATATAGTTACTTTTGAAATTTAACAATAATATTTGAAATAGCTAGGGGTTTGGTTTGAGTTTATACCTTCTTTCTGGTCTGTAATTTCTTTATCATCTTCCCTTTGACTCTTCAATTTTTTATTATCTTTCTCCAGTTTGTACCTCCTGCAACTCTCTTTTTATGTGTCTCACCTCAATCCTTTATTGGAGTTGGACCCATTTCTTGATTGTACGCCACCATGCCTAACACCCACCTGGATAACGGCTTACGATAAATCTGCACCTGATGGCGGTTCAACATCATAACACATACGTGCTAGAATTGAGGTCCCACACAATAGTCCTCTATGAACATAAAGTTGGAGATGTTTAGAGAATAATAATCACGTAATATAAGAGATTTGGGTAAAGAAGATACTTTTATTGCATAACACTAATACATATAACTTTCACCTTTCCCCTAACTATAAGAGGTTTACTCACTAATAGACATATTACTACTTCTCTCCTTCTCTATTTTTCCTTCTCACTCTTTTTTTCGATCTCTTTCACAACATATAGACTCTCCCTTTTATAGTTTAAGGGATTTTACAACTGACTGGCAACCGGGTGTGGAAAGAAAAACCGGTGATATAAAAATAATTATTAAAGTCTATAATGATTTGCTTTACATAAAGCAAAACTGTCGTCTTTTAATAATTTCTTCAGATGGCCCATACATGTCAGGCCTATTCCTTCCCGAAAAGTAAACCTATCGTCTTGTGATAATTTCAACGAATCTTCTGCTTTTCAGAAAGCGGTGTAATAATTTTGTCATCTGAGTCACGCATTCTTCGTATAAAGAGGGTCCCTTCTCTGTATCGTCTGTGTCTTCCTTTATCTTTTCTAATTTGTCTATATTTGGTGGAGCATTATTGTTACTGTAGTATTCATCAATAAGGCCCACCACCCTGATGCTAGTTGGCAAATCTACTTCCACCACTTCTTTAGATTCTCTTCTAAGCCTACCGTTGAATGGCTCATCATCTTGAATAATTAAGTGTACATTATGGTATACAATATACGATATTTCTTGGCTCATTAAAAATAACATAATCTTGATTATTTACATGGCTTGGGTAATCTAAAATTTGGACTTGTCAATAGATAAGTCTTTAGTATCGTCTTCAGAAAGGATCTCAAAGTCTTCAAATGCAAAGGATGAAAATCTATAGAGTCTTAATACTTAAACCCTTTTTCTCCTACAAGAATTTGGAGGAATCTGATAAATTCTAGCAAACAAGGGAAAAAAATCTTCTATCTTCTTGGCATACTCATGGACAATTTTTCCAATAGTAATAGCGTCTTCTAGAGTCTGTATATGGATGAGTCCAATGAACCCATTGTCTTCAAGAGTTATATGTTCCATTTTTGTTTCTTCAAAAAGATAAATTTTTGGAACTACTTTGAAGAAGCCACTAATTATTAAGGCATCTCCATTAATCTCGGATAATAACATAATGAAATGCTCAAATAATCCTATCACCCTCTTTCCGACGGTCTTCCGAAATTGGAAGATTATTGTTACCAAATGGTATAACAATCTTAGTCTTAAAAGTATTTTATTGATAAAAAAGATTATCAACAGGTCTAGTTTTGGAGGTTTCTCCAATAATCTGAGCGTATGCCTGCATCTGAGGTCTAGGAATAGCAATACCACTGAGTTGAGTAACTGCAAGTCTTTGGGTTCTCATGAATCTAGTAGCAACCACTAAGTTCTGCTTGAATTTTACCCATAGCTTATTCTTTACGAATATCATATGGCATCTATAAGAGTATTTTCATCATTTGAAAATTCTCGTTTATATTTTATTAACTCTAGATATCTTTGGTCTAGTCTATATTGGGGAAAATATATTTTCCCAATAAGTCCATTATGGGAAACAATTTCATTTCTTGATTTTCCAGGTGGATCAGGAATATCATCGAAGTTTTCCAGAATTGGACTTTCTTGATTGTCTTGGTTATGAGTCTGAGCCTGTTTTTGTATTTTACCAGCATTTGATTTTACGCGCATAAGATAATCTACAACGTTTTCTTTCTTCAGTCCAGAGGAACTCATGTTGTCTAAATCTATTTGCATAAAAAAATAAGAAATAACATTATTAGCAAACATGGGTTATCTTGATATGATGTCTGGAATGGTGTTTTTAATTTTTTAAATATGAATAACAGAGAAGTCATATCCACCAAGCAATTGCTGCAATATAATTAATCTATTAGTTTTTGATTTTGATAAGTCTAAGTCTCTGAATTTTACTGCATAAGATGAACAAGTATAAACAGTAAAATGCTTAGGTTTAAGAAAAAGCATATATTTTTGTATAGTGCGAATTATAGCTAAAACTTATTTTTCATGGGCAATATATCTTATTTTCGGATCAGTAAAAGTTTCGGAACTGTATCTAGTCTGATGATCAATGACAAATTACACTGCTCCTCATTGCTTGTCTGAAGCATCCGTTTTTACTATAAACCGGTCTTCGTTATTAGGCAGTTCAAGTAGAGGAATATTCTTGACTGGTTCTTTGATCTGTCTTATGTCTTCAAAGTCGTCTTTAGTCCATTTAAAAGGATTAGTCTTATCCGTTCCTTCTAATTTTGACGTTAAGCATAGTCTTTTTAAATAAAGATTTTTAATAAAGTCCGCAACACAATTAACCAATCCTAAAAATGATTGTAATTATATTCTATCTCTAAGTTGGTCTGAAAATTCAAGAATCTTCTTGGTTATGTGTTCTTCTAAGGATAATTTTCCTTTATTAATACGAATTCCCACAAAATCTATTTCAGTCTGGAACAAATGCATTTTCTTTTTAGAAACAACAATTCCACGTTTATCTAATTCTAAATAATATTCTTAAGATGGTCTGCATGTTCTAGTTTAGTCTTGCTGGCTATAAGAATATCATCTATGTAAATAAGACAAAATTTTGAGTAGGGTCTAAAAATATTATCCATTCATTTTTGGAATACTTGAGGGGAATTCAACTGTCCAAACGCCATAACTAACCATTCATACCTTCCTTGGGGAACATTAAAGGCCGTACAAGCTATGCTGTCTCGGTGCATATTAATTTTCCAGATGTCTGACATGTAATCAAACTTACTAAATATAACAATATCTTCTATCAGATTGATTGGATTATCTTGTCTGCCATTTTATAAGAATCGAATTCACAATTCTTATTAAGGTGCCTATAGTCTATGACCATATGTCCTTTTCCTCTCTTTCGTTCAGACTCATTTTAAACGTAGAAGGCGAGGATATTATGTCTACTTTTACTATCTCTAACAATGCCTAGTTTAAGTATTCTATCTATTTCTTTTTTTAATTCTTCTCTGTCTTCTTGTGAATATCCTTTCTTATAGGTTCCACTATTAATAGTGGCATTTGGGTTAATAGGAATAATTTCACAATAACTTTGATCTTTTTCCCACTTAGCAATGGGATTTTCTCCTAAAGTAGTCTCTGTTAGTTGCCTAGTTTTTTCTTTTTCTTCTTCTATATCCATTTTCTTTTGTTTGGATATAGCTTGGGCCTTTAATAAGGCTTGCTAGGATTGATCTAGTATTTCTCGTTGTATAAGTACTATTTTCTTATAACACTTTTGGTCTAGACACTTACATTCTTTTGGTAAGGGTTTAGTTATTTCTTGAGCTTCTTATTAGTTTGTATGTCTAGGTCCACTATGCTCAGCTGAAGAACTCTGATGGGTGATTGGTCTATAATTGGGCTTAACCTGCATAAGGTCAAAAGAAATCTTGTGATAAATTAGAGGGGCAATAATAGTAAACTCCTCTTTATTTCTAAGTAATATGTTATTATTATACAAGGTATAATGATGATATTTACTAATAAAGTCTTGGCCTAGAATAACGTTTCCTATGAAATTAGGTCGGGGATCCATAATCTAAAACTAATGATTTACAATTTTATTTGTCTGATTTCCTATTTTGAAGAAAATAGAAATAGTCTGAAAATATAAGGTAAATGGTTCTCCATTAGATACCTTGCCATGGATCTCCCAGGGAAGGCATTATCCTTACAAATACTCTGCGAGTATCCGGTAGCTATAAAAGCTGAAAGTCTTTTTGTATAATCTTTGTGTAGTATAAATAATTCTATAAAACAAGCATTAGGTTTCTAAATTATTCTTTTCTAGAATAGATATTTCTTTTTGAGGTTTATCTATAGTATCTATTGGTGTTAAATCTTCTGTACTACTTTATGAGTACCTTTCTTCTAGATCATAGGAGATTCCCTTTCCTTTTAAGTCTACATTTTCTTGTAATATCTTGGCAATATTTTTATCTTTGTCTTGATAATAAAGTTTAATATCTTGATCTAGTTGAGCATCATATTGGTTAGTATAAATTTCTCAAATCTAGTTCTCTAGTGTAATTGACAAATAATACAAACCAAAAATAGTTCAGTTTGTATACTCAACATTCTACATAACTAAAGTCTTTCTTATTAAATTTCATTTCGAATGTGCAATAATGTTTTTTATCGTAGTAACATCTAGGTATATATGTTTGTAACTTAGGATTACACACTGTCCATCTTTTCTTTAAAAATGGGCTTAATATACATTTGTACCAAGCTTCTTCAAAATCTATATAATCATCTTATTGATCGATTTGCATCACATATAAGTCTAGAGTATCTTGGGAGTCTTCATACTCATTAATATCACCATTAGAGCCTTCTGAATCACTATATTTATATGCACTATAGATACTGGCATTATCATCATTTTCTATGTCTGATATTTCTATATCATATAGTATATCTAATTCTACTTGATCTGCAAAATCTAATATTGTATTAATAATCTTAATACTTTGTTTGTCCTTCTTGTTAGGACAACCTTTAGCAAAGTGTCTTTATTTTCCACAAGTCCAATATTCTTTGGTAGATGTCTTAAAATGAGCTACTTATTTTTCTTTCATGTAATTAAGAACTTTCTTATGTTTATTGGTATTCTTCTTAAAATACCGTCTTTGGTGAAATCTATTTTTCTTGGCTTTAAATTTCTTACTCTAAAGGTAGTAGATGGTCTGAATTTATGTTTTTTTTTTGGAAAATCGAAAGGCCTAGCCCTCTGTTTCCAATCTATCTTATTCCTGTTGAATTTCCTTTCTTTATATTCATTACATATCCCCATTGGATTGGAGCAATGTCTCTTTCGTCTTTAATTGGAGGAATCTGTTTAAAAGTTTCTTCAATTAACTTTTCTTTAGTTATATCTCGTCTTTTAGATATAATATAGTCTTTGGAAAAATTAATTCTTTTACTAAGGGAGCTATTCGTGATTCCAACAACTCGTGTCTGATTCCTGTATTCATTAATTAGGATTTGTCCAATAGCTGGTATTTTTCTAAACTACTCATCTTTTTAAGTCTCATTAAATTCTTTAATTTGGTAATACAGTTGTTCGTAATTATTGCTATATTTATTGATCTTACCTAATTTGCAAATACTAAGAAGGGCTAGCTTAGTTTTCGTTAAGTATTGTTCATTAATTTGAGCTAAATGTCCAGCTCCAATGAATTCTGTCGTAAATAATTGAATATATTCTTTAATTGATCTTTCATCATGATGTTCTTTCATTTTTTTCAGCTTTAACTATAGATTCTACATCTGTAGCTTGTCTAAGGTTTTATAAATAATTCTTATCAATTCCTCTAATGCATTGCCAGCATATTGTTTACATTAACTTGCAAGCCATTGTTCATTAGATGCAAAAAACATGTTCATTTGATTACGCCATTTATCTAAGGCTTTCTTTCTATCTTGAACATTGTCTAAATTAATGTATCTTCCAATGGAGTTTATGGCTTGACTTTCCATGGTCTTAACTAGAGTAAAACTCTTGTCACTAGTTGGAAAATCTTTTATATAATTAGGTTTAGTCTTTACTAGAGTATTTGAATAAATATGAATGTTTATTCCTAATGATTTACTAAAGAGTTTAGGAGCATCGTTCAGCCTATTATTGATTCCAATTTCTTAGTTAGCAGGATCTACCTGTGTAGCTTACATTAATCTTTCTTCTCATTGTTATATTAATATAAGGGTTCTAAGATTTTTTTTGGTATTCTTAGATTCTTTTAATTTTAACATATGATCTTGGTATATCATATTTAATCTATCATTGTCTTGAAATCTAACATAATGTCTTCTATTAAGATGTTCTTTAAATGTCTTTATGTCCAATTCTGAGGGTTCATGCTCAAAGTTATAGATTACAGCCTTTTCTCTAACTAAATCTTTTTGTTCAAATGATCTTCTATGTCTAATTACTGGATCTTATCGTAATAAGTTATAAATAACTTTACTACTGCATTATCCTTCTGAAGGATCACCAAGTATGGCTTGTTCCATATTTCTAAATCTAATTTCTTCAATATGGAGACTTTTACTAATAGTCTTAGGAGGAGCAAATTGGATAATAGTGTTTCCAGTGACACCGTCTTGATTAATAAACAAGGGTTTATTTTGTATAGTCTTTTTTCTTAAAATTCAGGCAATTGCCAAAGAGCCTTAGCTTTTTCTCTCATAGGTCCAGTATTCCTAATACTTTAAGTATGATTGTAGTCTGAATTATTGGTTATAACCAATATTTCTTCATTAAGTCTTCCACTAGGAATTCCTAGTTGCATTCCTTCATAAGGGAATTGGGAAAATTTTACATAGCTTTGGAATTCTATATTGATATTAGCATTTGGGATAATATAGTCTTCATAGCCACTTACATATAGGATTAAATTAAAAATTTTGGCTCTGTCTACGGTTACCGTAAATGTTGAAATGACATTAAAGTATCCTATATTGTTTGGCATTTCTAATTGGGTTATCCCAATGAGTTTTTTCTTAAAATCCTTTCATCTTTGATATATTAAGCAACATAATATGTTGATGCTATTTTGAGGTCTATATAAACCTTAGATTCTTGCTTGAAAGAGTCCAAAGGTTAGGAACTGTAATTTTCTATCAATTCACCTTGATCTTAGACATTTTGAGTAAAAAACTTGAAGCTTAATAAATGACTTATCTAACACAAGATTTCTACAATGGTAAGTCATGTTATAATCAGGAGTCTTGAGAGTGGCTACTTCTTTAAACAAGTTTATGTATCTAACTGCTGGAAATTGTCAATTATGTATGGAATATTCTATAATTTTATAGTCAATTTCACCCCATTCTTTCCATTAAAAAGGGTTGGTGAAGTTTCTTTCTTTCCACCATGTTCTAACATTGGAGGATGAGAAGTCTTTGGATCATAAAATTAGTATGTCCAATATTTGGGATATGGCTAACTATCTTACAAGTCTTATCTAATCTATCGTTTATAATACTTCTAGTTATGGTTTTTCCTTCCTTAGTTTCTATATAAGGGGATTCTCTAAATTTATAGTTGATTACTTGTTTTTCTTCAAGTCTTTTCTCAATTCTTTCTAAAATGTCTGAATAATCCTTTTGTCTTTTTATCTAACTAAGGAATTCTTCTTTAAAGAGCTTATTTTCTCTTGTTGCATTTTCATCAATCTCTTCATTACGCTTAGCAATAGATTTAACAAATTTTTCAATATAGTCTTTTACTTCATCATCTTTTTCTTGTTTTTGTACATATTCTTGTGTTATTCTCGCTTTTATAAATTCTATGGATTTTTTTATTTTATCTAAATGCATTAGTTTAAAGGGAGAGTCTAATTCTGCTTAGGAAGGTTTATTATATATACTTAATTCCCTTCATAACTTCTTAATATTTTTCTTCTGCTTGAGCTATATTAAGTCTAAGTTCGTTAACAATACTATCCATTATGTATAGGTTATGGCTTTCAATATTGTTAAGATAGCTAAATTTTTCTAAAATTTAACAAACTTTTGCTGAAATTTAACAAAGTCTGTATAAAAGGTGATTAAACATTCTGTCTTAGCTTTTAAATATAATTGTAAGTCTCTAACAAAGCTACTATTATAGTCTTGTGTGGATTCTATAGATGTTCATATTAAATTTAATATTTCAAGTATAAGTCTTGATACTTTAGCAGCATTCGCAATCTCATTTTCATTTATATGGTAATAAAATCTTTCATCAGTTATCTTTTCTAGAATTCTTTGGTAAAAATCTGCTAAATTCTGAATGGAGAGGTCTTCAGGTACCTCGTTCCAGTATGACTTAACTATTTCCATTAAGAAGATAATTGTATAGTAATGGAATACGCTTGGCTTGTTCTTTGATGAGTTTGACTAACTCACTTTCTTGGTCTCTTGTCCAAATTTTAAGTTTTGATGTTTCGTTATTAAGAATTTCTATGTGATTAGTCTTAGTATTTATATCTTGTAATACTTGTACAAGGTTTTTGGGGATTTGATTTCCTATTTTTTGTATTTCTTCTGAGATATTTTTTATCTCTGTTTCTAGAGATTTGAATTATGTAGATAATTGTCTTAAAATAAAGAGGATACATGTAATACTCCGCACTTTTATGGGAAATTTAAATTCAATAATTAAGAGTAATTTGGGAATTTAAGAATTATCATAATAGTAATTTTTGGAGTTTTCAAGGATTAAATGATTTTCGATGGGTGTTATATTTACTTTTGGGATAAAGTAAATAAGTCGAAGTATTTTAATTTTACGTCGCAGTTGGGAGAAGCGACAAAGGGTAATATTTTTATTGGAAAACCCGCATTGTGATGTGTTGCGTTAAAATAGTGAATTGCAGTTAAGTACCTCGGATGGATATTTCGAGTGTGCGGTGAGTCTCAGAATGGCCGAGATAGTCAGAATTGAGTATCTGGGTGTCGAAATTGAGTTTCGGGAATATTTGGATTAATAGGGACTCGTAATTGAGTAAACGAATCATTTTTGGGTTTATTAAGAGATAAACCCTTTCCTTCTCTTATAAGGTCACGAGAGAGAAAGAGAAGAAATAAAAGAAAGAGAGAAAGAAGGAAGAGGAGAAAAGAAGAGAGAAATGGGGGATTTCATCCAAACTCCGTCGGATTCGACTCGAGGTCGTCGAATTTCATCCTCCAGGCAAGTGTATACTTGTTTTATTTCTTTTTGTGCATTTATTTCATATTATAGTTGGTAAACTATATGATTTTGGGTTAGAACCCTTAAAATAAATTTGGTAAAATTTGAATATGAGTTTACATATTGATGTAATGTAAACTCTTAATGATTTCTAGTGTTAAATCCATGTAAATGGAGTAAAGAAATGGATTGAAATGGGTTAAAATGATAAGTTGGGGTTTTTATGGTTTTAGGGTTTAAATCTAAGAGAAATAGTTTAATACCCCAAATTAATTGATGTGTTAGTTGTAAAACATAGATTAGATGTTTATTGAGTTGTTGGATGAGTTTAGAAACAACAAAAATGGAAAATAATGGAGATTGAATTGAGTTTTGGGTTTTTTGGGATATATATAAAACCTAAGCAGATTTGGGGTATTTCGGACCAGACGAATCGATTCGGACAGGGCGAATCGATTCGATAAGAGACAGTTTGAAAGTAGAACCATTTCGAATCGATTCGGACAGGCCGAATCGATTGGGTCCTGGCAGATTTTTGAGGTCTTCTCCTTTTAAGTTTAGTGAGACTTAAATTATGGTTTTGGAGATTTTTATAGGAGTTTCTAAATGGGATGTTAGGACTCCTTGAAGATGATTTGAGGATAGGAAAACCTCTGACTAATATAGAGTACGATCCGAGGTAGGGATTTTATTAATGTTTTGAGACAAGAGGCATTCGAGAAAATTATTCGGCAAGCGTGTATAGATATAATTATGCGCGTAGAAAACATAATCATAACAATTGTGGTTGAGTACTTCCCGCGAGACTATTAGGATGAATTTGGAAAAATGCGTATTTACTTAGTGTGAATGGGTATAGTTGAGAAATTGTATAAATCCTTAAGTGTGAATAAGGTACACGTTATTTATCAAGCGAGGGAATACTTTTGGGTTTAGTATCGTGAGTGTGCGAATAATCGAATATTATTAAATATGAGAATCTTTGGGATTATTGGTCATCGCTATGTGTGATTGGAAATTATAGCCATTTATTTTTATTTAAGGAACTATGTGGATTATACATATACTATGTGAGTAAAGTATATATATATATATATATATATATGTGTGTGTGTGTGTGTGTGTGTGTGTGTGTGTGTGTGTGTGTGTGTGAAGCATACCCCCTCTAATACTATCATTGGGAAGTTGCGCGATGAGGGTGAGCATACTGACTTGAGGAGCAGGGTGTGGATAGTCCCCAGGTCATAGCGTCCATGGTTATATTATGTGATTTTTATTAGGAGTGAGACGTGGTGGGTATGTTTCATCTCATTGCCGGGGAGGAACTATGACCGCTTCCCAGACGTTGTGTGTGTGTGTTGACCGCGATGTCGGTGATATTGAGTCTGACCGTTGGTCCCTAGGATGATATATGAGTGATGCCTTGGAAGATGATAGCATTGAGAGACTGCATCCTTGAGGTCTAGCTCGTTGGGATGGTTATTGTACTTGTGTAGATAGTACATTACTTGTGTGTGAGAATATGTTTTTATATCTCTATGATAGTAAAGAGATAAATTGAATATGAAATGAAATATGATGAATTCTCATTCCGGGAGATTATATCCGAAAGTGTAATATGATATATATATATATATATATATATATATGTGTGTGTGTGTGTGTGTGTGTGTATTGAGTATTGAGGGTCTAATGGATCCCGACGATCAACCTTGCCAAGTAGTAGTGTATCGGGGGAGCTCCTTGTTTGGATTTCGCTTTGCGAGACACCCCACGCACGAACGTGGCCTAGTGTTGAGACATGGGTAAATTTTAATCCTTAGTGCTCTAGCTTTGGGTTCTTATTATATGGGTGTATATATATAACTTTTCGGTACTGAGGGTCTAATGGATATCGACGATCGACCTTGCTAAGTAGTAGTGTATCGGGGGGGTTCCTTGTTTGGATTTCGCTTTGCGAGACACCCCACGCACGAATATGGCATAGCGTTGAGACTAGGGAGAAGTTGAGCCCTTAGTACTTGGGTTATTTAGAATTTCTAGAGTTGGGGGTTATGGATTAGTTAGGAAGAATAACTTGACTAGGATGTTTAGAGGGATGCGCTAGGTGTGCACTATTAGAAGAGAGGTGAGGGGTATATCATGGGAGTGCGATACCAATTTAAATATGAGATAAAACATATTTTTTTAAAATAAAGCACTTATGCATTTGCTAAATATTTTCACAACCCGGGTTCTGAACCGTTTCTATATTTTCCCTTTTGCTATATTATATATATATAGGTGTCCAGACACAGGGATGCCTGGGGTATAATTCCTTCGAGTCAGACGTCAGCTACAGCAGCTATGGATGCGTGCATGTTTAATTTAGACGCTTCTATTCTTGCGATCTAGATAGGAAGCATTGTAGTTACTCTCGGGCCGAAAGCCCAATTGTATTTATTTATTCTTTTACCGCCTTTTATTGCGGCATTCGATTTGGTTGTATTATCTCTGAACCGAGTGTACGGTTATTTTATCTCTTTCCAATTTCATTTATATAAACCGTGTGGATGTTTATATTGTTTAGTTGTTTAAAAGATTAGTTAAGTAAAATTTTGATGGTAGACTAATAGGTTATTAGTAATTAAATTGGTTTTCGACAGTGATGCTGAGAATGATCCATATGTGACTCCTATTTTAATTTGATATAGGAATGATCGCCCGGTATTTTAATAGGCGGGGTGTCACAGATGGTATCAGAGCATCAGGTTCTAGTGTCCTTAGGAATCTGTGCGGATGTACTATGCTTTCAGCGTTGCTCTTAATTTGATATAGAGCCTTATGACTAGGATTGTTGATTCCTCTTGTGGGATTTTGTTCTCCTGCCATATTATAAGATTATAGTAATATTTTGCGTGCTCGTTCGAGATTCATGTGCTGATCGAGGAAGGCGGTAGGAGGTGGGGCTTAGCTAGAGCAGTGAGTTGAAGTTGGAGACTAGGACCGTAGTAGAGGTCATTCTACTTGTGGAATTTGCTAAGAATTGTGGCGACGACTACTAAAGAATAGTAGTTATGAGTACCCTTGTACTGCCGTAGTAGAAAGTGGTATTAAAGTTGAATTACCCAGTGAAGCTAAGGGTTCAAAAGGGATCTTACGGATAGTTTTAACCGTGAGTCCCCATGATTTAGTAGGAATGAGAAGAATGCAGTTTTAAATTATTCACATAAGGTTCGGTCAGAGGCCGACAGTGAATAAAGAGATTTATGGATAAGCGAATTTTGTACTGAGATGAGGTAAGTACAATGAAGAGAGAGTTCTTTCGAGGAATGATAGGCTCACTAGAGAAGTGTTGCTAACATTATGGAGAATGTGTATATTCGAGGACCCCATTAGTGGACATCCACCCGGGGAATTCGTTAAAACGGGGTTGTTAAGGACGGTGGTGGAGTTTCCTTTTCATGAAGAAGTTAAGGGTAACTAGTAAAGTGATTATCATGATCGTGGTTATGGAGTCCAAGATACTGATAACCTTGAAAGGATCAGGGTGACCCGAGGTGGGGAATGTTGTAATGTGTGGTGTAGAACCGTATGGTTAGTCATTGCCCAGTGGGAGTTAAAGGGTAAGAGTAGGGTGCCTAGATGGGGTGTTGATTAAAGAAATTTTTAGTTCAGTTACAACAAGTGTTACGGCAAGTGTATTAAGTCCGAGAACCTTTTTGGAGTAGCCAGATTGATAGGCAAAGTTGTTGTTATGAGTTGCACCTCAGTTGAAGGAGGCTTGTTCTGTGTGATGAGATTGAGTCACAGTGTTTTATTAGCCCTAGATTCATGTGTGATGCGAGTCTATAAATAGTATCGATAACGTAATGTAGTATATGTTTATGTGCTTTTTCGCGATAGCGGGAATCTATTTTCTTTCATTCGCTGAGAAGAGAGGGTGTTAGTAATTTAAGTTTATAGCAGATCGGCAGTACGCATTTTGTGTGTGTTATACGAGTATGGTGTTATTTTGAGTAGAATATGATATTCGTTGTTCGGAGCGATAACAGGCTAATGATGGAAAGACTATCGTGTTCACGATTCCATGTTGGAATGGGTTGTTGTTGCGATATCTCACCTGGATACAGGCTGAGTTCGCCTTTATTATGTGTATAGATGGAACTTGGGTGAGCAGATGTTTCATTATTGTTATTCGAGTGAGTGGAGACTTTATAGATGTGATTTAAGGTATGCAGGGTTAATTGTTGAGCTGTGAGTTTAATCTCATTATTGATTGCACAAGGACTTAGTGTAGTGCGAGCGCTTAGTGGTGTGGCTCCTAGTTAGAGATGGGAGTTCAGACCACATTTCGTTGAGAGAGGGGATAGGGTTATCTCGGTTACATATTTGAAGTTAACGAACCTCCACGATCGACAAAGTTAAGTAGTAGTATATTGGAGGGGTTCCTTATTTGGATTTCACTTGCGAGACGCTCCACGCATGAACCTTAACGACGTCGGGAGTGGAGAGATGTTATAGGATGCAAGGATGTTGGTTTTGTGGATAAGTCATATAGTGTGGAGGAAACACTATAGACTGTGAGCCGTACGATGATGGTATGCTTATGGAAATATTGTGCTATGGAAAAGCACTAAAGTGGTCCTCTCACCACAAGTGGGTGGGTGAAGTTGGATTTAGAGAAATTGATTTGATGATTATAGCTAGGCCTTAATGAAAAGGCACATTTTGAGGAAGTATGCTTTGGGTATAACGTTTGTAACGCTTTTGCAAAGAGTGGGAGCCTCGATTAGTTATACTTTCCTGTTCTCCTAGGTGGAAGGATAGAAGAGTAGAAATGCGTTAATAGGTTAGTGAGGTAGGAATTAGGACGTCTCGCTGGTGTGCCTTAGGCTGTTATATCTCGATGACCGAAGATGCGAGGGAGTAGTGTAACGGGAGGGTTCCTTGTTTGGATTTCGCTCTGCAAGACGTCCTACGCATGAAACCGAGCAAATGTCGGGAGTTGAGAAAGGTCTTGGGCACCGGGGACCCAATTCAAGATAGTACTATTTCCCATAGGTAGGAATGCTTCGATCTTAGAATTTTCGGGCAGTGAGGCCAGTAAAGTTAATGGCACCGATATAGAAGGATTGGTTGGTTAACCTTGAGAAGGATGAGATTTTACGGGTTGGGAAGACCCATGTATGAGTATTATGCCGAGGAAATAGGGTCCATTATTTAGCAAGTGTGTACGTGTCGGACGTGTGTGTTAGTGTGCGGAGAGGAACGGGTTAAAAAGGGTGTATGGGAACCTTAGTAAGTTAGTTTTATATACCGCCTGAGATGGAAGGAATGTAGTATATATAGTTGAAGAGTATGCCGAGATGGTAGTATAGTATAGTATAAACTTTGTTAGAAGTGAGTGCTTATTGAGTACGGTTAAGAGCTATTGGGTAGTACCATTCCACTTTGAGGTATTAGGATGTGGAGCGATTCACGATCCTAGGTTAGTGTTGGTAGTATTGGTTATATCTGAATTTTGAGGACGAAATTCCGTTGTAAGGGGGGGAGTATGTAGTACCCCGCACTTTTATGGGAAATTTAAATTCAATAATTAAGAGTAATTTAGGAATTTAAGAATTATTGTGAACAGTAGTTTTTGGAGTTTTCAAGGATTAAATGATTTTCGATGGGTGTTATATTTACTTTTGGGATAAAGTAAATAATTCGAAGTATTTTAATTTTACGTCACAGCTGGGAGAAGCGACAAAGGGTAATATTTTTATTGGAAAACCCGCATTGAGATGTATTGGGCTAAAATAGTGAATTGCAGTCAAGTACCTCGGATGAAGATTTCGAGTGCGTGGTAAGTCTCAGAATGGACGAGATAGTCAGAATTGAGTATCCGGGTGTCGAAATTGCGTTTCAAGAATTTTTGGATTAATAGGGACTCATAATTGAGTAAACGAGTCATTTTTTGGTTTATTAAGGGATAAACCCTTTTCTTCTCTTATAAGGTCACGATAAAGAGAAAGAAAAGAAAGAAAAGAAAGAGAGAAAGAAGGAAGAGGAGAAAAGAAGAGAGAAATGGGGGACTTCATCCAAACTCTATTGGATTCGACTCGAAGTCGTTGGATTTCATCCTCTAGGCAAGTGTATACTTGCTTTATTTCATTTTGTGCATTTATTTCATATTATAGTGGGTAAACTATATGATTTTGGGTTAGAACCCTTAAAATAAATTTGGTAAAATTTGAATATGAGTTTACATATTGATGTAATGTAAACTCTTAATGATTTCTAGTGTTAAATCCATGTAAATGGAGTGAAGAAAGGGATTGAAATGGGTTAAAATAATAAGTTGGGGTTTTTATGGCTTTAGGGTTTAAATCTAAGAGAAATAGTTTAATACCCCAGATTAATTGATTTGTTAGTTGTAAAACATAGATTAGATGTTCATTGAGTTGATGGATGAGTTTAGAAACAACAAAAATGGAAAATAATGGAGATTGAATTGAGTTCTGGGTTTTTTGGGATATATATAAAACCTATGCAGATTTGGGGGATTTCGGACCAGCCGAATCGATTCGGTCCTGGAATATTTTTGAGGTTTTCTCCTTTTAAGTTTAGGGAGACTTAAATTATGGTTTTGGAGATTTTTATAGGAGTTTATAAATGGGATGTTAGGACTCCTAGAAGATGATTTAAGGATAGGAACCTCTGACTAATATAGAGTACGATCCGGGGTAGGGATTTTATTAATATTTTGAGACAAGAGGCATTCGAGAAAATCATTCGGCAAGCGTGTATAGATATAATTATGCGCGTAGAAAACATAATTTTAACAATTGTGGTTGAGTACCTCCCGCGAGATTATTAGGATGAATTTGGAAAAACGCGTATTTACTTAGTGTGAATGTGTATAGTTGAGAAATTGTATAAATCCTTAAGTGTGAATAAGGTACACGTTATTTATCAAGTGAGGGAATACTTTTGGGTTTAGTATCGAGAGTGTGTGAATACTCGAGTATTATTAATTATGAGAATCTTTGGGATTATTGTTCATCGCTATGTGTGATTGGCAATTATGGCCATTTATATTTGTTAAAGGAACTATGTGGATTATATATATACTATGTGAGTAAAGTATATATATTATATGGTACGGATATATATATATATATATATATGTGTGTGTGTGTGTGTGTGTGTGTGTGTGTGAAGCATACCCCCTCTAATGCTATCATTGGGAAGTTACGCGATGAGGGTGAGTATCCTGGATTGCGGAGCAGGGTGCGGATAGTCCCCAGGTCATAGCGTCCATGGTTATATTATGTGATTTTTATTAGGGGTGAGACGTGGTGGGTATGTTTCGTCTCATTGCCGGGGAGGAACTATGATCGCTTCCCAGAAGTTGTGTGTGTGTGTTGACCGCGATATCGGTGATATTGAGTCTGACCGCTGGTCCCCAGGATGATATATGAGTGATGCTCTGGAAGATGATAGCATTGAGATACCGCATCCGCGAGTTATAGCTCGTTGGGCTGGTTATTGTACTTGTGTAGATAGTAAATTACTTGTGTGTGAGAACAAAATATTATATCTCTATGATATTAATGAGATAAATTGAATATGAAATGAAAAAGGATGAATTCTCATTTCGGGAGATTATATCCGGAAGTGTAATATGATATATATATATATATATATGTATTGAGTACTGAGGGTCTAATGGATCCCGACGATCGACCTTGCCAAGTAGTAGTGTATCTGGGGGGTTCCTTATTTGAATTTTCCTTTGCGAGACACCCCGCGCACGAACATGGCCTAGTGTTGAGACTGGGGAGAAGTTTAACCCTTAGTGATCTAGCTTGGGGTTCTTATTATATGGGTGTATATATATATATATATATATATATATCTTTCGTGTACTGAGGGTCTTATGGATCTCGACGATCGACCTTGCCAAGTAGTAGTGTATCGGGGGGGTTACTTGTTTGGATTTCGCTTTGCGAGACACCCCACGTACGAATATGGCATAGCATTGAGACTAGGGAGAAGTTGATCCCTTAGTACTTGGGTTGTTTAGGATTTCTAAAGTTGGGGGTGATGGAGTAGTTCGGTAGCATAGCTTGACTAGGATGTTTAGAGGGATGCGTTAGGTGTGCACTATTAGAAGAGAGGTGAGGGGTATCTCATGGGAGTGCGATACCAATTTAAATATGAGATAAAACATATTTTTTTTAAAAATAAAGCACTTATGCACTTGCTAAGTATTTTCACAACTTGGGCTCTGACCCGTTTCTATATTTTCAGTCTTGATATATATTATATATATAGGTGTCCAGACACAGGGATGCCTGGATGATAATTCCTTTGAGTCAGACATCAGTTGCAGCAGCTGTGGATGCATGCATGTTTAATTTAGACGCTTCTATTCTTGCGATCTAGATAGGAAGCATTGTAGTTACTCTTGGGCCGAATGCCTAATTGTATTTATTTATTCTTTTACCGCCTTTTAGTGCTGCATTCGATTTGGTTGTATTATGTCTGAACCAAGTGTTCGGTTATTTTATCTCTTTCCAGTTTCATTTATGTAAATTGTGTGGATGTTTATATTGTTTAGTTGTTTAAAAGATTAGTTAAGTGAAATTTTGACGCCAGCCTAATAGGTTATTAGTAATTAAATTTGTTTTCGACAGTGATGCTGAGAATGATCCATATTCGAATCCTATTTTAATTTGATATAGGAGTGATCACCCGGTATTTTATTAGGCGGGGTGTCATAATACACTTATTTTGTTCTAATATGTTATTGATAGCACTAGCAGTAACTTCCCTACTGTCTGCGAGTTTGGTTAGGATGTGTTCAATGTGTGAACAACCATCTATGTGTGAGGTTAAGAAACCTTTTGGGTCTAAATCAGTTATGGGTATGGTATTCTGTATGGGTTTCAAAAATATCTTTGTAAATACATGGGATAAATCCCAAGGGAATTAAAGTCTTTTACTAATATCGGTCTGAAAGGAGCGTCTTGGCTTTGATACTGGCTAAATTTTAGTTTCTCTCTCTAAAGTCGGATTTGCTTTGATACTAAAATTCGGTTTTCTTTACTTTCTTAACTTTTTGTGGTCTGAAATATAAACTTATGATATATTTAGTCTTAAAATAGAATTTCACTAAAAAACATTAGCTTTTGTCTATTATGGTCCTCATTTAAGGACCTCATAGGCGCCTTTATATATATATATATATATATATGTATGTAGGTATGTAGGTATGTGCGTGTTTACAAAGATTTTACTCATAAACATAATCAATTTGTTAAATCAAACCTTTGCTTCCAAGTTTGTTTGAATGGAAAAACAAAAAGGCCCAAAGGCTTTCTAAAAAAATAAGCTATACTACAATTAGATCAGCATCAAAGTTCTCACTTGCTAACTGCATGATAGATTTACATTGTTGGTTTTACTTTTTTTCCTTTTTTATTATGTTTAAACATAAAATCCAAAATAAATAAACTGAAAAAGTAATAGAAAATTTAAAGGGAAATTAATCTAATATCAAAACAAAGGGAAATAAATCATTAGAATTTTATGTTGGGAAGCATAAAATATAGGAATATAGAGGTATAAGTTGGGGTTGCAAGGATATCAACGTTTTAAAATAGTGGAAGCCATTAAGCACAGTAGTGACAATAAGATCACAATAAGGAAGGTTGAATTATCATTAACCCTAGACTCAATACATTAGTTAGTGTTTAAAGAGACATCTAACATTAGTTTGAAAATGAGACCAAATTAAAAAAATAATGCAGATTCCCAAAACCATGTTATAGGGAGGGTCTATTCCCACACCCATTTAAGCTTCCCCCACATCCTTTTATATGTCTAAGGACATTAATACTCTTATAATTCTTTTAACATTCCTTTTTCCAAACTACTTCCTTTTTATGCTTTTTCCAATTCTTTCAAAAAACTCATTTCATGTTTCCTTTTCCCTTTTCCATTGTATTAAAAAAACGGTTTTTATAAATATTTAAAAAAAACATTTCCATTGTCTTAAAAAAAGTTATTGTTTTTTTTAAATTGTCTATAAAAAAACTAAAACAACGTTCTATATAATATAAAAGAAATTTTTATTACAAAAAAAAAATCGTTTTGGCTGTTAAAATAGTCTTTTATATATAAAAAATTGTACTAGAGCGATCCAAATTTTATATATTTTTTTTATTAAAAAACTGTTTATAAAACGTAAAATTTGTTTTCTTAAAAAACTATTTTCTAAAATAAGTGTTTTTTTGTTTATAAATTTTAATTTTGGTTAAAAACTGTATTTTTGTACTATTTTAAAAATAATATTTTTACTGTTTAAAAATAAATTGTCCGCACCAGTTGGTAACCACCTATACATGCCGCTTGCGCGAACCATTTTTTCTTATATGTTGGACCACTCCACTGGCATGTATTGACACTCAGACCACCTATACATACCGCTGATGTAGACCATTTTTTTTAAAACAATAAAAATATTATTTTTAAAATAGTATAAAAAACAGTTTTTAACCAAAAATAAAATTTATAGAAAAAACACTTTTTGAAGAAAAGAAATTTTACATTTTATAAATTGTTTTTTAATAAAAAAAATATGTAAAATTTGGGTCGCTCTAGTACAATTTTTATATATATAATAAACTATTTTAAAAGCTAAAACAATTTATTTTTGTAATAAAAATTTCTTTTATATTATATAGAATATTGTTTTTGTTTTTATAAACAATTTTTAGAATTTTAATTAATTTTTTAAGACAATTGAAATGTTTTTTTTTTGTTTTCTAAAACCATTTTTTTTAATACAATGGAAAATGGAAAAGGAAAGATCAAATGAGTTTTTAGAGAGAATTGGAAAAAAGAATAAAAATGGAGTGGTTTGGGACAAGGGGTTTTATAAGGATATTAATGCCCTTCGACATATAAAGTGTGTGGGAGAAGCTAAATGGGTGTGGGAATAGACCCTCCCTATATATAAAATAAAGTATTAAGAAATATATAAAAAAATTAAGTCTACACTTACTCATAAAAAGAGAACACATAGTTTTATCCATATAAAAATCAACACAAAGTTAACGAGGGATGATAGATGATGATATGTGATGCCAAAGGGTTTTATGGTCACTTACAAAGTTTGCGTAAACAATTGGAGCGTCAGAGGATTTTTTTGGAGCGGGAATAGCCACAGCCACTTCATTAATGTAGGACGAATACCATAAGTGTTTGTGCCAAGAGGTCCTAGTAATTCATAGTCTGATAGAGATATTGTACATTCACAAACAAGAATGGCACCACCATCTATGTCAGATGAAAGGTCACTAAGGCAGATTAAGAAGGATTTGGGTGCTATGCCTATTGACCGTGTTACGATTTAGATGGAGCGTGATATACTCCAATAGATTCTTGATGCCAAAAATAAAATGTACGATGAGATAGAGTCATCATTGTGTCAAAGACAACGTTGATCGCACTGCAGTAGTCAAGGCAAGACATCATAGTTTATTTTTTTATTTTTGTCTAGTCTCTCAACTTAGGTTTAAGTTTAGGTTATAATTATGATAAGGGGATTAAACCGAGTTAACCATAAATATTTATATTTTTAATCCCCTCACTTTTATGAACCCTAATTTTACTTTAGTGTATATCCCTAAAATCAAACCCAAACACTTCAAAACATAACCAACAAATCACTTAATCCATATGTACAATATCCCATATTCTTAACAATATTTAGGCTTCCAAATGACCCCAAAATTCTAACCCTAAATCATAATCTACTAAAGGTGGTATTAAGTTTATATAAATAAAACCATCGCATAAAGCACACATGAAGTTTATTAAAATCACATTCCAACTAACTATCACCCAATTATTTAATTTATCCCATGATTAATGTATTTAACATATAATTATATTATACAACACATAAGAATTATTTAATTAATTAACCATGACAAAAGTCAAACATGTCAAAGTTAAAAGTTTACTCAACAACCAATTTAATTATTTAATTTACTTTTTAAATTAACATGTCAAATCCCAATTAAAGTTGTTTATTTAATTATTTTTCTATCTTAATTAATTATTTAAAATGAAAGGTTATTATAATTATATTTTTTTATTTTAAGGAAGACGATGAACATAGGAAAAAAAATATGAGTATTTTTGTCCACAAAATAACAGGGTGCAAGTAAAAATATACGTCGGTGGAGTATGTCGACCAACGAAGGAGGGTTTTCTTTATATAAAACCTAAAGTCATTGGTCCATTCATTTGTTCTTATTGTATATTCCCCCTCTTTGATCTCATTTTCCGATTCTTCCTCTCATCACTTATATTCTACATCTCTTAATTTATCTCCCTCCCCCTCTCATTTTGTTGGTCCCCCACTACACCGTAGTATATTAGTTACCAGACACTGATGTCTATCAACGTCTAAGGGTTATGTATAATTTTTCACCGGGGGGGGGGGGGGGGGGGGGTAAGTCTAAATACAGCATTGATACAAACGGTTAAGTAATAAACAAAAAATTACAAAGACCATCTCTAAGGCATTGGATTATTTTTTTCTCTATGAAAATACTATAATATCGTTTTGTTCTCCCAAAATCATCATTTACTCCCAGGTTTGAAGGTTATGCTGCCTTCCCGCAATACCAAAGTTCACGTAGAAAGTCAAATTTCGGGGGAACAATCCATACATATAGGCATCCAAAAAGTTTGGGTAACATTTCACCATCCACCAAAACTTCTCGCTAGACCTTTTATCTAAAATTCTCACTTTAGGCATCTCTATTGACATCGACTTGCACGGTGCATCTTTAGCGCGTGCGTCCTAACATATTATTGATGACTTTGAGTTTTTATGTGGTGCGAATATTATGTAGGCTCCCCCCATCGCATCCTTACCGGAGACTTATTTCTCAAAGCGAGAGTTGAACAATGTGGTACGAAATCGTGCAATTTATTTATGTTATATTATATATTGATTGAAGAGTGTAACCTAATAAACTTGATTAGTTAGTGAATTAATTTGATCAAGATAATTTAGTAATTCGATAGATAAATTGGTTAAGGCAAAAAATTGATAAATATGTAAATATATAGTTTAATAAATCAGTAAAATTTTCCATTTTAAATTTTAAGTAATCGATGAAGTTAAGTTTCAATTTTCCCATTTTAAATTTTAAGTAATCGATGAAGTTAAGCTTCATTATGCAATAAAATCAGTTTATTCATGGTGGGATAATATGACATGTTGTGGCATGCGTTGGGAACATATTGTTTAGTGGATTCAAGATAGTATTTTTGGCACCATTATTAATGGGACGTACACTCAGATGGATCAAAGTCTTATTCTATAAATCCTTTAAAGGTGGTGGGACATGACCCATACATTTCATTTCTCATGCGCAAAAGTAGGATTTACAACTCTCGACTTCATGATGTTAACGGTGTTGGAGGTTGTGCGGGGATATATCATTACATTCGATAATAGGATCGAGATATTGGATTATGCCAATCAATATCTCCATGGGATCGTGCGTGATCATATCAAATCTAGCACAATATATAGGGGATCATTATTAACGACAACACATCAGATTTCTAGTGTTCCATACCCCCATCAAGAAACATGGAATTCTAACACGTGCGGCTAAAGTAGATCACATACAATTAAAATCTCAATCGATGACTCATTGCCATATGTTTTTTGTATATGCAGATGGCCTACGACACATGGTGTAAGGGGTAAAGGTGAAGGTTCTTGGTACCGTCGGTGTATAAAATGACAAATGTCAATGTCGCGTGTGATGATGCTATACACCTAGAACTATAAATCACACATGCCGCGAGCGTTATTATGACCCGAGAGGGGAGGATATGCTGCAACCACACCATAGACACATCTATGTTGATGAGGGTCCCTACAGAACACATGTGGTGATCTTGGATTGGACTAATGTTTACTACCTATTGAAATCATATCCATGGGTATTATCTTGGATCTGTACCAACTTATAAAAATTAGAATTTTTAAAAGAATAATTTTCTTTCCCACGACATTGTAACTGTCGTGCTTTTCATTTTCGTGGATTTTTGTGAATTTACAACAATAAATGATCAATAATTCTAGGCCGACTCATAATTGCAACACAATGATGTGTTGCACCTGCATTGGCCTATCTCCGAGGTCCACTACTGTTGCCTAGATACGAGACAATACAAGTGAGGCATGTCGATATGTCGCACCAAATTTATCGAAGTCACGAGTCTTCATAGAAGGAATCATAAATGATGAATGGTGAATATATTGAAAAAAAACTTTTCCATTAGTTTCTCAACAATATGCTCATGCCTCACCTAGTGGTCGGTAGCAAAAATATTCGATGTTCCAAAGGAAGTACTCATTGATATTCTCGTGATTGTCGATGAAACCTCTTCTCCGTTTCAGGTGCATTTTAAAACAATGGCTTTCTCTAATTAACAACCCTAGTTTCATTAACTCTCATCTCGACCGTTCTCTCCAAACCAACTCCAATAGCAGTTTAATCCTTACATCGCTTAAAATTCATCTTATCGACCTCGAGTCGCTAGATTATGCCACAGAACTTAACCACCCATTGAATGTGATTACATTATAACTGAGATATGAGGTACATGTAACGAAATTATCTGTTTGTATAACATGGAGAAAGACATTATTTTTTGGAACTCATTTACCCGAAAGCATAACAACTTACCCTTTCCTTAGATTGACTTTCAATACTCAGAGGGTGTCCATTATTGCCATAAAAATATTTGTCGATTTGATTATTATCACGTTAATGATGACTACAAGGTGGTCATGAAAGTACAATTTTTTAGCCTCAATAGTGATTCTTTTGGGTATAAACTTGAGGTTTACTCTCTTAAACGAATTCATGGAGAAACATTAAGGATTTCCCTTATTATTTTCTTGGCACAGAAGGTTATGATATGCTTCTTTGTGGTGCTTTTCACTGGATTGTCAGACAAAAACCATATATGATAAGGTTCACTTAATTACTTCTTTCGGTCTTAGAATGTCAACTAATTCCATGGCCTTATTATTTCGATAAAGACTTTTTATTTAACTTATTAATATTGACATACGGGTGATGAAAAGTTATGGAGTAAAGGAGTCTTAGACTAAGTTGGTTTCAATTACATAACCTAATGATATTAGATCTTTTAAGGTTTTAAGGGTTGTAGCATATTCAAAGAGTGACAAAACAATAAAATGCTTATTTGGTATAATCTTAGAAGGAAAACACTTCAGAAGGTGGAGGTTCGAGGCTTGCCAAATTATTTTACTGTCATTGTTTGTTTGGGAAGACTTGTTTAGATCAGTGGCGGTGATAATGGAAGTGGTGGGAAGAAGCACATGGCATAAGACAAAGGGAAGAAGAAAGCTCGCACAAGGAGGTAAATAAATTAAGCTCTTGTTTAATCTAATATCGTTATGTTTCTTAACCAATCTTGTTTATCATTTGTTCTTATGGTCTCTCTTAAGCCTATTATTTTCACAGGGTACTCCTTTATTTTTTGTAATTCATATAAGGGATATACAAGAGTTCTTAAGTTATGGTAGTACATACTGTAAGAATTGATAATTGCACTAAATCTTGTATGCCTCGATATCACTAAATTTCTCATATATTTTGACTTTTTTCTTAGAGTTGATTTCTTATAATAGGGGTTAAAACTGGTACATTAAGAAATTAAAGGATAATGGAGTACAAAGAAGTAAAGAGTGTGATGTTATGGATTCTGAGTGGTGATGTGCTCGTGAGGGGTGGGGTAGGGGGATTTGGTCATGGTGGATGCTGGATTGCTTTCCTCCCATTCCACCACTCCCCTCGAGGTTGGGTTATCAGTTAGGTGGTTCGATACTTTGGCCCTAGAAGATGTTATACACCATATATAGTTTTTTGTCGTGCGCCCATGGTTTAGTCTTGAGCCTAGATGTATTATGTGGGAAGGGTTTTCAATAGTTTAGAGTAACCAGTTTATTTTATATAAAAATATAAAAAGGTTCGGGTTAGCCCTTACGGGCTATTCCTAGGGAAGGTTTAAGTCAACGATTGATCCGAAGATTCTTTTGTGGGGTTTGGGAACCGAGTTATGAGTGAGGAAGGCATTGGGCATCCCACTTATTCTTTATGCTTCCTTAATTATATTCTCATCATTGTTCTTAGCTTTATGTGATTACTTTCTAGTTTATTTTAGAATACGATTAGAGACTTTAGTTTGAAAATACTATAAATGTAGATAAGTGCTTAGGTATAAAATGGTGTTAGTTAGAGGCATAATAATGTCACTTAACTTGTGCTGATATGAAAGAGTGCTTATGTGTGTCTCTGTATTTAGGATAATAAGTGGCCATTTGGTATGTACGTAAATGTGCGAGAAAGATCGACTTGTATATGGATGGTAGTCAATGTATATAGGGTTGCGAGAAAGATTGGTTTGGGTAAAAAGTTGCCATAAATAGTAGAAGGGTGAGAGAAATCTCGGATTTGATATTGTTTAGTATCTCATTCCAGGTTTCAATGGAGAGAGAAAGGTAAGAGGTCAGTTCTTCTATGTTATGACAACATATCGAGAGAGATATTGTGGAGACTTGTTCTCATGAAAAGGACTCGATATCGCACCAATGTACTCGTGTGGACACAAGATCAGAGCTTACATAGTTTGTTTATAAGTTAGCTTATTTGAACGCTTTTATGGTGTGTGCGAGAGGTTGCGACTTTGAGATATTCTGATATCCTATTTAAATTAGAAAGGGATAATGGATGTGAAATGGGAGATAAATGCATCTATGAGGGGTTAATATATCATGAAACATATTATCAAGGCTTGTGCTCATGATATGGACTCGATGTTTCACTTACATACTCGTCTGACCATGAGATCAAAGCCTACGTAGTTTGTTTGTATGCGTATTCAAACTTGATGTTTGTGCAAGTGTAAGACTTGTCTTGGAGAGGAGAAAAATTATCTGTGGGATAAAGGGTAGCTTCAGTAGATGTTCAGAATTGAAGTCAACTAGAAGTTATCGAGAAGTACATTCATCACCGTCAGGCGGTGATTGACTCGAAGGTGTTGTTAAACCTTTAAACCAGTTTAGAGGTGTCGAGGGAGAGTTATGTAAAATATATAATTTTTTATGGTTAGGACTCCGAGTAGATCACCACACCTTAGGGTTGGAGTGGACCAGAAGCCATCGATAGATATATAAGTATCCTTTATCGACATAGCTAAAATCCTGTAGGTGTCGTAGTCTTTAGGCTGGTTTGAGGTGATGGAGAAATGGGGTTTGGACTAGAGATGGAGGCATCCCTAAGAGATAATATGCCAAAAGACTTATTATGGGTATTGGGATTCATGATTTTGGCTAGGTATAGCACCTATATACCCAAGGAGACTTGGGATCAAAGTCAACATAGTTCCAACACACGAGAAATATTTACGAGTTTAGGCAATTGGATACTGGGTATACAATATACAACACTACCGTATTTATGTATCCTAGTCCTTAATATGACATTTTCATTTTGTTGGATTGATATATTTATATGTTAAAAATATGCTAATCAAAGTTCGATGGTTGAAAAGTGTTTGTAAGAAAACACATATTTGGAATTGTCGTCGTTAATATGGGATTTTTATTCGCTTAGAGTAGCGGTGATAGTAATCCGATTGTAGACTTTGGCTTTACAAAGTTTCAGGCTAACTTGAGTCATTGACACTTTTTTGAGAACGATTTTGAAAAGTATTTTCATGTTTATATTTAATCATATCATTTGATTACCATTTATTTAACATATGAGCATGTCACATCAATAAATATAAGTGCTTAGTCAAAAACCATACTTTAAAAGATAAACGTTGTAAAGTGCATGCCCGATCCCCTATACGGAGGTTAGGCTATATGAGATAAATAAATATAGAAATTTTACACAACATATATGTGGGGTCTAGACCTAAATTTTACGTAGTTTCTCTACCCTTGTAGCGTGAGACAAATTATTCCCGAGGAGAGTCCCCTTTGAAGTGGAAACATTTAGTCGATCAGAGCTTCGTTTAGAAGTGACGACTTCTGCGAGATGAGCACAAAGGTTTGCCTATATTTTTGGAGGAAGTAACTTTTCAAAAGTATGAAATTTACTAGGGGAGAGATTTTTCTAAAGTACTAACTTCACTCCGGACTTTTTAGGACAATCTCATGTATCTCGGGATCTTGGGATTGAAGAAAGTTAGAAAACTAAATTAATGTTGGATTTTGGGGTCCTTTCCAAGGTTGGTGGGGACCTCATTTTATAAGGGTCGATCGGCCTTTTTTTACTGTTAGGTCAACGACATCCTTTAACCTTATAGTCAACCGTTTTTCCACGTATAGAGTGGATAGGGGTCGGGTAAACACGTGAATGGTTAAGGGTAATATTGTGTAGATTCTGCAATCATTACTTGAGAGGGGATATGTGACACCCCAGAAAATTCATTAATAGATTCATCAGGTCTAATACAAAAATTATGGGAATAAAAAACATTTGGTAACAATCTTAGCATAACAAAATAACTAAAACAGAAAAGTAATAACGAGATAATGTAAAACTGAAGTAATATGACACCAACTCTGACACCAATCACTTCCAATACAAAAAAAATCCAACAATTGAATATAAAATGTATCTCATACAAATGTGTCATAGGATAACCTTTCGATTAACACCCTTTAACCGTTCATGTAAAGGACCCCCTACAAAGGTTTTTGTTCCTTTTGGTAGGTTTTTAGTATTTGTGATTTGGCCCCTGAAAATTTTATCATTGTGAATTATGAAGCTCTTGATTTGATTTGGGGTGACTTCTCACTTCTAACTTTAGGATTTGATTGAGTTTTTCTACTGAATGGGATAAATGACCCATACCTCAACTGAAAATTGGGGTGTCCATAGAGGCGGTCAACTAAGAGTACATGTACTGACACTCTTCATCGAAATAAGAATGGATAAAAATAGGTCTCCCTATTTTTAGGATGGATGTGGGTGTAAGAGGTAGATTTTTTTTGGGGGGATAGGATTTTTGGGCAGTGGCCAGATAATTAACAGTTCAGTTAACTGTACCCTTTGATTGTCTGGTCATCCCTAAGGAAACAATTAATGTTTCGATTATGATCTAGGATACGTTTACTAGTTCGGTTAAACGCCTTAGTGTTCGTAACAGATAAAGTCATTTTGCCTTGGAAATTTCATCACTTTTCCAATTTTTTTCTTATTCTCTCTCATTTTTTGCTCTACACTTTAGACTTCTGCATTAATTTATGAGTTTCTCTTTGGGTTTTTCTATATATATATACACACTATGGATCATTTGGAGATCATTGTGGTAGATGAAGAAGAGATTCAAGTCATAGATTTGAATCAAGCTGAGGAGGGAGTTATGGATGGTGATGTTGGGTCGAGGGCATGGGTTGTGCAGCAAATGCAGAGTCTTAGCCTCCAGTGTTTGTTATGGGGCCCACGGGGCAATAAAATATGGACCCTGATGCTGATGATTTACATGGGATAACTTGGCATGGGGACCCCACGATCCCTGGGGAGCAGGTGGCCTATGATCCTCCTTTACCAGCGGACGAGGAAGAAACAGAGATCATCCTATGGGTAAGCGCCATAGGGTGTTGGGGAAGCATCCTACAGATGCCCCACGTGTAAGTTTTCTCGATCTTCTCTTTATGTTTCATTGCCTACTTTGGTTGTTGTAAAAATATTTATATTCATCATGTTTACATAATACTTTGTATTTTATGATAGGACTATTATATGTTTGGGACCAAAACATGATGACTTTATATTTACTGTATTCTTAAACTAAAAAGTAGGAGTAATAAACAACAAATTATGATGGAGGATTGATATAACGTGACATAAATTTTTTGGGGGGTACCCACCTAACCCCTCATAAAAAAATAAGTTTGGGCATGAGCAGGTCCAAAACAGAATGTTAAAAATATTAGGCATGCAATCCCAAGCCAGCGAAGGGTGCCATGTATGTAACCCCAAGACAATTAATAATTATCATGCTAGCAACCCCAAGACAATTAGGGGGTGCTAGGCAAGTGGATCCAAGCCAACGGGGGGTTCCATGCAATCGACCCAAAAATAATAAACAAATTCCAGATAAGTAACCCCAAGTTAATGAGGGGTTTCCATGAGAGTGATTTTGAGTCAGTGAGGGGATGCCAGGTGGGCAACACTAAAAATAGTAAGGAGGCGCTCTATGAGTAGATCCAAGACAACGACGGGGTGATCTGCAAACATCCTCAAGCCTATGTTAGAAATAAGTTTACATAGATAGTCTTTTCTAACACTTTATTATTTTTGTATACATGAATGCTTAATAAGAAGACTTAGCCGAGCTAGCAGGGCTCGAGCAGATGGTTAGTTAGGATCTCTTGGGATTTTTGGTTTGGAGGTTGAGAGGCAAGTTTGGAAATCTAGGGCCCAACCACTTCAGCACCATAGGAAATAGAGAATACTAAAACGAGGGACCTATAAGGTCACTCACATACTCACACAATCATTTTAAGTTTTAAACATTGGCGAGTGGCCCTCAAGGTCGCTCACAAATTTTCAAAAATTCTTTACCAAGTAACCATTTAAAAATATTCACAAAAATCGTATTTTTTGGCACTCTGCCCGACATATTTTCCTTTTGACTTTGAGTTGCATCAGATATCTTCTGTTAGATTTGACAGGCGATAAACATTAAAATAGGACAAAAAGTACAACTCAGGCATTGTCGCAAAGAATATCCATTTGGCGCCCACACGCCACATGAGCCTAGTATTTGGCTTAAATTGAGCACCTGGGCAAGGTCAAAGATAACATGATTTGAAGCATTGTTACTCTGTACAAATACATATAAAATGTATTCTCTCCCTGATCTCTTCTATGCACTTGAAGTGCTTATCTCTTCACTCCTAAGAATTATCACTTTCAAGTGATCCCATCCCTATTGTTCTAATTAAAAAGCACATATTCAATCATTGTCTTCCTCATTTAGTAATCCTAAAATTATCATTTTATCACAAAAGTTATCTTCCAACCACTTTATACTCTTGAAGATTTAAACACCTTGAACTAAGGTTCCATTGGAGTGGCCTCACTTGATTCAGTATATTCATAGACCCCAGTACCACTACCCTCTTACATTTGGCAACTATGATGGGGAGGTATTATCTCTACAAATGGTTAGAGAAGGCCAAAATATTTCTAAGCAGCTACTTTTCAAAGAAAATCTGGCTGGTAATAAAGTGCAAAGTGATCAGACGAACAATGAGGAGGTTACGATTATCTGAGCAAGAGCTCATGCTTCTCTAGGGAGTAGGTAAGGGCAACAGAGGCCGCACCGTTGAATGGGATTAACTTGATGAACATGTTTTTTGAGTTTCCAAAACAACACAACGTGAATATATCCAACTTGGTTCAAGCTTGTGTGACACCTATGATGGCACCTGTTAGAGGAACATCTGCTATGGAGAAATCTCTGGCTAAAATAGTGTTGATGGAGCAAGTGGTGACGCCAGTGAGTTCGCCAGCTGCAAAGAAAGTAGAAATGGAGGAATCATCCTCTAAAGTGGCATAATAGAAGAAGTAAAAAAGCTTCTCTCCTCCCAGAAGGATTCACTTCTCATGTATGAGAAACTACAAGACCCATACCCAGACAATGTCAATGAAAAATAATACCTTGAGGGGCATGTTCCTTCCAAGTTCATGAAATTCAATTAGAGAGGTAAGAACCCTAGGGAGGAAATCAAAAGGTTTGTGGAGTACCTTGGCGTTCACAGCAATGACAAGGAGCTAAAATTGTGGGTGTGTCCAAAAACCCTCATGAGAAAGGCTACACGTGGTACTCCTATTTAACGCCAAATAACATTCCTACTTGGAACAAAATGCACAGAAAATTCTTGCAAAAAAAATTCTTAGCCGAGGATGAGTTCACGTTGAGGCACTTGGCCCAAGAGGTGGAGAAGTTGGGCAAGGAACTGAGGCAATATATCAAACTCTTTAGAGAGAGTGAGCTCAATGTACACGAAGATGTTACAGAGGCAAGGCTATTGCAGATTTTCATGGAAGGGTTGTTAGAGGAGTATAAAATTCATCTAGTCAACGATATCCCAGAGGGTACATTTATAAAATTTACATAGGTATCCAATAACATAACTACGATTATCAAACCAAGTCCCTAAGGATAGAGGGCACAGATGCCCTTTCCAGTGGGTAGGTTTTAAGTGCCCTAACAACAAGCAGTGAACTACGTCGAAGGGAGCCCTAATGGAAATAAATAGGGCCAAGGGTTTAAAAATAACAACGTTGCTAGAAAAATAAAGTTTGGTAATGATGTACCACCGTTATTTCCATGAAATGTGGCAGAGGCTATGGATTACTATCTCATGTTAGTGCGTGAGGGGGTGGCAGGCCCCCTCATTCCAATGATCAAGTACCCACGGTGGCAGACAAGGTAGCTGTGACGTTTTGTGAGCTGCACCAGAGGGTGAAAAATGCCGCTAAGGATTATTACCATTTGCGTAGGATAATAGGGGAGTAAGTCGCTAACGGAACCTTGCAGATCTTGCTAATGAATGTTAATGAAAACTCATTACCAGCTCATCACTATGGCACAACAAATATAGTGGTAGTATATGATGAGGAAGGAATACTCAGGTATGAAGATTGGTTAGGTAATGATGATGCGTGCAAAAAATGGTTGTTTAACTTAGCCAAAAAAGATCATAAGGATGAATGGAGCGAGCAGGTGAGCCCTCAAGAAGGAAATGTGGATCTAGTCATTACCCTGAATGAGGGATATACATCAAAAGATGAGTATATATGTAATCCACATACAAATAAAGTAGAGATAGATTCAGAATGTGCGGATATTGCACGAAGCCTCAAGTTCAAGTGGTTGTTCAACCAAATTAGGGTGAAGCATGATACGCAAACAATAATTACCAAGAATATTTTAGAAGTGTTCCAAGATCAAGGGGATCCCTCTCTCAACTAGCACGGTCCTATTGGGAGGTCAATCAAGAGGAACATATCTGGGGTGATATTTTTAGAAGTGGATAGACAGGTACCCTTCTTTCACAACAGACCTCTATATGTTACAAACTTAATAAATGGAAATAGTTTTTCGAGAGCAGTTCTAGATGAGGGGGAATTAATATATATTATTCCCATTTATACTCTGTATGAAACTGGAATTTCTCAAGAAAAGATCATGCCGGTACCACTCATGATCTATGGCTTCGATAGTGTGGAGATGCGGTCGCTTGGCTATGTTGATGTGGAGGTTAAGTTGGGGAACGTTACATCCCACATGAAATTTCAAATTATCAATGACAACACGAGGTAACAACTTATGATAGGTCGAGTATGGATGTACACACATGAAATTATGCCGTCAACATTCCACCAACGCGCAAAAGCCAATATTCGTGGGACGGAGATTATGATTAAAACAACGAAAATACCATTTTCAGTGGAAGAGGACCACTTGGTTGACGCGACATTGTACATAGAGTAAGATGAGGAAAAAATATTCTTGATTAAGGGAATAAGAGAATCCCATCTAGCCCAAGAAGATGTTAAATTCAAAAAGTCCGTGCATGAGTGGCTAGGGCCACAATTGGCTCCTTCTAAAAGTAAGGAAAAAGATAATAAGAAGTTTGAAGAAAAAGAAAGACCCCTGCAGACTTATAAGAAATATTATTTTGCCTAACGATAAAGTCATTTACCTCTTATAACGGTCTATATAAGCTATATTTTGGGATTAAAGCATCGATTCGGTACCAGAGTGTTTTATAATTGATGAGTTTCACATTATTGAGCATGTTGAAGAATCAAAGGAGGCACTAGAATGCATACAGGATGGACCACGTGAGCAACTCCAAGAGCTTGAGGAGAAAAACCTAGGAGTGGAAGGTGGTCATGAGTGACCTATCTTAATTTCTAAGGCTCTATGTCCTAATCAACGAGAGAAGATCATTGACCTGCTCAAGGAATTTGTAATTGTTTATGCATACAGAGATGTCGGGAATAGACCCAAAAGTGATCTCTCACAAATAAAATGTTTTGCCTAATGCCTTACTTGTGAGGCAGGCCATGCGAACTTATAAGGCTGAGTTAGATTTGAATAATACGATAGAGGTGGAGAAGCTGCTCGCAGCTGGGTTTATTAAGCCTATCCAACATCTAGTATGGTTGTTAAGTATTGTACCCTTGACAAAGAAAGACAAAAAAACATATACGAGTCTATGTGGACTTCAGAGATTTTAATTGTGCTTGCCCAAAAGATGAGTTTCTGCTACCTAGCATTTATAGTTTCGTGGATGTCACTACCGGTTATGAAATATGTAAATTCATAGATGGTTATATAGGCTATAATCAAATTCGAATGGATCCGACGGATGTGAAGAAGATAGATTTTCAAACCCCCTCTAGGAAATTTTCATTACACCGTCATGCCTTTTGGGTTGAAGAATACAGGAGCCACTTATCATCTTAGCATGATGTCCATATTTCATGATATTGGAATTTTATGTGGATGATTTGGTGATGAAGTAAAAGAAAGAAAGAAAGTATGTCTAATACCTTAGAACCGTCTTTGAGCAGGGTCAAAAATATAAATGAGAATGAACCCCTCCAAAGCTTTTAAAGCGACTAGAGGGAAGTTTTTGGGATTCATAGTAAACAGACAAGGAGTACAAGTCGATATGGAGAAGAAAAAGGCCATTTTGATGATGCCATCGCTAAAAAGTCAGAGGCATCTCAAGAGCTTCTTAGGAAAAGTTTCCTACCTGAGGAGGTTTATACTAACTCTAGAAAAAGTCACACCCACGCCTTTGAACCCCTCATGAAGGATAAGGCCAAATGGGTCTTGGGGGGAAGAGCTAAAGAAATCATTCAAGAGGGTGAAGGCAATACTGACTTCCCCTTTAACAATTAACCTACCAGAAGAAGGTGAACCTTTGTTGCTATGCCTCACTTATACCGAGCGATCCATAGGGTCTCGACACGCTCAGAAGAAAGAGGGAGTGGAGTGTCCAATGTACTACTTGTATAGAGTAATTTCAGGAATAGAATTCAGGTACATGAACATAGAAAGGTATTATCTGGCGTTAGTCTTCACAACACAAAAGTTGAGACATTACATGCTCACATTCACATTACATATTGTCTCCAAGTGTGACCCCATAAAATACCTACTGGCGTAAACTATCCTGGTGGGGAGAGCGGCCAGGCGGTTCCTAATACTCTCTGAGTATGATCTGAAGTATGTCGTTCTAAAAGACATCAAGACTCAATCGGTATCTAACCTGTTAGCTAGTTTTCCAAGCCCGAATTTTGAACCTCTTAGTGAAGAACTGCCAAGAGAAAATTTTCAAGCATGTTTGGACGAAGAAATGGAAGAATGGAAAATGGAGTTTGATGGCTTGTGCGCACAAGGAACAGATGGAATTGGTATTATCCTCTCTAACAATAAAGAAAAGATCACCCTACAAGATGGGTTTCAAATGCTCTAATAATAAGACAGAGTACGAGGCTCTCATACTTAGCCTAATGGAGACACTAAGAAGAGGTATTAGAGTGCTTTGAATATGAGGTGACTCTAACTTGGTGGTTAAACAAGTCAATGGAGAGTTCGCACTTAAACACGCCAACCTTTCCCCATACAAAGCAATCATCCAGAGGTTGTTCGGCTAATTTTTATCCATGAAAATAGATAGGCATCCCAGGGCAATGAAGAGGCACCCATATGCCTTGGCAATAATTGGGTAAAAATTGAAAATGGTAGAACTGGAAGCCACTATATATGTTAGATGGAGGACGGTGGTGATAATAGTGAGGTGTTGTTCTCGAATGATGAGCCTAAGGATTGGAGGTGCCCAATCGTAAAGTAATTAGAAACATGGCAAGGAAAGATGAAATTATTAGAATATTTAACTAAAACTTGTTACAAGGCTCATTTACTTCAAAAGTCTGGGTGGATTTTTGGCAAGGTGTGTGGGGGAAGAATATGACAAGAGAAATTAGAAGCAATGTATGAATTCCATTGAGGGGATACATATGTCCTTATTTACAAATGGTTGCAACGACGGCGATACTATTGATCTACCATGAGCGGAAAGACTGATCCTGTGCAACATAGTTATTTGAAGTACCAAACACAGTTCGACCAGCCAACGAAAGAAAATTTCATGGACACCTTTGAAGATTGGAGGAGACCCTACATTGCATATCTTAAATATGGAGAGCTAACAGTTGAGAGGGCCGGTGATATTTACTTGAAGAAAAGAGTTGCCTGCTTTTACTTGGTGGATGATGAACTCTACAAAAGGTACAATGAGAAGGAATTGCGATACGTGGTAGGGAAAATGTGGCGAAGGTACTGAAGGAAGACCATGAGCCTTTAATAATTGGTGGCACCAAGCTATATGACCAGTTAATAATCCTGGGGTATTATTTACCGATAATGGAGGTTGACTCTATCAGTTTTATAAAAAAATGTAAAACGTGAAAAATCCATGGCTTTATAGTTCACCCCCCCTTGGTAAGTATATAAAGCTTAGTTTCCCCTTACGCATTCCACACTTGAGCATTTGATTTGGTGGGAAGAATCAACTCAGTCTCTCACGAAAAAGTTTTCATCATAGTGGCCACAGAGTTATTTACTAAATGGGAAAAAGTGATCCACTTCAAAAGTGTCACTGCTCAAGTGGTGACATAGTTCATCCGAGAATATATAATATGCAGGTTTGGTATTCTAAAGGTCATTCTCAAAGACAATGGCAAGAAATTTGTATGTAAAGAAATGGTCCCCCTTACCGATAAATATGAAATCATTCATATTTGTTTGACTACCTCTTATCCTAAGGGGAATGGTTAAGCAGAGGCCACCAACAAAACGTTAATCAATATTTTGAAAAGGATGTTGGAAGATTTTCTTGGAGCTTGGGATGGCAAGTTACCATTGGTCTTATGGGCTTATAGGACCTCAAGAAAGCCAATGAGTTTTACCCCATTTTCTTTGGTCTATGGGACATAAGCTATCCTAGTAGTAGAGTTGGTCGTGCCTTTAATTCAAGTGGATCTAAGCCATAATATTATTCCATAACCAAGACATGTGCAGTTGGAGGCTTTGGATGACCACCACCACAAAGCTAAAGAAAACTTTAAATCCTACACCCAGTAACTATCTAGAGATTATGAGAATTTGGTTAATCCTAGATAATTCCATGTAGGAGACGTAGTTCTACGAGCATCCACTCATCACCCAAGAACCATGTCATCATCAAAGTTCAACCTAATTGGGAAGGGCCTTTCGTGGTGTGAGGAGTAGGGAGGTCGAATACTATCAAATTCTAGAGCCATTAAGTGAGTGTATTCAATAAATTAAAGGCTCAAGAGATATTACACCTAAGGTATCAGTAGCTCATTGTAGAGAGGAAAGCCCCTCGGAGCGAAAATGGGAAAACAATGAGTAACATCCTATCGTAATAACACACTTAACAAACAAAACATTATCTTTTTGAGCAGTGAATGCAATAGAGAATGTTCAGTTATAACCAGTTTTATTTTCATCAGTTTTTTTGGTAATGTTCATAATGTTTGTTATTTTACATAACCAATGAGTTCATCATGCATTCGCCTACCAAATTACGCAAGGAAACACATCACCCTTTTATTTTTCCCTCTAATAAATTTACTTTTACCAATTAAATTTTAGAGCAACCCAATATTCTCACAGTATAAGAGAAAATATGATTCAATTTAAGGAGCATTGCGCATCATACTTAGGAGGATATATACACCCTAATGACAAAGTATGATGAGAAAAGCACCTTTTCTTACAAAAAATATTTTGTAAGGTTTAAACTCCCAAAATAGTTTATATGTTCCAAAGAAAGGGGTTGACCTCACTATTTTCTAAAATAAAGAAAAATATAGGGCAAACATTCCACATACTATAAACAAGTTACATACATTACTCTCCAGACTGCGAGTAGGCATTCCCACTGAAAAAGAGAACAATATTAATATATGAGTGGACACTTCCTAGAATGAGGGATAATCCATAGCATACGAATAAAATAAGTTGACAACAGAAAATATGCAAACATGTAAGACAAGAAAATTATAACTAAAATGGGATATCTATTTCCCATTCATATAAAAGGCCTGCTTAAATTAAAGCAGACCTAGCTATTACAAACAAAAGGAATGAAATAATTTATAAAGTTTAACTAGATTAAAGAAACAAAAGATTTTCCTGCGAGTAAAAGCCCTCAAACGAGGGGACAACCTCTCAAACCACGTCTCTCTCTAGCCAAGACAGTCGAGTAGCATCCTCTGCCTTACTAGCTAAATTTTTTAGCTAACTTAGCTTCTAATGAATTTATTGCTCATGAATGCCATCATCTCCTACACGACATCACTCGGTCTTGTCCCTCTCAAAATATTTGGACCTTATTAACCTCATAGTTACTGGATAGATGAGTTGGTGGATAGAAGTTTTAAGCGAGTCAAGCTTGAAGTGGTAGCAATTATGCTAAAAAGAGGCTAGCACTCACGCTGGTGACTTTTTCTATAGGAGTTGAGGTGAACTAAAGAACATGACTATAAAGTGCCTTCAGTTTATAGACGGCCAAGCTATCAACATTGGAGACACTCCTGACTATAAAGGTCTCGGGGTGATGCTCCAATATTAAGTCCAGAATGACAAAGTTCGCTAATCTAAACCAGGTAGGATAATTCCCGCGCTACATATTCCTCATGTAAGTGTTTTGATCATCCATATCTATAGCATCAACTCCAATATCTAGGGAGCTAGACTTACAAGGGTGGGACTCATCACCAGATTGCTCACCGTCAAAACGAGTGGCCTTATAATCCTCATCCCCGCCCTCAACTCCTTCTGTCTTATTCGTCTTCCCCAAAAAAGAAACAATAAAGAGGACGATAACAAATTGAGTAAAAAGTATAATAAAAAAATGGAAAGAGCAATAAAAGACTTACTCGCACGCCAAGGGGAGTCCACATGCTACCAAAAAGATGACGTTGCTCCCTCTATGTAACCATATGCTCTACAATTATGGAAGCACTCGTAACACTAACCTAAAAATAAAGAAAAGGTAAGTGGTCACTCGAGAACTTGTACAGTAAAAGAATGTTTAAAAAAAATAGGTATGACAGTATAATACCAGAGGAGTTATCGCAACATCACGTTACGCAGGTAGAAGAATGCTCACAACACTATCCTGAAAAAAAAGAAATAGGAAAGTGTTATTTGAGAACTTGCATAGTAAAATGTAGTTATAATAGAATCAGGTATGACAATATAATACTTGAGGAGCACCCACAGCAATGCTCCCAGAACGTTCCACAAGAAAAGGAATGTAAAATGCTTTCATAGTAAAAGAAACTTATAGAGTAATCAAGTATGATAGAGTAATACCTCAAAAATGCCAATAAATACATTCATAGAGGGTTCCAGAGCCAAAGGAACACCTGCAGTGCTAACCTGGAAATAGGAGCAAAGAAAACACCATAAGAAAACTTGCACAACAAATGCAAACTTTAGAGGGCTAGGTATGGTAAAATAATACAAATGCAAACTTTATAGGGTTAGGTATGGTAAAATTATACCCGAGTGCTCACAAGCATACTCACAACAGACTTCACAATCGAGGGAATACTTGTAGCCATAGTCAGTGGGGGTTCTAGGTGATACCCACCTAAAAAATGAACTAGAAACTGTAAAATATTGCCATTTGAGTAACCACACAAAAACAACATAACTAAAAAGAAACAATTCCCAAGTTGGAAATTGAGGAATGTCAGGATTAATACCTGATGGGTGCAAGTGATGAATCGCCCACAACAGTGCTGTCTAAAGATACGGCAGGTGAGGAGGTGCTAGAAGTTTTCTCCTAAATTTAAAAAAAAGATTGAATGAATAGCAGTAAAAACACATAAAAATAAAAATGCGTAAGCACTAGAAGCAAGTATAAGAGTATGTCAGTTTAAGTACTAAACTCCAAGGTAAGGAGAAGTACTCAAATCCACAATAAGAGGTGGAAGGATGTTCACGCTAACCTGTTAGCAAAGAAGTTGTTAATTAAAAATTATCAAAAATAAAAGAATTATATAATTAGCTACCTGTGATGAGCAGGTGATGTGAACAACGGACCCACTCATATCCATACTAAAGATGGGTTGAGTAGGAAGAGTATGTACGTGGGGGCTATTTTCAAAGGGAAGACAAACTCGAATAGGTATCCTTTTAGATGGAGACAATCCATAGATGACTACTCCCATGGGAATAAGCACACCCCAAGTGGTAAGAGGATTGCTCGAGAGGAAGATCTGCAACAAATGGGTTAACATAAATAAATAGTCACATTTTATGTTCACAACACAAGTATTTGAGAAAAGAAGAAATAAATACTTGAAGAATACCTCTCCAGAGGTAGCCTCAGTGTGAGATGGGGGCTGAGCTAAAGAATTGCTCGTTGTAAAAGAAGTGAATGGCTTGGCAATTAGTGCGAAAGGGGCCACATACACCTATCAAAAATCATATACAAGCCAATAGGGAATAAAAACAGTGACTTGATAAAATTCCTTTGTAAAGTAATAAATACCTAAATAGAACAATCAGTCACTGAAGAACTCCTCACAGTGGTGGGGAGTATAGTAGATAAATCCCATAAAATAAAGTGTAGAAAGTTTAGTTCACAAATGCCATTAGCATAGAGGTTTAAAATTCAAAAGAGAAACGAAAAGGTTAAGTGAACTTAATAGTTTTATGTGCAAACATCTCGCAATAAGCTCGCGGAGGACACCAGCACGAAATTCCTCTCACGCTGAAATGGAGGTCAAGGAACAATATGAGAAGGAAATGAAATAATCACTCTCACCTAGGAAGAGGCACTCGCCCCAGTAGAATAAGCCTGCCCAATAAATGAGAGAAGTTGGTAATATGATAAAATATAACCTAGATATATGATAAAAAGAAAAGTACAAAATAAATTAGACACTTACAGGGTCATCACGACAAGCCTTCCCATAAGGCAACGACCCAGTAGTAAGGTTAGTGGAGGAAGGTGAGTAAATCATGATCAATAATGGAGGGGTTAAAATCCATGACTAATCCCCTAATGGTTGATAAAAAGGATAAGCATTAGGTGAGTGGTCTTTGTTGAGACCAAGTAAGCCAATTTCATTTGAAGAAGAACTATGGTAATCATAACAAGGAGTGCTTCCATAATCAACAAGTTCCTCTTCAGATGAACATGATGAGGATCAAGTGATCATAATTCCATTACTTATATTTTTACTAAGTAAAAGACGAGTGATTAGAGTACCTTCCACTGGGTGAGAAGATAGTGTAGAAGAGGATTAAGAAAGAGCTATTTGAGGGATTCACAGCCCAGCTCACGAATAATCTAAAAGGCTTCTTCAATCCCCAAGGTGAGCGTATCTAAGACTTGGTCTTCCACAGTAGAGGGTCCAGTGGTCTTAGATGCCTTATTCTTTTGCCTGGCTGTTCAAGTCCTAAAAACAAAGGGTGGGAAAACAATCCCCCCAACTTGTGCAGGAATAAAGTTGGAAACATCAGCATCGGGGTGCTTCTTCTTTGAGGGGACTTTGGACTTGTCTTTAACCTTGCCTTCCCCCTTTGTTTTTTATGGATTTGTCTCAGTATGTTTCGAGTATATACTCTCCATATTGGAGAGGATGAAGAAGGATAGGAACCACATGCTTGAGAGGAGACCTCTTCACTTGGTTGCGGTGCCAAACTTCTTTTTAGGTGCGTTTGGACAAATATTTATCGCTTAAGGTGATAACCTCGATAAAAGGTTCATGGGGGACATCATTTATGATATTCTTTATTAATAATATCTGACACTACCATGGTGGCTAACAGAAGGTCAGTAATCACGAGAGGGCATGAAGAAGTTACCAAAGTTAGCGACTCTTTGTACCATCCCCTTGGGGGTGAAGTTGGAAAAGACTCCTGACTATAAATATGATAGTGAGAGGTTAGTGGAAAATTATGGAGTATAAGTGCCCTAGTCATACCCAAATTGCCTTCTAACCCTCTCAGAGTGATAAAATTCAACTCCTTAACCAAGCTCTGTTAAGTAAGGCAACATGCATGGAAGAATGAAAACCATTACAGAAATTTGAGGACAATCACTCACAGACTCACCATTAGGCAGAGAGAAGAATGTCCCATGGGAAGCAGAGTGGAAGCACCAAGAGAATATGCCACCCACTCGTTTCGAGTAAGGACAAAAGGAAACTCATTAATGTTGTCCGAAAATTAGCTAAGTGAGTGCTTAGGGGCTTTCTTACGCCACCTAGAAATATGAACAATTTGGTTGTGTAGTGAGCGAGGCTCAAGGGCCCAATTAGGGAATTTCTCAAAAATAAAGGTCATCAGTACAAAAGAATTCAAAATTTTTACCATGTCAAAACGGTCCTATGAACGCTACATGTCAACATGAGTTCGATCTAACCAAGTATAAATTGATCCCAAAGTAAGGGCAACGAGAGGCATGTTCCTACTACGAGCAAGTCTAACAGCTAAACAAAAGAGAAACTCACGAGGGGAGTCATTTAGCCTCCATTAAATAGGAACTTGCTCAAGAAACTGATAAATAATGCAACTAGGTGAGTCCTCGAATTGAGTTTTGGACCCTCTTGACTCTTAGGTGCCCTAGCTGGGGTATCCCCCTTGGGCACTCACTCAAAATTCTTAAACCACTAACATTTCCACTTGGACAAAGAGTGCTTGCTCGCCCTAGTTTGAGTGAGATCAACATAATGGGTACAATTAAATAGAGATTGGGGGATCTCTTCGCACATCTCCTTCTAGATTAAGTCCTTGTAACCATCAGTAAAACTGTGGTTCCCCAAGACAGGTTAACCAGTCATCTCACAGATGTCCTTCAAAGTGATAGAAAATTCTCCCCAACTGATGATGAAGGTGTGGGAGTCAACACTCCAACGAGAGATTAAGATATTATAGGCATTAGTGTTCTTGGGAATAGTGCAAGTTTTAAGGCTAGTAAGTGCTCGAGTCAGTTCTAGATCATCAATAATGATATGGTAGGCTAGGACATTAATGACATAGTTAACCCACAAGGCCCACTCATCTGAGTCTCCTCCATAAACATCAATGTTTAGGTTTGAAAAGGGGAAATCACCCCTATCCACTCTAGCTCGAGTCAAGGCATGAAATCATCATCCTTTTCCAAAAATGAAGCGAGGAAGTAAGCTGAAAAGTCTCTCTTCAACATATTTTCCAAGAACTGCTTTTGTACCTTGGGCAAGGCAGTGATAGCACTCATAGAAGGACCAACTCCACCAAAGACGGTGGTGGCAACGGTGGAGGAAATAGCCAATGATGAAGTAATTGTGGTGACATCAATGGCGGTACTGGTGGTGATTGTGATGTGGATGGGTAAAGATCCCATCAAAACCTCTCTCATGGAGGTGGTGGAAGCAGAGGGAAGGTTTTTAGAGGAAAAAGCCATGGGAGAACCGAGATTTTAAGAAAGAAATGAAAATGGAATAATAGGGTTTTTGAACTCTTAAGTAAATATCTCTCTCACCCTCTATGAAAAATTGAAGACAAACGAATATATATGGTGTACGAATGCATGTTAGACGTCTCTAAAACATGGGTAATCATTACCCAATTCATGAAGAGGAGTTACCAAAGAGACATATGTATCCTTGAAACACTAAAAGAAACTCTAGATACAACTCCTCTGATAGAAGCATTAAATGCCCATAAAAGTAATGATTTTTATTTTGAAGTCCCCTCGAATTCCTAAATATTTGTCCTCTATACAAAACTCTTCATTTTTCACCCAAACGAACACTTTTGTATGAAGGGGATAATTGTAAAGGGGTACCCACCTAACCCCTCATAAGAAATAAGTTTGGGCATGAGTGGGTCCAAAACAAAAGTAAAAAAATATTAGGCAATCAACCCCAAGCCAGCCAGGAGGTGCCATGTAAGCCACCACAAGATAGTTAATAAATGTCATGCAAGCAACCCCAAGCCAACTAGGGGGTCCCAGTCAGGTGGATCCAAGACAACTAGGGGTTTCTATGAGAGAAAGCTCAAAACAGTAAAGAAATGCCATATAAGCAACCCCAAGTCAGCGAGGGGATGCCATGAAAGTGGGTTCAAGACAGTGAGAGGATGCCACGTGAGTAACCCTCCAAATAGTAAGGAGGCACTTTGTGAGAAGCTTCAAGATAGCGAGGGGATTCTCTACTAAAATTCTTAAGCCTATGCCAGAAATAAGTTTACATAGAAAATATTTTCTAAAACTTCGCTATTTTTGTACATAGGAATGATTTTATAGAAGGCTTAGTCGAGCAAGCAGGACTCGAGTAGATGGCCAGTTGGGATCCCTTAAGAGTTTTGGTTTGGAGGTTAAGAGGTAAGTCTTGTTGAGCAAGCTAAGGCCCAACCACTTCAGCACCTTAAGAAAGAGAGAATACTAAAAGGAGGGACCTAAGAGGTCACACACACATTTACACAGTTCACATTTAGTAAAATAGGTGAGCAGTCAAGTCACTGCTCATAAACCCGTTCTAAGTTATAAACATTGGCGAGTGACCCTCAAGGCCACTCGCAAATTTTTAAAAATTGTTTACCAAGTAACCATTTAAAAATATTCACAAAATCGTACATTTTGGTACTATGCCCGTCATATTTGCCTTTTGACTTTGGGTTGCACCAGATGTCGTCTGTCAGAGTGGAGTGGAGGACAAATGAAAAACAAAAAAATAGGACAAAAGTACAACTCGTACATTATCGCAAATAATATCCTTTTAGCGTGCACATGCCACATCATTCATATCATTTGGCTATAAATAGAGCACCTAGACAATGCCAAAGGTAACATGATTTGAAGCACTGTTATTCTACACAAATACACACATAAAGTATTATCTCCCTACTTTATCCTAGGTACTTAAAGTGCTTGTCTCTTCACTCCCAAGAATCTTCACTTTCAAGTGATCCCATCCCTTTTATTCTTACTGAAAACTCATATTCAATCATTTTCTTCCTCACTTAACATTCATAAAAATTTTATTTATCACAAAAGTTATCTTTCAACCACTTGGTACTCTTGAAGATTTGAACACCTTGAAGGAAGGTTTCATTAGAGTCGATCACGCATCACCCGATTCAGTATATTCATAGACCCCAGTACCACTACCCCCCCCCCCCCCCATAGTAAATGATGATGGAAGATTGATATAATGTGGCAGAAATATTGATAGACAATAAAGCCACCTAAAATAGAAAAATTGATAGGGTAGAAACAATGAGAGACCGAACTACTCCTAATATAAAAAAGGCGACATGATAATAATAATGATTGCAAGAATAATCAAAATTAAAATAAAATAAAATTAAAAAATATTATGGGTTGACGCCGACGGAGTAGACCCATGAGTCATGTGTGTACTCTTTAGACAATAACATTATTGGGGTTTTTAGGTCACCTCACAGCTAGTTAACCTTCCTGGTTAGTGGTAACTAAAGATAGGTAGCTTAAGTGTGAATATTTGGTAACTCAAACACCGAGAGGGAGAAATCTCTAGGGGTTTCAGGTCACCTCACGGCTAGTTAACCTTCCTGATTAGTTGGAATCGAAGATAAGTAGCTTAAGTGTGAGTACACGACAATTAAAACACTAAGAGGGAGAAATATGCAGGGGTTTCGGGTCACCTAACGACTAGTTATCCTTCCTGGTAGCGGAAACCAAAGATAGGTATCTTAAGTGTGAATACATGGTAACTCAAACTCCACGAGGGAGGAAGCCTTGAGGGATTTTATTGCACCTCATGACTGGTTAACCTTATTCGTTAATGGGAACCAAAAATAGGTAGATTAAATGTGAGACATGATAACTCAAACACCAAGAGGGAGAAATATCCGAGGGTTTTCTATCACCTTACGACTGGTTAACCTTCCTGGTTAGCGGGAACCTAGGGTAGGTAGCTTAAATATGAATACATGATAACTTAAACACCGAGAGGGAAAAATCTGTAGGGGGTTTTGGTTCACCTCATGATTGCTTAACCTTCCCGATTAGAGGTAATCGAGGTTAGGAATCTTATGTGTGAATATATGGTGACTCAAACACCAAGTGGGAGAAAGCCAAGGGGTTTTGATTTACGTCACAACTGGTTAACCATTATGGTTAACGGGGATTGAGGATAAATAGATTAAGTGTTAAGACATGGAAATTCAAACACCGAGAGGGAGCAGGATCCATGGAGTTTTAGGCCATCTCATGACCGGTTAACCTTTTTAGTTAGGGGGAACCTAAGGTATGTAGCTTAACTGTGAATACATGGTAACTCAAACATCGAGAGGGAAAAAGCTCCGGGGGGTTTCAGGTCACCTCACGATTGGTTAACCTTCCTGGTTAATGGGAACCAAAGATAGGTTACCTAAGTCTGAATACATGATGACTTAGAACCTTGATAAAAAAGCTCTTTTCTGAATATTTATTCACATATGTTTATGTTGTATCCTTTTTATTGAAGCTTGGTAGGCATGCTCGAATTAGGGGCTCGGTGGAAATGTTAGAATGGGTTTGGAGGGGCTCCCTCATTCATACATGACTTAATGTATGTCGTAGGGTTTGGTATGTTGTTGTAATGTCTTTTACCTATGTATTTTAGGAGGGGTTGTCTAATCATGACCGCTTTGGGATAACATTATGGGATACCACCAGCACCTTTCATCTACCCATGGGGAAGATGACCATGACTCCCTTAGACTTTTATGCTTTCAAGCGACTTCCTTTTGATGGAGTGTTTCTTATGGTGGATCTAACTTGCATGATCACAACGAATGGGTTGCATGTAGCATTGGGAATAAAGGTTATTCTTACTTAGGACGAGTTCCTTAATTTCAGCCGGTTGATTAATCATATGGATCAAATTGAGAACCCGAAGTAGATTTGGAAACGATATGAAAGGTATTTGTCATTGATGGTGATGTTGGGATCTTGCCTCCTACGGGTGAAAATGGTATCAATTTGTGATGGTTCTCATTCCTGATGGATTTTTCCCGGATTTGGGATGGTCTATGGCCCCCTTTTAGATATTTTCTATTGACAACTTTACAGGCTTTTCATATTTGTGGGGGGGTATGTGTTATTTGGTTTTGTTGTTTCTTTTTAGTTAGATATTCCATTGTCTTGTTAGTTACGTCGTATTTTGTTTCTATGTTGTGATGTTGTATTTTTTGCATACGTGGTCATTTTTTTCTGAAAGACCATGGACTTTGGCACCCGAGGTTTTCCCCTATTTAGATGATATATATAGGGGAATTTGAGGACGGGATCATCTATGATGCTTAAGGGAACTAGGGAGCTTCTGAAAGGGATGATCGTAGAGAGTGCAAGTAGTTTAGTGTATTTCATTTTTATCATTTTATTTTTCTTTATATTTAATATTTACCTGATTCGTAGGACTCAACTTTTATTTGTGCTTTAATTCTATAGGTGCAATGGATGTTGACCCGTCATGTATTGGGGATGGTTGTTGCAGAATGAGTTAAAAATCATGCTTTAAAATATAAACGTTGTAAAATGCGTACCCGATCCCCTAAACGGGGTCGGTCTAAATGCCATAAACAAAAATGGACAGTTTATCACAATATATATATATATATATATATATATATATATATATATATATATATATATATATATATATATATATATATATATATATGAATGTGTGTGTGTGCGCGCGTGTGTGTCGGTGCGGGTGGGTGGGAGGGCGGGTGGGGAGTATATAAACTCAAATTTTGTAGAGTCTCTTTACTCTTGTAACGCGAGTCAAATTTTTCATGGGGGAATATCCCCTATGAAATTGTTCCATTCAGTCCGGTAGAGCTTCGTTTAGAAGTGTTAACTTTTGCAGGATACACATAGAGTTTTGTCTTTATTTTTTTAGAGGAATCGACTTTTCAAAAGTACGAACTTCACTTGGGAGAAGCGAATTTTTTGAAGTACTAACTTCTCTCGAGGGAAGAGACTTTTAAAGTATGAACTTCACTCGGGAATTTTAGAACGAGCTCAAGTATCTCAGGCTCTCGGGATTGAAAAAAGTTAGAACACCGAATCAATATTGGGTTTTTGGGTGTTTTTCAGGGTTAGTGGGGGCCTCCTTTTACAGGGGACGATTGGACTCCTTTGATCGTTCGGTCAATCATTTTTCCACGTGAATGGTGGATAGGGGTGGAGTAAACATGTGTATGGATGGGGATACAATTAGGTAGATTCTGCAATAATTACCTAGGGGTGGGGGGTAACCGTTTGCTTAACACCCTTTAATCGTTTGGTTAAAGGTCTTGGGGGCTTTTAACCATTCGGTTAAAGTACCCCATGCGAATGCTTTTACCCCCTTTGGTAGGTTCTTGGTATTTACGCTTTGGCCCCTAGCTATTTTTTCCCTTTTGGGTTCTGTTCCTCTTGGTTTTCTTTGGGGTGGTTTCTCACATATAATCTTAGGATTTCAGTTGTCTTGCATTGAAGTTTTCTACTTAATGGGATAAATAACCTACAATTCATTGCAAATTGTCCACAAAGAGATGGAGCGCTAAGTGCATTGAATAATATTGCACTGCGATAATTCTTTTCAACCTATGCCTTTCGGTTATAGATTTTTGGTTTATTTTTATTCCTTAATTGAGCTCTTGATACTTTTAAGTTACTCTTTGACATGGCAAATAACCTTTTTCTCTTTTAAGATTAATGTCGAATTTATCTAGAAGTATTAGCCTATCTGTATATAAAAGGTTTTATGAATTGGATGAAAGAATGATAATTAAAAAATGTTTCTGATCAATACTTGATTTGCACCGTTTTTATCTCCACCTTTTTGAAGTGGATATTATGTTTTATATTTTTAGTTTAGGAGCTATCCTGATTCTTAACAATAAATAATTGGAAGAGAGAACATTCTTGTCAACTTGTGTTATATATTCAAGAAAGTGGAAAAAAAAATGTCATATGCTTCTTTATTTTGAGGTGGCTCGTGCTTCTATTTTAAATTATGTACTCCTTTTAGAATTGCTTAGGTGATTCCAAATTCATTAATATAATACGAAACAACATGGAATTGACCGAAATAACCCAATATATCATCCTCCTGTCATGTTTGTGTTGGGGCCTTATGACATGAATTTGTGTCCTGTTTGTGACACGTAAAAAAAAGATGAAATGTTGTTTCCGTGTCTTGTTAGGTCAACACGACCTAAAGCATGATTATCAACCCTACAGTCAAACCGAGGAATTAGGTTAGGAGACAAAGATATGAATGAGAAAAATTCTTTTTTAGGAGCGGGTGAGGCTTTATAATTAGAAAAATCTATATATAAAATACACTCTAAATAAACGATATTTGAATCAATATTTGGCTCCATGTCTATCTCTCCGTTGCTCAAATTATAATGTATTGTTTGGAGCCTTGTTTTTGTCATCCTCAAGTTGTATCCAGAGTCCAGAATCACATTATTAGATTGTCTAAAGTGAATTGTTGAAGGGATCACATTTGAATCTACTTTTTGTAAGTGATTTTGTTTGTTTTGTTGAGTTTGGTTGGGTGTATTTAGGGGTGTTAATTATTTCCGAACTTCCGATTTTTTTCGATTTTTGATCCGTAATTTTTCGATTTTGGCATCATTTTTAAATTTCCGATTTTTGAATTTTCCGAAATAAATTGGAATGGAGTTGGAAACCATATTTAATTTTTTTGAATTTCCAAATTTTCGATCCGAAAATTCCGATAACACGCCAATTCGAATTATCCAAAATATATTCTGAAATCGTAATATTAATATTTATTTTAATAATTTTTTAATTATCATTTTTACTAACATTATTACATTAAAATTTATTTGTTAGTAGTGTAATCAGGACCCTTCATTTAAAACAATCTCAATCCTCCATTTATATACCATATATATACTACACCCTAACCCTAACAAACACGACACACTACTAACCTAAAAACAAACTCTCACACGCTCCTCTCCTATCAAACTCCAACTCTCAGCCGCTCATCTCTAAAACCTAAACTCTCAGTCATCGCTCGCTCGCACGGTAACAATCGCCTAAAACTCTCAACCGCTCCTATCTAACTCAGGCCGTATCTTACTCCTCTTCTCTTGTTGGTCCTGTCGGTCCTAACATGTAAGGATTTACCACCTTTTTTTAAATTTAATTTAAAAAAATATTTTTGGGTTGCTGGATTTATTCTATGTCATATTTTAAAAATGCATTCACCCAAATAGTTTAAGGGGAATCTTTATCAATTTGAACTTGGTCCAAACATGAGTGCTTATAGGTAAATCCAATAAAAACTAAGTATATAACACATCCCTAATAAAAACTAAGTATGAGGAATGAATAACTTATTAATAGAAGCATTTAACCTGCGCAAAGGATGCGCTTATGCATAAGGAATCAAACCAGTCATGAAACTGGAGGTCCTACGTGAATGAACAATCAAATCAATCATGCTAGTGGTAATTTTCTGTGTAACCAATTAATATGACGTGTACCCATTTTTGGGGGGTCTTTCGTTGGATTATATAATGAGATGAATGGTATCAGTATGAACTCGAAAGATGTTGCAAAGACTCGAGTCATATAAACACCCTCTATTTTTTTGACAGTGTGTATAAACCTAGTTATACAGATATGTTTCAAAAATAATAGTTTTTCGAAATAGATAAAACTGATAATTCCAACTTTTCCGAGATTTTTCCGAATAATGAAAATTCCAAAAAGTCTGAGAATTCCGAATATTCCGAATCAACCAACTTGGAAAAAAAAATTGATTTTTCGAAATTTATTTTTCCGATTTTGAAAAGGATTTTAAAATTCTAAAAATTTTGAATTTTTTTCCAAACACCCCTATTGCGATCCGATCCGACCGAAACACATCACTAGGTGTATTATATTTTTCTATCACCTCACCCATCATATGGTGCCCTATTATGATAATGGTGTAACTAGAAAAAAGATATATCCTAATCAAATCATAACATCAGTAGTTGGATACTTTTACTATTCTAATGATTTTACCTTCATGACTACCCTTTACATGTTTGAATTTCTCTGTCTACAGATTTCTTGTCAAAAATATTGTCGGAATATGAGACATTAGTGTCACCCACACCTAGTCATTTAGTTTGGGCATGAAAGTGATCTTGAGACCAATTTGTGGGTCATTAGATTTGGTATATATATTTACAGGGTCCTTTTGCCATAAACTCTTTGGATATATTTTAGGCTCAAACTAATTAAACAATTTCTACAAGGCCCTTTTTTCACTTGGAGTCTTTAAGATAAGTGCATCGAACATGACTTTATAAGGCAAAATGAACTTTTCTAAAAATGTATTTTTTAAATTAAATGAAAATAAAAATACACTATCCCATAATAACCGTTATTGAACCCCCCCCCCCCCCCCCCCCCCCCCCCCCTTCTATGACAATGACGAAAGAGAGTTTAATTTTTTGCTTTTCTTTTAAATTTTGAAACTAAATATATTATAAATTATACTTTTTCCTTCAATAATGTTGTGATTCCATTTTACCCTTAAAACAAATCATGTGCATCGTATCTGACCATTTTCTTTCAAAGTTAGCGATCTAAATAGATTGAAGGGCCTCATTAAGTCTTTTTGGTTCGTTTGAGGACTGCTTGTAACCAAATAGATTTTATGGACTATTTTGGAACATGTCTATTTGTTGAGGGCTTAATGAGTAACCTCCTCTATTATTAATAGAATAGTAGTGAGACTAGTTTGTCCACTGCCCCCACCCCACCCCCACCCCCACCCCAACCATCCACACACAAAAAAAGAGATTAAGGTCCGTTTGGTTATGTATTCAAAAAAATGGATTTAAATATTATTTTTAAATACAATTTTAAATTCAGTTTTATGTGTTTATAAATATTGGTGTGCATTTGATAACTTGATTTTAAATTCAATTTTCTCAAAAATTAAAAACTAACATGCACAAAATTTGTAAACAAACACACACACACACATATGTGTATATTGTGTGTGTGTGTGTGTGTATATATAGAAATAAATGCATACATAAAGCTTACATGCATACATGATACATAAATATATACATACATATGTACTTAAGATTATTATTATTAACATACATGAATTATATATATACATGAATTGAATTATTATTTACATACATGAAATATATACATGCATACATAAATTATATACATATATGAATTGATAATATTCTTTAAGACAAATATACTATATCTATATATTATATCATTACATACATATCTAAAATTATATATAAGTATTATGTAGGTATTGATAGTATTATTTAACATATAAATCTTTCTATACTTTGTAATTTAATAATACATACGTATACATAATTTTGTGTACAGGTACATATGTAATTTTTATTTATTATAATTATTTACACACATGTTAATGTATTGTATAGGTATATTAATGAACAAATGCATGAAAATGTGAAGAATGAATGATTCTAATTTGAAAATCTGAAAACAGAATTTTGAAAACAAGCTTTTACCGTTTTCTAAAAATAAGATTATAACACATAAAATATTATAATTTAGTATTTAAAAACAGGTGTGCCAAATGAAAATTCTTGCTAGAATTGTAATTGAACACCGAAAATTGTATTATTATTCATAACTAAACAGGACCTTAGTTTGTCCAACTTGATGCTAGAGGCAAGTGTTGGAAAATTGGACTTAAATATATACTTAAAAGCTGTCGAGAATTTTCTGGATAGAATTTAGAGCAACTTTGAGCTCAAATTTAGGTGGGACCCACACTACGATAATTGTGGGACCACTTACGAATGCGTCCTCCTCCGCAAGGAGATTAACGTAGTATTAACATAGATTTGTGTTCGTTGGGATTAATTATTGCTATACTACATAATTAATTCGGGAAATCCGTTCTATTTTGGGAGGCAATTACTCAATAACCTTTGAGCACGTTGGAGGGAATAAATTTGCCTTAAGAAGACTGTTCTACAATGCTCAAATTTATCTTTTTATTTCTGTTATTAATTCTGCAATATCAACTAAGTTGTTTTAATTATGTAATTTCGTTTTAATTCTGTAATAATTATTTTATTAATAATTCGGTACTTTTTGATAATTAAATAGTAGACATAACAATCTTAAGAAAAAATTATTCTTGTTCTATGTTTGTATAGTGTACATGATTTTTTTTAATTACAGAATTTTACTTGTATAAAATAAATCTCTTTTGACAGAAATATTTGAATTAAAATATTGTTTTATTACAGAAATTCAAAACAGTTAGTGTTAAAAAAAATTAATTTCTACACTGTTTATATATTCTGGTGAGAAAATAAAATTTTATTTAAATGTTTTTTGTTAAATCTGGTTATATAAGATTTTAATTTCAAATTATAATTCTGTTTTGTATGGAATTTTTTTAATATTAAAAATAGTGTGACACAGATTTTTTTTTTATCTTAGACTAGTATAGGCTTGTGTTTATATTTTAGTTTAATTCTGAATATTATTTAGAATTCTTTTGGAATTCATTTATTTTAATTATATTTGGAGGAAATTGGTGTACATAATTTTGTATTCTGTTTTGATAATTTCATTACAAATGAATACTATCATTGATAAAAATTCTATTTTTGTAACATAAATGAAATCAGAAAATGCAATCACCGTTCCACCACCTACCATGAACCTTTCGCCTACGGTGAATGTGACACATGCACCAGTTGTTGCCCCCATAACAATGCCACATGGGGAGAAATCGAAAAAATTTAACGGGGCTAATTTCAAACGTTGGCAAGGATAAATGTACATTTACCTCACAACTTTCCAATTGGCAAGGTTCGTGTATGAGGATTGTCCACTTTTGATAGAAGGCGATGAGACTGAGAAGGTTGCTGTTGTTGAAGCATGGAAACACTCTGATTATCTGTGTCGTAACTACATCCTGACGTACTTGGACAAGACACTATATCACGTGTACTGTACTATGAAAATCGCAAAATAATTATGGAATTCTTTGGAGAAGAAGTACAAAACTGAAGACATTGGTATGAAGAAATTCATCGTGGGCCGTTTTCAATACTTCAAAATGATTGACTCCAAGACGGTTATTGCACAAGTTTAAGAACTTCCGATTATTCTTCATGACATTCATGCTGGAGGAATGTCAGTCAGTGACACATTTCAAGTGGCCGCAATAATTGAAAAAAATGCCTCCATCTTGGAATTTGTTCAAAAATTATCTCAAGCACAAACGCAAGGAGATGAATGTTGAAGAATTGGTAGTTCGACTGCGGATTGAAGAAGACAACCGTGAATCTCAAAAGATGAGTGGGAAGAACATCATGGAATCCAAAGATGATGTGGTTGAAAGTCCAAAATTTAAACGTAAGCGTGAAGGGGAAGGCACTTCTAAGAAAAAGAAAAAATTCAAAGGTGAATGCTACAACTGCGGTAAGCCGGGACACCGCTCAATCGAGTGTCGCAAACCAAAGAACGTTAAGAAGAAAAATGCTCAAGCAAATGTCACGGAGGGTGAGAAGATTTTTGATGGAATTGCAGACTTAAATCTTTCTGCTGTTGTCTCTGAATTTAACTTAGTAGGAAATACCAAGGAATGGTGGGTGGATACTTGGTCCACTCGCCACATTTGTGCAAACAAATGGATGTTCACTAATTATAAGGTTTTGGAAAATGAGGAGACTCTCTTTATGGGAAACTCTTTGAGTTCTAAGGTCGTGGGACAAGGAAAGATTATTCTGAAGATGACCTCGGGAAAAGAGCTTACCCTCAACAATGTGTTGCATGTGTCTGACATCCGAAAAAATATGATTTTTGGATCACTTCTAAGCAATAATGGATTTAAATTGGTGTTTGTTTCTGATAAATTTGTATTGTCTAAAAATGATGTGTACGTGGGAAAGGGCTACCTGTCTGAAGGGCTCTTTAAAATGAATAAAATGACTCTGATGCCTAAGGCATCCCCTATGAATGGAAACTCTAGATCTACTTACTTGATTGAGTCTTCTAATATTTGGCATGCTAGGTTAGGGCATGCTAATTTAGATACCTTGCGTAGATTAATTAACTTGGATTTTTTCCAAAATTCAATATTGATAAAAATCATAAATGTGATATTTGTGTGGAATCAAAATTAGCTAGATTACCTTTTCATTCTATTGAAAGGGTCACCGAACCACTAGATTTAATTCACATAGATATTTGTGATTTAAAATTCGTACAAACTAGAGGTGGTAAAAAGTATTCTATTGCTTTTATTGACGATTACACAAAATATTGATATGTATATTTGTTACATAAAGATGAGGCTATTAATGCATTTAAACAATATAAGAATGAAGTTGAGAATCAATTATGCAAAAAGATAAAGGCTATTAGGAGTGACATAGGAGGTGAATATGAATATCCGTTTGAGGAAATTTGTTCTGAAAATGGGATTATTCATCAAACCACAACTTCATATTCTCCTCAATTGAATGACATTGCTGAACACAAAAATCCTACATTGAAGGAGATGATGAACTCCATGTTAATAAGTTCAGGAGCTCCCCAGAATTTATGGGGGGAAGCCTTATTATCTGTTAATTATATTCTTAACAAAGTACCACACAAGAAAACTCCTGAGACGCCTTATGGGTTATGAAAAGGTCTAAGACCTTGCTATAAATATTTACGAGTGTGGGGGTGCTTAGCCAAGGTAATGGTTCCAAACCTAAAAAGGTAAAAATAGGGCCAAAGATCGTTGACTGTGTATTTATTGGTTATGCTACTAATAACAGTGCATATCGTTTCTTAGTTTATAAATGTGAGATTTTGGATATTCATGTAAATACAGCTATTGAATCGAGGGATGCTTTTTTTTGAAAATGAATTCCCGTATAACATGACCCAAGAATCTGGTCCTTCTAAAAGGACAAATCAAGCTACTACAAGTGGTACTCATCAACCTATTGAATAAGTAGAGGATGGACAAAGACGTAGTAAAAGAACAAGAACCTCGACTTCTTTCAGTCTGAATTTTTTAACATATTTGCTAGAAAATGAACCTCAATCGTACAAAGAAGCAATATCCTTACCCTATGATTCTAATTGGAAAGAATAAATTCATAGTAAAATTGAATCCATATTACAAAATCACATATGGGAACTAGTGGATCTTCCACCATGTTCAAAACCGTTAGGTTATAAGTTAATCTTCAAAAAAAAAGTTGAAGGCAGATGGATCAATTGATAAATATAAAGCTAGACTTGTAGATAAAAGCTATAGGCAAAAGGAAGGGTTAAATTACTATGATACATACTCACCGGTAACAAGAATTACGTCCATTCGGATGTTAATAGCAATAGCTTCTATTAATGGACTTGAAATACATCAAATGGATGTAAAAATCGCATTCTTAAATGGTGAACTTGATGAGAAAATTTATATGGAACAACCTGAAGGGTTCAAGGCTCCTGGACGAGAAGAAAAAGTATGCAAGCTTGTTAAATCACTTAATGGATTAAAACAAGCACCTAAACAATGGCATGAACAATTTGATAATGCTATGTTATCAAATGGATTCAAAATTAATGAATGCGATAAATGTGTTTATTTTAAATACATTCAAAATGTATATGTCATTATGTGCCTCTATGTTGATGATATGCTTATCATGGGTAGTAACCTGGAAATTGTCAAAACTACAAAACAAATGTTGAGTAGTCGATTTGACATGAAAGATTTGGGAATCACCGATGTTATATTAGGAATTAAGATTTCTAAAACATCGGATGGACTTATATTATCTCAATCTCATTATATAGAGAAGGTACTTGAAAAATTCAAGAAGTATGATATCAGTCCTACCAAGACACCTGTAGATGTAAATTTACATCTAGAAAGAAATAATGGTGAAAGCATATCTCAACTAGAATATTCTTGTATTATCGGAAGTTTAATGTATATCATGAACTGTACTCAACCGGACATGACATACTCTATAAGTAAGCTAAGTCGATTTACGAGTAATCCAGGAAGAGATCACTGGAAGGCAATATTGAGAGTTTTGGGTTATTTCAAATACACTCAAAACTATGGACTGCACTACTCTAAATATCCATCTATTCTTGAAGGCCATTTTGATGCAAATTGGATATTTGATACAAAAGACTCTAAGTCTACGAGTGGGTATGTGTTTACCCTTGGAGGTGCAGCCATATCTTAGAAATCCTCAAAATAAACGTGCATTGCTAGATCGATAATGGAATATTAATTCATTGCACTAGACAAAGATGGAGAAGAAGATGAATGGATTCGAAATTTCTTAGAGGATGTTCCAAATTGGTCAAAACCTGTGCCCGCAATATGTATACATTACGATAGTCAATCGACGATTGGAAGGGCACAAAATCACATGTATAACGGAAAGTCAAGACATATTCGTCGTTGACATAATACCGTTAGACAACTTATCTCAAATGGAATTATCTCAATTAACTATGTAAAGTCAAAAGATACGATAGCAGATTCACTAACGAAAGGTTTAAACCGAGAGAAAGTTGAAAAATCATCGAGAGGAATGGGTCTAAAGCCTATAAATAAATAAGAATCAATATAGTGGCAACCCAACCTAGTTGACTGGAGACCCCAAGATCTAGGTTTAATGGAAAAACCGACCTACATTGTATTAAGTAAGCACTGGGGGATATTTAATCCTATCCATTCTAAAGATGAGACAGTGCACATTTGTCGCGAAATTGGGATAAGTTATGCTTTTAATGACATCCATATCTTAGAATGTCTAAATGGGGTATCACAGGATACTCTTTATGGAAGTCACCTACGTGAGTAAGAAGGGGGGCACTTCTATGAGAATAATGAAAGGCAAATTCTCTAAAATACTCACGGAACCAAGTGGTGTTCATGGCCAAAATAAATACAAACGTGAGAACCAACAGTGTTGAAGAATTATTGTGTGAATATTGTTGACTAGATTTACAGAAATGGTTGACGGTTTAAAGACGTGAAGTCTACTGATTAACCAAGTAAATTCGATGATATATCACTAATGAAAGTTCAAGGCCACTAGGCTACATCTTCCGATGCAATAAATCTTCAGTTTTACTCAACATGTGTCTGCATCTGCATTAGCATCTGCTTTGTTTTTATTTATAGTGATATATGATTCACGTGGGGGATTGTTGGAAAATTGGACTTAAATATTTACTTAAAATTTGTCCAGAATTTTCTGGATAGAATTTTGAGCAAATTTGAGCTCAAATTTAGGTGGGACCCACATTACGATAGTTATGGGACCACATACGAACGCATTCTCCTTCTCAAGGAGATTAAAGTAGTATATTCACATGTCCAATTCCATTAAGTTATGAATGATAAATATGTCCCCAAAGTGACTCAAAAAATAATGAAAGTTATTGAATTGGGTATGTTTTAACTCTTGTCCCACATTGGAAGAATAGTGGAAAATTGATGAGTTAATAACACTCCAAGTATGGACTAAGGCTTGGATTCCTTTGGGGTATCCCAACTCTTTGAAGGGAAGATGGCCTACACTATGAGTGTGTTGAATTTGGACCAAAAGCCCATACGCGCGCGCGCCATCCGTCTGGCAGGCTGCCTTGGTTCGGTTCGGGCTTGGGCTTATAAAAATCTCCTATATTTTTTTGCGGTATTTAATTAACTTTTTGGGTTTTAATTTAATTAATTAATTAATCGCCAATAGTCAGCAGTTAATTAATTGTTAGATGACAGTTAAATGCCAACAATCGGCATTTAATTAACTGTCAACAGTTAAAAACGTTTTGACTGTTACCAACAGTCAAAATCAAAGCTATAAATAAAAGCCATTCCCTCCAGTTTTGATTCCTATCAACAAAACACCTCCAGAAAATATTCCGAAAATGCTACTGCATTCTTTCCTTCATCCGAAAAATTATTTTCTTCATTTCTGCATATCATGCTACCTTTTCAGTTGAGTATTAACACATATTTGTGTTCGTTGGGATTAATTATCTCTGTGCTACATAATTAATTCGGGAAATCCATCTATCTTGGGAGGCAATTATTCAATAGCCTTTGAGGACGTTGGAGGGAATAAGTTTGCTTTAAGGAGACTGTTCTACAGGGCTCGAATTTATCTTTTTATTTCTGTTATTAATTCTACAATATCAAGTAAGTTCTTTTAATTCTGTAATTTCTTTTTTATTCTGTAATAATTATTTTATTAATAATTCTGTACTTTTTGATAATTAAATAGTAATCATAACAACAAGAGTGTTGAGCACAGGACAAGAGGCTTTCTATTTCAATTATCGTAAACTATTCCTACATAATTTAATTTATCAATTCTAAGGATCTAATATTACATATCTTGTTTTGTAGGATCAATGTATTAAGGTGTATTACATTGTTTGAGAAAATAGGTAAAGACAATTTTTTATTTTGTCCTCTTTTTATATTTTCCTTTTTATTTCTTTACTTTGCTTAGCTAAGAATATGCACTCGATGGAATATTGTGGTAAAAACGTTCTCACTTTTACTTGTGCAGTTATGATTATCATGATTTTTTATGGTTAGAACTTAACATAAAGAAATATGTATCGTTCTTTTGTTTTATCTACATGGTTCAAAATTCCATTTCATGTTTTTTTTTGTACTGTCTTTGTGAATTAATATTTATACAAATCTATCTAAAGTGCGATTGTTTATACAACTTAAAAAGTTGGACCAACGGATGGTTTATACAGTCATATCATATTCAATAATCTCCAGTACAATTTGAAATGATAAGATGTTATTTATAAGAACATTACAAAATATTTCGATGTATTTCACTCAGTAAACAACCCAGTCATGCTGGGAAAATATATACAGTAAAGCAATAGCTGTTGAGCTACATAATAGGAGGAGTTCAAAATTTGACTTTGGAAGTTATTAAATCGGTAGAACTAAGCAGGTGCCATGTGTTCCAAGTTATTAGGAGTGCTGTTAGTGGACTTGTTCTCGGTCAATACCCCCCCCCCCCACCCCCGGGGTTTTTGAAATAACCATAAGCTTGTCTTTGAGAAATTCAAACTTTGGCAATGGGTAGACCAAACATTTGGTGAAGATATTAACGATTTGATCATGTGCGGAGATAAATTGAACATGTAATTATTTTTTGGCAACTTGGTCACGAACAAAATGAAAATAAATTTTCACGTGTTTAGTAGGGTCATGGAAGACTAGATTTGCTGATAAATAGGTGGCACTAATATTATCACACCAAAGAATTGTGAGGCGGGAAACCCACTTCATGTAAAAAGGACTTGAGCCAGGTTAGTTCAGTGGTAGCATCGACGAGGGATTTATATTCATCTTCAGTAGAGGACCGGGACACGTTTTTATGTTTACGAGAGTGCCTTGAGATGAGATTAGAACCAACTAAATTACAAAACCATCAGTAGACTTACAATCATCAATACAACCTGCCCAATCATAGTCGGTAAAGGCTTAGAGTTCAAGGGATGAGGATTTTGTAATTTGAAGGCCATGGGTTTGGGTAGCATTAAGGTAGCATAGAATACATTTGACTAGAGTCCAATGAACATCCGTTGGTTGACTCATAAATTGGCAAGCTTTTTAATAGCAAAGGTGATATCTGGACAAGTTAGAGTGATGTATTTAAGAGCACTAACAATTTGTCTATAAGGGGTGGGATTGGTTAATGGTGTGCCTTCTTTTTTAGAAAGTGAGGAAGTGGTGGAAATGGGTGTTTTAGAGGTTTTGAGTTGGACATACCATGTTTATGGAGGAGGTCATTAATATAGCTTTGTTGGGAAAGATGGAGTCCGGTATTTGTGGGTGTAACTTCAACACCAAGAAAGTAATGAAGATGGCCGAGATTTTTAAGTCAAAGTTCAGTGCCAAGTGAGGTGATAAGAGATTGTATAAGACTAGAATTGTTATCAAGATGTCATCAACATAAATAAGAAGAAACATTATGTTTTTCCCATCTTTATAAATAAAAAGAGAAGAATCAGTTTTGGAGTCAAAGAATTTTTGGGTGAGAAAATATTGTGTTAACCGGTGAAACCAAGCTCGAGGCGATTGCCTTAAGACAAAAAGTGACAGGTGAAGTTTACACACATAGTGGGGATGGGTTGGGTGTTAAGAACCGGGAGGTTGTTTCATGAAAACATCCTCTGTTAAGAAACCATGAAGGAAAGCATTATTGACATCTAGTTAAGATATAGACCAATTGTGGATGACTGCAAGAGAGAGAATGGTGCGAATAGTAGTGGATTTTACAATGGGGCTAAAGGTATCATTGAATTCAAGGCCATACTCTTGGTGAAAACCTTTGGCTACTAAACGATCTTTTTACCCTTCAAGTGAGCCATCAGATTGTCGTTTAATTCGATAAACCCACTTGCAACAAATAATATTCATAGTAGGGGAAGGTGGAACAAGAGACCATGTGTTGTTGTGCAGAAGCGCATTAATTATAGTGGCAATGGACTTGCTCCATTGCGGTTATTTATTTTCCGAAGTAAAACATGTGGGTTCATGGAGTTGGAGTGTGGAAAAATGAATTTGAGGTTTGATAGAAGTTTTGGAAGTAGAATTGAGAGTGCTACAGCGGAATAATGCGACTTCTCAAATAAATTAAATTTTAATTAACCCAAATTTTCGTTAAACCCTAACACATGCGTCTAGGTGATTTGATAACATAAAATCAATAAGAATGCAAAAGAAACCAATTTCAGGAAAAAATTCCCGAAGGGCAAAAGCTTTTATTTCACTATAATTAGTAAATCACAACTTACACGGTTACAATGAAATAGATTTTTATGACACACAAATACCCGCAGGTGTCGGTCGGTGTCGTTAGCAAAGGAACAGCCACATCTACTCCTTAAGAACACGTAGTTTTATTTTTAACAAAAATCCACACGCAGCGAACCTCAAAGGTCGTAGTCCAATCATTAGCAAGGAATACCCTTAAGCTTTCCCAATGACCTCAGTCCGGTATAGAGTTATTCTTTCTACAAAGAGTTTAACAATAACAAAGTTTTGTTCTTAGGTTCCAAAATAATGCACATAAGATAGGGACGATTTTGTGAATTGAAAACAAACTGTTTTAAACCTTAAAGGAGGAAGCAAAAAGCTTTCTGCCGATTTTCAGTGTTTGCAGAATGGAAAAATACTTCTTATGGAAAACGGAGTTGGAAAAACTCTTTTATAGAAAACTTAAGGCGGTGGGTCATTCAAGTGGTACAGCGTGTCGTTTGAACGACAGGTCCACATCGCGTGACACACTATCATTTGAACGACATACGGTGTCGTTTAAACGGGACTGTTAAAAATAAAACTTTTTCATTTATCTTTTCCTCGTTAAATGCACCGCCTCAAAAACTCCTAAAAATATATTTTTGAAAAAAAACATTTAAAGTTCCGCTCCAACACTTAAAAAAATATTTTATGAAAAATATCCCAAGCTTAAAGTAAATAATTATGGAATAAAAACATAATCTTTACCATATTCATCTTACAGAGTCTTGATTGTTGAAGAACTTGATATTCGGATCCGTCTCGATGAATATTTGATCTTGAACGTTCTTCGACGGTGTATCGGTATATGACATACTAAATTGATAACAAACATTTATAAAATCATGTCCTTACAAATCTCCCCCTATGTCTATGCCGGTACAAAACAAAAATATCCGAATTATCAAATCAAATGCCTATACAAATGTAATACCCTTCCATGAACTCAAAAGTGAAAAGGTGCTAAATATGATGGATTAGAACTTTTCTTCAAAAGTTTCAACATCAAATAGGCTTTTCTCATCAGGGTGTGCAATTCAGTAATCATCAATTCTTCGTACCGACACACATGAGACTAAGCAAATACCTTAGTGGCATATCAAGATTGAAATGAGACTAAGCAAAGATCCGCAAGCTATTTTTTATTTTTCAATTTTTTCACACAAAAATTTTACAAAAATTACACCATGAATAACATTAAGATAACCAAATCGGGGATATGGAAGGAATGTGTGTGAACAAATTCAATAGGTAATAAAAATCAATCAAGCATATGTGCACAATGCATACGCGTACTCCTATTGAATGAACATCAAAATCATCCTTAGGTGTAAAATTGTTGAATTTAGATGATATTGACTAAATCAAATCAACAAATAAATGCCTAAGTGATTTTCACACAAATAACGTCCAAAATAATTTAGTGCCATTTCGAGAATTTTTCAAAGGACCTGTAAAACCATTGATTACTTTTCAACAAGAACTCTCTCATATAAAATAATCCAGGTTTTTATATCTAATGAGGTACTAAAGTCTCAACTTAGAGAAAACCTATTGGCCCATTATTGGCATAATATTCCTTGTATTGCCATTCAATTTTTTCGGGATCTTTTCAAACCTTATTGAACCTTGGATAATTTTTAATTCCTCACTTTTGCTTTGTACTAAATAAATTTCTCACCGATAATGGTTTTTACATGCACTACTTTTATTACTCTCGTATTATTGCACTTGGTTCGTTCTAAGGACAGGAAGGATTGAGATGAAAACACTCGACCAACATGTGATAAGACAAACACAATAATCAAACAAATTCGTGCTTGTGTACAATAAAGGACATATGAGTCAAATAAGTAGGAAGTATCAACTAATAACATCTCAATGACTCCAAACATCGTAAAGCACATAAATGAGAAGATATATTTCAAAACACTATTAAATTGTCACATGGATAAATGTAATGAAATTGTGACTTGGTCATCCTAAGTGCCATTCATATATGGTGTAAAACAAAATAAAAAAATATTTTTGTCTTTTTCAAAAGTTTTATCAAAATACAATCTTTTTGTCTTTTTCAAAATTTTTCAAAATCGAAAATCTCTTTGGTTTTTTGAAAAAACTAAATGACAAATGTAGTACAATCAGCAATAGGCATAATATCATCATGAAAGTCATCCTATGCTAGCAAGCATAAATCACAAAAATGAATCATCAGTCAAATAGGTGTGATTAAATGAACAATGTAGTATTAGCAATTAAGCATGAAAACTAAGAATAACTGCATATAAACTATTCCAGAGGTAACCAGCAGTACCAAAACCCTAAGCAGATGAACACAAGGTACTATAAAAATAAAAGTGCAGAGAACCAAACATGTCGTACGAAGTATAGTGTCGCTCGAACAAGAATGCTCGTTGTTCAAACGATAGCTTCTCGCGACATTAAATCTCACTCGAACGAGAAAACAACACTTTCACAATTTTGTCTAGAATATTAAGCAGTGTTGCCCAGTGTAAAAATTTCCTTAAAACGGTATCAGGAAGGTGCTGACAGATCCAAAACAGTGTTAAAACAGTAGTTAAAACTCATAAAATAATGTAAACTACTACGAAGCGAGTAACAATACTAGTAAGAATGTAAGATGGAGCATTGCTAGTGTATGACAAATAACAACACAATCAACCAAACGATCTCACATGGGGTGAATCACATGAAAGCAAATAAGAGTCATGAAAAATTAGACCGTAATCTTCTAAATCCTCTTTCCTCACCCCAAATCGAACTTACTTTTCTATTAAACTTCCTAGGTCCTTTTAAAAGTTTGAGGAATCAAACTTACTTTTCTATTAAACTTCCTAGGTCCATTTAAAAGTTTGTAACAGAAACACCTAAGATAACATTGCTTATCGCAATGTGTGCAAGTGTAAATGTGGCGGTAAACGTTACCTAAAGGTGGGTCTATCCTCAAATTCCTAGGTGGCTCTCTCCTAATGATCCTAGGTGGATCTCGCTTGACAACCCTCGATTCCTCTCTATTAACAACCCTAGGAGGATCTCCCACACGCGCGGGGATGGCTTTGGGAATGGGTGCAACCTTTTTTTCCAAAATGAATCCCACCCCTATCCTTTTTTATTTCGACAGTGCCTAAAATCTTATCAAGCTTTGCAGACCTAGAGTCCAAATCAAATTTCACTTTAATCGAATCTGTCAAACTTTTCTCAAGTTAACCTATCCTAGATTCAAGTACACGTCTACACGTCATTTCTCAAGCTCTGACCCGTTTCCTTGCATATTCTATTTTCTCTCTTGTATCTTCTATAAGAGGTGTCCAGCCGGAGGGACACCATCCATAGAGGATTACGATGGTTGACGAGCTATGGAGTATTGTTTAGATGCCTTCATTTATTTGATTCATACTCTGTAGTGATCTTTCATTTAGGGCATGTGGCCCAGAGGATTTCAACTATTTCTTTTCTATTTGAGTTAGGATTTTATACTCATGTCATTGTGTTACATTTACTATTGTTGGGATTATGTATTCAGATATTTTCTGGAAATTTTATTCTAGTTGCATATAAATTCTATTTTGATATCTATTCAGTTTTTTGTTGTTGTGGAATGGAATGTGTAGAATTGTTCGAAATGGTAAAATAAAATTTTTATTGGAAAGTTTTTTACACCAGCTTAATTGAGTATTAGGTGATAGGGAAATGTTTTCGACAGTGATGCTAAGAATGAACTAACTATATATTGTGATTTAATTGGGTATGGGATTGATCACCCGGTATTTAATTAGGCGGGGTGTTACAGGTGGTATCAGAGCATCCGGTTCTAATGTCCTTTAAGGTTTGTACGACTTACCGTTCTTTTAGCTTTGCGTTCTTTGATGTAGATCCCTATCATTAGGATAGTTGCATTTCTATGAGACTATAGACAAAATCCTTATGAGGATTTATTTGTTTTAAACATGTCCGAGTATGATGTGATTATCAGCATGGATTAACTTATTGTATATGAGGCCAAGATTGACCGTTATAGCCAGTGTATATTCTTTGAAAAGAGAGTTAATAAGTAGACTTTTATATAAATGCATAATACTTGTTGGGAAGTTATATACTATAGACTAAGGACCTGAGGAGTTTCAATGACTGACTATGTTGGGTAGTAGTGTATCGAGGGGTTCCTTATTTGGATTTCGCTCTGTGAGACACCCCACGCATGAAACTAATGAACGTTGGGAGTCGAAGTAATTTGGGTCTTTAGGATATGAGTTTATAACTTTTGTTATTATATGTACATATACTAATCAGAGAGTTATAAGTTCTATCATGATTTGAGGCTAATGGAATCGCCTAATGGGAATGTGAAAATCATAGAAATACGGATTATAAACTAGGTAGTCGGTTAATTAAGGGTAACCTTAGAGAGAAATTTCATTCATTTAGATCTTATGATGGAATGTACACACATAGGGTTTATGAGCGCCCTGGATGGTTGGAATGTAGTATTTTCCATAACTGTGACACGGTAAGTATTCTTGTGCTTAATGAAAGCAGAAGTTGTCACTTCAGGATTTAGTTGTTTGATGATTTAGGATCGCTACTCCCCTAATTTGCCACGAGGATGTTACTGGAAGGATTGGGTAAAGTTGAACTCGAGACAGTTAAAACTAAATGGTAAGGCTTGGTGTATAACATCAGTGGGAGTATTCGACAATGTACTGTATGGGCGGTACGACAGAGATTGCATGAGATGTGAGATTACTACCCAGAGTTGTCCTTACTAGTTATGCTTTATTTTTCCGAATTTCAGGACGAAATTCTATTATAAGGAGGGAAGTATGTAATACCCCGTAATTTTAATGACTTTTAAAAGGAGTTAAATTAAAAGTTAATGGGATTAATTGGAATTAATTAATTGGAATTAATCCGGATTTTAAATTACTTGTGGATATTGAAATATATGATTATGAATATTACTTAGTGATACTTAAGTAATATATGAATATGATGTTATTTATATTTCCAAGAGTTACTAATACGGTAATTATGAAACTTAAGTCGGGACATGATATGGGATGTTTCGGGACTAATTTTAATAAATAAAAAGGAAACATTATTTTATATCAACCTTATGGTCGTTTTGAGTGCGCCGTTGCATTCGGAAGGGTCAAAATAGTCAGAATAGTCTATTCGGGTGTTGGATTTGGGTCTCAAGTCACTTTGGAGATGAAAGGACACCCCGAAGGGGCATTTTAGCCAATTTATTTAGAAGGTGAATAGTAATTTCGAGATTTGTCTTATTATAAAGGTGATGGATTAGAGGAAAGTAGGTTCATTTCATTTTATCACAAAACATGTGAAAGGTATTAGTGTGAGATAAAGTGAAGAGTTTCCTGGGAGGAGAAGAGGTTGCTTAGGAAGGAGGAGAGACTTTTGGGGCAAGTCAAAGGGGATTAACCACCTTCTACCACCACCACCACCACTAAAAACTCACCAAAAAATGAGGAAAGGATTCTACATCATCATCACCAAAGGTTCAGACCTACATAATTAAGGCAAGTGTAATTCTTGCTTTATTTTATTACTTACAGTATCTATGCTAGACAGGTTAAGTAAGAAGTATGAACTTACATGATTTAAGGATGAACTATAGAGTTTTGGGAATTTGTTCTTGATATGAAAGTTAGATAGAATAAATATATTTCTGTTTAAATGATTTAATCCATGAATTTTGGGGTTCAAATGATAGAAGAAGTCTGAGTTAATATGAATTTTGAAGAAATAAGAACCTATGAGAATTCTGGGAATAATAGGATTTAAACCAAACTATTTGATGATTTTAGTTTCTTCGATTATTAGAAACCGATCATATATGTTGCTATATCAATTGAGATTAATTAGGAGAAGTTTTGAATTGATTTGTGTTGGTTTTGATGAGAAAGAAAATGGATAAAACGTATGAAAAAAAATGTTGAAAAGGACGAATATTGTATGATAATTTTAGGAATGTTTTAAGAAGAAATTGGCAGTGTGCACACGAGTTTTTATATAAAATCAAGTTCTTCACATCTTTGCAGTTTTATGTTTTTCCAAAATCCTAGTAGAAAAGCGTCAAAATTGTAATTTTATATTTCTGGCAGAATGTACCTTTATCGAAAAAAATAATTGGAAAATGATAATTTGTCCCATGGTGAGATTTCGTTAATTTGGGTACATTAACAAGGAGAGAGGGACTTGGGTTAATGTTGAAAAATTATTTGGATTTGAGGACTAAATTTTTGTGAGAGATATCTACATAATTATATTACGATTTAGAGGAGAATAATCGTTATATCAGGTAAGGGTAATATTGATGATATATATATACGGGTACTTGGCTCGGATAAAATATTATGTGAGTGATAACTACATAAAAAAATATGATGATAATCAAGATTACAAGTGTGGGTAGTATTCAATAAATACGACGGGTACTTGTGATAGGATGAATTCCTAATATGATATAGGTAGTGTAAGTACCCAATTTTATTTAGGTAGATGATAATACCTATTTGATTGATTGATAATTTATGTGTATGACATACCTAGCTTACTTGCTATCGATGGGAGGTATACGCATGAGGGTAATCTTATCCTGATGAATATATGGGACCTTCGACTTGTCGCTCGAGAACATAGGACTTAGGTCGATTACTATTAGTGAGAACAATGGTATAAAACGGTCATTTGGGTGCGTAGGTATGTGGCTTAGGACTATGTTCGCCTCCATTATTTGTGATTTGATATTTGTGGTTCGAGGGATCTTTACCGAACCTATGGTCCCCTATACGTGACTAGATGTATTAGGACAAGATAACAGAGTAATGCAGCACCGCAGCTGTGTCTCGGGGTGCAGTATAGTATATATATAATATAGCGAATGTATATATATACATGTGATGATATCTAATATGTGTCTAAAGTAGAAATGCAAGATAGTTACGTATGAGAAGACTTAATTGAATTGAATTACCAAGGCTTATCCTTGTTGAATCTTATTAGATATATGTAAATTATGCGGGATAGATATGGTCTATGATTAGTTGATACAGTTATGAACTAGTTATAATGGAGAATAGTAACTAGAATGGTTTAGAGATACGTTAGGCGTGCACTCTAGATGAGTGGTGAGAATCTCAAGAGAGCGTCCGATAATCTAACATGTATATTATAAGTGATAAATATTGCCATTATTCACTTGTTGTTTTCAAAACTAGTTTTACCACCGGGCTCTGACCCGTTTTCTTGCATATTCTCTTTTCTCTCTTGTATCTTCTATATCAGGTGTTCAGCCGCAGGGACACAAGCCATAGAGTATTATGATGGTTGATGAGCTATGGAGCTATGGAGTATTGTTTAGACGCCTTCATTTATTTGATTCATACTCTGAAGTGATCTTTCATTTAGGGTATGTCGCCCTAGAGGATTTTAACTATTTCTTTTCTATTTGTGTCAGGATTTTATACTCGTGTCGTTGTGTTACATTTACTATTGTTGGGATTTATGTATTGAGATGTTTTATGGAAAGTTTATTCCAGTTGCATTTAAATTCTTTTGTGATACCTATTCTGTTTATTCTTGTTGTGGAAGGGAATGTGTAGAATTGTTCGAAATGGTAAAATAAATTTTTTATTGGAAAGTTTTTTACGTCAGCTTAATTGAGTATTAGGTGATAGGAAAATGTTTTCGACAGTGATGCTAAGAATGAACTAACTATGTATTCTGATTTAATTGGGTATGGGATTGATCACCCGGTATTTAATTAGGCGGGGTGTTACAGGTGGTATCAGAGCATCCGGTTCTAATGTCCTTTAAGGTTTGTACGACTTACCGTTCTTTTAGCTTTGCGTTCTTTGATGTAGATCCCTATCATTAGGATAGTTGCATTTCTATGAGACTATAGACAAAATCCTTATGAGGATTTATTTGTTTTAAACATGTCCGAGTATGATGTGATTATCAGCATGGATTAACTTATTGTATATGAGGCCAAGATTGACCGTTATAGCCAGTGTATAGTCTTTGAAAAGAGAGTGAATAAGTAGACTTTTACATAAATAGATAAAATCTGTTGGGTAGTTATATACTATAGACTAAGGACCTGAGGAGTTTCGATGACTGACTATGTTGGGTAGTGGTGTATCGAGGGGTTCCTTATTTGGATTTTGCTCTGCGAGACACCCCACGCATGAAACTAACGAACGTTGGGAGTCGAAGTAAGTTTGGGTGTTTAGGATATGAGTTTATAACCTTTGTTATTATATGTACATATACTAATCAGAGAGTTATAAGTTATAGCATTATTTGAGGCTAATGGAATCGCCAAATGGGAATGTGGAAATCATAAAAATACGGATTATAAACTATGTAGTCGATTAATTAAGGGTAACCTTATAGAGAAAAATCATTCATTTAGATCTTATGATGGAATGTAAAAACATAGGGTGTATGAGCGCCCTGGATGGTTGGAATGTAGTATTTTCCATCATTGTGACACAGTAAGTATTCTTGTGGTTAATGAAAGCAGAAGTTGTCACTTTAGGATTTAGTTGTTTGATGATTTAGGATCACTACTCCCACAATTTTCCACGAGTATGGTACGAGAAGGACTGGGTAAAGTTGAACTCGAGACAGTTGAAACTAAATGGTAAGGCTTGGTGTATAACATCAGTGGGGGTATTTGGCAATGTACTATATGGGCGGTACGACAGAGATTGCATGAGATGTGAGATTACTACCCAGAGTTGTCCTTACTAGTTATGCTTTATTTTTCCGAATTTCGGGACGAAATTCTGTTACAATGGGGGAAGTATGTAATACCCTGTAATTTTAATGACTTTTAAAGTGAGTTAAATTAAAACTTACTGGGATTAATTGGAATTAATTTTAAATTAATTAATTGGAATTAATCCGAATTTTATATTACTTGTGGATATTGAAATATATGATTATGAATATTACTTAGTGATACTTAAGTAATACATGAATATGATGTTATTTATATTGCTCTGAGTTACAAATACGGTAATTATGAAACTTAAGTCGGGACGTGGTATGGGACGTTTCGGGATTAATTTAATTAAATAAAAAGGAAACAATATTATATATCAACCTTATGGTTGTTTCGAGTGCGCCATTGCATCCGGAAGGGTCGAAACAGTTCGAAAAGTCTATTCGGGTGTTGGATTTGGGTCTCGGGTCACTTTAGAGATGAAAGGACACCTCGAAGGGGCAATTTAGTCATTTTATTTAGAAGGTGAATAGTAATTTCGGGATTTGTCTTATTATAAAGGTGATGGATTATAGGAAAGTAGTTTCATTTCATTTTATCACCAAACATTTGAAAGGTATTAGTGTGAGAGAAAGTGAAGAGTTTCTTGGGAAGAGAAGAGGTTGCTTAGGAAGAATGTGAGAGTTTTGGGGCAAGCCAAAGGGGATTATCCACCTTCTACCACCAGCACCACCACCGAAAAGTTAGTAAAAATGAAGAAAGGATTCTACACCATCATCACCAAAGGTTCAAATCTACACAATTAAGGCAACTATAATTCTTGCTTTATTTTATTGCTTACAATATCCATGATAGATAGGTTAAGTAACAAGTATGAACTTACATGCTTTAGGGATGGACTATAGAGTTTTTCGAATTTGTTCTTGATATGAAAATTAGATAGAATAAATCTCTTTTTGTTTAACTGATTTAATCCACAAATTTTGGGTTTCAAATGATAGAAGAAGTCTTAGTTAATATGATTTTTGGAGAAATAATATCCTATGAGATTTTTGGGAATAATAGGACTTAAACCAAAATATTTGATGATTTTAGTTTGTTTGATTATTTGAAAGTGATCATATATCTTGCTATATCAATTGAGATTAATTAGGAGAAGTTTTGAATTGATTTGTGTTAGTTTTGATGAGAAAGAAAATGGATAAAACACATGAAAAAAAATGTTGAAAAGGACGAATATTGTATGATAATTTTGGGACTCTTTTAAGAGAAAATTGGCAGTGTGCACACGTGTTTTAGTATATAAAATCACGTTCTGCGCGACTTTGCAGTTTTAAGTTTTTTCAAAATCGTAGTAGAAAAGCCTCAAAATTGTAATTTTATATTTATGGCAGAATGTACCTTTATCAAAAAAAAATAATTGGAAAATGATAATTTGTCCCATGGTGAGATTTTATTAATTTTGGTACATTAACAAGGAGAGAGGGACTTGGGTTAATGTTGGAAAATTATTTGAATTTGAGGATTAAATTTTTGTGAGAGATATCTACATAATTATATTACGATTTAGAGGAGAATAATAGTTTTATCAAGTAATGGTAATATTGATGATATATTTATGGGTACTTGGGTCAGATAAAATATTATGTGAGTGATAACTACATAAAAAAATATGATGATAATCATGATTACAAGTGTGGATAGTATTCAATAATTACGACGGGTACTTGTGTTAGGATTAATTCCTAATATGATATAGGTAGTGTAAGTACTTTACTTTATATAGGTAGATGATAATGCCTATTTGATTGATTGATAATTTAGGTGTATGACATACCTAGATTACTTGCAATCGACGAGAGGTAAAGGCGTAAGGGCAGTCTTATCCTGATGAATATATGGGACCTTCGACTTATCGCTCGAGAACATAGGACCTAGGTCGATTACCATTAGTGAGAACAATGGTATAGAACGGTCATTTGGGTGCGTAGGTATGTGGCTTAGGAGTATGTTCGCCTCCATTATTTGTGATTTGATATTTGTGGTTCGAGGGATCTTTACCGAACCTATGGTCCCCTATACAATGACGAGATGTATTAGGACAAGATAGCAGAGTAATACATCACCACAGCTGTGTCTCGGGGTGCAGTATAGGATATATATAATATAGTGAATATATATATACATGTGATGATATCTACTATGTGGGTAAAGTAGAAATGTAAGATAATTACGTATGAGAACACTTAATTGAATTGAATTAACAAGGCTTATCCGTACTGAATCTTATTAGATATATGTAAATTATGCGGGATTGATATGGGCTATGATTAGTTGATACAATTATGAACTAGTTAGAATGGAGAATAGTAACTAGAATGGTTTAGAGATACGTTAGGCGTGCACTCTAGATGAGTGGTGAGAATCTCAAGAGAGAGTCCGATAATCTAACATGTATATTATAAGTGATAAATATTGCCATTATTCACTTGTTGTTTTCAAAACTATTTTTACCATCGGGCTCTGACCCTTTACGTTGCATATTCTCTTTTCTCTCTTGTATCTTCTATACCAGGTGTCCAGCCACAGGGACACCATCCATAGAGGATTATGATGGTTGACGAGTTATGGAGTCATGGAGTATTGTTTGGACGCCATCATTTATTTAATTCATACTCTGTAGTGATCTTTCATTAAGGGCATGTCTCCCCGGAGGATTTCAACTATTTCTTTTCTATTTGAGTCAGGATTTTATACTCGTGTCGTTGTGTTACATTTACTATTGTTGGGATTTATGTATTGGGATATTTTCTGGAAAGTTTATTTCAGTTGCATTTAAATTCTATTGTGATATCTATTCAGTTTATTGTTGTTGTGGAATGGAATGTGTAGAATTGTTCGAAATGGTAAAATGAAATTTTTTGGAAAGTTTTTAACACCAGCTTAATTGAGTATTAGGCGATAGAAAAATATTTTTTACAGTGATGCTAAGAATGAACCAACTGACTATATATATATATATATATTGATAGGCTCCTGTGCACACTATGTTTGCACATCATTTTTTTAAAATAGCAAAATCAATATTTTTGAGTTGATTTTTTTTTGTTATATTTAAACATTTCAATGGACTCATATAAAAACAATCAGCTCAAAAAATATTTTTTGCTATTTTTAAAAAATTCGATCAAACTTTCGTAATTTTAAAGCACTTTAAAAGTTGCGAAAGTTTGACCGATTTTCTAAAAATAGCAAAAAAAAAAATTGAGTTGATATTTTTATATGGGTCCATTGAAATGCTTAAATATCGCATGAAAAAATTCAACTCAAAAATATTTTTTTAATATTTAAAAAAAATAGGTGTGCGTCAGCACGTGTGCAAACTTAGTGTGCATAGGAGCTTGCCTCACATATATATATATATATATATATATATATATAGCATTCATTCATTTATTTCCTCCCCGCCGACCACGATGACAAAAACGACGTGCAAAATCCAGACCCGGTAAGGGGTGGTGGGCATTTGGGAAAGTCAGGCCGATCGAGTGTCTTCATTCAAGCGACGGTACAAAAGAAGAACGAAACAAAGTGAGAGGCCCAGGGCAGGGAAAAGAGTCGAGTCTATCAGGCTCGACGGTCTGGAGAAGAAAAACGTATATATATATATATATATATATATATAGACACACACTCACACACTAGGGTGTACCCGTACCGATGGCACGACGATAAATTTGTTCCCGTAATATTTTGTACCCGTACTGATAGCGCGACGATAAAAAAAAATTCGTGATAAATGTGTACCCGTGCCGATGGCACGGTAAAATAAAAAGTCAAACTAGAAATAACTTAACTCTATTGCATTCTACCCCATCTCGCTTCGTCCAGCCGATGGGTCATAATAATTATTTTCCTTACTTCACAATTCCTATAGTTCTAAGATTAATGTTTCACGCCTCCACATATTATTTCGTAATAGTGATTAGGTCTCACAAAATAAAACATGACGCGATAACACAATATATATATATATATATATATATATATAGAGAGAGAGAGAGAGAGAGAGAGAGAGACACACACTCACACACTATTGTGTACCCGTACCGATGGCACGACGATAAATTTGTTCCCGTAATATTTTGTACCCGTACTGATAGCACAACACTAATTTTTTTTTCGTGATATATGTGTACCTGTGCCGATGGCATGGTAAAATAAAAAGTCAAACTAGAAATAACTTAGCTCTATTTCATTCTACCCCATCTCGCTTTGTCCAGCCGATGGGTCATAATAATTGTTTTCCTTACTTCACAATTCCTATAGTTCTAAGATTAATGTTTCACGCCTCCACATATTATTTCGTAATAGTGATTAGGTCTCACAAAATAAAACATGACGCGATAACACAATTTTGTGTGAAAAGTTATAAATATTGCCTTTTTTATAACAAATTATCTTTTTATAAATGAATTTTTTTAATATAAAACATTTTTCATATTAACTCTTGCAGATGACCCTATCTTAATGCCTCCTCCGAGGAAGAGAAAACCCAACTCCACAACTGTGTATACCATCATTTTTATGACCTCAATATTGAAGCAAATGTATGACCTTCTTCAAGTCGCCATATACCCTAACATTTAAAAAAAAAACTAAAAGCACCCAAGTGTACTGTAAATAGAAAATCTTACTAAAAACAAATGCTATAAAAATAAATAGAGATCAAAATGGATCCCAAGATTTGAATTCAATATCTAAAAGACAAAATACTAAATCGAAGAATAGATAAATGTTATGTCTACTATTTATAAATAACAATTGTACATAATTAATAATTATATATAATTCGGAATTAAAACAGAATTACAGAAATGAAACACTTACTTGAATTTGCAGAAAAAGTAATAAAAATAGAAAGATAATCCGAGCCCTATGAATCTCACGTTAAAAATCTCTTGTCATTAATCTTTTTACATCTCCTCATCTCATTCTTGCTGGTGTGCTGATTTAATCTTTTAAGTTTTGTTTTTCAAAACATGTTAACAAATCTTGAACTAATCTCGTGCATGTTTTATTAAACACATCTTGTGATTACCTGATTTGATTTAAAGAAAAGAGTTTCTTCAAAAAACAGTTCGGAGTTATTTAAATAGTTTAATCCTATATTAAACGGCTTTAGTAACAGTTTTTCAATTGGTATCAGAGCTTTGGAAATCTTTTTAAAAGATCTTGTGTTTCTGAAATTGTTTTTTTAAATCAAAACAATGGACGAGAAAAATGAAAGATTTGGCAACTTGACTAGACCCCCTCTCTTTATTGGAAACAACTTTGCTTACTGAAAGGTAAGAATGGTTGCTTTCATACAAGGAACCTTGGGAGATGATGTCTGGGATATTGTTGAAAATGGATACACTTATCCTACTAAACCAGCCACCGAAGGAAGTAATGAGAGGATTAAGAAAGCATTAAGTGAATTTACACAAGAAGAGAAGCAAACTTCTCGAAATAACAACAAAGGAAAGAATGCCATATTTATGTCCATAAATGAACATGAGTTCAAAAGGATCTCATCTTGTGGCACTTCTAAGGAATCTTGGGATACTCTTATCACTGCACATGAAGGTGACACTAGAGTTAAGGCTGCTAAAACTCAAACGCTTGTCCAGCAGTATAACTCTCTAATTATGTCTGATTCTGAATCTTTTGATGACTTTAAGATGAAATTGACTGATATTGTGACCAAACTGCATGCTAATGGGATAACATATGACAGATATGAAATTGTATCTAAAATTCTAAGATCACTACCACATAAATTTGACAACAAAAGATATGCTATTGAGGAAATGTGTGATCAAAATCTCACTCCTGAATTACTCAGTAGTAAACTACGAACTGTGGAAATGGAATTATAATTTAAGAAACAAATGACTCAGTCCCATAGGAAACAGACTAGTTCCAACTTAAGTTTTTCTTCTAAAATGATGAAACATGAGTTTACTATTCCTACTGATGATTCTGATAAGGAATGTGACATAGATAGTTTGGATAATCAAATTGCCTTGATGTCAAAATTGTTTAAGAAAATTGTCAAATTTAGAAATAAAATGGCAAACAGACATGGCAAGCCAAATTATCCAACTCAGTCTAACTACAAACCTCATGAGAAAGGTCAAGACAAACATCACAAGGACATGAGACCCAACAAAGACTTCAAAAACATTGAATGTTTTAGGTGTGGAAAACTAGGACACATAACACAAGACTGTAGAGTAAAATTGAACACTGCCAATAAACATACTAGGGCCAACATTTGCAAAACATGGGATGATTCAAGTGATTTTGAAAATGAGGAACCTGAATCTTCTGATGGTTTTGATCCTTGCATGTATTTCTTTCCTAAGATAATGTACAATGATGATATGCCTATGTATGAGAATGATGATAATAGCTCAACTTTTGTTGTCATAAATCATGCTGCTACTGGTTTAGATGCTTTAATTTTTTAGAATATTGCTAGTTCTACCACGGGGTGTGTGAGTCAAAGGGAGTGCGATAATGAAGATGTTAATGGGTGCGTGAGTTCAAGAATTAAATCCTTTGGGGTCACTTCACACACTACACTTAGTGACTCAGACACTAAAGACCTCCCTGACATTCACACACTTTATGCGAAAACCCTCAAGAAAAGCACTAAACTAGAGAAGATAGTGAAGGATCTCACTAAGAAACTAGAAGACCTAAGCCTGATGGTTAAACTTAATACTGAAGAGTATACTACCCAATGTCTAACTCATGAAAATGAAGTCAAAATTGTTGATCAAAAATTGAAGAATTTGATTGAAGAAAATGAAACTCTAAAGAAAAAATATAAAAGGACATTTTAGAATTGGAACAATCCAAAGAGAAGGCAGCAACAGTTTTCAAAAAATTTTAAAATTTAAAAATAATTCGAACTGTTTTGATGGTTTTTTTGCTGACTCAAAAACCATTTTTGATGATTGAATTGAAATAGGATTTTGTCTAAATTTGAAGACAAACTAAAAACCTTGAACCAATCAAGTTTGTGTCAGGAGGCAAAAGACCTATAGAAACTTGTCCAGATTTTCATTCTCTGAAAAATGAGTTTAATGAAAAATAATCAAAGTTTGATATTAGGGAATCAAGTTGCTCTAAGCGTGAAAGTCCACCCAAGACTAAATATGTCTGCCCCTCGATTAGGAAGAGTGATTCTGCCTTTCAAACTATACTCCCTAGGAATAAGGTTCAACTCCAAAATGCCATGAAGCCTATGTTTAGAGACTTTCCTAAGGAGATACCATCCTCGAGAAATTTATATTGCTCTTACTATGACTTATATGCTCATTCCTTTAAAGGTTGCTACTCTAGACGTTTAGTCAATTCTGTCTATAATACTCCTATGTATCAAAACTTTAACTATTCTAGGAGAAGTCGTAACAATTATGTTCTCCTTAGACAACCAGATATAAACTCTAACTATAGAAAGAGAAAGACCAAACCTAAAATATCATTTCCAAGAAGGATTCCTATAAAATTTCCTAAGCCAAATGCTCATGTTGATCATAAAATTCAACCTCATGCGCGAAATATTTTTCAACAGAAATCTAATGCTCGCAAATTTTATCAAATGAGAGCAAATAAGCGCAAAATGAAAACAAGAGCTATTTGGGTTAGAAAAGATGAGATATTACCCCAGATGAAGTGTAATATTGTGATTACTTCTTTAAAAGATGAACACACCTCCTCTGGTTGGTATTTAGACTCTGGATGTTCAAAGCACATGACTAGGGATGATACCAAACTTTTAAACAAAACCAACTTTACTGGAGGAAAAGTTATGTTTGGTGATGGTGTATCATCTCAAATCATTGGTAAAGGAACACTCCAAGAAGAAGGATTACCTTTACTTGAAAATTTCCTTCTAGTAAAAGGTCTTAAGGATAATTTACTTAGTATCTCGCAATTTTGTGACTCAAATTATACTGGCACCTTTTCAAAGAATAATTGCAAAATTTTAAATGAAAAAGGTGAGTGCATAATTACAGGACTTAGGACTTTTGACAATTGTTATACTGTCCAGAACAGTACTGAGGTCTGTAACATATCCAGAATGGATGACAATGAGATATGGCATAATCGAATGGGTCACATAAATTACGAAAATCTTAATAGATTATCTTCATAAGAAATAGTTAGAGGAATTCCTAAGATCAAACCTATTTCTAATATTATCTGTGGATCATGTTAGGAGGGAAAAATTGTTAAGGCCCCTCATAAGAAAGTCAAAGATATCCTTACCTCTAAACCCTTGGAGCTCATCCATATGGACCTTATGGGTCCTTCTCAAACTGTTAGTCTCTGTGGACACAGTTACATTCTTGTTATGGTTGATGACTTCACTAGATTTACTTGGGTAGCGTTCTTAAAACAAAAGTCCTGACATTTTCCAAATCTTTTTGAAGATTTTACTTCGAATTGAAAATGAGAAAGATACTCAAGTAAATAGAATTCGTAGTGATAGAGGTGGATAATTCATAAATACTGGTGTTATAGAATATTGTGACTATAATGATTACAAACATGAATTTAGTGCTCCTAAGACTCCTAAACATAACGGTATTGCTGAGAGAAAGAATCGTACCCTTTAAGAGATGGAATGTGTTATGATTCATGCCAAGACTCTACCTAAATATTTTTGGGTAGAATCTATTTGTATTGCGTGTCACATTATCAATAGGGTCTATCTTAGAAAGAATTCTAAACAAACTCCTTACAAACTATGGTATGGGAAGAAGCCCAATATTAAGTACCTTAGAACCTTTGGTAGTACGTGTTATGTCTGCAAAGATAGAGAACACTTATCCGAATTTGATACTCGCGAAGATAAAACCATCTTTATAGGATATTCTCCCAATAGTAGAGCATACCGTGTCTATAATCTTCGCACTAAGACCTTAATAGAATCCATAAACGTTATTGTAAGTGACACTACTATAAAGAGTAAGACTGGAGAACCAACTATTGTGGAAGAGTCTGAAAATATTTTAGAAAATGACTCTCCAGAAATAGATGATTCTTTACCAATTGAGACACCTGAAGTACCTAACTGGATTTCTAAAGATCAACCCATAAATAACGTTGTTGGTAACCCTAGTGAACCTGTACGTACAAGATCTCAATTAAGAAACTTTGCACATTGTGCATGTTTTGTTTCCCTGGTGGAACTAAAGAATGTAAATGATGCATTGAATAATCCTTATTGGATTTTTACAATGCAGGTAGAACTTCTTCAATTTTTCATTCATGATGTTTGGTATCTTGTACCTAGGCGTGATCACAAAAAGGTTATTGGCACACGTTGGATATTTAAAAATAAATCTGATGAAAGTGGAATAATCATTAGAAACAAAGCAAGATTAGTTGCTCAAGGATGCTCTCAAATTGAAGGAATAGATTTTAACGAGATGTTTTCTCCTGTTACTCATTTAGAATCTGTTCGTCTTCTCTTTGTCATAGCTTGCTACTTACATTTTACGCTTTACCAAATGGATGTTAAATCTGCCTTCCTTAATGGAATATTGACTGAGGATACCTATGTAGAACAACTAAAAGGGCTTATTGACGCTATATATCCAAATCATGTCTTTCGTCTTAAAAAGGCTTTTTATGGCCTAAAACAAGCGCCAAGAGCCTGGTATGAGCGCCTTTCCATTTTTATCTTAGATAAAGGTTTTAAGAGAGGTGGAAATGATCAAACCCTTTTTGTCAAACATTTTGACAAACATATTATTATAGCTCAAGTTTATGTTGACAATATCATTTTTGGATTAACTTCCCCTTCAGAAGTCAAATATTTTTCTGAAAGTATGCATAAAGAATTTTAAGTATCTCTTATAGGGGAGTTACAGTTTTTCTTGGGTCTTCAAGTCAAACAAAATTCAGAAGGATTATTTGTTTCGCAATAAAAATACGCTTTAGAGATTGTTATAAAATTCAGCCTTGAAAGTGCAAAAGATGCCAAAACTCCCATGAATACTACCGTCAAACTGTCTAAGGATGAAACTGGGAAATCCATAAATCCAACATTATATCGTAGTATGATAGGAACCTTTCTATACCTTAGCGCCTCATGTCCTGATATTTTGTACGCTGTTTGTGTGTGTGCTCGTTATCAAAAGAATCCTAAAGAGAGCCATTTAGTTTGTGTTAAAAGAATCATAAAATACATAAAAGGCACTCTAAATTTAGGACTTTGGTACACCAATGAAACTCCTAGAACTATACTAGGATACACTGATGCCGATTGGGCAGGGTGTACTGATGATAGTAAAAGCACATCAAGAGCATGTTACTATATTGGTAATAATTTGGTAGGTTGGAGTAGTAAGAAACAAAACTGCACTTCTTTATCAATAGCTGAATCTGAATACATAGTCGCTGGAAGCTGTTGTGCCCAATTACTTTGGCTTAAGCAAATGCTAAGTGACTATGGTATTAAAGAGGAACAACTACATCTCTATTGTGATAATCAAAGCGCGATCAATATCTCTAAAAATCATGTTCAACACTCGCGAACAAAACACATAAAAATTAGGCATCACTTTATACGCGAATTAGTTGAGACTAAGGAATTAAAAATCAACTATCTTCCTACTGATTTGCAACTCGCAGATATGTTTACCAAACCTTTGGATTATAATAGGTTTATTGCCTTACGTAAATCGATAGGAATGGTTTGTGCTGAATAAAATCTCTGACTTGCATAGATTTTCCCTTTGTCCATTTGAGAAATGGGGGAGAAATTTAAGTCTTATGAGTTCATTTTCTTTGTACATATTCTAAAAAGCTTGATCTTAGTGATTATTTTCATGTTTCTGTACCGTTATTCTCAACATATGTAATAGGGTAATGAATTGTAATTAGCTGAGTTATGTAATTTTATTTTCTAGGATATGGGTAGATAGAATTTTCTAAACGAATAGATTTTTTCCTTATTTCTTTGTAACCCTATGAGTCCAAGATGACTCAAATGAGATTTTGTCTCATATTTACAATGGGGGAGATTGAAGAACCTTATACTCTTGACTCACTTGAGTCTACATTGTATAAGTGCTCATCTAATTTGGAAATAGTGACAAAATTGTGTCCCTCCCCTAGATACTAAAGAGCCTCAGATACTTCTATTCCCTTCATTCCTTTTGTTTGATTGATCAAAGGTATATTCACAAACACTCACACACATTAGGACTGCATACATGGGTCATATATTGCATACATTGATTGTTTGTGTGTTAATTTCCCTTAAAACCCTTTTTTAATATTTTTTGAAAATTTTTAAGGATTTTCAAAAAGAATTTTTTCATAATTAAAATTGGAATTAAAAGTTTTAGGGTTATTCTGTAAATTTTGGTTGTTGGTTTTATCCCTGTAAAGTTCTCTTGGGTTGAAACAAAAAGCGCTTGAGACTATAAGGGAAGATGTGTAATTATTTTAGACGCGCGTTTGTGGTTCAATATTAAGCCTACACCAGCTACCTTTATATTGGATGGATTTGTGTTTCTTTGAAAAGACAAAACCGGTGTTCATTAACAGCCCTTGGATTGATCTTATCAACGCTCTGCATGCGTCCTTTTCCAATCCATGTGAATGTAATACCCCGTAATTTTATTGATTTTTATTTTAGGGATTAATTGAATTAAATGGGAATTAATTAGGAATTAATCCGGATATAAATACTAGTGAGATGCGAGTTGGTATTTGATTATGATGTTAAAATTGAATATTTATGAGTATATATGGTAATATATGAGTATTGATAATATTAAAATTGTCGCGAGACAGAAATACGACAATTTGGAAATTTAGTTGGGACGCGCGTGTCAGTCGCGTCAGGAATGAAATTTTTAAATTAAAAAGTGAATTATATTTTTATCAATTGAATGATCATTTTGAGTGCACCAACGTATCTGGAAGGGTCAAAATAGTCAGAAAACACTAGCCGGGGGTTTAGTTTGGGTCCCGGTGCATTTTTAGGCCAAACCGGCAACCTATAAGGGTATTTTGGTAATTTTAAAAATTAGGGAATTAAAACCCACGAATTTTAGAGTTTATTTTTATATTTTAAATAGGCCACTAAGGCCATTACTAGCCAAAAGCATTAGAAGTGGGCTACGAGAGTTAGAGAGGAGTCACCATAGGGTTCCAAACCAAAAACACCCACCACCGTCATTTTGGAAGTGATTTGTGATCGAAAAAAGGAGAGAATCAACCTTGGAAAATCGAAAACAATCTGAAGAATGAATCTAAGGCAAGTGATTTGATATTTTTAAGTGCATTGAATATTTCTTCCATGTTTAGTGCAGGAACTATTTTTGTCTTAAAAGTTTTGAGGAAAACCTATTGAAATCGTTATAAAAACTCTAATGTTTGGTTAGGGATTGCATGTAGAATGACTATGGACGAATTTAGCATCCAAAAACTTAATTATGATGACTTAAAAATGGATTTATGATGATTAATTAGACACAATGAAATTCTGGGTTCATGTTCATAGGGTTTGGGGTAAAATTTGGGGATTAATGATAATTGCATGTTGATTAGGAGGATTCAACCCCAAAAATATGTTAAGAAGCGATCTAAGAGGACTTAGAGTAGTTTAAGAACATTAAAATGATGTTGGGATGATCTTAGGATGAACTTAGAGAAGAGAAAAAGGAAGAAAAATGAATTTGGAGATCTCTGGGCACAGTCTGCCATCTCGTTAGAAGACCTGCCCAGGTCGTTCGAACGAGTTTCTAACGAGATGAAAGTATCCGTTCTAACGAGTTGGTAGTTCATTCGAAGTCTTTCATTCAAACGATAATCGTTCGAACGATCTCGTTTGAACGAGACTTCTAACGAGTTGACAGAATGGCCTTTTAGGTCTGATTTTATTTCAAAAGTCTCGTAGACTTATTTAATGGAGTAATAACCTTTCCTTATTTGACTAGTGGGTATATTGGTGAGATTGGAGTATGTTGAGGAGTAAAACTTAGAATCTTTTAGTAAACCGGATGACATTTGTGGATTGATAAACAAGTACCTAATTACGACGTGAGATGAGTTGACAACTTTAATGTATATAAATCCGGGACTTGTAAACGTATAACATTAAATGATGGTATAAGAATGAGAAGTATACCTGTATTAATATTCTGAGATATCTAAGATGTGCGAATGTTTAGTATATGTGGTTATCTGTGTATAACATACCTACCATACTTGCTATCATGGGAGGTCGGCGTTCGATCAGGGCCATCTAATCTTTGTGTGCCTACGGGGGGATTTAGATTGGTACCTCGAGGACATAGGTCAGAGAAGGACTTATTGGGAAGTTAATAAGTCTGCTGATCATGGGAGCGTAGGTATGTGCGTGACCCATATGATGTGAACTATATTCGCCTCCATTATGTGTGATTGTTGTTATTTGGGAATGATTCCTGAGAGACTCGGAATGCGTGGTCCTTATGTACGTGACGTACCGGGATTGGATAGTAGAGTATGTGTGCACCTCAGCTTAGTCTCGGGGTGCCGGTATTGTATATTTATGAGGAGAATAATATACTGTTAATCGAAATGAACTGTCATGTATAAATGTAAGTGTGAATAATAACAATATTGTAGTAGAAGCTAAAAATGTAAAATTTCTAGTGATTAGTATTATTAATTTTGGGAACCAAGAAGAAAAGTAAAACTCTCTATTTAAATTAAGATGTCGGGTATTGAATCGTGAATCGTTTAGTAATGTGAGGTTGTGTATTGATCTAGTTAGTTATGGGAATAACTAGAACGGGTACGAGTACGATAGGTGTGCACAATTAGTTGAGAGGTGAAGAACTCATGTGAGTGCACGCACAATCATGTACTTTATATTCACTGTTTAATGATATTAAACACTTACTGTATTTTAAACTGTTGTCACAATCGGGCTCTGACCCGTTTGCTTCCAAATCTATTTTCTTGTAAAAATCTTTTAGGTGCCCAGCCACAAGGACACCAAGCATAATATTTCCATTTCTAGTGACGAGCTGTAGCTGCTGTGGAAGTTGCAGGACCTTGATAGTAGACGCCTCCACTTTCTATCTTGATTCTACTTCAGACTTATTCATCCGTAGGGCATGTTGCCCCTTTTCTTTCAGAGACATCTTACTCATTCAGTTCTAGTTCAGATTTTGGATTGTAATTAATTAATGATTCAAACTTTGTATTTGTTTATTTCAGTATTCGGATTGTTGTGAGGAGTATTCCTCCAGATTCATTATTATTCCATGGTTATTCTATTGTGACTATGTTGTGGTGGTTATGTTACCATTTTATAATTTAACTTATTGCATGTTAATTGGATTTAATTAAAATTAGACAACTCACTTTTTAAATATTAGGTGGCTAGTAATTGTAAAAATGTTTTCGACAGTGATGCTATGAACTCAACCAACTTGACATTTTGTATTAATTTGAATAAAGGAGTAGCTACCTGGTATTTAATTAGACGGGGTGTCACAGTGAAACCTTTAGCCTCAAATCAGAAAGCATTTAACCAACCTCTTATCTTAAACCGTTGGATTGAAGTCAATTTAGGAAGACTAAATCCTAGCCCTTGATTCATCTCAGCCTTCTCGATCATTCTCAGCCCACTATATAAAGAGGCCAACCCTCAGCCTTTGAGAATATTTTACCACTACGTTTAATTCAAGTGAGAAGAGAGAGAAGGGAGAGAAAATAGAGAAACCAGAGAGAGAATAGGAAACCCCAATTTGTCCAAACCTTTTTCAAACCCTAATCCTTTTACCAAAAACCAGTTTATACCAAACACCAACCCTGAGTGTTTCAGAGTTTTTGTGTGTTGGTTTGAAAGCTGTTTCCTGGTTCAAACCTCTTCGTTTTAAGATCTTGTGTCCAACTTAAACATTAGGTCAGATCTGTATTTATGTTTTATAGAAATCATAGATGTAATCATTTTATGTTATATTACACATAGATCTACATTCTTAGTTTCTCGTCTTGAGAAATCTTTTAATGATTATTTTCTGTAAATATTTTCATCTTCAAAATCGGCAAAATCATTTTCTGTTTCTAGTTATTTTGAAACAAGACCTTTAACCTAGTTGGAATCACATTTGGCGATTTTCAATTTCAAAAGTATTTTTAAAACCCTAAAATTGATTAAGATCTTGAAACGTCTTCTGAACAAGATAGCCGTGAATTTCGGGATCATTTTAATTGTCAAATAAGGTTTTAGTTTTCTAAGAAGAAAGAATCTGAAATCACATCATATAGATCTGTTATGTAATTTTCTAGGACTGTTTGTATAAATAAGCGTGAGTGTGTGCATGCATGTGTTAGAGCACCATCACAAACACTTACGCACTACAACACTGAAAGTAAGTAATAAGATCTTGAAACAAGAGTCGACGTAAAGACTGGAACAAAGTGGAAGTTAGCAAACTGGGAGAACCACATCAGCAATCAGAACTGCAGAAAAGTTAGAAGGACACCAGTGGGTACATTCCTAAACTTGTATAGGACTTATTTGTGTGCATGTGTGTTATATAGTTTGTAACTGATATATTTTGTTTTAGTGGATTTTTGGTTTGTGACTTAGAAGTCACCGTGAATGTTTCCTCAGTTGGGTGAGGTTTTACCACGTTAAAAATCTCTTATCATTAATCTTTCTACATCTCCTCATCTCATTCTTGCTGGTGTGTTGATTTAATCTTTTAAGTTTTGTTTTTCAAAACTTGTTAACAAATCTTGAACTGAGCTCGTGCATGTTTTATTAAACACATCTTGTGATTACCTGATTTGATTTAAAGAAAAGAGTTTCTTCAAAAAACAGTTCGGAGTTACTTAAATTGTTTAATCTTGTATTAAACGGCTTTAGTAACATTTTTTCACAATCTTATGAAACACATAACTTTTGTAACTTATTTTATATATATACTAGGGTGTGCGTCGATGGCACCGTTAAAATTTGTTTGCGGCACATTGCTATAAATTTGTTTGCGGCATATTGTTATTAAAAATATTGTCTTCCATTTACTATCGAATAACTCATCATGCGATTAAGCTATTAAGCTATATCACGTCACTTTCATTGCATCTAGAACACAACTCGTTGTAATTTCTTGGGAACAAACTTGTGTGCCTACAACATTATATATACAAAACTTCAATCTGCTTATTGTATTATAAATATCGTGTTTGTATAATTTTATTCATTATTTTCTATACTTACCCAATGTTAAATCCGATTTTGTGAGGGAGAAGGCCTACCACATGTACATGATATTATTGCCAAAAAAAAATAAGAAAATAAGAAAATATTTTTCTCTCATGTGGATTAAAATTTTCAATGTGTCCATACATATCTTAATTCCACGACAAAAATGTCATATTTGAAACTCCAAATTTACATGTTTTATATTAACCAAAACTATATACTAAAAAAGTTTAACAAATAGTGGTATTAATAAACTAAATATAAAGAATTTTAGAAGTATGTTAGTATATAATTTGAAATAGTTATTCATTCATTCTCAAGTCTTTGTCACTGAGGAACATAAATAAGTAATTTTGCAACTTGGATGGGTGTATATGAACTTTTGAATTTCAAATGCATACAAAATGTAAAATTCTGATCTTGCATGGGTATATATGAAGTTTTGATATATACTTTGATTATAACATCCTCATGATGTTTGCAACACACCCATGTATCCTAGTTTTGGAAAATATCATGACCTCCCGCTACAACACACGTCGTGCAAAAAAAAATCACATTCCTTCAACTACATACCAAAAAATTATTTGTTTTGAGCATAATTTTACATGACTTTAATTACATATATAATGTTGGAATGTACTTATCCAACTAAAAGTTTACAAACATCGCAAAAAGGAACATCACAAACAAAATCATGAAAAAAATAATTTAAAATGATATTTGAACTACTCTAATTTGAAAATTAAAAATACATCATAAAGTGGGAGAACATCAAACACAAAATTATATTACTTGTTTTACCCGTGTCATAAAGTTTTACTTATATCTTCAACAGTTACATCCAAAAGAAAAATTAAATACAAAAATAAACACAATCTATGACAAATGAAGTGCAAAAACCATGAGAATTTTCTATTGTGGACCATTGAACTTACCCCCTGAATCCTACAAAATGATTGCACCAATAAAAAGGAGAAAATCTCAAGTACCTGAAATCTAAAAACCCCACAAATTACCACCATATGACCAAAACCAACAAAACTAATGTAAATGCAAAGCAACTACTCACTTCCCCGCCCCATATATCTCATACTAAAAAAATAACAATATAAGAAACACACGTTCATTTTCTTCATCAAGCGCTAATAAACACTCAGAAATCAGATTTAAGAAACACATGTTAAGGGATGGAACACATAACATTAGAACAAATGGACTCCCATTAGTTAGATTTAATACCAAATATTTACAGAGAACTTTAATCAACTTAACTCTAATATAGTGTCCGTTGTCTAAACTTAATATTTTGCAAGGAGATAGTATGGATTATTTTCAGATCTCGTTTTCCCCCTTTGTTTGCTTATTCACTAAGCACTCATAGAACAAAACTTAGACACTTCATAACTGTCAGAAAACACATGAGTGATACACAAACCAAATAGCCCAAACAAAGGGGGAAAATGCTAACAGACAACACCAAGGTGCAACAGTAACAACAAACACGACTGAGCCGGAACTCAGTTCAGAAAAAAACCCAAAAAGGAGTCTTTGAGTGGGTGTGATTCCAAAAAGGAGTTGAAAAAAGAGAGGTAGAGAGAGTAATAAAACACCAAGATGAAAAAAAATAAGATATTAGTATTGCAATGTAATTGATAAAAAAATAACGAATAGATAAATAGCAAAGGGCGATGAACCTCACATACGATTTAGCAAAGGGAGGTAAATAAAACACCAAGATATGTTTGAACACCTCAAATCCGGTGATGAAACACCTCAAATACACAACACTCCTCCTTATTTAAACCTGAAAAATCATTTAAACCAAAACAATAACAATGAAATGATATATGAAAAACATAGACCTTAAAACTGGAAAAAAAAATGGGGGAGATACAGAGAAGGGAAGATCTATGGAGATGGTGTTTGAATATTTTATGTACTGATATGGAAAATAACACAGTTGTGCTCTGACCTTGTACCTTTATGGTACGTATGTCATAAATCTTGAGCCTTGTGCACTCATAAGGGGTAAATAACCTTTTTTCACAATAATATTCTCAAACTTACATCATTTAGGAGCATTGGATTCAAAATCGTAAGAATTTATCTGAACAAATTTCTTAGAACCTAAAAATCCTCAAAATCAGAACGCAAGAGAAGTATATTTTGTAACACATTCGTATCTGAAACGATGAAATACGGGAGGGAGTGGAGAGGTAGTGTTAAGAGAGAGACAGAAAAATACCATGGATTGGGGCTTGTTGCGGGTAAGAGAAAGAGAGATGAAGATTAAAGAAAAAGAGAAGTGATGGGTAGTTTATTTACTCCTTACCAGCGTGGGTGTGAATGGCATATTTCAAGTACCAATTTGTTTCTTGATCCTTGTGCTGCTATTGTAAATAAAATCAATCATTGGTTGATTCTAAGTCATTGCATTGAAATCCCTCCCATTTAATCTCAGCCACAAGTTGATAAAGACCAAACTCACCAACGTTCTATCTCAACCATCAGTTGGAAAAGACCAAAAGTTCCTCCTATTTTTATATTATATATTATATATATATGAACTACTAATCAAAGCAATTGAAATGGAAAACTTCAAAACAACGCATATAAATGTTAAAAAAAAGAAAAGAGGGAAATTCTTTGCCTATGTGAAATTTTAAATTTGGTTATCTTATTTTTAATATCGGGTAAATAACTTAAAGGGAACAAAATAAAAATATTTAAAATACCACTACAACATTTAATGTTTATTTGTTCATATGATACATGATTGAACAACAAAGTAATATATCCTTTTGGATGTCTTATCTATATAACAATCTCAGTGATTATATTAGCTTTATGTATACCAAACCACCTTCTTTAATTTGAGAAAGAACAATTGGACACTTGAGAGATTAACCAAATAAAAAATCGTAAGTTCATTTTACCCTTCCCTTATTTTATGGTAGATATAATCATACAAGTGTTTGTTTATCCCTTCGTAATTCTCAGTTGATTCTGCAGTGTTATATAATGATCTTATCTCACACCGTATTTACATTATAAGAAACAAAAATTCAAGAAATTTTGTACTTTCATGATCTCTGAAATTATATATATATAATGACTATCAACATATATTTTTATGTTTAAGCTAATATTATAATTCCAGACTAAGAAAAATGGTTACTTAGTTATAATGCCAATAAGTTTAGGTTCATGCCGCTTCCCCCCTTTTCGGTAACCCATATTTTCAACATAAAGGCAATTGGTAGGTTAATAATATATATTCATTAGTTTCTTTTTATATTTTAAAATGGAAAATTTTAAAATAATATATACATGACTTACTTTTAAAATAAAAATTGTACTATTTACGTCCTACATTTTGTCTTTTTGTTTATGTGAGACCAAGGGATAGACTAACCCCCACAACCCACCCCATAATAAAATTATGTTAATTTGTATTATCATCTAAAATTGGTATCAAGATTTAGTCTTAGCAAGTTGAGATCCAATCCAAGATAACAAATAATAAATAAGAAGTAAAATACAGACATGTAAAGATACATGTAAGAAATAAGAAGAGTTACAACAAGAATTACGTGGTTCAAATCTCAAGAATGGGCCTACGTCCACATGGTAGATTTTTAGTACTAGGTTTCAAATGACCTGAGGTCTAAGAACTCTACACATCACTTAATCTGCGTCCACTCTCGGATTAGATAGTTAGAATGTAAGAATATCTCCTTGACTCTCGAGATCCCAATGGGGTGTCTCTCCTTTTATAGTGAGTGATTGTGAGGGAATGTTTGTCTACCCTAGTATGGGTTTCTTAGAAGCATTTTTTTAACGGAGCACGACCAAGATATGTAATAGTTTAGTGTTCCATCTATGAAGGAATGTTCCCGCACATGTTGGCTATCGATGGTGCCACGCACATGATACTGGATAACTTTTAACAGTGTTACTAAAGTTATAGTCCATCAATTAGACTTACTTCCATCGACCTAGTTCACCCAGAATGAAAGGGGTCGACCTCATTATTGAGCCGAGGTCATTCCTTGGTATTTATCCAGACAGGACTGAGCTTTTTTACTAGCTATTGAATGGTTTTATAATATTCTATTCGAATCATAAGATGTTTACAAATATGGTATAACAAAGCCCCAAAGACTTTGCTCATGACTATAAATGTTTCTAGGTTGGCATCTCTTGATGAAATTTTCAACTGACTTAGGTAAGCCACGTGTCAGTATTCCAATAGGTCTTTAATAGGCGTGTTTAACACATGCATTTTTGCCCTTATAAAAGAGGAGTGAAAATCAGCGAACCTTTTCCAATTCTTTGAATTTAAGATTCCTAGGGAGAGAGAAATCGCGAGCCACTGAAGATTTATGTGACCCAGCTTTCAGTTCATTTGGAACATTAGGTATTTTTTGTGCAATATTTCTCTAGTCTTTTAATGTTCTTTTATTTTTTGGGTTTTGTTTTGTTGGGGAATTTTTGCTGAGGATTTTCTATTTCTAGGGTTTAGTGAGGTTTGTTTTAAGTGTAAGCATGCCATGTATGAGTTAATATTAAAGAATATGGAAACATATTATTGATCTAAATACGATTTTCCCTGGAGCTTTTGCTGAGAGGTTTCCCATTCCACTCTAGGTTCTTAAAAATGAGGACGACTCAACAAACCCAAATTTCATCCTAAAATTTAATTCTTCATTCGAGTCAACCCTCAAGACCCCAAGTGTTGAGTATATCACTTTAAAATATCATACCTCAGAGATTTTTTTACAGCATAAACAATAGGGTTGGGAGAAAATTACGTTAACAATATCAACACAACTTCATTTTACCATCTGAACTTTGAGGAGAGAGTTTTGATGGCTAACCCCTCACCTTCCACCTCACCTATTGAGATTCTTTTAACTGCTGAGGAGGTGGAACTAGGAGAGGTCCCAACTACCTCTTACAATCGTACAACCTTTGATGCCAAATGGTACCGAAGTGATATCCGAGTTGAGGATTTAACTAACCTTAGAATTTTGTATTCCATACCAGACTATGTTATAATTAGAAATCCTAACCCAAAGGAGACGGCCTATGATAGGATAAATTCCAATAAGCTTTGCTTTCCCCTTTGGTCATTCCAAGTGGGAGTTCGTTTTTTCCTACATACTTAAATAATATCCATCTTTAAAGGGTATGGAGTGTCCCTTTCCCATCTTCCTCCAAATTCCTATAGGTCTATAGTAGGATCCATGATATACTAGAAAAAATGTGGGGGTTGTACATTAACAAGGAATGTTTAGGTTTGTGTATGGTTTAAAGGATAAAAACAAAACCCCTCTATATTACTATTTTTCTCCTCTGAAGTCCAATACCAAAATAGTCCAAGTTACCTAAAGTTGTATTCACAACTGGAAAACTAATTTTTTTACATCTTTAGTGCATAGGAGTCATTCCCAATGACCCAAAAAGAAGGATCAAAATTTCCATGGACTAGTGTTCCTGTAATTTGATTGCCAAGAAGGTTCCATAACTGGAAAAAAGGTTGGTGAAGCTGATTAGGCAAGTTAGCACCTTAAACCCTAAGTCTTTTGAGGATGTATACTCCCTTAAGAAGTTTGGGTCCATGATGAACTACCTGAGCATCAATACTATTGATCTTGACACTTATAGGTCATCAAGGCCAGCTAATGTTGATAAAACAAGTTCTGAGGAAATGTCGAAAGATGAGGTGGGGGTCAGACATGTTGAATGAAGTTATGAAGAGGTTGATCAGGAGATTGAAGAAGGTAAGAAATTTCTATAAATATTAGGTTATCCTTCCTTTTCATGTGTTTTTGTAATTCATACCAACTCCCTTATTAAACAGGCTTTGTTCTTATTTTTTTCAGTTTCAAATCCAATTAAAACTCCTTTATCGTATCTTCATCCAATGTTTCTCGGGATAAATTCAAGGAAATCCAAGCTAAATATCTTGAAGAACTTGCCCAGCGAGAAGCAACTAAGAAATCCAAGGGAGAAGCTTGAACTAAATAGATAAATAATAACAGACTTCGTCTTACAAATGCTTAGGTTGAAAAATTGGTTGATAAAGAGGCTAAGAAGAAATGAGTTGCTAACAAAGGTAAAAATAAGCTATCTGAGGAGAGTCAATGCAGCAAGAAGAGGCCCTTGGATGATCTCTTTGTCAAGGATCCCAAATTGCCCAAGTTTAATGTCAAAGAAAGGAATTCCATTGATGTCCAACCTGCTGAAAGGTTGTACAAATAGGGGGAATCTTCATCTCACTATGGTCATGTTGAGACCTATGAGCTTGAACCTCTAGTTGTAACACCCCGTGTTTTTATTTATTATTTAATTAATTAATTGGAATTTCCGAGAAAAATAAATTTTTGAATTTTAAAATTTTTATTGGCTAAATATGTTGGTTATGATTTTAGAAGAATAAATCTTCAAGAGGAATTAAAATCGAAGTTAAAACGGATTTTATATTGATTTTACAATATTTTTGCCTTATGGCATTTTTTGGGCAAACTGTCAGTTTTTCGGGATGATCGATCGATCGACGGGGGTGTAGATCGATCGACCCTCCCAGGAAACGTGCGCAACAGTCTTATTTTTGACGAATTTGGTTGGTTTTAAAACTCTTCCACATATATATATTTAAAGGGACGGGGCTAGAATTTTAAACACTCATTTGTGAAAACCCTAAGAGCAGAAAACTCTATTTTCTCCATCTTCTTCTACCTCAAAACCCTAGCCACCATTAAAATAACTTTTCAAGCTCAGTTTTGAGGGCCAAGGCTATTCTGTCCCGAGTCGGTATAAGAAGGGGTTTTGACCCATTTTTCGAGAGGAGCACAGTCACGTAATCAGATTTTTCTGTCGAACTAATCCCAGGCATGTTGACCCTATTATTTTCCTTTAGTGTTATGTGTCTTGATTGTAGCCTCCATTAAACGCATGTTTTTCTAAAATAAGTCACGAATATAAATATTGAATAGATAAATTTCGGGACTGTTTTGCATGAAAAATTAATGTTACCGAATACTTATAACTTTGTTATTCTTTGGGTTGTGCCAGTGTAGTCGATTTTTGTTTTGGGCACGTGCATGTAGAGGAGCCCTTTTAAAAGTAAATTTTGATATTTCATGTGAAAACCCTAGTTTAATTTAATTCCTTGTGTTGGAAAATAAGAATCATGATAGGACTTGCATGTAGCGATTCATCTGAGAATCATTATATTTAGGTGTCTTTGATTTACATTTTTTAAATTGAATTATTTAAATGGGAATTTATTATTATTATGAATGTTGTTATAATTTGGAATTGTGTTACTTTATGGAAATATGTTAATATTTCGGAAAGATTGGGTATGGTAGATAATTGGTTTTCACCCCGGTTATAGTACACTTGTTAGGTATGGGACTAGTAAGTGGGCCTTAATTACGATTTATGCTAATTAGGTATGGGACTAGTTAGTGTAAGTCTATGCGGGTGAGGAGAAGGCATGCAACCCCTCCATCAGAATGCTTCTCCTTCTTTCCTTTCAAAATCCTCACCTAATCTTCAAAACCACGTCCAACTTGACCCAAAAAACAAATCTTTTGCTGATGTTGTGTGTTCCAAAAACATGACTCAAACCATTCTTCAGCCCATATCTTCTTATAAAGGTGAACCTGCTATTATATATGAGGATTCCAGTATTCAAGAAATGGCTGCACCTTTCAAGTACACCTTGGTTGGAAAGTTCTCACATGGTCGACCTTCGGTGGATGATATTCGTAAGTTTTTCTGTTCTCTCAACCTTAAAGCCTCTGCTCATATTGGATTGATTGACAACAAACATGTATTGATCCGTCTTGACCATGAAGAAGACTTTCATCGTATTTGGCTTAAAGACTCTTGGTTCATTCATGGTTTCCCTATGCGATCCTTCAAATGGGATACAGATTTTCATCCAAATAAGGAATCATCAATTGTTCCTGCTTGGATTTTACTTCCTCTCCTCCCTATTCATTTGTATAATAAGAGTGCTATGTTCTCTATTGGACAAGTAGTAGGGAGGCCTCTCAAGATTGATGGTGCGACTGGTTCAATTGCTAGACCAAGTGTTGCTAGGTTGTGTGTTGAAGTTGATTTAAAACAAACTTTGCCTTCAAGGGTCTGGATTGGCAATAAGGATAAAGATTCTGGTTTCTGGCAACCTATAGTATATGAAGATTTACCACCATTTTGTTATTTTTGTGGTAAGAAAGGTCATGATCAAGGTCAATGTCATTTCAAGAAGGTTTCGGACGCTGAAAAGAATAGGATGAGCAACAAGGAAATTCAGAGAGCGAAGCAAAATCAGAAAGAGTCTACAAAAGAATGGGTAGCTAGATCGTTTGAGACAAATCCAGTAGAAGATCAAATTGTTAGTGCAATAGCATTGGAGAAAGAAGATGGAGAGATTTTGGAGAAGAATCAGTCCAGCCCCATACAAGTAAGACAAACTTTGATTTCAAATTTTTTCAAAAAACAGGATATGGTAGTGGAGTTGAGGCATACTGTAGAAGAACAATATAATGTGAAAAATTCTAGAAAGGAGATCCTTACAAATGTTCCAGAAGTAGGAGAAATTTGTGCTACAGGTGATACTGTATGTATGCCTGTTTCAGATCTAGAAGAGGCTGATGTGGATAATTGTATTGAGTCTATGGTTGGTGTAAGGGAAAAGTCCTGCAATGATGAGGATTTTGTCCAAGCATATCAGGAAGAAGCCATTCAAAACAATTTTGGGGAAGGTTGTTCTTCTGATGATAGAGAGCAAATGGATGGGTTTACAACAGTAGTAAGGAAGAGGAAATCTCCAATTATGAAGGGACTAAAAAATATTAGAATATTAAGGTCCAACTCAAACTCAAAAAAATCTAATAAGTCCATATGATTGAAGCTATGATCTGGAATGTTAGGGGAATTTCTAAGAAAGGGGCAATGAGGAGAATAAGTAGACTTAACAAAATCCATAGGCTGCAAGTAATGGTCATTTTAGAGCCAAAACAGGAATTGGGGAAAATCCAAAGCTATATGATTAAATTAGGCTTTGCATCATGCAAATCTAATTTAAATAGTAAAATCTGGTGCTTTTTCAAGGAAGGGGTGGAATGGGAACTCATTTCTGATATGTCGCAGTGTATAACAATGAAAGTTAAGCTTAATGGTGTAGCACAGTCTGTTCAGTGTAGCTTTGTTTATGCTAGCTGCATCAGACTGGAAAGAAGAGTTTTGTGGGAGCACTTGTCAGATATATGTATAGACTCAGCTTGGATGATATGTGGGGACTTCAACATTATAACGAATCAGGATGAGAAGGCTGGAGGTAATAATATTAATATTGGTGCTATGTTTGAATTCGTTGAGTGCATTGAAGGTAATGGCCTAGAAGATTTGGGGTATAAAGGGTCGAAATTCACTTGGCATAACAAGAGAAGTGGAGGGAGCAGTATATGGTGTAGGCTTGATAGAATTTTAATGAATCAGCAGTGCTTAGATTGTGGAATTAAATGGACAGTTAATCATCTCAATCGCAGTATGTCTGATCATAATCCTCTATTGCTATCTGGTAACTTAATTAGTCATCAGATTTCAAAAGCCTTTGTATTCCTTAAGTTTTGGACTGAGAAAGAGGCCTGCATCAAAATTGTGGAAGAAACCTGGAAGGAAGTGGAGTGCTCTAATCCTATAGTAGCTATATCCCTCAAACTCAAAGCTATCAGAGGTAAACTTAGCAGGTGGAGTAGATCATATTATGGGGACATTTTTCAGGCGGCTAGGCATGCTGAAGACTTACTCTTGCAAGCAGAAATTTCTTATGAAAATGATCCCTCTGAATTTAATAGAGAGGTCCTTTCCCAGGTAACTGCTTCCCATAATCATTGCCTAAAAATAGAATATGAGTTCTGGTCGCAAAAAGCAAATGAGAGATGGGTTCAAGATGGGGATAGGAACACTGCCTATTTTCATAAGTGTGTTAAAAATAGGCAGCGTCGTTTAGCCATTGATAAGATAAAGAAGGATGATGGTACGTGGATTCATTCAAAAGAGGAGATAAAAGCTGAAGCAATTGATCATTTTTCTGCAGTTTTTCGATCAGATGAGAATGTGTATCCAGAAGGGGAACAAGATCTGCTAAGGCATATTCCAAAAACCATTACAGAAGATATGAACAAAGCTCTGATTGTGTGGCCAGATATGGAGGAGGTGGAACAAGCTATAAAAGGTCTAAGTTCTTCTAGCAGTCCAGGTGTTGATGGCTTCCCTGGGTATTTTTTTAAATTTTTTTGGGGTATAATAAAAGCTGATGTGTTGAAGGCAGTCCATAGTTTCTTTGCAGGATCTATTCTTCCAAAAATTTCAACAACTACCAAAATTGCTTTGATCCCAAAAACTTTAAACCCTCAATCGTTTAATGAGTTCAGACCTATAAGCATGCAAAATTTTATAAATAAAATCTTCTCAAAGATTTTGAATGACAGGCTTTCAAAATTCTTGAATCAAATAATTTCTCCAGTTCAATCAGGCTTCATCAAAGGCAGGTCCATTACAGAAAATGTATTGTTGGCTCAAGAATGTATCTCTCGTCTTCATCATAAGAATTTTGGAGGGAATATCATCTTTAAATTGGACATGGCTAAGGCATATGATAGGGTCTCTTGGATGTTTCTTATAAAGATTATGCGAAGAATGGGATTCTGCGAAATATGGTTGGATTATATATGGAGGATTATTTCTAATGCATGGTTCACTATAATAATTAATGGAGAGACTTCTGGATTTTTCAAATCTTCTAGAGGTTTAAGGCAAGGGGACCCTCTATCCCCAAGTCTATTCATTATGATGGCAGATGTCCTATCCAAAAACCTTGAATTCTTGCTTACTAACTCAAATTATGTGGGGTATAAAATGCCAATTGGTAGCCCTCGATTTAATCATTTGTCTTTTGCAGATGACATTATCATTTTTAGCTCAGGCAATGTGAAGGAAGTGAAGCAGATTATGAGAGTGCTAAGACTCTATGAGCAGGTTTCGGGTCAACTTATCAATACTAGAAAGAGTAATGTCATGGCTTCGAAGCATATTAATCTCAGAGCCATCAATAAAATCAAGGAAATTTCTGGTATGCAACTGAAGTCAGATCCAATAAAGTACTTAGGCTGTCCTATTTTCAGTGGAAGGAAAAAGAGTATTTATTTTATAGAGATGGTGCAGAATATAAAGAATAGAATTCAAGGTTGGAAGTCTAAATGTTTGAGTCTTGGAGGTAAGGTTGTTCTCATAAACTCAGTGCTCTCTTCCATGTATCTGTACAATTTATCTGCTTTGAATCCTCCAAAAGCAATTCTCAATAAAATTACTGCTAGTATTGCAAATTTTTTTTGGAGTAACAGCTTTGGGGAGTCTCGGCATCACTGGTGTGGCTGGGAAAAAATAGCAAAACCCATATCTGAGGGTGGGTTGGGAATCAGAAACTTATATGATGTTCATTCGGCTCTGAGTATGAAATTATGGTGGAATTTTAGACAGCAAAAATCTATTTGGGCAAAATTCATGATGGCAGCTTATTGTAGGGGTCAGCACCCATGCTCAGCTTCAAAGAGAGGGTCAGCTCAGACTTGGAATCGTATGTGCAATGTGAGGGACAAAGCTGAAGAGCACATGATGTGGATTATTGGAGAAGGAAATATTAATATAGCAAAGGATAACTGGGGTGTTCCTGAATGTAAATTATCAAATGCGGTAGAAGCGGGGCAGATTAAAGAATACTGGAACCAAAGCAAAATATGGGAAAAAGAGAAATTAGAGCAGGTCTTCAACTATGAGATCACTTATAAAGTGTTAAATTTTGAAGAAATTATGCCTAAGTCTGCTGATTCCCTGATTTGGAAACCATCTAGCACAGGTATCTTCAATATAACCTCTGCTTGGAACATTTGTAGGCAGTCTAGTTCATCATGTTTGAGTTCGAAGTTTATCTGGCATAAACATCTTCCCATAAAAATGTCTGTTTTTATGTGGAAGATGATGAATAATCTTCTTCCTACTGATGATAAGATAAAAGCTATTGGTTTTAGAGGGCCTTCAAAATGTTGTTGTTGTCAAAAGCCTAGAGAAGAAGATGTTGATCATATATTTGAGGCTGGAGATTTTCCTTCTGCTATATGGGATCAAATTAATAGAGAATATGGGATTACTAGAATAAGAGGTGGAGGTGTGCGAAATCAGCTTTTTCAATGGTGGATTCATGGGGTTAAGATAGACCAAATTGTTAGCAAAGTGGTGCCATCAATTGTATGTTGGTACCTATGGTGTTATAGAAACAAATGTCGGTATGATGATTGCTCTCCTAGTGTGGCTTCAATTTTGGTTCTAATTAAAAATGAAATTTCTCGAAGGGCTGTTATGCGTATGGAGCATGGTAAAAAAGATATAATGTTTATAAAATGGAATCCTCCTATATATGGCTCTTTGAAGTTAAATGTGGATGGGAGTGCTATAGGAAATCCTGGGCAGGGAGGAGGAGGTGGAGTGCTTAGGAATCAATCAGGAGATATGGTTTGGGCGTTTCATGCGCATTTTGGTGTGGTGTCTAATATGGAAGCTGAAGCTTTGGCTTTACTAAAAGGCCTTGAATTCCTTTTAGACTTTATTGGTTATGATTTATTGGTAGAAAGTGATTCAGAGGCTCTTGTGAACATCATCAATTGTCAAAGAAATCCTCCTTGGAAAATAAGTTGGGTTATTCATAAAATCAGGAACTTAATGGATATGATGAAGATAAATCTTGTTCATGTATATAGAGAGGCGAATAAAGTGGCTGATTTTCTTGCAAAGCTAGGAGCATCTGAGAAAAAGGACTGTTTCTCTATAGTCCTTCGAGACTTTCCAAAGCATCTCAAAGGTCTTCTAGTAGTGGATAAATGGAGACTCCCATCCATCAGACATGTATAGTGGTCATTGGAGTTCTATTTTGTCAGTAGGTGGTATTATATGGCTCTGTAAGGGATCTAATCTATAAAGATCCTCATTTATGTTTCCATATAAAGTTCTCTGTGTTCTTTGGATGTAAGCCATTTAGAAGAGGCAAGGTCTTCTAATTATTGCAAATAAACCTTATAAAGTTAGAAAAAAAAAAAAAAAAAAAAAAAAAAAAAAAAAAAAAAAAAAAAAAAGTCTATGCGGGTTATATAATTGGGGTGGGGGCTGATTTTCTATTTTATACCTTATTTGTGATGGCCTAGTATTGATATATAGGTGGAGTGAAATTATATAATCATTCTTTGCTTAGGATAGGATGATATTGTGTTTTGGGAACCCTTAGTTGGGACTAAAGGTTATTTTGAGGATTTTCACATCGCTTTTAAGGGTGGGGGAAATTAATGTGATTAACGAAAACAAGGAATGTGGAATTTAATATCGCAGGACTAAAACGGATATTAAAAATTTATTGACGACATAATGTGTCTAGGGCCGACAGTTTGAACGGGTCAGAGGACGAGTTATGTCGTGTCGTGTGTGTAACCTTGTCATATCGCGAGGGTCGCAGGATAAAAACGGACCAGACGGCGGACTTGACAAGGGGACGGGTGCGCGTGTGGAACCTTGTCATATCGCGAGGGTCGCAGGATAAAAACGGACCAGACGGCGGACTTGACAAGGGGACGGGTATTGGTAATATTCTTCACGGTTCAATCAATTAAATTTAACATTTGTGGGAAGGTGGGTTAATTAAAATCATATTGGTGTGGCTTTTATGAAAACCTTGCGGGTAATTATGAACTTATTTATGGTGATTATTAATCTCGTAATTAAAAGATTCTATTGTTATAGTCGATATATATAACACTATTGTCTGGGTTAAAGGACCCTATTTGAGGAGAGTAGCCGGTTTACATGCTCGGGGCTTTGGCTCTGACACATGCGTTGACTAATCTTTTTCAGGATTTTTGGGAGTTGCTGCATAGGATTCATTGGAGATCTTTTGGAGGTGCAGCTGGATTTATGTTACTGCTTAGTAGTTGGATTTTCTCTTTCCATTCAGTCGTTTTATTTATGAGACTATTTTGGAGTTATTGGGCCTTCTTGGTTCCAAAGTTGTTTTAAGTTCAGTTGGATTGATTTATATTATTATTGGAGTATGGATTTCCTTTGGAGTTAGCATGTGATGGATCATTTATTTCATATTTGGGTTTGATTAAAATTAATTATATTGTGGATTAAAATTTTATGTCTCATATCTGTCGCATGCTAAGAATGGTATTTTATTTACTGACGCACGGCTTAATTTTGGTGGTGGCCGACGCCAGAATTAGGCGGGGTGTGACACTAGTGACTAAGGATAATCTTCTTACAAATATAAAATATATTATTCTAAATTCTGCTACACACATGAAGTCTTGGGATACATGGGCTATAATCCTGAGTTTTAGTTCATGTGGAACTTGGATGTGGATAATATTTGAAATTTTGCTTCTCACGAGGCATTTGCGGTGAGTTGAATCTTATTAATTTCACATGTTCTCTTTTGATCTGATATATTTTCCTTAAGCTGATTTGTTTTATTTCTTCCTATGTAGTGTAACATGGCCATAACACTTTTGATGGAGAAGGCTCAATTTACCATGAATTTTGTGATGAGCTGAGGAATGCCAAAAAAAGGGCTTAAAGACAAAATTTAACTCCTTAAGATCGACTTATCTAAGGCTCATACCAAGCTTCTATAGGCTAATGACCATATGGTGGCTTATATACATAAGTATAGTCTCGTCTAGAATACACCTAGATAACTGACCACTCCACAGTCTTTTCCCAAAGGCGAGACTAGTCTTCTTATATATACCTTACATGTACAAGTATGATTTTTCCTAGATGACACTCTAACATTCTACAAGGCTTAATAGTATCGTATCATTGAGGAGAACAAACACTTTCTCATTAATATGGTTGTCGGCCTCAAATGACACTCATATTACAAGACAACAACCTCAAGACTAAGATGCGTGTCGTGGTTATAGACGAACACCTTAACTCATCTCTACATCTAGCATGGAACAAGGCATGATACAATATCATCTTGTTCGAGACCTCATACTTTCGATATATTCTTACAGGTATGGAAAGCATGACAGGGACATTTCAGTTATATATACACAAAACCGTTATTAGAGATCAATAAACCACATGAAGGAATATTTGTCATGATGATTTACTTTATGCACACACAATTGACACTCTCTCATAGGTTAATATCTCATCTAAGCATGGGACATTTGGTAAGGGTGACACTGCGCATCCCTAGCCTATAAAAGGCACACTATTTCTTCTTTAATTGGATGAATCCTTTTATAAACCCTACTGTTACTCTGCAGAATTTGGTCTAGAGTGAGAAAGATTAAATGTTTACCTTTTATGGCGATTAATGCCCTATTATAGCAAAAAAACTATTGTACATTATACAATAGATGTGGGCCAAGGCTGAACCTCTTAAATACATGTGTTCATCTATGTTCTCTCCCATCTCTCTTGTTAAAATGCTTGTTAATTACTGTTTTATTACATTTGTACAATACCTACTTCTAGGGTGAATCCATTACATGATCTCAATATCATCAATTTGGCATCGTCGGTGGGAATGTTTTTATCATTCTCATCTTTAGCTTAGATTTCTCTCTCATCTATGATTGTGATTCAAGTCCACTATTGTTGGAACCAAATCACCATTAAAAGATCTTGGGCAGAGGAGTTCATCAACTTCATATTCGATTTTTCCTATTTTGCACCCCTGTTATTATCACCTGATTTTTCTGATCGTTGATGTCTACGATGAGCCATCAAATGTTGGGGTTAGTTCCCACCAACCGCCTCCTCATTCGGAGATAGCCGATGTAGCAGTGACACTGACATCTCTAGCAGCTAGTTAGTAGGCCATGCAACACCAGCTATTGGCATTTAACCAAGACATAATGAGTCAGATCCTAGAGGATCCGACCGCGAATCTCGTCACGTCGGCCGCTGCAAGAGGGGATGCACAACCAGTAGTTAGGGGACTTTTCCCAACTCTAACCAAAGAGGTTCAGTATGGTAAAAGGGATTATTTATTCCCATCATCTTCGCCTTAGCAGGGAGGTGAAAGGTGTACTTGAGTGAAATATGTATGAGGAAGAGTATAGTTATGACTATGGTGAACTGTATGAGATTACAAACTTATCATACCTACTAGGTATAACTCATCCTCCTACTTACCAAGGTAAAAGTGTTCAAAATACTCCTCAGAGTGAGTAAAAGAATGTAGATTTCATGAGGCTTAGCAAGGGGTCAATATTTGATGGGCTTAACCTATAAGGGCATTGTAGCTGAGAAATTGTACTCGCAATCTTCTATAGGACAAGGATCACTGGTCATCTTGGCCAAACTCACCCAAGGAAACATTTAGACTAGAGGGAATTTTGAGAGGTAAATAGTGCCTTAAGGGACCCAAATAGATGATCCACCTGCAGAATCGTCTTTGAAGTAGAAGGTTTGGGTAATAATGTTGTTGAATATGAGAAGCCTTTGAACATCTTGATCTAGAGGCTGGAGGATAAAATTGGCTGCATCATTAAAATTTGAGACCGCAGTCTTAGGGGATATATGGAGGGTTCTCCTTTCTTACCAATCATGGTCATATATTTGACACCTGAAAAGTTCAAACCACCAGTGGTGATGCCCAGATATGATGGGAGGGCAAATCCTATCCATTACATAAAAATATACTAGCCAGCGGGTGACATCCACTCCACCCTAAACGAGATTAGATTCAATGCATTTTCTAGCACTCTTACTGGCACTGTCCATGTATGGTATACCGGTATGTCGAGAAGAGGGATAAGAAATTTCAAATAGCCGGCTAAGAAATTTATTCATAACTTTTGTTTCAGCAAGAAGACTGCAAAACTCATGACTCGTTTGTTGAATGTGAGGTAGAGGAAGAATAAATCGTTGAGAGGCTTAATATCTCGATTCAATAAAGTGAAGTTAGAGTCAAAGATCAAGAAAAAATCATTGCAATGACAGCCCTCATTAGTGGGCCTGAACCAGGAAAATTCTATTGGAACCTCTCTAAAGATCCTTCAAAATCCATAATAGAACTCATGGCTAAAGCCGGGAGATCCATGAATTTGAAAAAGGCCATGGTGGCTAAGAGAGGAGACCAAAAAGATCCAGGTAGCAACAAATATGGTTAGAGCTAAGAAAAAAAATAATAAAGAGGTTAAAAGGAAATCAAATGATGACAAATTTTCTAAGTACACCCCAATCACTGTTAGCCCGACCACATACTGAATGACATCAAGCACGATAAATACTTAAACTGATTAGGTCTTGATCCCACTAAAGGAACAATAACAAATGGTGTGAGTTCCACCAAGATCTTGATCATACAACTGGTCAGTGTTACGCCCTGAAGGACAAAATTGAAAAATTATTGAAATAAGGAAAATTGAGAAAGTTCGTGGATAATAGTGGAAGCCGAGACAAGAGTAAAAATAGAAACTCTTCATCAAGAGAATATAAGCCAAAGAAAAATGAGGTATAGATAAATCAAAATGAAAAATAATGAGATGATGATGAAGAAGATGATCCTGATCTCCTAAATAAGCCAGGACCAACGAAGGTTACCATTTAATTTGTGATATCTTTTAACACAGAACATTTAAAAGAAAATTGTAAGGGAGAGATTATTATAGAAAGCCAGTTATCAATGAATGAAAACCAAGTGTTTCCTCTTATATGGGCATTTTGTTTTGGTTTATTACAGTCATGAAATCCCTGTCTCATTGTGGTAAGATCATTTGGAGTCTCGGCTCCTTGGGATGTCTTATCCTTCGAGACATGGGAAGACTAAAGGCTCATATGCCCACCAGGAAATAAGTATCGTCTAAATAAATATCCCAAACTAAACATAATTATTTTATGGTGAGACTTAACATCATTATTTTATGGTGAAAGTTAAATGAAATCTCTCTCTCTCTCTCTCTCTCTCTCTCTCTCTCTCGGTGGTATGAGAATACTTGGAGTCTCGTCTCCTATGCAAGTCTCAACATAAAACCTGAGAGGTGGGAAACTCAACATGATTATTGTTATGGTGAAACTAAACATCATTATTTTATGGTGAGACTTAGCATCATTATTTCACGGTGAGAGTTAAATGAAATATCTCTCTTAGTAGCACGAGAATACTTGGAGTCTCCTCTCCTAGGAATGTCCCAATACCCTGAGAGGTGGCAAAATTAACATCATTATTTTATGGTGACATTCAAAATCATTATTTTATGGTGAAATTAAAATAAAAATCTCTCAACCGACGGTACAAGAATACTTGGAGTATCGTCTACATTAACCCTGAGAGGTGGGAAACCCAACATCATTATTTTATGATGAGACTTAACATCATTATTTTATGACAAAATTCAAATGAAATCTCTCTCTTTCTCTCTCGGCGGTACAAGAATACTTGGAGTCTTGTCTGTTAGGCATGTCCTAATATAAAACCCTAAGAGGTGGAAAATTAAAATCATTATTGTATGATGACATATAACATCATAATTTTATGGTAGAAGTAAAATGAAAAATTTTCTCGTGGTGTTACGATTATGCTTGAAGTCTCATCTCCTAGGCATGTCTCAATATAGACTTTGAGAGGTGGAAAACTTAACATCATTATTTTATGGTGAGACTTATTGTATCTGGAAAAGAGAAAACAACATAAGTATGTAGACATGATAAAGAAAGATGATGCAAAGTATACTACAAATACATTTCATAAAAACACCCCAATAGAGGGGTATTGAAAACTAGAGTAATGTTGTTAAAATTCTAAAAGTGGTACGAGATTCAAGTCTACAGAAAGAGGTGGACATCAGAGACCACAAATGGTCGCCCAAAAATCAGAATAAAGATTACACAAGTCACCAACGATTGTGACTTCAGGGACTGTTGACTATTTTTGAACGGTGGTGGTATCTTAGTCGGCATCTTGATTCTCGTCGTCAGCAATTTGATTCATCCTGACATCACCAGCCTTGGCCTCAACGGTCTCTTCATTAGCACCCTCAGCATGAATCGCCTCCAAAGCATCAATAGTTTTTGGATTAGAAAAACCAAAGGAGTTTAGAGTCTCGAACACGTCAGGGTACTTTGAGATGAGGTTAGAAAATTGATTGACCACTTCTCTAAGTACTGGATGGCATAACCTGCGAACTCCTCAAGACTCCTTAAAATTTTCCATGACCACCTCAAACTTGTCTTCAGAAGTTCCTTCTCGTTCTCATCCCACAGTTTTAAGGTTTCCTTATGGTATCCCTTCAAAGCAACAAGGCGAGTCCTATATTGTTGACAAATCTTGATCATGTCTTCTTCGTGAGCGGCCTTCTGTTCATCCATCTTTTTCTACATATCGTCCAGTTTCTGCTCGACCTGCTTAATCAATCTGATCTTTGGCTCGAACTCCATCACCCACTGATGAAGGTGTTGAAGAGCAATGAAAAACTACAATAAAGAAGATACAAGAAATAAAAAGTCAGTACGAGATGATTTAACACTTTGTAAATATTATGAAGTATAATAGTTACTTGAGTGACGATCTATAGAGAGAAGGACAAGACTCTGGTATTTTTATATGCGCTAAAGAACTGACTCTTGCATGGAGGGATCACATATGAGATAATCTCTTCGACTTTGGTTTGGTTCACAAGAAGAGACTCAAGATTTAAAGCCAGTGAGATGTGTGACAGTCGTCACGTCATCAAAGATTGCTGCATTGCATGAAGAGGGTCATCTCAGACTTTACAAAAATTCTATTTTATCCCAATTTTTGATCGAATTTTTGTCGATAAACTGACGTGTCGACTTGCTATTGGTTGATTTATGGGGTCCGTGCCAGCGAGTCCTCAAAACCAACCAATAACAGGCCGACACGTCAGTTTATCGACAAAAATTCGGTCAAAAATTCGGGCTCTATAGAACTACTCCGGACTTCATATTTTCTTCTATTGTTCGGGAACGACCCCCGACTTAGTGGCCTTTTTCCTCTTTGTCAGCCCTCTACTACATTAGGTCCAATAATTGTAGTCTTTTACTTTGGGCTGTCGGTTGGGAAGTCTTGCCCTTTAATTTTGATAAAATACATTTCCAATAATTGTATTCTCAGAACGATTTAAAAAACAAGAAAATCAACAATTGTCAGTATCGGCTAAACATTGAGACGATAGTAAAAGTTAAAAAAAATTCAAATAAAAGATCATCTTACGAACAGTAACTAATGGGTTTAAGGCTTTATCAACTCCTCAAACAATATGAAACCATCAGGTCCTCTCAATTGGTCAATCCTCTCCCGGTTACTCGTTCTCAGACTAGGGTTAACTTTGGCCGAGATAGTAATTTAATCCCCCTTTCAAGGCACCTTAATTTCCCTGTGCACTAGCGAATCATCGACTAAAAACTCCCACAATTTCAAGAAGAAAAAATACCGAGACTTTGAGTAATAATTGGAAGTTTGGTTCAAATGTAAGAGCGTTCGGTCTAGTTTTCAAAGGACGAAGTGATGTTAGCAAGGGTTGAATTTCATGGCAACTGAACGTGCGTAATTTTCTAATGGCGTTAACTTATTAAATTCAGATGACTATCCACACCAATTTTTAATTCTATTAACACTAGAACATGCAACTATGTGATTGAAAACGTAAAATAAGAAAGCATAAAATTAAAATTGAGTTTCGAGAAAAAAAAAACCTTTCGGCTAAAATCTTTTATTCACTTTATAAAATTTACAAACCACAACTTACAAATCTTAGATATGAATCTACTAAGATCCTCTCAAGAATAACAAGACCATAGCCTTCCTTCAGCAATGACCCTCGCAAGAATCACAAGAATCGTAATCCTCCGTCTTCAGCAGTGAACCCCTCAGGTTTAACAAGTCAGCCATGGAGATGCCTTCTCCATAATGTTTGTGTATAGAAGGATATAAACTTTAGGGTTTAAACTTGATTCACTCAAATATATTATGGGAATGTTAATTATGAATCAAAGAGCTTTTTCAAAATCAAAAGGTTGAAAACTTTTGCTAAAGGTATGCAGAAACAATTTTGTCAAAAGTTTTAATGAAAACAAACATGAAACAAATATTTATAAGGCGAACGCAAATTTCGAGGCTATGGATCATTTGAACGAATTTTAAAGCTCGTTCAATGAGAACAAATATTTGTTTAAATAAAACAAGTCGTGTTCGAACCAATTAGCCATCTCATTTGAACGAAGTTCAAACAACCTAAAACAATATGCCCTCGTTCGACGTTTGATCGAAGTAAACTTCAAACGACTCTTCTAATGAAAATGAAAACTCGTTTGAACGAGAATCCTATCTCGTTTAAACGAGATACTTAAATTTTGAAATTTTTTAAATAAAGAAAATGTTTCCAGTTTTAATAATAATAAACATCCCAAAATAAATTCAAAGAATAATTTTAAACTAAATAGTATTATACCTTCATAAAGTTAAGATCCTTGAAAGTTGGAGAGGTTGGATCTTAGGACTTCGTATATGAGAATGCGGTGTGATATCGATTAAATCAAATTTGCAAATTTTCAACTTAAACTTAATTAAATTAGTGTCAATTTTTAAACAAAATTAATTCAGCCCTCAAACATACATCTAGTGTGGGTAAATCAAACCATCACAAAATAAATTGCTGACACGCAGATTTCAGGAAAAAAAAACCAAAAGAAAAAGCCTTTTATTTCACTATGCAGAGATATATTGCAACTTACGTACACAATGAAATCTGCAATGACTATCACGAAGATACTAACATAGACATGCATCCTAGAGTAAGAAATGGATTAACCTCAGAAAATCCATAATAACACACAGCTCTGATTTAGCAAGGAACACCCACAAGTACTCCCAAATGACATGCAGTCGTCAGCCGTAGATTTACCCTCTCTACATGAGAAACTTCAACAAGATCGTATCTTGGGTTTCAAAACAATTCACTAAACTATTAGGATTTTTGTGAATTGAAAAACAAAATTTTAAACCCTAAATTGAAGAAGACAAAAGTATTATGCAGTTTACAGTTTCTATGTATTGAAAAACCTTAGGTCTTCTTAAGAAACAATGATTCATTTAACACGCTATTTCTAAAAAAAATTGAGTCGGCATATTGTTCAAACGATATCAAGATGTCGCTCGAATGAGAAGCAATGTCTATTGAATGACATCGCGCGACATGCATATGTCGCTTGAACGACGTAGCATTATCTCTCGAACGGCCTTAACATAAAAAATTCCATTATCCAAACAACACCTCAATACTTCGAAAGAATTCTTTTGACGAAAAAACAATGCCTCTAGTGTTTAAAAACAGTTTAGAAAAATATCTCAACACTTTAAATGAATCGTCAAGGGACTTAAACACAACCTTACCAAAATTCATCTTAAAGATGCTTTTCTGTTGAAGAACATTGATATTCGGATCCTTCTCGATGCATGATTAATCTTCAATAAATCTTTGACGGTTGTAGGGGTATACGACATACTCTAATGTAAAATAGGACTATGTAAAATATGTCCTTACAAATCTCCTCCTATGTCTATGCCGGTACAAACGAAAAACATCTGAATTATCAAATCAAAATTCCTATACAAATCTAATACCCTCCCATGAATCCAAAATTGCAAACGGTACTAAAAGTACAAGTCTAAAAACTTTTCTTCGAAAATATTCAACTTTAAATCTTCAAAACTCTAACATTTCTTTGTCATCATCAAGGTGTACAAAAAAATGATCTTCAATTTTGTACCTACACATAGGAGACAAGAAAATAAATACCTTCATGATGTATCGAGTTTGAAATGAGATAAACATAAATCAAAACATAGATGAAATCTCAATTCTCCCCCATAATCAAAACTCCCCCATTAAAACATAATTCGTTCTCCCCCTTTTTCTTTGTCCAAAATAGACAAGGAAAAGAATAAACCAAAATAAACATGGAGTATCACGACAAGCAAAGTCAAGGATATACTTGAAAGCTTCCACCAACTATTTCTTATTTTTTAATTTCTTCAATCAAAATCAAATTTACAAAAAAAAAAATAGCATCATACAACATGAATTTACGCTAAGATAACCAAATTGTGGAAACGGAATGAATGGGTGTGAACAAATTCAATAAAAAAAAAAAATACAATCAAACATAGCATATGTGCACGATGAATATGGATACTCCTAATGAATGATCTCAAAATTGTCCTTAGGTGTCAAATTATTGAATGCAAATAACATTGACGTAATCAAATCAACAAATCAAAGTCTAAAATGATTTTCCCACCAATAGCGTCTATATATATATATATATATATATTAAATTGGAACGTGCAAATATATATATTAAATTGGAACGTGCAAACTCGTCAATTTATTCTAAACCAAACTCCCTCAAATATATATATATATATATATATATCTTCTTCAAGCTCTTTTGAGGTTTCTATTTTTTTCCCAACTTAGAGAAATACTATTGGCCCCATTTTTGTAATATATTTCTTTTTATCGCCTTAATTTTTTCTCGGTCTCTTTTCAAACGGTGGTTTCCACCACGAGTTAATTTGGTACTCTCGCAACCCTTTGTCGTGTTCACTCATCATTTTTTCAAATTTAAACAAATTCCTCACAGGCAACGGTTCTTAAATTCACTCTTTCATTGTCAAGTTTTATCGCATGTGGTTTGTTTTAAAATACAGGATTGAGATGGAAATATTTCACCCAACATGTGATAGATAAGTACAATAATCAAACAAATCTGTGCAAGTGTGCATTAAAAGAGACTAAGAGTCAAATATGTAGGTAGTAATCTCAAATTACATTTTAATGACTCTAAATATTATATAGAACAAAAATGAAATGATGACGCATATTAAAGCACTATCAAATAGTCACATGGATATGGAATGAAATTGTGACCCGGCCATCTTAAAGGTCCATTCATAAACAGTGAAAACAAAATACAAAAATTATTTGTCTTTTTCCAAAAAATTTATCAAAATAAAATCTTTTTGGTTTTTTCAATTTTATCTCAAAAAATAGAAAACATTTTTGTATTTTTTTAAAAATTTCAAAAATAAAAATCTTATACAAAAAATACACATGTCATAATACTAGCAAAAATATATCATGAAGCACAACTAGTGTATGACAAACATGTGAAACACAGTCATCTATAAAATATAGCCAGAGAAGAATCATGTGCAAGAAAATACGAATAAACTAGTCTACTATCTAGTTCCTTTAAAAGTGCTTTTCTAACCCAAATAGGTGTGCGATGACGCATAGAGATTTCGAAAACCAAGGGAACACTAGACTTCAACTTCCTAATACCTCTTCCAAGATCAAAATAAAAACACCTAAGGTGACCTTTCCTACCACAGTATGAACATGTGAAAACTCGAGGAAAGTTACATATGGGTTGACCTTTTTTAATGTCCATGGATGTGGTTGACCCTCTAAAATAAACAATGGCCTTGGCTTTGACACTCGAGCCATTACCATCACTACACAAACTACTAGAGTTTTTTAAATCATTTTTCAACTTCAAAATTTTTTACTCAAGCAAAGAATTAGACCCTTCCAATTTTAGGAACTCCTTCTTCATATGTTCAATCATTCCTAGAAGGTTATCTCTCTCTCCCTCAAAAAATGCAAATATTTCCCTAAGATTCTTCTCACATGTCGTATATTCAACAATCAAAACACAATCCTCTTTGGCTCAAACACGAACCCCAAAATTTTTCAAGTCTTCCAAATCTTTTTTCAAAATAGGACTCTATCATAACTCTCCTTTTTGTACAAATTTAAATCAATAAAGTCATGGGCCAAATCAAAAAATTTCTCACGAAAAAAATCTCTTTGATTTTGAACCGTTTACAAAAGATCCACAGCGAATTTCAAACAAGATTTTTTTTCCAAAAATTTAATTATTTTAGCAAAGTTTAGATTCAAACGATTTAAGCTATCAAAACTAGGAGACTCCGTCAAACAAACAAGTGAGAAGTATAAAACAATCAACCACCCAAAAATAGTGAGTAAACAAGATTAAACACAATGACTTTGTGCAACCCGCTCTGATACCAATTTGAGAATGCGGTGTAATATCGATTAAATCAAATTCGTAAATTTCCAATTTAAACTTATTTAATTGGAGTCAATTTTTAAACCAAATTAATTCATCCCTAAAACATACATCTAGTGTGGGTAAATCAAACCATCACAAATTAAATTGCTAACACACAGATTTCAGAAGAAAAAAACAAAGGAAAAACCTTTTTATTTCACTATGCTGAGATAAATCGCAACTTATAGGCACAATGAAATCTGCTATGAATATCACGAAGATACTCACATAGACACGGAACCTAGAGTAAGCAATGGATAAACCTCAGAAAATCTACAAGAACACGTATCTCTGATTCAGTAAGGAACACCCACAAGTATTCTCAAATGACACGCAGTCGCTAGCCATAGATTTACCCTCTCTACATGAGAAAATTCAACAAGATCGTATCTTGGGTTCCAAAACAATTCACTAAACTATTGGGATTTTTGTGAATTGAAAAAAAAAATTTAACCTAAATTGAAGAAGACAAAATTATTCTACAGTTTGCACTTTCTGTGTAGCGAAAAATATCAGGTCTTCTTAAGAAACAATAACTCATTTAACACGTTATCTATAAAAAAAAATTGAGTCAGCAGATCACTCAAACTATATCAAGATGTCGCTCTAACGAGAAGAAATGTCGCTTAAATAACATCGTGCGACATGCATATGTCGCTTGAATGACGTAGCATTATCGCTCGAACGACCTCAGCGTCAAAACCTCCTTTTATCAAAACAACGCCTCAACACTTAGAAAAAATTCTTTTAACAAAAAAACAATGCCTTAGGTGTTTAAAAACAGTTTAGAAAAATATCACAACAATTTAAATGAATAGTAAAGGGACTTAAACACAACCTTACCAAAATCCATCCTACAGAGGCTTTTTTGTTAAAGAACCTTGATATTCGGATATGTCTCGATGCATGATTGATCTTGAATAAATCTTTGATGCTTTTAGTGGTATACAAAATACTCTAGTGTAAAATAGGACTATGTAAAATATGTCCTTACACTATCGACTCAAATAAAACTGTAGCAAGACATGACAAAAACTATGCTTGCCTAAGCTATGATAAAACTGTGCTCTTAAAGTAACAGTTGAATAGCATGCTTAGAAGACATCTGAGGTAAATACTCATCATATGCTAGCCTTCAGAGAATGGACGACCTTATAATAATCCTCCAAGCATTAGGGGCAAGTTGGGTTAGGGCAACGCCGATAGCATAAAGGGTCGTTCTAATTCTTGGTCCAAAGTGAAGCTGAAAGCCTACTTTGAACATATACTAGTATATGGAAATCTTGTCTTTGTTCTTGATATCGTAATCCCTTTCATCATCTAACAAAACTCTCATATTTATTGATGGGTCAATACCGTACAAGTGTCACCATATAATAAAATCAGTCTCCTGGGCGTCACTTTGATAGGACAAGGCAACAGTTGTATCAACCTAAAAAAAATCCTCATCCTCATACTTAAAAACAAGTACTTTTCCACATTAGTCTCTACCTAAATATGCCACTTCAGTTATTGTGGTTATGGTTTGGGCATCATAGGAGGTGAAGGAATGTTTTCTCTAGTCTCCTTGTAAAAAAATATATCACAAATTAGGGGCTCAGTATCCCCACGCTAATGAGGCGAGGTTTTAGGATGACCTTTATTACTCGATTCAGAAAAATTTGATGTCTCGACCAAACCAAGATGAGAAATGGTTGCCCTCATAGTCTTATTAAAGGAATCAAATAAAACAGAGTTTGTGGTATTTCCACAAAGGATCAAGCGCTCAGACGGGCTATAACCCTTGGACGACGACATACTATCACTACTAATGATAACAACACTTAAAGAATTAACTCTAAATGTAGTATCATAGTAGGGAAAGGTTTTCATACATAAAGGAGGGGTCACTAATGCTAGAGGTGTCGGAGTCAGGTGTTAGAGATCTCTCTTGACTAAGATTATCCTCGCCCTCTTCCCTCTCTCGGTGGATGCGATCGTGAAGGTGACGTAGATCTAACCAAGTCGTGTATAACAATTAGTAAATTCAAAAAAATTTATTTAAAAGGTTTCTAATGTATGAAGGATCAAAAGGAAAAGGAATCTTTTTTAATGAAGAACACTCAAGAACATTAAAATCCAGAAACTGACAGCCTAAACTAAAAAGATCATTAGAAAATGTGAAACTGGACCAAACCGTGATGAAAAATCCTAATCCCTAAGTAGAGACCTAAAATAACACCACCTAAACCTAGAATTCATAAAATTGACAACACACAACCGTAACAAAGGGTGAAATAAAGCCCAGAGGGATCGTAAAAAAAATGAAAATGGAGAAATTAAAGAAACAATAGTGAAAAGCGAAGGAGGAATGTTTTAGAGATACCTCAAAGAGGAAGAAGATTGGAAATAAAAGGACACGCTAGAGGAAATGACTGGAGAAGGCTAAAAAGGCAAAATTTCTAGGTAGTTAAAGGGGGGTTGATTTTTCTTTGCTTTGGAGGTTGTGAAAAATAGCGAAAGTGACCATTATCCCGACTAAACCAAATTTGGGACTCAAATGGGTAATGATTTGATACAATTTTTAAGGCCTAGAATAATGTGAAGGTTGCGCGCGTTGTCCAAATGAGCCTTAAAAATCTCACCAAATCTCTTTACATCACACCACATCTGACGCAACCATTATAAGGTCAATAACTGATAAATACCTCATAATGGGATGAGACCTAAGATAACATGGAGGTTATATCATCGTTACGTCTGACGAACTAACCATTATGTCCCCAAGATACGATTGATAGCTAATAGAGAGCTAGGCCGCTAAATTTATGATTTTAAAGTTGTGCATCAGGACGAGACGATAAGAGATTCTAAGGAAAGCCATCTTGAAACTACCTGGGACCAAGCTTAAACCTTATGCTCCTACTGACACCAAAGGCTACGGTCTAGGGGTAATTTATATACATAATTATAGTGTCGTACAGATGACCCAGATAATTGACCACTTCAAAGTCTCGTCCCATAGCCAGACCAGTCTTCTCATCCATACCTTACGTGTACAAGTATGATCCTATCTGGATGACACCCTGGCATCCTACCAGACTTAGTAGTCTCACCTCACAGTGGAGACCAACTATATTCATATTAACATGTGTTTCAAACTTGAATGACACTCATATTACAAGACCACAACCTCAAGCCTAAGATGGGTGTGTCAGTCACAGATAACCATCCTGACTTGTCTCAACCTGCAGTATGGAGCAAGGTATCATACACACTCAGCTTGGCCGATACCTCCTACCTTTGACATATTCTTACATGCGTGGAAAGCATGACAGGGAAATTTAAGTCATATCTACACAAAAACATTATTGGAGATCAACAACTCAAGTAAGGGAATATTCATCATGATGATTGTTGATGCAAAAAACTAGACTAGGCTAATTAGTTGATCACAGATAAATAGAAATAAAAGAGACAAGAGATTTTTAAAGTGGTTCGGCTTGAGGGGAAGAACCTACGTCCACTATTGTGTATTATTTTGGGGATCGTTCAACTACATCACTTTTTGTATCCCTTGGATGTAGGATTTACAATGTATTTATAGCCCCCAGGGGGTGTACAAAAGCTAGAATATGAAAGGATGGAAAGTCTTTATATCATAGACATTTACATATGTACAATCATTAATGTATACAACTGTTGGTGTTTTACTGTCATCGTTGGTCAGCATCCCTAGTGTTGGTCGGTATTTCATCCTTGATGACTCGGATTAATCTTCCACTATACAACGCGTGTAATTATCTAAATGGTCCACATAGATGGATAATTGTGGGTATCAATAGAAGCCCCTAATGTTTCATGCTTGAAGTTTTCATAAGAGTATGGAGCATTTGGCTCTTAAAGTTGCTCAGGCAACAATTTTAGGCCTGGTCGGTTATCGACTTCCCATACTTGTAAAATATTATGGCTTAATATAATGCGCGTGGCATTTTTGAAATTATCCACAACTTTAACAAATCGTTTTTGGGCAAATCCATCTTTTTTTCCTTTAGCCACCACCAATTCACTCACCGCTGCCTTTTAATCATTATCTTTCCAGTTTTCAAGGCAAACTATAAAGAGCGGGAAAAGCCACGAACTTTCATCACCTTAAATTTTCTGAGTGTTTTTTGCTACAGTGTTTTTAAGATTTCTTTCTCTCTTTTGTGCGATCATTTTCTGTTCTTCAGTTTTTGCCGAATCCTTAATTCTTGTAAGAACTCTTTCTCTTCTCTTATGTTCTTCATCATGGTTTACTCTATTGATTCTCTTGATGAATTCGGAAATGAATTTAAGATTCCCTCTTGGGTTGTTTTGGAACATGCTACTTTACCTGCTGATTTTTTCCCACTTACAGAGGGGCACTAGTTTCCCTTTATTTTTATAGCCGAGTGTGGGTTTACCTTTCCTCCCAACCCACTGTGCCTTGAATTTTATCAATACTTTGGCGTTGCCCTATCTAGGGTAGCCCCCAATACTTGGAGGGTCATAAATGGGGTGTATAGGTTGAATCAAATCCGTGGAACTCATCTAGGGATTTCTGAAATAATATTTTGTTATAAGTGGGTGACTAGTGACACCACTTTTTAATTTAAAGACTAGGGTTGTAAATGAAACGTTTGTATTTAATCTTTCAAACTCCAATAGGGATTATTTTGAGCATGGAGTTATTGTGAAAAATTGGCAATACGCTCATTTGACTAGAAATGATGAGTACCAGGGGCCTAGATGCCCTCTTTTTAACAGTGGGATAGGTTATTCCTCATTTAACTGTTTTGCCCTGTACATATATGTTTAAATGTAACACTAATTTTTGCTCTGTAAATTTTTATTGCAGTTGATCAGAAGAGAAGGTGCCCAAAGGAAAGTGAAGTGAATCTAAGGGAGTTGAAGTTTATTTGGGGACTTCATCAAAGGATTGGTAAGGAGCACGTCAGGCCTGCATCCTATTTGTTTCAGTACAAGAATACAATTTCTTCCTTTGTATCTCGCCCTACTCCTTCCCTTATAATTGACCTTAAGCAAGAACCTCCTTCTACTTCCTCAGCTACTGCATCTGACAGTGGTGATCTTGCTTCCCTTTCCTCCTCTTCTTTAGATTGAAATTTTTCCATTGACGTATCAATGGGAAAAAGGAAGATTCCTAACATTTTGGGAGACATAGCTGCCAATCCCCCTTCCAAACAAGATGATGAAGGGGTGAAAAATAAAGATGAGAGTGGGAAGAAGACCCCGACTAAGAAAATTAAAGAGAGCCCTCTAAAAATAATAAAGAGAGGGTTGCCTTCTAAGTTAGTAGAAGATTCTTCTGCTCTTCCTGACCAGCGTGAGTTGGTCGATATATCTTCTTATGCCTCTTCAGTGGTCCTTGGCCCTAGATTGGTAAGACAACTAATAAAGTTTGGGACTTTTCCAGACCACAGGGGTACTACAGCTGCATTACCTCATTCTAAAAGTTCTGACAGGGCTACTTAAAGACTTGCTCTGGTATATTCTTTTTCCTTCTTTAATTTTCTATCTCTTGATTTATTCTTTATAATACTGACTTTCCTTATTGTTCTTGTGCAGTTCCTTATTGACTTCAATAATATGTTGGAGAAAATGAGGCTTTGAGAGGTTATTCCTCTAGTGAAGTTTAAGAAGCTTTTAATGAGCTAAAAAAGTCATTTCTTGATTCCTAACAAGCATTGGCTAATGAAAAAAGAAATGGGATGATAAGATGAAAGCTGTTGAAGGAGCTGCTGAAACTGCTTAGGGGTTGGCTTACAAGTTGCAAAAAGACTTAGATGCAAAGAAAATCAAGTATGCCCAGCTACAGAAGGACTTGGGTAATGAGAAAGAGAAGAGTGCTAAGGCTAGAGAGGTTGGGATAAGGCCATTGGAGCAGCTTCTTCACATATTGAGTTTGCGAAGAAGAAATGCTTCAAGGATAGCTGGTTTGCTACTCTGGTGGAGGTCGGCACTCCAAAATATTTCGAGCTATTCTTGCGACATGATCCTGGGTCTCCTCCAAACCTGGACGAGGAAGTTGATGATGGGGGTTCCAGTGAATCCTTGATAGTGGTGGAGTCTTTTGATCAACACTAGGATGTTAATTATCCTACGCCCTCCAAAGTTAATCCTCCTCCTCCTTCTGCTCATACTTCTACTTCAACTAATCCTGAGGTAGATAAGAAGAAGGTGTAAAATCGAGAAAATTTTATTTTCCTTTTTCATTAGTTGTACTTTTTATTTTTTGAAGATGTATATGTACTTCCCTTTTTATTAATGAAAAGAGAAATATTTTTGTTCCTCTACTTGTGTTTTTCAATACTCTGCACCTTGTTGATTGATAACGTTTTTCTTCTTAATAGTTTATGGGTGAATTGGAATACTTCTCATCTACTGACTCTGACCTACTCCATAGGTGTAATGATATTTTCAAAGATGGTCACTTATCTCTGACTGATGCTGACATACTGAAGTTGCTCGGGGAAGGGGTATCCGAACAAGCCAAAGAGGCATATATTCATCTGAAGTGTCTACTTGATCGGGCAGTGGCCAACAACGTTGCCTATTATGAAATGATTGAAAAGCTACAAGATCATAATGAAGCTATGGCACTTTTGCATGAGGATTATGAGAAGAAATTCCAGGCCCTTAGTGAAGGTTGGGGCTTTGAGCAAAAGTTGGATAAATTTGCTTCTCACTTTCAAAGATAAGAATTCCTGCTGAAACGTGAAATGGATGAAGCAAAGGACATTACAAAGCTTCTAAAGGAAGAGAATAACAACTTGATAGATGAACTTAATGCCCTGAAGTCATCCACTGATGTTGTTACTACTACAGATGAGGCTCATTCCTGCTTAAATGGTGAAAATGCAAGATTGAGTGAGGAGTTAGAGGCTCTGAATAAATTAAAACCTACTTCTTCATCTTCCCGAGATAGAATCAAACCTGGCCTAGGTATCACAGAGGAACTCAAGACCCAACAGACCCTTACCAATCAATATGCATAATTAAAGGCCAAAAATCAAGCCATTACTGAGATGTCCCAGAAGCTATAGGCCTTGTTCGAACAACTATCCATTCAATCTTCTCAATTATAAGCTAAGGATGGAGTGTTGAAGAAATTACATTTCCAAGTTGACAGATTGACCTTTTAATTTCATAAGTAACCAAGAAAAGTCTAGATGGACGAGTACAATGAAGCTCTGGGGCATTTTGATGATAAGCTTCAACAGGATAAGAATGAGAGTTATGAATGAGGTTAGATGAAGGCTTTGATAGTGATGAAGGTGGATTAAAACAACTCATTGTAGGACTGGTCTGATCCAGGCTTGCTTGAACTTGATAATCCCCCTTTCAAATTAGATGTCAATTGGATTCCAGTCCATAATATTCCTCAATGCTTGATTTTAAAATACTTGGGAGATTATGAGATTCATGATGAATTAGAAATCGTCCGACCTCCTGACCTACTTGATCGTCCTACTAGCAGCAATACCAGAATGCTTCAGGATTTTAACTTCATTAATTCTCCTTATACTTTAGATGATACTCCTGCTAGAATGGATTTTGTTTCCAAAGCTGAAGGGAAACGTCCTGCAGAATGAAGCTTTGTATTTTGTTTTGTTAACACAGTTATGTAATTAATTTGATTGAATGAAATGGAAATTGGATCAACTTATCTTATGTTGAATGTTAATCATTTATCTATAATTAATTCTATTGATACACTTTATTAAGTTGAGTATCAATGATCAATGAGTGCAGATGTTATACTAGCATACTTAGATTAAAATCTAAATTTAGTGCTAGTTAGATGAATACATAGGTTCTACTAGCATACTTAGATTGAAATCTAAATTTAGAGCTGCTTACCAATGTGTCTCCAATGGTTTTACTAATGCACCCAAGTATTGGATATTTGCATTAAATACAAGTGGTGAGACCAGGCATTTGTGGAAGATTTGTTTATATTCCACTTGAGGAATCTTTGGAACGTTCTTACTGTACTTTGCCTAGTAGGATAAAGATCTTATTTTATCCTTATATTTGTGGACCAAGTTTCTTAAGGATTTAACATCCTGTTGACTTGGACTTTGTGTATCAACGATCAAGTTTGTGGCTGCTCCAAGCAACTTATTGCTTTTGTCGAGCAACGTTCGGGGCATTATTTGCTGAGCTGAGCAATAATTTATAACTTTTTGTCAATCACTTAGAGTAGTGCATAGCACTAGTACTCCCAAAAAAAATTAACAACAAAAATAGAAAGAACTGAAGATTTTATTAATATTGCAAGTTGATTTCAGACTGATTACAACATCATTGATAACATTTTTTTAGATTCTCTGCATGCCATGGGTTTTTAAATTATTCGCCTTCCAAGGTTTCAATTCGATAGGTTCCAGGTCGGATCACTGCTAAAATACGATATGGCCCATGCCAATTAGCCTCAAGCTTATTATTTTTTGCATCACTTTCTTCAGAACATAATCTCCTTCCTTCAAGTGGTCGATTTCATCTTTTTATTGTAAAAATGTGTTGTTCTTTATTATTAGGACGCATTTCGCAGGGCAGCATCTTCTCTTACTTCTTCTAGCATGTCTAGATCTAACCTTCTCATTAGGTCACTTACAGGAGAGTTAAAATTTAAAACTCTATGGTATGGCAAGCCTAGATCGGCAGGAATGACAACTTCAGTCCCAAATGCTAGCATATATGGGGATTCTCCAGTTGTTATTCTTAGTGTTGTTCGGTATGCCCACAGGACAAAGTGTAGCTCATTTATCCAATTTCCCTTGGCGTCATCAAGCCTTTTTTTCAACTCGTTAAGCAAGGTTTTGTTCGTAACTTCAGATTGTACATTACTCTGAGGATGTCCTGAAGCTGAATGGAATTTTTTAACATTGGACTGAGCACAGTAATTTGCGAATTCATCATTGCCAAATTGTGTTCCATGGTCGGTAATGAAATCATAGGGCAACCTATACCTACAAATGACACTTTTCCATATAAACTGATAGACCTTTTTATAAGGCATATCTATCAAAGGATCTTCCTTAACCCATTTTGTAAAATAATCGACGACGACAACTAAGTATTTAAATCTTCCTCGAGTGGTTGGAAGTGGTCCGACCAAGTCTATGTACCCCATATAGCAAATGGCCATGGTGAAGTGATTGAAGTGAGAGCAGCCTGTAGAGTTTTGCAAATTGTGGAGAATCTCTGGCATTTATCACACTTCTTGGCAAAAGTCGCACAGTCTGCTCGCATTGTTGGCCAGTAATACCCTTGAGTACTTATTCTTTTCAGAAGTGTTCTCCCTGCTATGTGAGATCCACATGATCCTTCATGCACCTCCTGAATTAGATCATGGACCTCTGATGGATGCACACAGCGCTACAAATTGACTGCTAGTCCTTTCTTGTACAAAACACCTTTATCTAATACATACCGAGTTTCTTTATATTTCAACATCTTTGCTTCCATCATATCTGTTGGTAGAGTTACTTCTACTATGTATGCTCTTATGGGGTTCATCCATGATGGCCCCATATCTATGGCAATAAAATTGATCATCAAATATTCATCTATGCTCCTATTGGCCAAAATCTCAATAGGGATAGTTCATCGGAGTTTAATTCTGGTAGTAGAGGCTAGCCGAGTAAGGGCATTAACTCTGGCCTTTTCCAACTTTTGGATCCTGTTCATCTGAATAGCTTATAATTGTGTAATGACTTCCATCGCCTTGGATAAATACCTAGTTATCAATTCTCTTTTAGCTCTATATAATCCCAGCGTTTGGTTTATTACCAGCTGAGAGTCATTGTGTGCCACAACTTGCTCGGCATCTAATGATTGGGCTAAACTTAAGCCCACAATAAGAGCTTCGTACTCTACTTTATTTTTTGAAGCCTGGAATTGATAAGATAGTGCATACTCAATATCAATACCATCAGGAGTGTTAAGTATTATACATGCCCCACTGCCGATTGAACAAGATGATCCATCAACATATAAGTTCCATATTGGGACGTCATTGCCAAATGCTTGGTCTATCAAACTCCTATAGTGGAATATTTTTCCCTTTGCTTCTTCATACTTCCTGGTCATCTCCAATTTTTGGGAAGAGGAATCAGGAAGATCTGTAATTTCTTCTTTTGAAGAACGTTCTTCAGAAGCTTTCTTGTTAACATCACTTTCTCTTAATTCTTGTTCTGCCTGCTTAGTTTGTTGCTCGGGGACCTCAGAGTAAGTGAACTCCGCTATGAAATCTGCCATTTCTTAGCCTTTTAAGGAAGACCTTGGCTCATATATGATATCACACTCCCCCAATTCCACAGCCTAGTGCATTAATCTACCAGGATTTCTCTGATTTATGCAAAGCCTGCCTTAGAGGCTTATCAATGTAAACTATGATTGTATGGGCTTCAAAATATGGTTTCATGCGTCTAGATGCTTCAATCAATGTCAATGCCAATTTATCCAAGTGATGGTATCTAATTTTTGCTCCTCGAAAAGCGTTACTAGTATAGTAGACGAGTTTTTGAACTCAAGTTTCTTCTCGTATCAATGCAGAACTTACTTCTGTGAGGACAATTTTGTCCATTATCAATTTATATGTCGTACGCCGTTACACCGTTGAAGAAACTCAAGATCGCACCTACATCAACGGATCCGAATATCAAAGTGTCTTCAACATCATAGCCTCTGCGAGAATGAACTTGGTAAAATTTATTTTTACGTTCCTTAAAGTTCATATTTAGTATTGGGAAATTTTTATAAAATGTTTTTTATAAAAATAAGAAGTAAGTTTTTTAAAACAAAATGAGGCTTTTAAAAGTTTTTTATTTTTCTGGGAAGCCGGACCGGTCCGCCCCTCAACCGGACCGATCCACTTACTGCAGATCTAGTAGACCCCGGACCGCAAGCGAACCGAAGAAGCCTAAAATAAAAGAACCGATCTGCCTAACTGGACCGATCCGCCTCAGAACCGGACCGGTCCGCCTGGGATAAATTCGGCCAGATCTGTTTGATATTTTTTAGGCTCAAAGTTTTCTTATTTAAAGCCAACTTCGGGGGGTTGTTTTCCAAGACTTTTCAAGACGATTTTCAGAGTCCTAAATACTCTAAGTCTTCACCTTTTTGATGTGCCAAACATCTTTTTGATTCACACACAAAAATCCCAATTACTTTTGTGAATCTTTTGGAACCCTAGAACACAAACTTTGTTGTTGTTCATCTTTGTGGAGATATCTTTGCAACCGAGGGCTGCGTGTCATTGCTGAGGGAGTCTCTACAAAGTTTTATGGCTCCGTGTCATTGAGGAGAGCTGCGGTTCTTCCTTCGTTGTTTGGGCTACGAGTCCTTGGAGGGTGATGCGTGTATTCTCTTGCTGAGTTCAAGACTGCGTGTCTTTATGGGTTGGCTGCGCGTTGATCCATTGCAGATTTCTCTATGTAATTGTAAGTTGCGGCTTGTATATTCATAGTGAAATAAAGGTTTTACCCGAAAGGGGTTTTTTCCTGAATTCTGTGTCTCAGCAAATTTTTTGTGTCACATGCTTTATTTATTTATGGGTTGACACACGCACCTTAGATGCATGTTTAGGGGATGAAATTAAATAAGTGTGCTATATTAGAAAGTTGCGAAGTTAATCAATTATCACACGTAATTCTCGCGTTCTCAAATTGGTATCAGAGCGGGTTACGCTAATTTATCGCGTGATCCTGATTTTTTGAGGATTTACTTTCTGATACAATTTGTCTACTCACGTTTTCAAATTGCTATCAGGGAAGGTTGCGCTAATTTATTGCGTATTCCTATTTTTCGCAAAATCGTGTGATATTGATTTTTTTTGAAAAATTAGTTTTGTAAAAAATCGCAATTTTTCCTATGGAGCACTTATATAATCAGATGCCTATTTTTGACGGGTCTAATTATGCCTACTGGAAAGCTCGTATGAAATCGATTTTAAAATCTATTGACGAGCGTGTTTGGTTGCTTTGCGAAAATGGTTGGACTCCTCCCACGGTCACTGTTAATAACATCACCACTTTAAAACCCGTATCAGCCTGGACTGAAGATGATTATAAATTGTCCAATTTTAATTCCCGTGGTCTGAGTGCTATTTCTGGAGCTGTCTCTCCTCGTGAGTTTCGCCGAATTATGACGTGCACCACGTCTAAAGAGGCTTGGGATGTTTTGAAATTGATACATGAGGGTACGAACGCGGTTAAAGAGTCAAAATTACAAAATTTGGCCACCCAATTTGAGACTATCACCATGTCTGAGTACGAATGCTTTGATGATTTTTATGCACGTTTGTCGGACATTGTTAACACATGTTTTAATTTGGGTGAGGTGATTGATAACACGCGTGTCGTTAAAAAGATTTTGAGATCTCTCCCAAAACGCTTTATTCCTAAAGTCACTGTTTTGAACTCTTTGGGAAATTTGAAATCACTTAAGTTGGAAGAACTTGTAGGAGATCTTCAAACCTATGAGATTGACATGTTTCCCAAAACCATTAAGGCTAAGGATAATGGAATTGCTTTAAAGACTCATTCTAAGAAAAAGAAAGAAAAAGTTTGTGAGTCCGATTCTAAGGGAGATTTTAATTTTAATGACATGGCCTTGTTTGCGAAAAATTTTAAAAAATTTCTCAACATGAACAAAAATAATTCTTCCAATAAAAAGATTTTTTTTGAGAAAAATAAAAAGAAAGGAAAGGCTAAAGAAAGTGGTGAGAGGGAAAAAGAGAATAAATCCGATGAGGAGTGTGAGGAAGATTTTGAGAACGTCACTTATTTTTAATGTGGGGGTAAGGGACATAAGTCGTTTGAGTGTCCTACGTGGCTTAGAAAGAAAGGAAAGAAAGTAGATATGCCCGCCACACTTAGTGATAGTAGTGAAGGTGAGGGTGATGAGACTAGTGGTGAGAAGTTTGTAGCTTTTTCTAGTCGTGTGAGCACACCCACCTTGTCCCACAATAGTGCACACGAATGTGATAGTGATGGTTTGAGCGCTTCAAGTGAGGGAGAAAGTGAGAGTGAAAGTGGAGATGAAAGTGAGCTCCAAAAAGCTTTTAGAGATTTGTACACCGAGACCTTGAAAACAAAGAAGTATAATAGGGATTTAGGTCTTCGGGTTTTAGATTTGGAGAAAGAGAAGGAGGTTTTGAGAAAGGAGAAGTGTGATTTGACCAGCACGTTGACTAGTCTGACGACACGTGTATCCCAACTCGAGAGTGATCTCGAACATGCCAGGGTGGTCAAAGTCAAGTTTGAGAACGCACCTAAGAAGGTTGAAAAGGTGGTTCTTAAGGGTAAAGGTGAGAAGTTAGGAATAAGTCATGACGGTGCTTCTTCTTCCCAATTAGCACCCGAGCCGGTTCCCACTTTAGTGACAGTTTCACATGTGTCTCACCCTAACCCACCTAGGCGTCCCATTCCTATTAGGAAAGTGCATCCTAAAGTTTTTGAGAGAGGTGTTCCTAGGCCTATTTATGTTTGTTCCCATTGCAAGAGGAGAGGACACCTTAGGGAATTTTGCTTTAAGTTGGGGTATGTGTCACGTTTTGCTTCTATACGTGTTTCTGGCACACATGCACCCACACATGATACTTTACATGCTCCCGGAGACTACATGAGAGAGTTTGCACATTTAGGTGAGCAAGTTAAGTTTTTAGTCAAAACTTCACAAGAACTGATGGAGGTTTTTCATAAGTTGTCACCACCTTTGGAAAACCCCTCCGCACCTAATGATTGAGGTTTGACTTGTCTACTAGCATAGGGTGATTTTCATGATGTCATTGTTTGCCTATTTCTAGTATGTATCATTTTGTATGTTTTATTTTTTTTGAAAATTTTGAAAAATACAAAAAGATTTTATTTTGATAATTTTTTGAAAAATCCAAAAAGATTTTTGTATTTTGTTTGCACCGTTTATGGATGGACACTTAGGATGACTGAGTCACAACATCTTTCCATTTATTTTCATGTGACTATTTGATAGTGTTTTGAGACAATAGGTCAATTCATCCTTGTGCTTTATAATGTTTGGAGTCATTAAGATGTAATTAAGTGTTACTTCCTACATGTTTGACTCATGTTTCCTTTATTGCACACATGCACAGATTTGTTTGATTATTGTGCTTGTCTTATAACATGTTGGTTGGGTGTTTTCACTTCAATCCTGTCCTTAAAACGAACCAAGCGCGATAATTTTTTATAAGAAAATTGTGCATATAAAAACCGTTTTGTTAGTTTGTTTGATAACGGGGAGGGGCTGCGAAAGGTAATCATTTATCCTTTGCGCAAAAGCCACCGTTAAAAAGGACCTAAAAAATTGAGGAATTTTATTATCCGAGGTCCAAAGAGGTTAAAAGAGCCTGAAAAAATTGAAAGGCAATAAAAAGATATTCATGCTAAAAAGGGGCCATTTAGGTTTTTGCACCAATTCTCCAAAGTTTGAGAATTTAGATCACCTCTAACAGAAAATATATATGAGGGAGTTTTGTTGGAGAATCTAAAACGGGTTTGCACATCCTTGAAATGCTTGAAAATGAGCTACATAGTTTTGGACGTTATTGGGGTGGAAATCATTTTGACTTTGATTTGTTGATTTGCATAAGACGATGTCATCTAAATTCAACAATCTTTACACCTAAGGATACTTTTGATGTTCATTCGTTAGGAGTACACATATGCATCGTGCACATATGATTGATTGAGTTGATTTACCTATCGAATGTGTTCACACCCATGCATTCCATTTCCATGACTTGGTTGTTTGAGTCTAAATCCATGGTGTGATTTTTGTACCATATTTGTTCAAATTGGTATCTTATTTTTGTACGAAAAATTTAAAATTGAAAATTCAAAAATAGTTTGTGAAGATTTGTTTGAGCATCTCCTTGCAAGAGCACGTTTACCATATTATTTGATGCCCTGTTTTGTATACCGTGACACCCCAATTGTGCTTATTTGATTCATTCTTCTCATTTGTCTATTTGGGGACATCATAAAAAGGGGGAGAAAGAATTATCTTTTTATGGGGGAGTTTGAATTTTGGGGGAGTTTTTGAGATGTAGCTTATGTTTTTATCATATATTGGTATCCATGTTTATCTCATTTCAAACTCGATATGTCACGTGGTATTTGCTTTGTCTCATGTGTGTAGGTATGAAGATTGAAGATCAATATGTTGCACACCCTGATGAGAAAAGCTTTGAGATTTGATGATTGTTGAAGATTGAAGAACAAATGATGAAGATTTATACCTTTGTATCTTTCCATCTTTAGGGTTCATGGGAGGGTAGATTTGTATAGGTCATAAAGTTGATAATTCAGATATTTTTTTATGTATGTACCGGCATAGACATAGGGGGAGATTTGTAAGGACAATTTTGTCCATTATCAATTTATATGTCGTACGCCGTTACACCGTTGAAGAAACTCAAGATCGCACCTACATCAATGGATCCGAATATCAAAGTGTCTTCAACATCATAGCCTCTGCGAGAATGAACTTGGTAAAATTTTGTTTTTACGTTCCTTAAAGTTCATATTTAGAATTGGGAAATTTTTATAAAAATTTTTTTATAAAAATAAGAAGTCAGTTTTTTAAAGCAAAATGAGGCTTTTAAAAGTTTTTTATTTTTCTGGGAAGTCGGACCGGTCCGCCTCTATACCGGACCGATCCGCCACCGGACTGGTCCACCCCTCAACCGGACCGATCTGCTTGCTGCAGATCCAGTAGACCCCGGACCGCAAGCGAACCGAAAAATTCTAAAATAAAATAACCGATCTGCCTAATCGGACAGATCCGCCTCAGAACCGGACCGATCCGCCTGGGATAAATTCGGCCAGATCTGTTTGAGAATTTTTAGGCTCAAAGTTTTCTTATTTAAAGCCAACTTCGGGGGGTTGTTTTCCAAGACTTTTCAAGACGATTTTCAGAGTCCTAAATACTCTAAGTCTTCACCTTTTTGATGTGCCAAACATCTTTTTGATTCACACACAAAAATCCCAATTACTTTTGTGAATATTTTGGCTATCCTGCAAAAAAGGTTAAAACAAAGAATACAAATACAAAAGGAAAAATACTACGAAATAATAAAACAATTACTATCTAAAACATACTCCCCGGCAACGACGCCATTTTGTGACCGGGCGGAAAAAGTGTGCGCGTGTAAAGTGCACAATCGTTGTGTCTTTCGCCGCCGCGATACAAAAGAAAACCTAAGCTACTACTACACTTGACAAGCAAGCACAACGGTAAGTCGGGTATCGTAAGAAATCCACAGGGAGTAATTGAATTTTAGATGTTAATTGTTTAAGTACTTCAGGAATAAAAGTGTAAAAGATGATAGGTTGGAAATGGTGATAAAAGAAAAGAATAAGTTAACGCTAAATTAAAGGAAAGCGGGGATCGGGATCGCATCCTACCACACGGATCGAAACAACTACTAACTAGAGTTAAGGCTCGAAAGCAATTTAATCGAGCATATCCAATTAAGCAAAAACATCACACAATAAGGAATTTAAGCCAAAGTTGCGAGATTAAACATTTAATGGAAAATGGTCGCACGCGGATTAAATTCGGATTGTTGCTATAAACACTAAAGTTGCGTGACAAATAAAGTTAAACGCATAACAATCCAACTTTAATACACGCGGTTTCAATTAAACGCGATTTTGCACGAAACCTAGTTTTCGGAGCTCGGGGCCCGAAAATGGCGGAAATGAAATCCCGACCCTATTTATCTAAGGGTGCATAGTGAACTAAACTAAATTATGTTAATTAAACTAGGAAAGAAAGAATTAAAGCATGTAAACTAGTTAGAAAGCATGGAAACTAAATTACAAGGCAAGGAAAGATTGAAGAACAAACTATATTAATGGAGAGGAAGTGAATAGTTCAATCTTACAAAACCACATGGGTTGTCAATCCAAGAAGAAGAGAAAATGAACTCTCCAAACCATCCAAACCAAACCCTAACTAAAAGTATCTAAATCAGAATATGAGAGTCTCTCTTATTACAACAAAAACTATCTTATATAGTAAGTTGGAATAAAAGAAAAGAAGAAAGAAAATATCTGTAGGAGAAAACAGGGGATCGATCCCTGTGGTCGATCGATCGACAGTGTAAATCTTGGCAAAAATAAGAAGGCTCGATCGATCGACCCTCAGGCTTGATCGTTCGATCAAGCAGTGGCAGCCTGCAATTTCCCCTGTTTTGGCATACAATCCAACTCCGCTCAAATCGCCGTAACTATGTCGTACGAACTCGGAATCACGCACCGTTCATGGTCACGCGAAGCTAGCGAGGAGAGATACAACTTCCGTGTGGATGTCGGGCCAGGTGCCCAAATTTTGAAATGACCGGATTGCCCTTGAACGTGCGGTTGCGTACGAAAATTGCGCAGAATGCGTCCGGATCCCATACTTGGTACCTAAATACCTACAAAAGCCCAATTATACCTCATATAGCATGTTAACAGTATAAACCGAGGTTGTCTGGTTAACGGGCTTAAATATAGCGATTAAGGCACCCGAGGGGGCTAAAATGCGTAGGTTCGACGGATGAAATACGCAATATTTGCGTCGTATCAGTGAAGAATGACCAAGTTTGGGCATAAGAATCCTCACCGTATGGCCTCATAACAAAGCAATTGGGTTGGTCAAAGATGGGAAGAATGTACTTTCAACTTTTCTTCTTATAAAAGTGTAATAAGCGATGGGGCTTAAAGTATTCATGAACTGGAAGGGTTTTTTCATTGGCAGTTATCTCGGGCAAACGGGTGTAAAGGAAACTCATTAAGATTATGTAATTAGCAAAATTAGCCACGTTATAATGACCAAGTGAGCATTGCATATTGATGTGGGTCATATCCATCCAGGTATAGAGGGACCCCAAGTCCATTGTAGCCAGAGGGAGCTTGAACCCTGGCCAATCGAATAGAAATATTAATAAGATCCCTATGGGGTTGAACGTTGGGCCTAGAAAAAATAGGAGAGAATGAAAAGGATGCAAGTAGGTAACTCTAGGGATGTACCTTTACCTTGGCCAGTAGCAGAAGAACTTTCTTTGTCAAAGGAGGCTTGGAAGAAATAATTGATAAGGGGAGTGAGTGTGGCCTTGCTAGAAGACCCTGTGCACTTTCAACATACTAGGTCCAAGTCAGTGCGAGATTTAGTCTCTTCTGCATCCACGGCCTCATAATATCTTCCAAATACTCTGGATCATCATACCATAATTAAGTCAGAATGAGCTACAAGGATGAATTTGGGTTTAAAAAATAAAGGAAGTAGATTCAAATACTATGAATCATAAATGAAAGATCATATCTTCCAGGAACCACCTGGTCCCTCAGGACAAATATTCACTATGGCGAGTGATAATTCTTCAAGGAGAGGCCAAGTGTGTTAGATAAGCTAAGAAGAGGCTCTAAATTTGATCAGCTGGGTCCTCGAGTAGTGAGAGGATGGTGTCACATAGAGCCTATAGGGTTCAGAGTGAGAAGGTTTCGTCAGGTCAAAAATGAGCATACAAGGGTGAGTACGTGCCGAGAATACTTCCCAAGAAAAGAGCTCGGTAAAAAAAATAGTGGTGTGGCAGCAAAAACTGTCACAATTAAGGCTAACCAAGATGACCATCCCTGGAAGGGTTAGATCTAGCAACTAGAGGATCATTTGGGTAAATGATCAAATATAAGAATCCATTGCACAGAGGTTTTGTGAAAGGATCTCCATTCACACCTTTAATTACGGATTATCTGACACCTACTAAGTTCAAGATACTTGTGGTAGCTCCTATGTATAATGGTAAAATACATCCAGTGTTACATATAGATGAATACCAATCTTCTGTCAACAACTACTCAGTCCCCAATGAGATTTATTAACGATCATTCTCCGGTATGATCACCAGGTTGACACAAATCTAGTACAATAATCTACCACGAGGGAAAATATCTAGCTTCCAATAATTGGCCTACCTCTTCGTCGGTAATTTCTATTTTGCAGCCAAGTTTGATGAAAGGGTGGCTCATCTGCAAAATGTTTTCCAAATAATTGGTGAGACTACCTATGAATACATCACCTGCTTTAATAGTGAGAAGCTAAAAGTAATTGACTGTTGTGACAAGACATCGATCACCGCATTAATGAGTGGCCTACTAGCCGAGATGTTATATTAGGAAGTGGAAGGAATTGGTTAATTTTCTTAGGCAATGGAAGAGCGTGTTTGCTTGGTGTCATAATGGCATGCCAGGAATCAATCCAAAATTCATATATCATGAACTTAACATCGTCAAGGATGCCAAGCCAGTCAAGAAAAAATAACGGGTCTTCATCCAGGCGAAGAACATGGTCATACAAGAAGAAGTATAAAAGCTACAAAGCAAATTTTATTGAAGATGTCAAATACCCTGATTGGATTTCTAATGTAATGATGTTCAAGAAAATAGAATAACAAGTGGCGTATGTAGGTTGACTTCACTAACTTGAACAAAGTATGTCTGAAGATCTCTATCCTTTGCCTAAGATTAATGAATTGGTCTATGCCACTTCTGTATATGAGCTACTCAGTTTTATGGATGCATACTCAGGCTACAACCAGATCAAGATAAAATTAGACGATAAGGAAAAGACTCCATTTATCACAAGTCGAGGTACCTACTACTACGATGTCATGCCTTTTGGGCTCAAGAATGTTGGATCAATGTACTAGAGGTTGTGAACAAAGTGTTTGAATAATATATCGATAGAAGCATGGAGGTGTACGCTAATGACATGCTAACTAAGAGAAAAACAACAGCCAATCACATCAAAGATCTGGGTCGGATGTTCTACCAGTTGGAAAAACATTGAATGAAACTCAACCCAGTGAAATCTATCTTCAGAGTATGTGAAGGAATGTTCTTAGGCTTCATAAATAATCAGAGAGGCATTGAAGCGAATCTTGATAGAATTCAAGTGCTGACCAATATGGGATCTCCAACGAATAAAAAGGATGTATAAAAGTTAATGGGCAGAGTAACGATTTCAAACTGATTTATTTCAATAGCTACCGACAAGTGTTGTTTGTCAATTTATAAAATACTGCAAGTGCACGGGCCATTATAGAATAGCAAGTGTAAGTACAGGCCGAACCCACAAGGATTTGTCAATTTTTCTTTCAAAAAAATTACAACTGTCCAACTAGACGGAATGGGTGTAGAAAAGAGGTGTAATATAAAACTAAGCTAAAAATAATAAAAAGTGCGACTACGAAATATATAAACTAGTCTGTGAGAAAACTAGGATTTGGAATCCATTTATCACATTCAACTATTAATATGCAATAATTTAAGCTCGTCACTCCCAATTTTATAACTCAAATTAAATCGACTCTCGTCGTACTTAATTCGGAAAATAACACGGTTAAGTTCAAAATAAAATTTAACATCTCTAAATTTAGTCGCAAAAAATCCCTATTCCTTTAAAAGTTCTTTTTTTTAATTTAAAAGTGTAGTCTTTAAGCATGGACTATCAAAACAATCGAGTACAAGCATAATTCATCAAAATGTATTCACACTTAAAAATAAAAATATGATTTTTTTCAAACAAAACCGAAGGTTTAAAACATACTCTCGTGTCATTTTAAATGAATACCGAATTTTTAAAATATTTTAGAACGAGTCAGAAACAAAGAAGAATTTAAATCATGTACAATATTAGTCAAATATGATAAATTTCACCTAATTCTAGTAAACATACTAAGCTAGCATAATTGAAGATATAAATAAATTGTAAGAATGAATATTAATTCTCATTAATGAAACAAACTTACAAAAATAATGAGTCTTACAATAAATCTTAACAACACATCTCCCACAAAAGAATAATGCTTGGCCCTCAATAAAAATATACTCTCAATATAAAAGAACCAAAAATTATCTCTCAAACTCTCAAATTTTTTTCTCATCCAAAATAATGAGCTCAAGGGTCTTATTTATAGGCTTAGGAGTGAGGTAATTGGGTTTGTGTAAAACATAAATTTTTAATTGGTAAAAACTAATTTCACGAAATCTGAGTGGGTTGGGATTTAAATTTCATCTCCATCCTTAAAGATTTTGGCCGAATCGGATAATGCAGATAAGTGTTGATTTTCAATGCTCTAGCTTTGAATGCCATGGATATATGATGTGGTAGTTTGACTGGTCAAATTATTATGTGGCAGGTTGACTGCCAAATAGCGCTAACTGGGAGACGATACTGCAGCTGGCGTGGACTGCTGAGTGGGCATTCATGTGGCGCTGACTTGGCGCATCTACTAAAAATCTAATTAGAGGCTGGGGGAACCGAACCCCAGACCTCCTACATGTTGGAGCACGCGCATGGCCATCAGTCTAACCAGCATTCTTAGTAATATTACTGCTTCAATAAATTATAAACACACCCAATTTTTGAAATTTCTTTTTTTATTCTTTGGCCCCAAGATTTTTTCTTCTTTAACTTATTCCCACATTCTTCATATCTCCACCAAATCATCTCAGATCTTTCCCAAATTTCATAAGTACCTATAAAAATATCAAATAACTAATATTAAATTAAATCCATCCCCTTAAAGTTTTAGAAAATTACCAATTTACCCTTATTTGCATTTTAGACCCCAAAATTCATAACTTGCTCGTTTTAATCCGAAATTCAACCAATTTTTAAAGAGAACTTTATTTTGCCACGATAAACATTTAAAAATTATTTCCAGGCCCATAAAGTTTCTAAAATTACAATTTTACCCCCCTAGAGTTATTAAAATTGCATTTTTAACCCGAATTTATTCAAACATGCATTTTTCTTTTATTTTATGAAAATGACTCTAAAAGCTCATTATTTATGATATAACGGGCCTAAAAAGGTCTAGATTTGGTCATGATTCATACAAAATAATGCACTCATTAAATACCCCCAAACCTAAACTTTGTTAGTCCTCGAGCAAAAATCAAAATTTTAAAATATAACTCACTTTCGTAGGAATCACGATTGCACTTAGCATGTGCAACGAGCCTTTAAACCCCTAGGTTAACCTAGTGGACGAGTTTTGTCTCATGAGGCTTTGCAGTGAATATACCCACAAAATTCAGAAACTTGACTCAATACAAATGACTCAAAAGTAATATAACCAAGTTTGAATGCAAACTTCGTAAATATAGTAGAACTTCACTTTTCAATCTCAACTTATCGTGTATGTGTGTGTAGCCAATATAACTGTCCATTTCAAAATATTTGATTGTTATATTTCTTATCCAAAAGTTCGTCTTGATTTTAAAATCTCATGAAATGTACTCACAATCAAACACTCGGAAATGGGTTATTTTCTCTCGATATATTTGAATAAAGGAGTAAATTTAAATGAACAAATTTCACATATACATGATCAAAATCGGACTTTTTATAATGGATGAATATGATCTCATGAATGGAAAATCGATAACTTTTTGAAAACACTGAATCACACCATAGATCCTATTCATCTTCTCTCCACACTATAATTAACTTCACTTGAGATCGATTAGGACTTTCTTTAGTTGTATTATAGGCTCGGATTTGGTCTATAAGGTATGGTTTTTTGGTATTTTGACTTTTAGGCACTTTTTCTTCCAACCTCCATTTTTCTTTTCTTCTTCTTTTTCTCTTTAACTAATATTTTTTCATCTTTTTTTTTCTTTCTTTATTCCATACATCATTCTTTTGCAAACTTTTTTAGCCTTTTTTTTCAACCGTAATTTCACCCTAGTATTCTTAGAAAATGGGTATGTCTTATTTTTATGGACAACTCCTAGTTAGAGTTTAGTAGGATAATCGATTTTCAATAAAATACTTATTTTCTTTTTGGCTCAAATGGGCTTGCAACGGAATAATGTAAAAAGGTTGGAGTTTAGGCTTAATTTTTGGCTTTCAAACGATAGCCTAATCATATTTCTCAAGTTTCGTTGAATTAATTTGTGTCTCAAGATGACTTACTAAGACTTCTAGTGCTTAAGATTCACATTTGGACTTTTGTTTTCAATAATCGAACAAAACAAAGAATTTGAGATCATCAACAAATTTATCACTGAAGGAAAGTTTGAGTTATTTTAACTCAGATTGATTTAAATCTCTCGAAAACGATGAATGGTACAAAAATATCACCGAGCTAAAATCTCCACATTTATTTGTTAAGCATATTAACTTTCGCCTCAATATCCATTTTCGATCATATTATACGGCTAATGTGTGAAAAAAATTCATAAGTTGAAAGATCCATGAATTAATTCTATATTAAGAAACCATTTCAAAACTCAATTATATTGAAAATCATTTTGGACTTTTGAAATTTTTTTGTTTTTTTTTCAAAGCGAAGAAAAATGACCTCAATATCCCCAAACCTAATTTCTGCATTGTCCTCAATGTATAAAATTGAAAAGACGGGAAATATATGAAATATATTATCGTAATGAGGGACTTTTTTCAACACACAATTCTTGCAAAACAAAAAACTATGATACAACAACAATGACCCAAATTCATGTTCACTCGTGGTACACAGGGGCTTGGAGGAAAATATCCTCCACTTTTCTATCTCGCAATTCTAGATATGGCTTCAACTTTTGACCATTAACTTTGAAAATTTCACCGTTTCTAGGATTCTCTATCTCAACCGCCCCATGTGGGTAGACTGTCCTAACTATAAAGGGACCGGACCATCTAGTCCTCAACTTACCGGGAAAGAGATGCAATCTAGAATTGTATAAGAGAACTTTCTATCCAGGCTCAAATTACTTTTGTAGGATGGACTTGTCATGGATCATTTTCATTTTCTTTTTATACAATTTTTCATTTTTGTACGCATCATTTCTAATCTCTTCCAACTCATTGAGTTGGAGTTTTCGGACCTCTCCCGCAGTAGGTAAATCAAAATTGAAGGTCTTAATGGCCCAATAGGCCTTGTATTCTAACTCTACTGAAAGGTGATAGGCATTTCCATAAACAAGCCTATACGGGGACATACCAAGTGACGTTTTATAGGCAGTACGATAAGCCCACAATGCATCCAATAACCTTTAGGACCAATCCTTTTGGTTTGGATTCACTATCTTCTCAATGATTTTCTTAATTTGCCTATTAGAAACTTCTACTTGACCACTGATTTGAGGGTGATAATAACATCCTACTTTGTGCATGATCGAGTACTTTTGCATGAGACTCTGGAAGGATCGATTATAGAAATAGGATCCTTGATCGCTAATGATGGCCCAAGGTGTACCGAAATGAGAGAAAACATTTTCTCGAATGAATTTGACCACCACGTGGTGGTCATTCGTCCTACACGATATGGCTTCTACCCACTTAGACACATAATTAACGGCCAAAAGAATGTAGATATTACCGTAGGAATTTGGGAATGGACCCATAAAATCAATTCCCCAACAGTCAAAAACCTTAATAATCAGAATGGGATTTATGGGCATCATTTTCTGACGTGTGATCTTTTCTAACCGTTGACAATGGTCACAACTCCTAATGCGATCGTTCGAGTCACAAAAAATGGTGGGACAATAGAATACACACTGCAAAATCTTTGCAGTGGTCTTTTTAGCATTGAAATGACCTCTGTGTGCTTGGTCATGGCAGAAAGAGAATACGCTTTGAATCTCGTGATTAGGTACACACTTTCGAATGATTTGATCAGGGAAATACTTGAAGAGATACGGGTCATCTAAGAAGAAATGCTTGGCTTCCTTTAAAAATTTGGAACGATCGTGTTTAGGCCAATGCAGGGGAATTTCACCCGTCATAAGATAATTCACAATATCGGTGAACCATGGAAGCTGGGAGACAAGCATCAGTTGATCGTTGGGAAAGGACTCATTTAGCGATAACAGGTTATTGGATGATTCAACGATTAACTTAAATAAGTGATCCACCACTACATTCTCACACCCTTTCTTATCCCGAATTTCTAAGTCAAACTCTTGCAGTAATAGGATCCACCTAATGAGACGGGCCTTAGCATCATTTTTAGACAAAAGGTATCGTAGGGCCGAGTGATCGGTGAAAAAGGTAACTTTAGATCCTATCAAGTAATACCTAAACTTATCAAGAGCAAAACAACAACGAGGAACTCTTTTTCAGTCGTGGAATAGTTTAATTGGGCATTATTAAGAGTCTTACTGGAATAGTAGATAATGTGAGGAAGTTTCTCATTACGTTGACCTAGAACCGTACCTATAGCAGAGTCAGAAGTGTCAGAAATGATCTCAAACGACTGACTCTAGTCGGGGGGGAGGGGGTCTTATAATAGGTGCAGAGGTAGATTCCTTTTTTAGCCTTTCAAAAGCTTAAAGGCATTCTTCATTGAAATCGAAGGGTGTGTCCTTGGAAAGAAGATTGCATAAGGGTCGAGAGATTTTGCTAAAATCCTTAATGAATCTCTGATACAAATCGGTGTTTTCGAAGGATGACCGAATATCCCACACAGTTTTAGGGAGTGGGAGATTAGCAATGAGATCTATTTTAGCTTTATCTACCTCGATACCCTTTTTAGAAATGATGTGACCTAGCACTATGCCTTGTTTGACCATGAAGTGACACTTCTCCCAATTAAGGACAAGGTTCTTGTCCTTACACCTCTTCAGAACAAGGGCGAGGTGATGGAGGCACTCATCAAAACAAGACCCAAGTACAGAAAAATCATCCATAAAGACTTCGAGAAAACACTCCACCATATCCGAAAAGATACTCATCATGCACCGTTAAAAGGTAGCGGGTGCATTGCATAACCCAAAGGGCATGTGTCGATAAGAAAAAGTACCAAATGGACAAGTGAAAGTGGTTTTCTCTTAATCCTCAGGAGCAATGGGAATTTAATCATAGTCAGAATAATCGTCGAGAAAATAGTAATATAGATAGTCGGCTAATCTCTCTAGCATTTGGACTATGAAAGGAAGAGGAAAGTAATCCTTTCGTGTAATAGCGTTCAACTTCCTATAATCAATACACACTCGTCAACCGGTTTGAATCCTTATGGGTACTAACTCATCATCGTTATTTTTCACCACTGTAACACCGGATTTCTTAGGGACCACTTGAATGGGACTGACCTGTTGGCTATCAGAGATGGGTAAACGATACCCATATCGAGTAATTTTAGCACCTCGGCTCGAACGACCTCTTTCATATTAGGATTAAGTCTACATTGTGATTCACTCGAATTTTCATCATTATCTTCTAAGTGTATCCTATGCATGAACACCAAGGGACTTATCCCCTTAATGTCGTCGATAGTCCATCATATGGCTTCCTTGTGTACTTTGGGAACACGCAACAGTTTACCTTCCTGTTCTTTATCCAAGTCAGATGCGATGATAATAGGCAAGGATTCATAAGGTCCTAAGAACCTATACTCGAGCGTTTGAGGCAGTGGCTTCAATTATAGCTCGGGAGCTTTCTCAATCGAGGGTGGAACAAGTGACGTGGAAAGTGCGAGGGGTTCATACTTATGCTTCCAACTTCTTACTTCCATGATAGGGGCGGAGTCGAGGAGGGAATTGAATTCTTTGATTGATTCTTCGACATTAAATTTGGACCCAAAAAATGCAAGACATGTTGTTAAAGGGTCGTCATTATAAGTTTGCTCAAAAGTCTCTTGAACGATACTATTAATCATGTCGACATCCACGGGTTCATCATCACCGGGTGGTTGTTTGGACAAATTGAACATGTTAAGGTCCGTAGTCATATTCCCAAAGGATGGTTTCAATTGTCCGCTATGACATCTAATGACGACATCAGATGTGGCAAGGAAAAGATAACCCAAAATAACAGGGATTTGTGCAAGAGGATTTTGAACTTGTTGGGTGTCTAAGACAACAAAATCGACGGGAAATACAAAAGCACCCATTTTAATTAGTAAGTCCTCAACGATACCTCTCAGAATTTTCACAGAACGGTCGGCTAAGGACAAGGTAATCCTAATCGTCTTTAACTCCCCCAAACCCAGTTTCTCATACACGGTGTACGGCAGAAGGTTCACACTTACTCCTAAATTTAGAAGGGTTTTCTCAATGAGGTTCTCCCCTATCTTGATAGAGATCATCGGAGTATAGAGATCCTTATACTTGATGGGAATTTAATAATAAATTATCGAGCTTGCTTGCTAGTACAAAAAATCTTTCTTGGGTACGTTGGTGCTTCTTTTAAAGGTACAAAGGTCCTTCAGAAATTTGGTGTAGGGCGAAACTTGTTGAATAGCATCAAGTAGTGGAATATTGATTTGTACTTGCTTGAATACTTCCAACATATTATCAACTTGCGCCTTTTTCTTTTGGGGCACCAACCGTTGGGGAAAAGGAGATTTTGGGACATAGGTCTCTACAAATGGCTCGAAAGATGAGGGTGAGGGGGAAATTGAATCCACTGGTGGATCTTCCTTCTCCTTACATTTCTCAAATTCACTCTCAGTAGGTGGTGAAATGTTTTTCTCTACTTCCTAACCGGACCTAAGCTTGATGATGGCTTTTACATGATCTTGGGTATGTGAAGTGCTCGTGTCATCTTGAATAACAAATTGACCCCTAGGCATGTTACCATTTAGATTGGTTTCGGGATGACTAGGAAATGTTCCCTTATTCCTCTCACTTAACGCATTCACAAGTTGGCTCATTTGAACCTCGAGTTTAGTAATGGCTTGAGTGTTTTCATGCATGCTTTGTTAGGTGGATTGGAGGACATTTTGAGTGATTTGCTGGAATTAAAGGGTACTTTGGGCAAGAAGGTTCATTGAATCCTATAAAGATTGGATCTTTTAGGATGAGGGATTTGATGGTGTAGTGGCATTCTTTTGGAAACCGGATGGTGGGTTCTTACAAAATTGACCTCCACTTCCTTGGTATTGACCCTTAGACCATAAAAGATTGGGGTGGTCTTGCTACCCCAAATTGTATGCATTGGAATATGGTTTATGCTTTGGCCTATTTTGATAGAGGGCATTGACTTACTCGATGATTGCCTTATGGGCCGGAAGGGCGGGGAAATTCTCGACTAAGTGGTCGAATGCATCGCAAAGTCTACACATAGGGGAGCGTACATGTTGAATGACTTCAGGTGTGGTTCTATTTCCCTCTTTGCTCATCTCTAAAGCCTCTAAATGTCAGGCCAATGTGGCCACTTTGGCTTTTAAATCATAACTTTGTTCCACTTGGTGAGCAAAACCCTCATTGGATGTGATGGACCTTGATTCTTTATTGGGTGTCCATTGCTAGGATTTTTTGCTATAGCTTCTAGGAATACCCACACGTCAACCTCACTTTTCTCAGTAAAATCGCCGTTACATAGAGACTCGATCATAGTTCGAGTATTACAATCGAACCCCTCGTACAAAATTTGAACATGGCATCCCATCTCAATTCCATAGTGCGGACATTGCAATAGCAAGTCCTTGAATCTCTCCAAATACATCCACAAGGCTTCTCCCTCCTTTTGGTTAAATGTGTTGATGGCGTGACGAATCGACGCCGTATTTTTGTTGGGAAATAATTTTTGCAGGAAGGTAACACTCATTTGGTTCCACGTGGGGATGGGTTCGGGTTCTAAGGAGTTAAACCAACTCTTTGCTTTGTCTTTCAATGAGAACAGGAACAATTCAAGTTTAACAATCTCGTCGATGAGTTGTTAGTACTTAATGGTCCCACAAATTTCTTTAAACTCACACACATGGAGGTAGGGATCCTCTTTTTCAGTGCCATGAAACACGGGCAACGATTGGATTATTCCCGAATGGAATTGAAAATTATTCGCAGTGTGCTCGAGCAGACCTATACACGAAGGTTAACTAGACCTAGTCGGATAAAGGTAATCTTTAAGTTCGTGTGGTGCTAACTCATTTCCCATCTCAGTGAATATCAAAAATCTACCTATGTAAGTATCGGGAATGCTAGACTCCACACTCGATAAACGACCGGTGTGATCTCGAAACCAACTTCGCATACACTGAGCTCACTCAAATTTTTATCTTTTTTTTCCTTTTGATCTTTTTCTTCTTTTTTTAAAGAAAATAAAAAATATATATTTGACTCAAACCACATAATTCCTAGCTAACACAAAGCAAATTGAATTATCTAATTTAGGTGAGGGGAATTTCAATTTTAATACTAGTTTTCTGGAGATTAATCAATGACAGCAGGGGCCTCCGAATTAATCTCCTTAATTAGACAGCTCCTACTCTTTGACAAGGGACAATTTAAAAGATGACCAACTACGGTTATCACCTCAAATCCCGCTTTTTCCTCCAGGTAGGTGGTCTGTACGAAGATACATTAAAAACCACCAATCCAAGATAAGGTGAAATGGGATCGATTTGACAAGTTTGCATTGGAGTAGCTTTTAATTCAAGCCTTTTTAAGAGGTTTCCTATTAGATATTTGATATCCTAAGGCCAATGTCTACTTCATTTTAAATTAAATTGTGATGGCTCGAGATATTAAAATGCTTGATTAATTAGTGATTTTCCTTCGAAGGAAGGGTGTTAAAATCCCCACCTTTTCTTTCACACGGATTTTTCCCTTAAGTCAATTTATGCAACGTGTTAAATAAAATGCGAAATTAAACCACGTAAGAGAACACAAAAATGTACCTCCGGTGTGGAATTTTTACGATCACTTATTTACGTCGGGCCGAAGTTTAAGTTGACGTCGATCAGAGGGAAACGTCGCCTACGTTTCAGTCGTCCCCGAGAGTTCCTTGTGCTCGTGGCAAGATTGCACAATTTTTTTCTTCACGTTCGCGTACCGTTACACACTTTTTCAAAAAAAAAATCACTTTTGCCCCCTCCCCTTTTTTTTTCTTTTCTATTTTTTTTTAATGTGCCACTGAAAAAAAAATTAGACCAAACGTAAAGTACGACATAAAAATAATAATAATAAAGAAAAGAAATAAACACGACACGCGCACTAGTGGTGTATTTACTAGGGGTGCACAGCGAAATCAAAAATCCGATAAACCGAACCAAATCGATGACATTGGTTCGATTAGGTTTGGTTCGGATTGGTTTTTTTGCTCTATGGTTCGGTTCTGGTTCTTAAAAAAATCGATACTTCAGTTTGGTTCTCGGCTCCAATGAAAAATAATAATAATCCGATCCGAATCGGACCCGGCACCGAATTTGATACCAAAACCGATCCAATTCGGGATCAAACCGATTTTATAATGTAATATATAATTATATATAATATATAATAAGTAAAACTGCAAATACCCTAACTTTCTTATGGTCCATTCTTTTAAAACCCTTGCCATATAAAAGAAAACCTTAACTTATTCTTTAAAGGCTTATCAGTCTCTCTCTCTCTCTCTCTCTCTCTCTCTCTCTCTGTGTGTGTGTTAAACCTCTGAGTAACCAGAGCTCTCTCTTTCTCTCGCCAATAACCTTAATCGGAGCTCTCTCTATCTATCTATCTATCTATCTCTCTATCTCTCTCTCTCTCTCTCCGCTAAGATGAAATCAGTAACCTTGCTTCCATTTTCATTTTTGGAGTGCTAAACCCGATCTGTTTTTATAAACACTGAAACCGGACCTATTTTTATAACAGTGGATCAGTGTTTCATTTTTGGAGTGCTAAACCTCCATTGTTTATTATAAAAATGGAGGTTTGAACAAAAATGGCGATTTGATTTGAACAAAAATGGAGGTTTGATTTGATTTAAACACTGATTTAGATAGATCACTGTTTTTTGTTTACCCAGGCCTATTTTTTCATTTTTTTCGTTTGCTTACATTTTCATTTTTTTTTCGGACCTCTGTTTTTATTTTTAAGCACTGATCTATCCCTGTTTATTATAACATGACCTGTCTATTTTATTTTTTATCGGACTTGTTTTTTCGTTTGCTTCCATTTTCGTTTTTTGTTTTGTTTTTTTGGACCTATTTTTTTTTTAAAACACTGATCTACCCCTGTTTATTATAACATGACCTGTCTATTTTTTTTGTTTTTTCGGACCTATTTTTTTTTTTTAAAACACTGATCTATCTATATTTTCGATCAGTTAACATTATTTTTATTAAACATTCTATTAAATATTTATTTTGTTATTAAATGTTCTCATTATATATTTGTGCTTTATTTCAGTCATTACGAAAGATCCCAAACTTGTTAATGTCTTCTCAAATCCTCCATATTAAGGTAAAGGGTGTTGTTTTTAACTCATTTTTCCATTAAATATTTGTGTTTAGGTGTGCTTATTTTATGTTAATTTTATTTGTAGTTAAATGGTGCTGTTTGGAAGCTGTTTGGGTGTTGTTTGGAAGTCATTTAGGTGTTGTTTGGAAGCCGTATTATTCATTGTGGGTTTTCAGTGCTGTTTTTAGTTGATTTGTGTTGCTTTTTAAGGACTTAGAGTTGTTTTTAAGGACTTCAAATGTCGTCTTTTTAGGACTTGTAATGTTGTATTTTTAATGCTATTTCTTTTAAGACTTGTAATGTTATTTTTATAATGCTGTTGATAAGCACCCAAAAGTGACTATTTTATACCCCAAATAGATGCATTTTAGTCACTTGTTTTACTTAAAGTTGGCCTTATGTTCGTATTTTATCATTTTGCAGGTCAATATGCAGTTGCGATATTAAACTATGCTAAATAGGCGTAATTGCGACAAAGTAGCTGTCAAAAGCGTGCATCGAAGAAATCAAAAAGATCGTGAAGTCAGAAGTCTAGTTTGAGCTTGCACCGATGAGTTCCGATGCCCCGAACCTTTACTCGTAATCAAACCTAAGCCTACACCAAGCCCAGCCCATACCCCGAGCCTCGTGTGTGTTTAGTTTGTATGTTTATTATTTTTTATTATTTTTCTTTTGAGTCGTTTTTATTTTTAGGATTTATTTTAGAATTTTTAAGATTTATTTTTATTTTTATATTACTTTTTATTTCGTTTTGTTTTATTTTGATTTTTAGTTTTTAGTCTTTATTTTAATTTATTTTATTAGGATTAGTTTAGAAGTTTATTTTTAGTTTATTAGATTTTACATTTTTTTAGGAATTTAGTTTTTCTAGTTTTTATTTTGTTTTTCATTTCTTTTTATTTAGAGTTTTTTTTAGTTAATAGATTTTATTAGTTTAGTTTAGTTTGATTTTTTATTTTTTTTATTAGGATAAGTTTTATTTTTAGTGGTGGTATTATTATTAAGGGTCACAAACTAACTGTAATACCCCGTGATTTTAATGACTTTTAAAATGGGTTATATTTTAAATTAATGGATTAATTGGATTTTATTATAAATTAATTCATTTGGGTTTTATCCGAATTGTGGATATTAAAATGGATGATTCTGAATATTACTTAAAGATATTTAGGTAATATATGAATATGATGTCATTATTATGACGGTGTGATATAATTTCGGTAATTTGCATTTTTTAGTCAGACGCAGTATGGGACGTGTCGGGACTAATTTATTAAATTAAAAAGGAAATTTATTTTCTATTGATCTTATAGTCATTTCGACTGTGTCGTTGCGTCCGGAAGGGTTGAAATAGTCAGAAAAGTCTATTTGGATGTTGGATTTGGGTCTCGGGTAATTTGGAAATGAAAAGACAACCCAAAAGGGCATTTTGGTTATTTTTACAAGGGGGATGAATAGTGATTTCGGGTTTTGTGTTATTATACGTATTTGGAGATTAGTTGAATGTGGGTTCATTCATCTCTTCTACACAAAATTGAAAGGTCATCTTCTTAGAGAGAGTGAAAGGTTGCTTGGGAAGAGAAAAGCTTGCTTGGAAAGGAGGAGAACTAAAGACCAAAGGTCACCACCACCAACCACCACCGAAAGTGGTCGGAAAAAGGGAGAACCACCTATGTTATTCAACCCCAAAGGATCAGATCTTCATTAAAGGCAAGTGTTTGATATTTGCAACTTAAGTTCGTATATTGTCCATGTTAGAATAATTATGAAAAGAGATGATTTTTCATGTTTGGAAGATAAAAATGGAGTAGTAATGGATTTCTGGAAGTATGAAATATATAGGAATTAAACTCATGTTGTAGGTAGTTAGTAATCCAAGAAATATTCATCAATCTATGGAAGAAATTCTAAAAATTATTTTGTGTTCTTGAAGATAATATGTTGATAATTTTCTGGAAAAAGAGGCAAAAACGAGTGGAATGAGAAGAGCCAATTTGGAATGTTTAGATCTCCTTTTTTAGTGCATTTGGATGAGATTTAAGAAAAACTCAAAACACATACTGACTCAATTTTTCGTGTAGAATCCAAATCTGAAGTCGGATTGATGATTCGAATAATTTTTGGATCTGATTTTTCCGAGTATTTAAAATATGAGAATTCATGATGTTGTTTCTTTTTAATGTTGGTTCTTATCCCAAAACTTTTGTGGATCTTTGGTGATTATTAATTGGATATTATGGGACTTAGAAAATATTAGTAGACCCTTGATAAGATTTGAATTAATTTGATTGGGATTTAAATTGATTAGAATGATGATAATTAAATTAAAGAAATTTCGGTTGCTAGATTCATTTGTTGGATTATAATTGGTTTGCTTGAGGATTAAGGATAGGTCCAGTAGTGGTGATTGAATGTAACACCTGGGTAGCCTTAGGATTACAATATGAACATCAAGGACTGAGTTTAAGCTCATTATTGATTGTGCAAGGACTAAGTGTAATACGAGCGCTTAGCAGTATGACTCCTGGATAGAGATGGGAGTTTAGAACACATTTGGTTGAAAGAGGGTATGAGGTTATCCCAATCACGTATTTAAAGTTGACGGACCTCCTCGATCGACAAAGTTAAGTAGTAGTGTATTGGAGGGGTTCCTTGTTTGGATTTCGCTTTGCGAGACGCTCCGTGCATGAACCTTAACGACGTCGGGAGTGGAGAGATGTTATAGGATGCGAGGATAATTAAATTATGAAGTAAAGATATGATATTTTAATACGTGGAATTTAAAAGAGATATAATGCTACGTATGGGAATTATCTTAGGGTAGTGATATTACTTTATTGATATTATATTATAGGTATGATAATGCCTATTTGATTGATTGATGATTTATGTGTATGACATACCTAGCTTACTTGCTATCGGTGGGAGGTTTGCGCGTGAGGGCAGTCATATCCTGATGAATCCATGGGATCTTTGATTTGTCGCCCGAGAACATAGGTCTATGAAAGACTTATCGGGGAGTTGATAAGTCCGTTGACTGTGGGTACGTAGGTATGTGCGTGACCCATGGATACGCGAACTATGTTCGCCTCCAATGTTTGTGTTATTGTTTATGGTTCGAGGAATCCTTACCAAACCTTTTGTCCACTATTCGGCGACCAGCGATGATGGGACATGATAGCAGAGTAATGCATTGCACCGCAGCTGTGAATCGGGTGTCGTATTATATATGAATATATATATATAATGAATTAAATGATTGAATGGTTATATTGTGGTTAAGTCATCTACTGTGTGATAATTGTAGATAAAGGCGAATTGAGAAAAGAATGGAATTAAGTTAATGAATGTTTATTCTTATAGAATTGAAAAGCTTAATTCATATTAATGAGAAATGATTCATGTTAATGAGCAACGATTCATATAAATGAAAAATGTATAATAATGATTATATAACGTATGGTATGGGAGATACGGGGTTATGATATGGGAATGGAATTATATTATGGAATTGTTAAAGAGGAATCATTAACTAGGAGGTTAATAGGAAACGTTAGGTGTGCACTCTAGTTGAGAGGTGAGAATAGCAAGTGAGAGTTGGATCTAACATGTACATAATAAATGATTTATTGCACTTGTTAAATACTTGTTGTTTTAAAAATCATTTACACAATCGGGCTCTGACCCATTTTCTTGCATATTTTCTTTTCTATTCTATCTTCTATATCAGGTGTCCAGCAACAGGGACGCCAACCTTAGCGGATTATGACAGGCTATGGATCTATGGAGTTTTGCTTAAACGCCTATCATCTTTTTGATTCACAGTATTCTTAGTCAGGGCATGTCGCCCAAAGGATTCAGTTATCTCTTTTCTATCGGGGTGAAATACTATTGTATTCGTGTCTTTTAATACATTTAACATTGTTGGGATTACTGTAATGGATTAATATTATGTGGGAATATTTATTTCAAATGCTTTTAAATTCTTTTATGTTATCTATTTGGTGTGACACCCCGCCTAATTAAATACCGGGCGATCACTCCTTTATTAAATTAAATCAAGGTAAACAGTTGGTTCATTCTCAGCATCACTGTCGATAAAAATAATTTTTCCAATTTAACACCCTAAATAATTAAGCTAAGTGTCAAAACATTTTCCATACAAAGCTTTCCAAATTTTAATTACAGAAAAAGATTTATTTTAATTAAAACAACATTTCTACAATAAAGAATCACACCACAATAAACAAAATAACATAATACATTCGTCAATCGAATGTCAACAAATAGAACTAAAACCACAAATCCATCCTGAATAAATCCCATAGAACAATACTGGAAATAAATGAAATACAAAATCCCAACAACAAATGAAATGATGAAAAGGGCGACACGTGCCCAATAAATGAGAATAATAGGAGTGGAGTAAATAACAGAAGCCGTCTACTCAAGTGACCTGCAACTCCCACCTAAGCTGCAGCTCGTTCTTCTCAAGGGATCCTAAGCAAGATGCCCATGTGGCTGGGCACCTGAAAATATACATATATATATACAAGAGGGAGAGAGAGAGAGAAAAGAAACGGGTCAGAGCCCGAAAGTGTGTTTGATTTTAAAATACGTTAAGAAAGTATTTAAATTGATACAGGCCAATGCAAATCATATTAGTGCGTCTCTCTCTTGAGAAATACTCACCTATCTTCTATTGTGCACACCTATCGTACTAACCTTCCCAACGGTTTGTTTTAGCATCTAACATACTAGTCTTTCTAACAGCTTTAACTTAACTTAAATTACTCGTAAGATTTATAATCCACTTTAAAAGATGTTCCAACAGTAGCCCAAAATTCTCTATTTAACTTCATAAAAATAATAAAGTTCCCGTGACATTTTATACTTTCTCAAAACAAGTATTTAATAATTTGAGTCAACAACCATGTTCTACTTGACAAATCTCAGTAGACAGTTTCAAATATCATAATCTCATATATATATATATATATATATATATATATATATATATATATATATATATATATATATATATATATAACAGCACCCCGAATAAAACTATGGTGCGTGCATACTTCCACTATCCAAAGCCCCATATCACTCATTTTAAGGGGAATACATTCGGAATCACTCTCCAATTGTATTAACATAAATACACAAATAATATTGAGGCGAAGCATAGATTCCAAGTCTCTAAGAGGGTGGCACATACCGGCGTCTCTTAGGACCGTCTGAACTATCACATCGATAGCCTGTACCAAGGACATCTATCTTCTAGGGTACAAGTCAATATCCCCCATAAAGGTCCCATCGAGATAAGACTTGTCCCAGCGCGAAAACCTCAGGGATAGCAAGTAGCGTGGGTATGATTTTCACATGCATATAATATATGTACACACAATCATATAAATATACCACTTTATCGAATTAATATAGGTTCTTCTCATCACCCGTAATTATACCGTTTATTCTTAATTTCACATTTAAAGAATTACGCATACGGTTTTAATCCTAACCTTAACTCGAAGGGTTTCTCCCTTATTGCCTAACACTCATGGATTATATCCTCACCAATCTGAAATTCAGTACGTGACTTAATTTGATTCCAACGTGACTCTCTTACGCACCTCACCCTTTAAATTCATAAATCTACCAATCTAAAGTAAATAACTCATAAATACCATTCTCGTTGAAGATTAAGGGTTCTAACATTTATCCATATACCCTACTGGTCCTTAATGTCTCCCAAATTATTTTATTTAGAATGCCCAAAGATAATTTCACGGTAACTTACGTTAACTAATTTAAACAAGGGAAATGGGAGTCTTCCAGGAGGGGTCGATCGATTGAAGCTTGGGGCTCGATCGATCGATCAAGCAGGTCTGGGCAAAAATTCTGCAGAAACTGCAGGGACGGAATTCATCAAAACTCATCATCAATAACCATATTTTCCAACACTAATTGACCCAAAAGTCTGCTACTAACATACTAACATAATTCCAGACGTTTTTAACGTTTAGCATGCGTGTATACATCATTAATCATGGTTAAACAACCCAAAATCTCATCTAAACATCAAGAACCCTAAAGTTTTCATAACTATAATTCCATTCAGTTTTTCTCCAGAATTTCTTCCTAATAAAACATCAAAATTCGTGGGTAATACATCTATATCATCAAGAATTTCCAGCATAAGGTTTTAATCTTCTCTACATGCAATTTTCTATCAAAATTTGGGATTTTCTTACATAGATTACATTCCTAATTAATCCTAAACTAATATGAATATTGCACTAACGAAATACGCAAGTTAAACACTTGCCTGGGATTTTCAGAAGTCTGATCTCCTGTTGATTTTGGTGTGGTTGTGTTCTCCTCCTCGCGATCTACACGGTGGTGGTGACGGTGGTGCAAACGGAGGTGTTTTGGCCTTGAATCACCTTGAAAGGTCTCTCCTCTCTTCTCCAATGGCCGTCTTAGGGTTCTGAATGTTCTAACCCTAAATGGCTAGCCTAACCAGCTGATAAAGGCTGCTAAAATTCGTGGGTTTAATTACCCTATTTTGGAAAAAGACCAAAATGCCCTCCCGGGTCACTAATTAGGCCTAAAAATGCCCCGGGGCCCAAACTAACCCCCCGGCTATACTTTTCTGACTATCTCGACCCTTCCGGACGCGTTGGCGCACTCAAAATGACCATATGGACAACTTATAAAATATTCACTTTTTATTTAACACAATTAGTCCCGACGTGACACGGGCACGTCCCGACTTAAATTTCTGAAATAGTCATTTAATTCACTTATGACATTCAATATAACCAATATAATATATTACTATGCTCATTAGTAATATTTAACAAGTTTTCCATAATTACTAACTCTCGTCACGTTAATAATTATAACATATTTAAATTTCCGGATTTTTATTAAATAAGTCATCACATTAAATTTAATAAATCCCCAAATTAATATAGCATGAAAATACGGGGTATTACATACTTCCCCCCTAATAATGGAATTTCGTCCCGAAATTCGGAGAATAAGGCATACCTGGTAAAAAAACTCTGGGTATCTTTCGCGCATATCTGCCTCACGCTCCAAAGTGGATTCCTCCACATTATGTTGCTCCCACTGGACTCGCATAAGTGGAACTACTTTCGACCTCAATCTCCTCTCACCATAGTCTAGAATAGCCACTGGTCTCTCCTCGTAAGAGCTATCAGACTGTAAATCAATCTCATCTATCGCAATGTGAGTATGGGCCATATCATCCCGAAGATATCATCTCAACGACGAGATGTGGAATACATCGTGGATGCGATGTAAATGTTCTGGCAATCCCAACCTGTATGCTACCGGCCCAATCCTCTCGATGATGGGAAATGGTCCTACGTACCTCGGAGCCAATTTCCCCTTCTTCCAGAACCTCATCACCCCCTTCATAGGAGATACACGCAACAACACTTGATCTCCCACATTAAACTCCCGGAAGAACCGTTTCGCATCAGCGTATCTCTTCTGTCTGTCTTGGGCTACCCGAATACGACTCCTGATTATCTCAATCCCCGCGGAGGTCTCCTGAATCACTTCTGGTCCTAGCAACTTATTGTCCCCCACCTCGAGCCAACAAGTTGGAGAACGACAAGGCCTGCCATACAGAGCCTCAAATGGATCCATGCCAATCGTAAACTGATAGGAGTTATTATAAGCAAACTCTACCAGTGGAAGGTGTGGCTCCCAACCTCCTCCGAAATCGAGAACACACATGCATAGCATATCTTCCAACATCTGATTAGTACGCTATGTCTGGCCATCTGTCTGTGGGTGGTAAGCTGAACTCAGTCTCAACTCTGTACCCATAGCTTCCTGAAAGCTTTCCCAGAAACGTGACACAAAAATCTTGTCTCTATCTGACACAATATTCAGGGGCACCCCATATAATCTTACGATCTCAGCGATGAACAACTGGGCATACTGACCCGTGGTATAATCTGTCCTCACTGGCAGGAAATGAGCCACCTTGGTCAAACGGTCTACAATCACCCAGATGGAATCGTGGCCCTGCTGTGATGTAGGCAACCCTGTAATGAAATCCATGGAAATTCTTTCCCACTTCCACGCGGGTACTTCCAACGGCTGAAGTAATCCTGACGGTTTCTGGTGGTCCACCTTCACCAGCTGGCAGGTAGAACACTTGGACACAAACTCAGCAATGTCCTTTTTCATCCCACTCCACCAGTACTGTCGTCTCATGTCCTGGTACATCTTATCACCTCCCGGATGTACTGTAAATCGGGACCCGTGAGAATGAGTCATCACTTTATGACGTAACTCCGCTCCTTCTGGAACCACTAATCTCCCATTAAACCGCAAACCTCCATCAGAACTAACAGAATAGGACTCAGCACCCTCGGCTAGAAGTCGCACAATCTGCTCCTGACAAAACGGATCTGTGGCCTGTGCCTGTATCACCCTCGTAACAATCTCGGGTGTGACTGACATCACAGATATGAAAGAACGTGCTACTGCGTCCTGGTGACCCAACTCCTTCCACTTTGCTTTCCAGATGTCCGCTACATCGTCTACCGGTCTACGGCTCAACGCATCGGCAACTACGTTGGCCTTCCCCGGATGATACTGTATATCGAACTAGTAATCTTTCACAAACTCTAACCACCTGCGCTGACGCATATTCAGCTCTCGCTGAGTGAACAGGTACTGCAGTGACTTATGGTCTGTGAACAAACGTAATTTCTCGCCCAATAAGTAGTGCCTCCAAATTCTCAATTCAAAGACGACCGCTGCTAACTCCAGGTCGTGGGTGGGTTAATTCTTCTCATGCGGCTTAAGCTTGCGGGAAGAAAAAGCTATAGCCTTCTCCTCCTGCTGAAGTACTCCCCCAAGTCCCCGTAAGGACGCATCGGTGTAAACCAGGTACTCTACACCCGACTTTGGTAATGCAAGGACTGGCGCTGAAGTCAGCTTGTCTTTCAGCTCGTCGAAAGCCAATTGACAAGTGTCATCCCAAACATATGGCACTCCCTTGCAAGTCAGATTCGTCAATGGACCCGCTATTTTGGAGAATCCTCGAATGAATCTCCTGTAGTATCCGGCTAACCCCAAGAAACTACGCACTTCCGTCGGTGTCGTCGGCTGTCCCCACTCCCTCACCGCTGACACTTTGCTCGGGTCAACTGCTATCCCCTGCTCAGAAACAACATGGCCCAAGAATTGTACCTCTCGCAACCAGAATCCACACTTCTCGTACTTAGCATACAACTGATGCTCTCGTAGAGTCTGAAGAACCTGCCTCAAGTGCTCGGCATGCTCCTCCTCGGAGTGTGAATATATCAAGATATCATCTATGAAGACGATTACAAACTGATCCAAGAACTCTCTGAATACTCGATTCATCAAGTCCATGAAAACGGCTGCGGCATTTGTGAGTTCGAACGGCATCACCCTGAACTCATAGGACCCATATCTCGATAAGAAGGCAGTCTTTGAAACATCCTGCTCTCTAATACGTAACTGATGGTACCCCGACCTCAGATCTATCTTCGAAAAGAAAGTTGCTCCCCTCAACTGGTCGAACAGATCATCGATTCGAGGTAATGGATACTTATTTCGTATCGTGACCTTGTTCAATTCTCGGTAGTCCACACACAATCTTAGTGAACCATCTCTCTTCTTTACAAACAAGACTGGAGCGCCCCAAGGTGAGGTACTCCTACGAATGAATCCCTAACCTAATAGCTGCTCTATCTGATCTCGTAGCTCTCGCATCTCTGCCGGAGCCATACGGTACGGTGCGCGTGCTATAGGTCTCGTATCTGGCAATAAATCTATAACGAAGTCTATCTCACGACTGGGCGGTAGGCCTGGTATCTCCTGAAACACATCGGAATACTCCCTAACAACTGGGATCGAATCCAAAGGAATCACAACCTCCTTAGAGGTATCCTCCTCAATGTAATATAAATGAGCGGTCGAACCTCCCTCTGGGCGAGGCATCGCCACTACAAACATCTCTTGCCCCGGAATGGCAAAAACAATGCTCCCACCGAAGCAATCAATCATGGCTCTATAAGATGCGAGCCAATCCATCCCAATAATCACATCATGCACGTGCATGTCTAAGACTAGCATGTCTGCAGGTAATACCAAGCTACCAATCTCTACCCCTACTCCCCGGCATATAAAGAATATAAGTGACCCACTCCCCAGTGGTGAGTCGACACACGTCACGGTGCTCTCTGCTGTGGCTAACAACCCTAAGGACTTCGCAAAATGCGTAGCTATAAAACAATGCGTTGCCCCCGTATCAAACAAAACTTTACCCATAGTACCATGGATAGGAAACATACCCTCAATCGCGGGTGGTGTCTGTGGAGCTGCTGCCTGGTGAACGTTATAGACACGTCCATACTGCAATTGCCCCTGCTGCACTGGAGCTGCTGGAATGGCTGGTAGGGCTGGCACCTGGGCTGGAGCTGGGAGGGCAGGTGGGAAAAGTGGTCTATGCGGCTCATTACGGGCTCCCTGCTGCTGTGGGGCCCTATCGCCCTCTGGTCAATCCTGGCGCCTATGGCCATGTTTGCCGCACCCAAAGCATCTGCCTTTGAAGTTACCGCCCCTCTGACCCTGCTGTCCATGACCCTGCTGGCCGTTACCTCCACGCCACTGGCCCTGTTGGCCATGATGTGCACGCTGTTGGCCTTACTGGCCCTGCTGCTGGCCCTGTGGTCGGTGTTGGCCTTGCTGGCCCTGCTGATTAGGCTGGCCCTGATGGCCCTGCCTGAAACCCCCGAATCCCTGCCTCGAATCACCTGAACGGAATCGCTTAGCAGGGTCCCCCTGATGGGAACTCTGCTCGTGCTGACGAGTCTGTCCATGAGTTGGTGCCCCACCGGCACTATTACCCCCGGTCCTTCCCTGCTGGCTGGACTCTCCTGCTCTCTTGCTTCCTTGAAGATGGAAGCGGTGATCCTGGCAGTGTAGTAACGCTGTATTGAGTACATCAGTGAAAGTACTCAGGGATAGGTTTCCAATAAGGTGCTGACGGATCCTCCAAGCTAACCCGTCGACAAACAGCAAAATCTTCTTGCCCTCAGTGGGTGCCTCATCCGGCACAATAGTGAGAAGCCTCGTGAACTCCTCCTCATACTCAGCTACAGTAAGGTTCTCCTGCTTCAGATTTAGTAATTTCCGCCTCATCTCAGTCTGCACTGCGGGTGGAAAATACTTGCGGTCAAACCGCTCCCAGAACAACTGAATAGGGATCGTGTCCCTCTCCTCCAAAGTAGTAGTGGACTCCCACCACTGTAATACGGCTCCCACCAGCTTGAAAGAAGCCAATATCTTCTTCTGCACTTCAGTGCACTCATACATGCGGAGGTGCCGCTGGATGTCTTTCTTCCATTGGCTGACAGTAACAATATCGGAGCTACCAGAAAACTCAGGGGGATGCGCTTTCTGAAAAGCATCCCGAACCCTCTCCCATGCGGATGGAAGCTGTGCTGGTACTGGTGCCACCGCCTGAACCTGGGGTGGAGCCTGCTGAGTCATCGCTATCGCGGCATTCACGGCCTGAGCGACAATGGCGGCTACTTCATTCGCATTCATTGTGTCTGGTGCCGGAGCTGCTGGCTGCTCGGCTTGGGCACGCCTATCTTTCGGAGCACGTCTCGAAGGCATCTGAAACGTGAACAAGTTTATTAGTCTACAGTTATCAACAAATCTCGAATAGCTGAAGACTTAAACGTAAAAGTAAGAATACAACAGTCCTAAAAATAGGGCTCTATAGCAATAACGTTAAGCTGAAAGCGAAATAAGCCGTACAGATCCTAAGGACACTAGAACCTGATGCTCTGATACCACTTGTGACACCCCGCCTAATTAAATACCGGGCGATCACTCCTTTATTAAATTAAATCAAGGTAAACAGTTGGTTCATTCTCAGCATCACTGTCGATAAAAATAATTTTTCCAATTTAACACCCTAAATAATTAAGCTAAGTGTCAAAACATTTTCCATACAAAGCTTTCCAAATTTTAATTACAGAAAAAGATTTATTTTAATTAAAACAACATTTCTACAATAAAGAATCACACCACAATAAACAAAATAACATAATACATTCGTCAATCGAATGTCAACAAATAGAACTAAAACCACAAATCCATCCTGAATAAATCCCATAGAACAATACTGGAAATAAATGAAATACAAAATCCCAACAACAAATGAAATGATGAAAAGGGCGACACGTGCCCAATAAATGAGAATAATAGGAGTGGAGTAAATAACAGAAGCCGTCTACTCAAGTGACCTGCAACTCCCACCTAAGCTGCAGCTCGTTCTTCTCAAGGGATCCTAAGCAAGATGCCAATGTGGCTGGGCACCTGAAAATATACATATATATATACAAGAGGGAGAGAGAGAGAGAAAAGAAACGGGTCAGAGCCCGAAAGTGTGTTTGATTTTAAAATACGTTAAGCAAGTATTTAAATTGATACAGGCCAATGCAAATCATATTAGTGCGTCTCTCTCTTGAGAAATACTCACCTCTCTTCTAATGTGCACACCTATTGCACTAACCTTCCCAACGGTTTGTTTTAGCATCTAACATACTAGTCTTTCTAACAGCTTTAACTTAACTTAAATTACTCGTAAGATTTATAATCCACGATATCCACTTTAAAAGATGTTCCAACAGTAGCCCAAAATTCTCTATTTAACTTCATAAAAATAATAAAGTTCCCGTGACATTTTATACTTTCTCAAAACAAGTATTTCATAATTTGAGTCAACAACCATGTTCTACTTGACAAATCTCAGTAGACAGTTTCAAATATCATAATCTCATATATATATATATATATATATATATATATATTAACTACTCGTATAATATATATATATAACAGCACCCCGAATAAAACTATGGTGCGTGCATACTTCCACTATCCAAAGCCCCATATCACTCATTTTAAGGGGAATACATTCGGAATCACTCTCGAATTGTATTAACATAAATACACAAACAATATTGAGGCGAAGCATAGATTCCAAGTCTCTAAGAGGGTGGCACATACCGGCGTCTCTTAGGACCGTCTGAACTATCACATCGATAGCCTGTACCAAGGACATCTATCTTCTAGGGTACAAGTCAATATCCCCCATAAAGGTCCCATCGAGATAAGACTTGTCCCAGCGCGGAAACCTCAGGGATAGCAAGTAGCGTGGGTATGATTTTCACATGCATATAATATATGTACACACAATCATATAAATATACCACTTTATCGAATTAATATAGGTTCTTCTCATCACCCGTAATTATACCGTTTATTCTTAATTTCACATTTAAAGAATTACGCATACGGTTTTAATCCTAACCTTAACTCGAAGGGTTTCTCCCTTATTGCCTAACACTCATGGATTATATCCTCACCAATCTGAAATTCAGTACGTGACTTAATTTGATTCCAACGTGACTCTCTTACGCACCTCACCCTTTAAATTCATAAATCTACCAATCTAAAGTAAATAACTCATAAATACCATTCTCGTTGAAGATTAAGGGTTCTAACATTTATCCATATACCCTACTGGTCCTTAATGTCTCCCAAATTATTTTATTTAGAATGCCCAAAGATAATTTCACGGTAACTTACGTTAACTAATTTAAACAAGGGGAATGGGAGTCTGCTAGGAGGGGTCGATCGATCGAAGCTTGGGGCTCGATCGATCGAACCTTCGATCGATCGATGCTCTAGGCTCGATCGATCGATCAAGCAGGTCTGGGCAAAAATTCTGCAGAAACTGCAGTGACGGAATTCATCAAAACTCATCATCAATAACCATATTTTCCAACACTAATTGACCCAAAAGTCTGCTACTAACATACTAACATAATTCCAAACGTTTTTAACGTTTAGCATGCGTGTATACATCATTAATTATGGTTAAACAACCCAAAAATCTCATCTAAACATCAAGAACCCTAAAGTTTTCATAACTATAATTCCATTCAGTTTTTCTCCAGAATTTCTTCCTAATAAAACATCAAAATTCGTGGGTAATACATCTATATCATCAAGAATTTCCAGCATAAGGTTTTAATCTTCTCTACATGCAATTTTCTATCAAAATTTGGGGTTTTCTTACATGGATTACATTCCTAATTAATCCTAAACTAATATGAATATTGCACTAACGAAATACGCAAGTTAAACACTTGCCTGGGATTTTCAGAAGTCTGATCTCCTGTTGATTTTGGTGTGGTTGTGTTCTCCTCCTCGCGATCTACGCGGTGGTGGTGACGGTGGTGCAAACGGAGGTGTTTTGGCCTTGAATCACCTTGAAAGGTCTCTCCTCTCTTCTCCAATGGCCGTCTTAGGGTTCTGAATGTTCTAACCCTAAATGGCTAGCCTAACCAGCTGATAAAGGCTGCTAAAATTCGTGGGTTTAATTACCCTATTTTGGAAAAAGACCAAAATGCCCTCCCGGGTCACTAATTAGGCCTAAAAACACCCCGGGGCCCAAACTAACCCCCCGGGTATACTTTTATGACTATCTCGACCCTTCCGGACGCGTTGGCGCACTCAAAATGACCATATGGACAACTTATAAAATATTCACTTTTTATTTAACACAATTAGTCCCGACGTGACACGGGCACGTCCCGACTTAAATTTCTGAAATAGTCATTTAATTCACTTATGACATTCAATATAACCAATATAATATATTACTATGCTCATTAGTAATATTTAACAAGTTTCCCATAATTACTAACTCTCGTCACGTTAATAATTATAACATATTTAAATTTCCGGATTTTTATTAAATAAATCGTCACATTAAATTTAATAAATCCCCAAATTAATATAGCATGAAAATACGGGGTATTACATTTGGTTATCAGTGTTGTAGAATAAAATGTGTTGTGTTATTCTTAAACTAGAAATGAATTTTGTTGAATTAAAATTTGGAAAGTTTTTAACACTAGCTTAATTGGGTATTGGGTGAGTTGTAAATGTTTTTCGACAGTGATGTTAAGAATGAGCCAACTGTATATTCTGTTTTAATTTGGTATAGGGGTGGCCACCCGATATTTAATTAGGCCGGGTGTTACAGGTGGTATCAGAGCATCAGGTTCTAGTGTCCTTTAGGGTCTGTACGGCTTACTGTGTTTTCAGCTTTGCGTTCTTTGATGTAGAGCCCTATGTTTAGGATTGTTGATTTCCTTGGTGGGATTTCGTTCTCCTGCTATAACGTAGATATTAGTGAATATTATTTGCGTTCGAACGGGTTCGTACGAGAAGTATGGCAGATGAGGGCCATTGGACGGATAGCGGAGATCGTACTTAGGAGGTTATGAAGTATGTTCGAGTATGATGACCGTAGTCGAGGTCACCCCTATTATGGAAAAAAATGAGGAGAGTCATTAGTAGAAGTTCTTGAAATGCGGGAATTATGTGTGTTACCTAACGAAGGCAATATATTCAAAGGCTTGGGCATATAGTTGAGTGTGGTGAACTAGAACTGAAAATTTGAGGGTAAAATTTTTCTTGACTCATTGGAGAAAAGTTATAATTGTGGGATTCAACAACCACCACCCACGAATGAGGGTATGTTTTCTATCTAAGGAATTATGAGGCGTATATTGATTTTTGTAGCGATTAATATTGTGTGGGCAAAAAGGATTGCTAAACTTAGCCTATAGCACTGTTATTTACGTAGACTCACCAAGGGGTGTGGGACACCTATGTTTTACATATTATCACGTGGGTTTGATTTTTATCATAGGGTTACTTCCTTTGGGCATGTCCGAGCATGATGTGACTATCGGCATGCATTGACTTGTGGTATACGAGAGCGTATGTACTACTATTAGCCAGCATCTTGTCTTCTAGAGAAGAGTAGATGAGTAGACTCTATTTGAAATCAATAAAACCTAAAAAAATTTTGTTTAAATTGATAAACCTGATATTTTTTTTTCGCTAAACCAATTTTTTATACACTATTGAATAAGGACCTTAGGAGTTTCGATGACCGACTACTTTAGGAAGTAGTGTATCGGGTCGGTTCCTTGTTTGGATTTCGCTTGCGAGACACCCCACGCATGAAACTAATAACCGTTGGGAGTCGAAATAATTTAGGTCCTTAGTATATGAGTTTGTAACCTTTGCGACAAATATTATAATGAAAGTGGTACGATAGGGTGTATGGGCGCCCTGGATGGTTGAATGGTAGTAGTTTTCATAATTGTGAAAGAGTGAGTAGTTGTGACTTCAGGATGTATTTACTTGATGATTGAGGATCATTTCTCTGAACTTGGTTACGTGAATGGTATAAGGAATATTGGATAAAGTTGAAATTCGATTCAGTTGAAACTATATGGTGAGGCTTGGCGTATAACATCGATAGGGATTTTCGTTAATGTACTGTATGGGCGGTACGTTTTAGGTTTCTTGCGATGTGAGATGTACACTCGGAGTTGACCTTACCGGTATGATTTATATTCCTGAATTTCGGGACGAAATTCTATTATAAGGGGGAAGTATGTAATACCCCGTGATTTTAATGACTTTTAAAATGGGTTATATTTTAAATTAATGGATTAATTGTATTTTATTATAAATTAATTCATTTGGGTTTTATCCGAATTGTGGATATTAAAATGGATGATTCTGAATATTACTTAAAGATATTTAGGTAATATATGAATATGATGTCATTATTATGACGGTGTGATATAATTTCGGTAATTTGGATTTTTTAGTCAGACGCGGTATGGGACGTGTCGGGACTAATTTATTAAATTAAAAAGGAAATTTATTTTCTATCGACCTTTTAGTCATTTCGACTGCGTCGTTGCGTCCGGAAGGGTTGAAATAGTCAGAAAAGTCTATTTGGATGTTGGATTTGGGTCTCGGGTAATTTGGAAATGAAAAGACAACCCAAAAAGGCATTTTGGCTATTTTTACAAGGGGGATGAATAGTGATTTCGGGTTTTGTCTTATTATAAGTATTTGGAGATTAGTTGAATGTGGGTTCATTCATCTCTTCTACACAAAATTGAAAGGTCATCTTCTTAGAGAGAGTGAAAGGTTGCTTGGGAAGAGAAAAGCTTGCTTGGAAAGGAGGAGAACTAAAGACCAAAGGTCACCACCACCAACCACCACCGAAAGTGGCCGGAAAAAGGGAGAACCACCTATGTTATTCAACCCCAAAGGATCAGATCTTCATTAAAGGCAAGTGTTTGATATTTGCAACTTAAGTTCGTATATTGTCCATGTTAGAATAATTATGAAAAGAGATGATTTTTTATGTTTGGAAGATAAAAATGGAGTAGTAATGGATTTCTGGAAGTATGAAATATATAGGAATTAAACTCATGTTGTAGGTAGTTAGTAATCCAAGAAATATTCATCAATCTATGGAAGAAATTCTAAAAATTATTTTGTGTTCTTGAAGATAATATGTTGATAATTTTCTGGAAAAAGAGGCAAAAACGAGTGGAATGAGAAGAGCCAATTTGGAATGTTTAGATCTCCTTTTTGAGTGCATTTGGATGAGATTTAAGAAAAACTCAAAACACATACCTGACTCAATTTTTCGTGTAGAATCCAAATCTGAAGTCGGATTGATGATTTGAATAATTTTTGGATCTGATTTTTCCGAGTATTTTAAATATGAGAATTCATGATGTTGTTTCTTTTTAATGTTGGTTCTTATCCCAAAACTTTTGTGGATCTTTGATGATTATTAATTGGATATTATGGGACTTAGAAAATATCAGTAGACCCTTGATAAGATTTGAATTAATTTGATTGGGATTTAAACTGATTAGAATGATGATAATTAAATTAAAGAAATTTCGGTTGCTAGATTCATTTGTTGGATTATAATTGGTTTGCTTGAGGATTAAGGATAGGTCCAGTAGTGGTGATTGAATGTAACACCTGGGTAGCCTTAGGATTACAATATGAACATCAAGGACTGAGTTTAAGCTCATTATTGATTGTGCAAGGACTAAGTGTAATACGAGCGCTTAGCAGTATGACTCCTGGATAGAGATGGGAGTTTAGAACACATTTGGTTGAAAGAGGGTATGAGGTTATCCCAATCACGTATTTAAAGTTGACGGACCTCCTCGATCGATAAAGTTAAGTAGTAGTGTATTGGAGGGGTTCCTTGTTTGTATTTCGCTTTGCGAGACGCTCCGTGCATGAACCTTAACGACGTCGGGAGTGGAGAGATGTTATAGGATGCGAGGATAATTAAATTATGAAGTAAAGATATGATATTTTAATACGTGGAATTTAAAAGAGATATAATGCTACGTATGGGAATTATCTTAGGGTAGTGATATTACCTTATTGATAATATATTATAGGTATGATAATGCCTATTTGATTGATTGATGATTTATGTGTATGACATACCTAGCTTACTTGCTATCGGTGGGAGGTTTGCGCGTGAGGGCAGTCATATCCTGATGAATCCATGGGATCTTTGATTTGTCGCTCGAGAACATAGGTCTATGAAAGACTTATCGGGGAGTTGATAAGTCCGCTGACTGTGGGTACGTAGGTATGTGCGTGACCCATGGACACGGGAACTATGTTCGCCTCCAATGTTTGTGTTATTGTTTATGGTTCGAGGAATCCTTACCGAACCTTTTGTCCACTATTCGGCGACCAGCGATGATGGGACATGATAGCAGAGTAATGCATTGCACCGCAGCTGTGACTCGGGGTGCCGTATTATATATGAATATATATATATAATGAATTAAATGATTGAATGGTTATATTGTGGTTAAGTCATCTACTGTGTGATAATTGTAGATAAAGGCGAATTGAGAAAAGAATGGAATTAAGTTAATGAATGTTTATTCTTATAGAATTGAAAAGCTTAATTCATATTAATGAGAAATGATTCATGTTAATGAGCAACGATTCATATAAATGAAAAATCTATAAGAATGATTATATAACTTATGGTATGGGACATACGGGGTCATGATATGGGAATGGAATTATATTATGGAATTGTTAAAGAGGAATCATTAACTAGGAGGTTAATAGGAAACGTTAGGTGTGCACTCTAGTTGAGAGGTGAGAATAGCAAGTGAGAGTTGGATCTAACATGTACATAATAAATGCTTTATTGCACTTGTTAAATACTTGTTGTTTTAAAAATTATTTACACAATCGGGCTCTGACCCGTTTCCTTGCATATTTTCTTTTCTATTGTATCTTCTATATCAGGTGTCCAGCAACAGGGACGCCAACCTTAGCGGATTATGACAGGCTATGGATCTATGGAGTTTTGCTTAAACGCCTATCATCTTTTTGATTCACAGTATTCTTAGTCAGGGCATGTCCCCCAAAGGATTCAGTTATCTCTTTTCTATCGGGGTCAAATACTATTGTATTCGTGTCTTTTAATACATTTAACATTGTTGGGATTACTGTAATGGATTAATATTATGTGGGAATGTTTATTCCAAATGCTTTTAAATTCTTTTATGTTATCTATTTGGTTATCAGTGTTGTAAAATAAAATGTGTTGTGTTATTCTTAAACTAGAAATGAATTTTGTTGAATTAAAATTTGGAAAGTTTTTAACACTAGCTTAATTGGGTATTGGGTGAGTTGTAAATGTTTTTCGACAGTGATGTTAAGAATGAGCCAACTGTATATTCTGTTTTAATTTGGTATGGGGCTGGCCACCCGATATTTAATTAGGCCGGGTGTTACTGGTGGTATCAGAGCATCAGGTTCTAGTGTCCTTTAGGGTCTGTACGGCTTACTGTGTTTTCATCTTTGCGTTCTTTGATGTAGACCCTATGTTTAGGATTGTTGATTTCCTTGGTGGGATTTCGTTCTCCTGCTATAACGTAGATATTAGTGAATATTATTTGCGTTTGAACGGGTTCGTACGAGAAATATGGAAGATGAGGGCCATTGGACGGATAGCGGAGATCGTACTTAGGAGGTTATAAAGTATGTTCGAGTATGATGACCGTAGTCGAGGTCACCCCTATTATGGAAAAAAATGAGGAGAGTCATTAGTAGAAGTTCTTGAAATGCGGGAATTATGTGTGTTACCTAACGAAGGCAATATATTCAAAGGCTTGGGCATATAGTGGAGTGTGGTGAACTAGAACTGAAAATTTGGGGGTAAAATTTTTCTTGACTCATTGGAGAAAAGTTATAATTGTGGGATTCAACAACCACCACCCACGAATGAGGGTATGTTTTCTATCTAAGGAATTATGAGGCGTATATTGATTTTTGTAGCGATTAATATTGTGTGGGCAAAAAGGATTGCTAAACTTAGCCTATAGCACTGTTATTTACGTAGACTCACCAAGGGGTGTGGGACACCTATGTTTTACATGTTATCACGTGGGTTTGATTTTTATCATGGGGTTACTTCCTTTGGGCATGTCCGAGCATGATGTGACTATCGGCATGCATTGACTTGTGGTATATGAGAGCGTATGTACTACTATTAGCCAGCATCTTGTCTTCTAGAGAAGAGTAGATGAGTAGACTCTATTTGAAATCAATAAAACCTAAAAAAAAAATTGTTTAAATTGATAAACCTGATATTTTTTTTTTCAATAAACCAAATTTTTATACACTATTGAATAAGGACCTTAGGAGTTTCGATGATCGACTACTTTAGGAAGTAGTGTATCGGGGTGTTTCCTTGTTTGGATTTCACTTGCGAGACACCCCACGCATGAAACTAATAACCGTTGGGAGTCGAAATAATTTAGGTCCATAGTATATGAGTTTGTAACCTTTGCGACAAATATTATAATGAAAGTGGTACGATAGGGTGTATGGGAACCCTGGATGGTTGAATGGTAGTAGTTTTCATAATTGTGAAAGAGTGAGTAGTTGTGACTTCAGGAGTGAGTAGTTGAATGGTAGTAGTTTTGATGATTGACTACCCGGTGTAATCCCACCTCTTGTTTCTTCTCATAAATTTTAAACTAGATTACTTTTTAATTTTTCCTAGTCATTTTAATTGCATAAATTTTTTGTTTTCTCCCTTGAAATTGTTTTAAATTATATAACCAAAAAAATTAAAAATTAAAAACACAAAAACATTATTTATTTAAAAATTGAAATTGCAAATGTTCACGATAACAATTTTGACGCTTGAAATTGGATTGATACCCGAATTTACCACAATACTAAATTATTAACAAGTTTTGTAGGTGATTTCAAGGGATTTTTGATACTCGGAGTTTGACCCCAACGACTGACGAATCAAGAAAATAAGTCACACAAAAGATAAAGTATCAAATGGCGCCGTTGCCGCTTTCTTGAAGATTGAAGCCCATGAAGATTTGTAATTTTTATTTTTAGTGTAGTTATTCCTTCCTCTCCCTCCTTAGACTGGTTGTTTAGGATTATTGAGGCCTTGTAATTAATTGGGGTGCACTTTGACACCATTTTATTTTCTGTAATAATTATTCAAACATTCAAGAAGGTGAAAAGGAAACCGGACAAGGTAGAGAGAGGGCGTCTAAAGGCAAGAATTTTTTAAGCCTCTCTACTTTGGGTCGGTAGACTCCCGGGGACGACTGAAGTAGGCGTGCTTCCCCCCCGATCGACTCCACTCGATCTTCACCCCACGTGTGTAAAAACCGTGGGAGGTAAACTCTTTATCACTCACGAATCTCTTGCAAGTGAGTCAATTTTTGTGTGTTACTTCGTCCTATGTGCTTTTCATTTCTGTATCGCACTTAAATTGGATGGTTTGATGATTACATTTACCAAAGACCTATACCCGGTCATTGCAAGAAGTTGGGATTTCAATTCCCACTCAATCACCTCTCCATTTGCTTAATACCCATGCTCTCACTTAAATTAAAATCAATCAACTAGAAAGCCAAGTAGGAATGGTGTTCATTAGGAACCTTTAAGAACGAGACCCTCGTATGATACTCTAGTGATTCCTTTCCACTCCTACAAATTTTCATTCAACTATTTTAAGACTTTTGTCTAGGGAAGCTGGGTTTTAAGTGAGGCCTCCCAGTAAAACGGGTTTGTACTTTCCCCAGCATGGTACCGGATAGTTATTTGTTTAGTAGCTAGTGTGGTGAGCCTTAACTAGTAAGCCTCTTGTATCTCGGGAAGAAAGTAGGAGCACACTTTTACCGGTGAGGCCTAAGCTTCCGTGTTTTTCTCGCCCGCGGACTAATTAAAATTGACTACCCACTCACTTAACTTGAAGATAATTATTTGGCTATGTGCTCATTCGGACTTGTTCCCGTTGTGTACGTGTCTATAGTGTTCCTTTAAGTAGTCAAATTTTCGCATTATTTTTTTTACAAAAATCAAAAATACAAAAATATTTTCCATTTTTTCAGCCTCATTCTTCTCTCCAAACACCACAAATATTTTTCATTTTTCTTTCACTAGATTTACAAAAATCCAAAAAAGTTTTTTATTTTTCCTTTTTCCAAAAACCCCAAAATATTTTTTTTGGTTTTTGTGCCGAATTGATCATCGATTAACACATTCTCCTAGTGATCCATCTCTAAATTCACTCTTAGGTGATCGTGCTCTTCTCGTTGATTTTCCTCCTCTTCTCCCTGATCCTTGTTCTTCTTCATCAGAGATGCCTAGTTATCCCACTTCCCTTGGTTCTGTTACCCCACCCATCATGGCCGACGAACGTGCTTTAAGGGCCTACTTTACCCCGATTACGGCCACCCCACCTACATGTATTGTTCTTCCGCCCACTCCGAGCGTGCAATTTGAAATTCACCCAGTGACTACTTCTATGTTGCCCAGTTTTCATGGCCTTGAACGCGAATCTCCTTATACCCACTTGCCAAAATTTCTCACAGTGTGTGCTACTTTTAAAAATCTAAATTTAGATGAAGAAAATGTTCGTCAATGGTTTTTTCCCTTTTCTCTCCACTATAATGCATCCATGTGGCTCCATTCCTTGCCCCTGGATTCTATCCAAACTTGGGAACAACTTGTCAAGAAGTTCATGTCTAAGTTCTATCCCATGGGCAAAATAAAAGAAATGCACCAAGCAATTCAAGATTTTAGACAAAAGCCTACCGAACAGTTTTGTGAAGTATGGGGTCATTTTCAAGACTATATTAATAGTTTCCCACATCACGGTCTTGAGAAAAGTCGCTTAGTCCATAGTTTTTACAATGGTCTTATCCTTTATTCTCACACCATGATTGAATCCATGCATAAAGGGAATTGCATGCATTTAAATCCCACTACCGCCTATAATTTTCTCCTTGAATTAGGCGATAACTCACAAGATTGGGAGGGTACCAATGCATTTTTACGATCCGACCCTCCACGTGTAGGGAACACTTCTAAGGTAAAAAATGACCCTGATTTTAAAACTTTGCTACACAGCTTACACTCATTGACTAAAACTGTTGACGCTCTTAGTTGTACTATGCAACAAAATGTTTCACTGTCTAAACAAGCGATGTTTGTCAACGATTCTAGTCCTTCTTCTTGCAGTGTCTACTTAAGTCAATATCATTTAGCTAATTTGTGCCCCCTCCTTCAAGATGATCCCAAACCCACCATGGACCAAGCATGTGCCTTTGATACCACTAGGAAACCCTTTCTCCCGTCGTTTACTTACAATCCTGATAATAGGAATCACCCATATTTCTCTTATAAGTACGAACATAACTCTTCTCCTTCCCAACCACAACAACATGTTAGTGGTCCCCTAGGGTTTCCACATAACCCACAAAGGCAACTTCACCCTCCGATCCCGCATCAGTCTGCTTCCTACCATCAACCACACTTTCCATCTTCCTTTATCCCCCATGGTGGACATTCAAACAACAATTCTGAGATTGTTCCTGTTCCCCCTCCTTCATATGAGTATTCACAACTGTTTCATTCTCAACGCAAGTTAGTACCCCAACTATCTTATGCCCCTCTGCTCAATTCATCCACCTCTTCTCTCGAGAATATCCTCACTCAGTTTATGACCACTCAGAGTCATGCCCTACAACGGCTTGAGCAGAGTTTCAACTAATTCGAGTCTGAGCGAGAGAAAGGTCATTTTCCCAGTCAACCCATTAGTAACCCTATGGGGAACAACAAAGACTCAGCCTACGAGGTTGGTTCCACTTCCACTCCAACCAATTACCAAGTGGATATGAAAGCGGTGTCTACTCTATGCTCAGGACGACAAGTTAATAATGGTGTTCATGCTCCCAGTGATGTACCCAACCCACCCATCCCATCTTTAGAGCCTATCCCTAAGGTTACCCCACCATCTAAATCCACATCTCACATTGAGTCCAAGCCTCTTGAGCCCATCTCAGTTTACGTTCCCAAAGCACCCTTCCCTCTTCGGTTGGCTCCCACTAAGAAAGCCCAGCAATTTGACGAGATCAAGAAAGTCTTTCAAAATTTTCACATTAACATTCCATTCCTCACCGCGATTCAATACGTCCATTCGTATGCCAAAGTTTTTAAGGACTTGTGCACTGTTAAGTGTAGGACCAATGTTCCTCGTGATGCTTTCCTCACTAAGTAAGCTACGTCCCTTCTCCATGATAACGGTGTTGTGAAGTACAAAGACCCTGGTCATCCAACTATCTCTTGCATGTTAGGCGACAAGTTCACTACTAGTTCTTTACTTGATCTTGGGGCTAGTGTTAATCTGTTACTTTAATCCATCTACCTTGAGTTAGGTTTACAAAACATGAGACCTACATGAGTTACTCTTTAACTTGCTGATCATTCCATAAAAGTACCTAAAGGAATCATTGAAGATGTTTTGGTGAAAGTTTCGTACTTTTAATATCCTGTGGATTTCATCATCTTAAACACTCTTGCACCCGACCCAACAAATACTCATATCATATTGGGTCACCCCTTTTTGGCCACTACCAATGCCATCATCAATTGTTGTGATGGGTCCATGAATCTATCTTTTGGCAAAATGACTGTCGAAGTCAATATCTTCCACCTTATGCAAAAACAGGTTGATGTTGATTCTATTGATGAGGTGTGTGTGATTGAAACCTTAGTTAATGAAATGTTGAACCAAACTTACCCTGTCGATCCTCTCCAACAATATTTAGCTCATTTTGGATCCAAATTTGACATTGATTCCTCCATATCTGAACTAAATTCCATGTTATATTCCATTCCCCTGCTGAACACTTTCTCTTGGGATCCTCCCTTCGATCCCCTCCATGTTGATACTCTTCACTCTGTGGATTACCCTATTCCACCTTATGAAATCACTGTCATATCAGATTCCTCCACTTTATGCACTGATAGTTCTCCGGACTCAGTTTCTACGTCTAAGTCCGATGTCACTCCTGTACCACCTACAAGTTTGGAGATTAAACCCTTACCTCCCGAGTTTAAATATACTTTCTTAGGCCCCAACAACCGTCACCCTGTCATCATTGCTTCCGACTTGACCCCTGTGCAAAAAGAGCAATTAGTCCACACTCTTACTCAGTATAGCACTGCTATAGGAAGGACCATTTCAGACATTCACGATGTGAAACCAAATTTTTTAGTCATTGCATTCATTTTGAGGAGAGAGACAAGACTTCTCATAAACCCCAACGTTGACTTAACTCTGCTATGAAAGAAGTCGTGCGCGCTGAGATTTATAAATTGCTCGATGTCGGTATTATCTATCCTTTATCGGATAGTTAATGGGTCAGTCACATTCACGTATTACTGAAAAAGTCTGGTGTCACCTTCATTAAGAATAGTGACAATGAGCTTGTGCCCACCCGTATGCAAACGGGTTGGCGTATTTATACTGACAATCGAAAGCTAAATGTTGTCACTCATAAGGACAATTTCACTCTTCCCTATAATGACCAAATTCTCGAACATTTAGCTGACCTTGAGTATTACTATTTCCTTAACGTCTATTCAGGATACAACCAAATTCCTATCACCCCTGAAGACCAAGAGAAAACTACCGTCATATGTCCCTTCGACACTTTTGCCTACTCTTCCATGCCCTTTGGCCTTTGTAATGCACCCGCGGATTTTCAACGGTGTATGATTAACATTTTTATTGACATGATAGAACGTTTTCTTAAAATCTTTATGGATGATTTTTCTGTGTTTGGTTCTTCCTTCGAGCAATGCCTTTCTCACCTCACTATGGTCCTCAAACGTTGTCAAGAAAAGAAATTGGTCCTCAATTGGGAAAAATGCCACTTCATGGTCAAAAAGGGAATTATTCTCGATCACATAGTCTTTAACGACGGTATTGAAGTAGATAAAGCAAAAGTCAACTTTATTTCCACGCTTCCTAATCCTAAGTCTATTAAGGACATTCGCTCCTTCTTAGGACATGCGGGCTTCTACCGTCGTTTCATCAAGGACTTTTTTAAAATCGCTCGACCTTAAACAACCCTTTTATCCGAAGATGTTCCCTTTATCTTTGATGATACCATCGTTTCATCAAGGACTTTTCTAAAATCGCTCGACCTTAAACAACCCTTTTATCCAAAGATGTTCTCTTTGTCTTTGACGACTCGTGTGTCGCTTCTTTTGAGTGCCTTAAGGCCGAGCTTACTTCTGCTCCTATCATTCAGCCTCCTAATTGGTCCTTAAATTTTGAGCTGATGTGTGATGCCTCTGATTTTTCTTTAGGTGTTGTACTTGGTTAGAAGGTTGACAAGCGCCAGTACGTCATTTATTATGCTAGCAGAACCCACCATGATGCTCAACTTCATTACACGACCACCAAAAAAGAGTTGCTAGCTGAAGTCTTCGCACTCGATAAGTTTAGGTCTTATTTCATCGGTTCCCCTATTATCGTTTACACTGACCACGACGCCCTGAAGCACCTTCTTCAGAAGAAGGATTCTAAGCCACAATTGATACGGTGGATTATTTTGCTTCAAGAGTTTGACCTCAAAATTCAAGATAAGAAAGGGTGCAAAAATTTGGTTGCAGGCCATCTCTCCCACCTTACTATTACCTCTAAATCTGATCCCGTCCCTATTTTTGAAACATTTCTCGATGAGCAAATTTTTGCTCTCTCCACCTCTCCTTGGTATGCTGATATCGTTAATTTCCTTATTACCGACCAATTACCCAATCATTGGTCAAAACACGAGCGTTTTAAGCTCATGTCACAGGTGAAATTTTACTCTTTGTATGATCCATTCCTTTTTAAGTATTGCACTGATCAAGTCATTCGCTATTGTGTTCCTGCCCATGAACAATCCAGTATTCTCTCCTTCTGTCACGATGGTGCCTGTGGTGGCTACTTTAACTCCAAGAAAATCGCCACCAAAATTTTACAAAGTTGTTTCTACTCGCCCACTCTTTTTCGAGATGCCCACCACTACTACCTGGCTTGTGCCAAATGCCAACAATATGGGCGTATCTCTCATCGTCACATGATGCCTCTCACACCCATTCTCATCACCGAAATCTTCAATGTGTGGGGCATCGATTTTATGGGTCCTTTTCCCTCATCTCATGGTTTCTAATATATTCTTGTTGTATTTGATTATGTTTTCAAATGGATAGAAGGCATTTCTGATCGCACCAATGACCATCGCATTGTGGTTAATTTTCTTAAGGAGTATGTCTTCACACGTTTTGGAACTCCCAAAGCTATCATTAGTGATGGGGGTAAACATTTTTATAATCGAGTCTTTGAACGTCTCTTGAAAACGTATGGTGTCACCCACAAAGTTGGTCTCTCTTACCACCCTCAGACTAGTGTTCAAGTTGAAGTTTCTAACCGCGAAATCAAACAAATCCTAGAAAAAATGATTAATCCTAATAGGAAAGACTTGTCCTTACACTTGAACGATGCTTTGTGGGCATACCGTACTACTTTTAAGACTCTGATTGGCATGTCTCCTTATCGCTTAGTCTTTGGTAAACCATGCCACTTACCCGTCGAGCTTGAACATCATGCTTATTGGGCTGTCAAATCCCTTAACTTTGATATCAACGAGGCTGGCATCCATCGAAAGCTCCAACTTAATGAATTAGAGGAGATACGGAATGATGCCTATGATTTGTCCAAGAAGTACAAGGATAAAATGTAGTGGATCCATGACCAAAGAATCCTCCACAAAGAATTCCACCCTGGTCAGAAAGTTTTGTTATATAACTCTCGTCTTCATCTCTTTCCCAGGAAGTTAAAAACCAGGTGGTTTGGACCCTTTGTTGTTAAATTTGTTACTCCTTATGGTTCTATCACAGTTCAAAATCCTAAGGATGGTAGCCTATTTCAGGTTAACGGTCAACGATTGAAATATTTCTTAGAGCTAGGCCCCTCTCACATAGAAGAAATTGACCTTGTTGACCCCATTTATGAATACTAATTGTTCAGTCTTGTTTGGGGGTGATTATCATCACCCAATTTTTTTTGTTGCCCCGTGCTTTCATAGTTCTTATCCTTAGGCTGAGTTCCGATCGGTCTGGTTGAAGACATTAAACCTAGCGCTACTAGGAGGCAGCCCATCGTTTATTGTTTCTGAGTATGAGTCTTATCATGTTTGGGGGTGATGTTTCACATCACCCAATGATTTTCACATGCTTTATAAACTTGTACATATTTGTGTCACATTTATTCTTCATGTTCCATCTCTGCTCCATCGTGTGGTATATTTTCATTAGCGGTTCATTATGGTAATCTCTTTCCTCCCTTGTGCTTCTCAATTTATATATATATAGTTTTAAACATCGAGGACGATGTTCTCTTTTGTTTGGGGGTGGGAAATTTATTAAAATCGTACCTCTTTTGAAAATTTTCAGAAACAAATCATTTTAAACTTTTTGTGCAGTTAAAAATAATTTTTTATGAATTGTCTATCATCCCTCTTTTATAAATCTCGGAATAACTGTGTTCGACCCTACGCTTTTTGCAAATAAATTAATTAATGCCTCTTAAAGCATACCTGCACTATGAATTCCTAAACTCGGTAAAATTTTCACTATCACGTTTACAATCAAACGTTGAAGAGTAACTATATTCTCAAGAAAGCCTTAAAAGATCACTAGTGGCGACTTAAACTCGTGAGATTTGAGATTTTCACCTTTTTTAGGGTTTTTACGTATCTCCTAGTCAGAAAGTTGACTCATCCTTCTTTGGGTACTACACTTAGTCATTGCATGGTCTTATTATTTTTCAAATTTGGTTTAATCACTGAGAATGAAATTACTTTCAAGTTGTAAGAAACATGTGTCTTGTAGTTTATCCCGAGCACTAAATCGATTTTATCATACACTTACCATTTTTACCCTTCACTCCACCTATTACCTCTCCTTATCCATATAAATCTCAGATACCATCCACATATCATTTTCCCTTCACTACCATAATTTTTTAGAAAAAGAGTGTTTGAAATTCTCAATATAAACTGTCTTCATTTTTGTTATGAAAATAAAAATGCATCACAATAAAATAGAAAAAAAAAATTAAAAAAAAAGAAGCAGAAAAGGAAAAAATAAAAAAATAATAGAAAAAATAAGGTAGAGAAAGCATGCGATCAAAAATTCAAAACATGAAGACATTAGTCAGTCAAAATGTGTTTCACTCTTATCAAAAACCCTACATAATCTTCTTCATTTTCCCTCATACCTTTCATAAACCGCATTTTTCACCCTTGGTAAAGTGTTCGAGCAAATGAGAAGACTATATGGTGAATAACTCGACATTCTCAACATAGTGGTCAGCATTCCTTCATGAGATCAAAAAAAAATTCATGTATCCGTCCTTTCTTATAAAGTGTGTGATACATTTGAACTTGTATATATTTACTCACATCCTCACACACTAGAGAGATACACTTACCCAATTCTCAGAGAGTTCGATTCAGAGAGAGATATCCAGTGAGAATTGATGTCAAAGCTTTGATTCTATAAAGGCGATCTAATAATTACTCTAATGATACTTAAGATTGTTCCACACTAACACATGCTCAGTTTTAGGAAGGATTACGCTTTTTGGTATTAAGTAATTTCATATCTTATTTGATAGTTGAATATGGTGTTCTTTGTTGTCCTTTTTAGTTAGGTTGCATAGCGCTTCATTGTCAAACTAAGAAACTACATTTAAATAAATTTTAAATTTTTAGGGTATATTCAATGCAAAACCTCACGAGACACCACTCGTCTTATAGGGCAACCTATAGGTTTAACGGCTTGTTGCACATGCTAAGTGCAATCACCAATGCCTCCGAAAGTGGCACACTTTTGGTCACTTATCTTTGTTGTCTCTCTATTTTTGTTCTAGGACTAGCAATGTACTGTTTGGGGGTAGTGTGATAAGCACCAAAAAATGTCTATTTTTTACCCCGAATAGATGCATTTTAGTCACTCGTTTTAATTAAAATTGGCCTTATGTTCGTATTTTATCATTTTGCAGGGCAATACGCAGTCGCGGTATTAAATGATACAAAATCGGTGAAATTGCGACAAAGTAACGGTCAAAAGCGTGCATCGAAGAAATCAAAAAGATCGTGAAGTCAAAAGTCCAGCTTGAGCTTGCACCGATGAGTTTCGATGCCCCTAACCTTTTCCCGTAACCAAACCTAAGCCTACACCAAGCCCAGCCTATACGTCGAGCCTCGTGTGCGTTTATTTTGTGTTTTTATTATTTTTATTTTGAGTCGTTTTTATTTTTAGAATTTATATTAAATTTATTTAGAATTTTTAAGATTTATTTTCTATTTTTCTATTACTTTTTATTTTTTTTGTTTTATTTTGATTTTTAGTTTTTAGTCTTTATTTTATTAGGATTAGTTTAGGACTTTATTTTTAGTTTATTAGATTTTACATTTTTTAAGGACTTTAGTTTTTCTAGTTTTTATTTTGTTTTTCATTTATTTTTAATTAGATTTTTTTTTAGTTAATAGATTTATTATTTTAGTTTAGTTTGATTTTTATTTTATTTTATTTTACTTTTTTTTATTAGGATAAGTTTTATTTTTAGTGGTGTTATTATTTTTAGGGGTCACAAACTAACACACACAAATAAATCCCAAACACTCACTCACTCATACCCAACTTATCCTACATTAAAACACACCATAACTCACCCCACTTCATCTTCCTCACAAACCCATCCTTATTCTCTCTCCTCCATAAACAAATACCACCCAACCTCCATCACCACCCTTATACCCCCACCTTAACAACGCATTACCCATTTTTGTTCAAACCCACACCTACCCGCTGCCACACATCCAAATCACAAAAACCAAAACCAAAACCAAAATCGGCGGCCAAACATCGCAACCCGTTCGAACTCGATTTCGAACCTCAACCCTCCGGAACCACACCTATCCCACGTGCCTAATAAAAACCCGGAGCTCCGTAAAACCCATATCGAAACCCATTCCTTACCAGGAGCTACGACCCACAAGTCGTGACCCAAAACCCGACTTTCAAACAACTCGAAAAAAAACCAACAGCCATGGCAACTAGCAACCCCAATACCTGAGACCCGCCATATCAATCCAAACTGAGTTCACCCAAATCCAAAATAAAATCCAAACGGAACCCAGTTAACCCACCTGCCAAATCCCTTTAAAATAGAAAAAAAAATTCAAGCCAAATGAAATCCCAAAAAAATCTCCAACAAAACAAACAATCGTGGGACTATAAAACAAAAGCAAGGCATCTCATATAAGAGGGAAATAAAGGACTCTCACAGAGGACAATAACACTGCAGAAACAAGCGACTAGAAAAGAAAAAAAGAGACGGTAGTGGGTACAAAAAAAAGTCAGAAAAACAATTTTAAAAAAATAGTTTAGGATTAGAAAAAAATTTAGATTCAGTCTTTTATTTTAGTTTTGTAATCCAGTTGAGTTTTTGTGACAAGTTTTGGACGCGTGTTCAGCACATAGTTGACAAGGGCAATTATTACGTACTGTATTTCTTTCTCTTCTATTTAGTTTCTTGTTTGTTAATTGTGTTTGTGCTGAAATTTTAATCATGTCTGGTTAAACACCCCATTCAAGGGGTGGGATGAAACGCGTAGGGGAATTTAAATTGATGAATTAATTTGCCATTGATGTGTTTTGGGATAATTAAATTGGAAAAAATCACAGATTAATTTATGTAATGAGAGTAAATAAATTAATGTTTAAAATTGATATTTGATTTTTGGATTTGACTTAGAGATAGGTCATATTCTTAAATTCAAGTATTAACTCTTTGTGTGCAATTCAAAGATCCGTACAAATTTTTATGAATTGATCTTAGCAGATAATTTGTAATAACAAGTATGAATCTTAAATTTTTATATGTGGTGACAATTCCTGATTTAATTGCTAAAAAAGATAAAATTGAATTTAGGATTGTAACGAGAGTTAAGTTTTAAATTCAATATTATTTTGAACTATTCAATTTAATAATTAGGACATCAAATTAAATTGACTACGCGGTGTAATCCCACCTCTTGTTTCTTCTCATAAATTTTAAACTAGATTACTTTTTAATTTTTCCTAGTCATTTTAATTGCATAAATTTTCGTTTTCTCCCTTGAAATTATTTTAAATTATAAAACCAAAAAAAAATTAAAAATTAAAAATACAAAAAGATTATTTTTATAAAAATTGAAATTGCAAATTTTCACGATAACAGTTTCGACGTTTGAAAATGGATTGATACCCGAATTTACTACGATACTAAATTTTTAGCAAGTTTTGTAAGTGATTTCAAGGGAATTTTGATACTTGAAGTTTGGCCGCAACGACTGACGAATCAAGAAGACAAGTCACACAAAAGGCGAAGTATCAGCTGTTTTTTTTAATGCTGTTATTTGTAGTTAAAGACTTGTAATGCTATTTTTTCAAGGGGAATGTGCATTTTTTGTTGTTTTTTAAGTGTCGTGTGAGACTATATCATTTTTAATGTTGAAAATGAATGGTTAAATATTAAAATATGATAAAAGAATAGGAATCCATTTGAAAACTATACTTGAATACTATGATAGGAATCCTTTTGAAAACTATATTTGACTACTGTTGAAAACGAATGGTCAATATTAAAATTTGATAAAAGTGAATAGAACCGGGAACCGATCCGAACCAACCCAAGAACCATAGGTTCGGTTAGGTTTGGTTCGGTTCCAAAAAAATTGATTCCGATTTCAATTACAAAATCCTGAACCGAACCACCTCGGTTCTGGTTCTGGTTTGGTAATGAAACCAAATCAATCTGAACCGTGTGTACCCCTAGTTTTTACTACAAAAAAAAATAACTAAGCACACTTTTTGAGACAAAAAAATTTTATAGTCTTAAAAAAACAGAATAACTTCAGGGAATAAAAATTATTTTTTGAGTTTTTTTATGGTCAATTTACTGAAAAAACGAATCTCGAAATATCTAGAATTTTTTTTAATTATTTTTCTAGTTTTTTCAATTTTGTGTGTTTTTGTGATATACTAGTTCTAATTCTTCTATTTACTAGAAAAGAATGCTTAGATCTATTTTTTTTTAACTAAACAAAAAAAAGAAATATTAGTTACTGAATTTTTTTTTTCTTCAGAATTTTGCTTTGTATTTTTGTTTCTTTTATGATTTTTTTTTTTACTTACACAAGTGTGAAAAGTAAGAAAAACTAGTCCGAAATTCACAACTTCTTTTAAAAAAATCGAACAAATCATCAGCAACGTTGCCAAAAAACTTGTTTGTCAATTTATAAAATATCGCAAGTGCGCGGGCGATTATAGAATAGCAAGTGTAAGTACGAGTCGAACCCACAAGGATTTGTCAATTTTTTTCTTTCAAAATAATTGCAACTGTCCAACTAGACGAAATGGGTGTAGAAAAGACGTGTAATATTAAGCTAAGCTAAAAATAATAAAAAGTGCGACTACGAAATATATAAACTAGTGTGTGAGAAAACTAGGACGTCGGATCCATTTATCGCATTCGACTATTACTATGCAATAATTTAAACTTGTCATTCCCAATTTTATAATTCAAATTAAACCGACTCTCGTCGTATTTAATTCAAAAAATAACACGATTAAGTTCAAAATAAAATTTAACATCTCTAAATTTAGACGGAAAAAATCCCTATTCCATTAAAATGTTCATTTTTTAAATTTAAAAGTGTACTCTTTAAGCATGGACTATCAAAACAATCGAGTGCAAGCATAATCCATCAAAAAGTACTCACACTTAAAAATAAAAATATGATTTTTTTTTTCAAACAAAGACGGAGGTTTAAAACATACTCTCGTATCGTTTTAAATGAATACCGAATTTTTAAAATATTTTAGAACGTGTCGAGAATAAAGACGAATTTAAATCCTGTACAATATTAGTCAAACATGATAAATTTCACTTACTCCTAATAAAGAAACTACGCTAGCATAATTGAAGACATAAATAAATTGCAAGAACGAATATTAATTCTCATTAATGAAATAAACTTACAAAAATAATGAGTCTTACAATAAATCTTGACAACACTTCTCCCACAAAAGAATAATTATTGGCTCTTAATAAAAATATACTCTCAATATAAAAGAACCAAAAACTATCCCTTAAGCTCTCTAATTTTTTTCTCCTCCAAAATAATGAGCCCAAGGGACTTATTTATAAGCTTAGGGGTGAGATAATTAGGTTTGTGTAAAACACATATTTTTAATTGGTAAAAACCAATTTCACGAAATGTGAGTGGGTTGGGATTTGAAATTCATCTCCATCCTTAAAGATTTTGGTCGAATCAGACAATGTAGATAAGTGTTGGTTTTGAATGCTCTTGCTTTGAATGCCATGGATCGATGACATGGTAGTTTGACTAGTCAAAGGATGATGTGGCAGGTTGACCGCCAAATAGAGATGACTGGGCGATGATACTCCAGCTGACATGGACGTTGATGTGGCGCTGACTTGGCGCATCTACATAAATTTTAGTTAGAGGCTGGGCGAATCGAACCCGAGACCTCCTACATGTTGGAGCATGCACGCGAGCATCAGGCTAACTAGCCTTCTTAGTAATATTACTGCTTCAATAAATTATAAACACGCCCAATTTTCGAAATTTATTTTTTTATTTTTTGGCCCCAAGATTTTTCTTCTTTAACTTATTCCCACAATCTTCATATCTCCACCAAATCATCTCAGATATTTCCCAAATTTCAGAAGTACCCATAAAAATATAAAATAACTAATATTAAATTAAATCCAACCCCTTAAAGTTTTAGAAAATTACCAATTTACCGCTATTTGTATTTTAGACCCCGAAATTCATAACTTGCTCGTTTTAATCCGGAATTCAACCAATTTTCAAAGAGAACTTTATTTTACTGAGATAAACATTTAAAAATTATTTTCAGTCCCATAAAGTTTCTAAAATTATAATTTTACCCCTAGATTTTTTAAAATCATATTCTTAACTCAAATTTTATTCAAACTTGCATTTTTCTTTAATTTTATGAAAATGACTCTAAAAGCTCATTATTTATGATATAACGGGCCTAACAAGGTCTAGATTTGGGCATAGTTCATGCAAAATAATGCACTCATATAGTGCCTTCCCTTCTTTATAGTATTGCAAAAGACATTTGAATAGAATGATTAATGTGAAACTGCTTTATTGGAAATGAACAAATATCTGTGATCTCCACCTCGGCTTTCAAGGCTTATCATGGGAGAAAAACTTTACCCGTAATTTTTCATATCTGAATTAATAATTAGCTCGGTATTTGTCCAATTATAAATCGAAGTACAAAAAAGCATTGACTATACCAGTAAAGCATACCAAGGAGTGAAAATCAAGTATCAAGACTGGAAAAACTAGCATTTTCCCTAATTGAAACTTCTCGAAGGATGAAACTGTACTTCTAAGCACATACCATTAGAGTCTATACATACCTGTCATTACGACAATCCATTCATAAACCTGATAAATTAGGAAGACTGGTGGCTTGGGCCGTATAATTAGGAGAATATGACATAAAGTATTAATCAAGAATGAAAATAAAGGTCCAGGTTGTGATAAATTTCATTACTGAATTCACATACGAGGAAAAACCTACCGAGAAAACTTCTAAGATAGATCAATGACAAAAGGAGCAAAGCTTACTTCTACGAAAGAGAGCTCATATCCACCATATACCGACCAGATTTCTTTGGAAGAGAGCTCACAGTTCAATCATATGAGCACTCTCCTATGGGAAATAACTCAAACATTAAACTGGTCGACCAGGGTATTGAGGTCCCGGGGCCATCAGCCCAGGAGGGAATTTCTCGTAAATTAGTGCAGATGAAAAAATTATTCAATTATGGATCCTTAGTGGAAGGAGACTTCAAAAATGACCCCCCCCCCCTTCTGGAAAAAAGTTCATAAACGGTTCATCATGCGCCTCTGACAACGGGGCAGGTTTAATCATTACCATACATAATAAAATTGACATGGGATATGCTCTTAGATTTCAATTTAAATCCTCTAATTACAAGGCAGAGTATGAGGTTCTCATAGCAGGGTTTGGCCTAGTGTCATCTCTTGGCGCCGAGTAAATACAGGCACACATTGACTCTCAGCTAATAGTAAACAAAATATTGGGGGTTTATGGGGAAAGAGAAGAGTCTATGGAAAAATACTTGACCAAAGCCCAACGATTGATAGCAAAGTTTCCAGTAATTAGAGTAGTCAGAATTCAAAGAACTGAAAATGCCTGAGCAGACAAACTTACTCCACTTATTTTCACCACAAGGACGGAGTTAAGAAGATCAGTTATAGTAAAGCTGCACATGTACTGATGTATCGATGAGGAAAGTACCAATACAATTGAATTAGACTTAGGGCCATCATAGATGGATCTAATATGAGCATACCTAGAAAAAGGCATTGTCCCAATGGAACCTAAATAAGTAAGGAGACTTTGGTATAAAGAGGGGACATATGTTTTAGAAAAAGGACTCCTATTTAGCAGAGGGTTCATCATTTCACTATTCAGATGTGTCCATCCGACTGAGGTCAATGACTTAGTAAAGGAGGTACATGAAGGATCCTGTAGAGAACATTCAGTCGGGAGATCATTGGTCAAGCGAATGGTCGCACGATGCTATTATTGGCCCACCTTGAAGGCAGATTATGCAAGACAATGTGATAAGTCACAAAAATATGCCATAATCCAAAAATAGCTGGGGGCTTCACTCATGTCGATTACGTCCCCTTGACCATTTTCTATGTGGGGTATCAAATATTTGGTCATTACAGTGGATTACTTCACCAAATGGGTATAAGTTGAACCCCTATTGTAAATGTCATATAAAAAGGTATTTCATTTGATTTGTAAGAACATTATTCTCCGTTATGGAATGCCATATGCCTTCATCACCATCCATGGCACACGATTCAATAATTAGGAATTTTAAGACTACTGTAGTCGATCTAAAATTGAGAAACTTCATTCTACCCCTGGTCATCCACACTGCAATGGGTAAACAAAAGTAATAAACAAAACTCTGCTCAATGGTACAAAAAAGAGACTAGACGATGTTAAAGGAAACTGGATCAATGAACTCCAAGGTATCCTCTAGGCATACAGTACAATGCCGAGAACAGCAACGGGCGAGACTCCTTATATGTTAGCCTTCGAAACAGAGGCAGTGGTCCCAACATAAATTGGTATTCTAAGTCACCGTGTTCTCGGTTTTGACTCCATAAAAAGCGACCTAATGAGAAGGTTGGATATAAACCTAATGGAGGAAGTTAAAGAATATGCGACATTTAGGATGAAAGTATAACAATAGCGAACGGCTCGATTTTACAACAAACGAGTGAAGTCAAACACTCTAAAAACAGAGACTACGTCCTGAAGAAAGTCAATCAGAATGAGAACAAGTTAGAGCACAATTGGCATGGTCTGTACAAAATTTATGATGTAGTCTGACCAGGTACTTACAGAATTGAAACCTTTGAAGGAGAACATTTTGAGAACCCTTGGAAGTACTATCAATAGTGACAAAAATGTAAAGTCTTTCCATTCAAAGTCTTTTCATTTACCGTGACCCATTTCTAATGGTCAATCGAAATTGTTAATTACTCGTGAATGTTAATTCTCATTTTTATGTTTTTTCGTCAGTATGGGAGACATACTAAAAATTCAAAGCCGAAGACATCTCAACCACGCGAACTAATGCATGGATATAATAGAAAACTTAATGTATGACCCCACAGGGTCAAGAACAAGAATTTCCAAACTTCGCATATGCTCTCACCCTAGGGGAAAACCAAAGAAAAAAAATTACCAAAATAAATTAAGGAAATCTGTTGCAGTCAATCATATGGACGAAAAGGTCTAACCATAACTGGATAATTCAAGGATAAATCCTAACACATTTGGTCATCTCTAGTAACTAATGTTAACACTTGGTTAAGATGACAAGATCCGTCTGTACAACCTGTAAGTTGGATTACACACTAGTAGTACCTAAGACAGGACAACCCAGGTTCGTCCAATACTAGTAACTAGTAAGGCAGATTAGTTGGGAAATAATGGACTATCTAATCATAAGGCTAAACTACTAGTAGCCCCTTTCTAAATAACTAACATTCAGCAAGTTAGAACGAAAAAAAAATGCAGATTTTCATTATAACTCATGAAAAGTTATTACAAAGAAATCAAAATGAATATACAACAAATTATCAGTGAGAACAACGTCGCTCACTTGGTGCATTCTCAAAACCAACTGGTGGTATATCTAAGGCATGAGGGGTGATAGTCATCCCCAAATCTCTAAGCCTTGTTTGGATACTAGAACTCATCCTATCCATTAAATGCATTTGTCAATGAACTTCATCATCTCTATACAGGCCTTAGTCCCAAGGTATTTTGTAATCAAGCTTACAGGGATAACATCTAGAGTAATCCATAAAACATCCAATTTGAAAGGGGGATTGGGAAGTTCCAGACATCTTGGCCTATGCTAATACCATAGTTCATTATCCTTGGTCACCTTCATCATAGTGATAGCATTGAGCCAACCATGTTTATGACTAACCTTATGAGCATGATCAAGTTATTTTCCCATATGTGTGAGGGCCTCATCGTAACCATCCATCCAGACAGTACGAGGTTGTTTATGGAATTTATATGTGAGTCGGTCAACCTTCTCATTCAACCTCTTAATGGTGGATATTTAATTATTTATGGTCTTAGCTTGGTTTGAAAGAGTTTTCTTGGTCCATTCTTCATCCACTAATTGTAAAATCCTTCCCTACTGCTGAGAAGACTGACCCTTCGATTTATTTATTCGCATTGATTGCTCCCTCAAGAGAGCATTCTCTTTTTCCAAAAAGGAAACACCTTCATTTTGGTCGACAAGATCTGACTTATTGAGACTATCAAGATCAATGTATAAGGCATTATTATCCTGTTCGAGCATTATGGAGACCTCTCTAGCACTTTTTAGCTCTAAGTTTAGAATTAACTCTTTCTTAGAGTGAGCTGATGACAAGAAAACTAACTTCTAGTCAAATCCACCATTCCTTTGTAGGTGGCCAATTTCTTTTCATAGCCGGTATGAAGATTTGAAGCTAAATCCTTATGGATCTATTAAAGATTGAGGACTATATAATGATAAGTAGCATTAGGTTCCATTGATCGATAAAAAGATAATGCAGACTTAAGTGTAACTCCTTGGCATGAATAGATACATCATGGCTGAGTAAGTTATCAAGCTCATCCTCATTAATCTCGCTATAACCAGCATCGAATAAGTGATTACGTCCTTCTTGAAAATAATTATGCACACTGACCAGATATGCTAGTATGGCATTAAATAAAAAGACAGGTGGTCGGATATAAGTATTCGCTGAGAAAAAAACTTGCAAGGATTTGAATAAATAACAATGTATGGAGAAAAAACGTTATTTCATTGTAAAAGGAAAAGGAGTTACATCAGGACGTTCCTAGTACACTAAAGAAATAAAAAAAAGGAAAAAGTAAAGCAAAAGACCAATAAGACTATTAGGATTTATTTCCCTGCCTTCTCTTTGTCAGCATCAACACACGCCTCAGCCTGACCAGAGACCACCCGCTGCTCCTTATCAATAGACTCCCTAACTTTTACCTCATTGTCCATCTCCTCGTCAATTTGGGGAGGAGTATCAGGAGTGTGAAAAGGAAAGAGTTCAGACCCTACAGTAGAACCAACCTTGGAACCGGCTGCATCCCAACCATCCTTGAATGATGACTTCTTCAAATAATTGATCTGCCTAAAAGCATTAAAAATGCCTTATCCCAACCCCTTGTTAAGGCATCCTCCTTATCCTTAGAAGCCTTGATTTTTTCCTCTGCCACCTAGATTCTGGCTAGGTCGATAACCTTTTCGGCATCCTCAACCTCCTTTTTAGCGGTAGTCACAACATTATTCGTGATAAGTTTCTCATTCTCTAGTGAATTGTTCTTCTCCAATTTTTTATTCTCATTCATTTGGTCCTCATGAGCGTGACAAGCAACTTCCAAAGATTTGTGTAGACCCAAATTTTGCATCGGAAGATGTGTCTTTCATTTTTTTTCATTTCCCCTTAGGAGCTGGTCATAGTCAATCAAGATAAATGTTCATAAATGGATATTAGAAAATAGAATTTAAGAAGTATAAATAACAATTACATAGTGGGAATGAATATTATAAGGTCTAAATTATTATTTGATCATTCAATCAATCTTGACTGAGGAAAAGAAGATGCAGCCTCTTCATCAGCAAGGAGAACTCTCGCACAAATCATCATGCGAGTAAGCTTAGGGTTAAGTGTAACTGATTGAATGATACCATTTACCTTGATGGTTGGTTTCTTTGCAATCATTTCAGTAGGAGGAGGTGGATATTTTCTTACCCTCTCAGGCGGAGGTTCAGAATCCCTGGCAAGAGACGTATCCATGAGAAGGGGATGGATAAAACCCCCAACTTTAGGTTTTTTTCTCACGGGGGGGGGGGGGGGGGTGGGGGGGTGATATGATCCCAACAAGGAGATTAGGGATATTTTATTTCACCATATCTGAAGAAAGGAGATTTCTTGGCACTAGCATGGCATCCAAAGGCTCAAAAGAGGAAGAGGTTCTCTTTAATGATAAATTATTCTCTGCTTTATGAGAAAACTCAAAATCAGATCCTGAGGAATTAAAAGTGGAGGACGTCGGGTCATCTAAATAAATGAGGACGCATTAATCAGATCCCGATTAATGCGTGTCCCTCCTCTATCCTTCTTCCCAAAGGGGGATGGGAAAAATAAAGGGGATAAAAGGTCTTGTGAACTTTTTAATTTAGGAACGCTTCGATCATCGTTGGTGTGGCGTGAATGTAAAGAGATGGAGTCTCCAACCTATTTTGTACAAAACAGTTAAAAGAACATGTCGCCGCCTCGAGAGAGCGGCATCAAAGACAAACTAATGCATACGAAACCAATAGTTCAAAGGGTTCGGGGTTAAGTTACGGAATGGAAAGGTGTGAGGCACCCATATCGCCCTTTCGGTCTCTCATGGGATTATGTAATTATTTTACATTATTTCTTTGTGAAGTGTGTGTGTGTGTGTATATATAATGGAGATCAAAATTGCCCAACTCATATCATGAAAGAGATAGAGTGAGGTCATCCATAGGAATGTTCCCAAAATAATATATAGAAAATATGATTTATGCGTTTATAATGATATTGATCGTTATGATGAAACGATAACATGTGTTGTATTAAACGCTTCTAAGGATCATAAACATAATATGTATTAAAATAATATAGGAATATGACAAATGCGGAAATGGTTAATTTGTGAAAAATTGGAAAATTGGACTCGAGTCTCGGGTATTAATCCAAAATGCCTATGTAGCCTATAAAGGCATCAAAGCCACGTAGTTCGCATGCGTCATAGGAGTGGGGTTTATCCCATAGATTCGAACGGGATTTTATTATACGTGTATGTGTACAAAACGTGTTTTGGTTTTAGAAATGTGTGATGGATAATCCCGTTTGGAATTTATGGGGGTAACCCTCTTTTAGTTTGTTTTGGGTTTTTTATAGAAAATAAAGTATGTACAATATAACTAATAAGAATGTGAGATGTTAATGTGTATGAACTAAATTAAGAACTAGATTATGAATATAATGTAATTAATGCCAAATATAAGAAATTTAAAGAGAGGGGGGGATTTGGACCTTATTTGGAGGATGGAAGCTTGTTCTTAATTTTGGATGAACTCCTTTGAAGCTTGATATGAATGTTGGATGAGAGAGAATGATGTTTTTGCCAAATTAGGTATGAAAAGGATGGGAATTTAATATTGAATGGAATTTCACATAAGGAAACTTCACTGATTTCGAGAGAATGTTGTTGAGATCACTGATGTTAATGGATTTGAGTGGTGTCTTGAGAATGAAGTCATGCACTCTATTTATAGGGTCAGGGTGTATCGGATGATATGTACCTAGCCCTATCAATCGATAGGTAATCCTAGACACACTGTCGATTGGCTGGGAAATGGACCTGCCAATCGGCAGTCTCGTGCAGATTATTTCGAAAAAATGATTGTAGAACGCAATCCATTGATCCAAATCGTGCATGGGGTATACTGTTAGAAAGGTAATTCATAAAATTTAAGATTTATTTGGAATTTTCTCGGGTTCGGGAGTATACTCTCGGTCAAATATGGCTCAAAAGCGCACGTCGGTCCTTTGGACGAGAGATCACAGGACAGAAACAGATCGTTCGTCTGAACGGTAAGTCAGAATCGCGCACGAGGTAGACCCTTGGAAAGTTTAGATGATGTACTTCGACATTCCTAAGAGCTTCACTCAGTTTGGAAAGTTGACTTTGGTCAACCGGGGTTGAAAAGCGTTCGGTGACCTTTCGGAGTAAAATGGTTCATTTGTGGGTACCATAAGTCAGAATCGCACACGAGATGGACTGTTGGAAAGGGTATTCAGTACCCTTTGAAGATTCATTCAGTCTCGTTTAATCTGAAGAGGTTACATTGGTCAAAAGGATCTCAGGAGTCCCGATGGCTCTGGGGGAAAACAGGTCGTTCGTTCGAATGGTTATGCCGTTTTGTGAACGGGGTGGACAGTTTCAGTTACATTCAAGGATTCAAAGAGATTTTACTATGACGATGAAGTTTCTTGGGGTCAAATTGGGGCCTGGGATCGTCAGGTGTCCTCTAGATCGATTTTTAATAGTAAAATGGTCCGTTCGTCTAAACCGTTATGTCGATTCGTGCACGGGGAAGATCGTTAGAAAGTGGATTCAGAGCCCTTTGAAGATTCAAAGAGCTTTCACTCTGAAGATAGAATTGACCAGAGTCAAATAGGGCTCGGGAGTGCCCGTTGGCCTCTAGATCAGTACTCAAAGTATTACCTAGGGTTTGTAGTGACATGAGGATGTGATAGGGACCTAAGGAAAGACTTAGGGGGTCCTAGAATGTGGTGTCTACATAAGTTATTTCTTCATTTGGTTTGCCTATGAAAGAAGTAGTGGTGCTTTTATAGACGAGAAAAAATGAGGTCGATCTAGGATTCTCTTCAGTACTAAGACTTTGTTGGATTAACCACACGATTTCTAATTCAGTAAAATTGACCTCGGAGTTGCGAGAGATTTTTTCTTACTTTTCTCTAAAAAATAGAAATCAGAGATATTCAATCACCTAGAAGTGTAACACCCCGCGCCCCCTAAAGAGACACGCGATGTGCTATTACGATAAAACTAAACTAAGTCCATCAACAAAAGTATAGAGCATCTAAATGTCCATAATTTAAATAAAACAAATCCACAATTTCTATTTCCATAATAATGATTACAATAACATTTCTCTCAAATACAAAATTCTCCAACTAAAATTACACCACTAGTTTATACATCACAAAAAAATCTTCCAAGCCATGCTCTAAAATATTTCTCCAAAATAGCCCATAGCGTACCAATCCACGTTAACCTGCCAACTAAAAGAAAATACGGGGAAGTACACAATATGACAAGAATAGATGCTCAAAAATAATTAGTACGATGAATAAATGGCAACAATACGAAACTGTATATACAAATCAAATGTAATACTTGAGCATTATATCAATATTAATTTCTCAATAACACATCAATGAGTCTCTAGGCCTCACCTCACCGTGCCTATGCATTCTCAAGCATATCCAAATTTTGGACTATTGGCGAGTGCCCGTTCTTCGTGCCATATTAAAATCTCATGACACGATGCTCAAATCACAATATAATATATCACAATGAATCAATATTTAGATTCCAACAATTTTTCAAATTTCAAATGAATATCACAATTCAATATGAGTGCAATCGACAAAGAAATCAAAACGGAATACTCTCGAGAGAATTTAGGAGCATATTGTGTAAGTCCCGTACCTCAAAATCATCACATGAATCGACACAAAATTTCAACCTCTAAATCTGATCGTACCATCACGTCCCTCTCGCGAAAATAATCTAACCACGTTTTACCCCCATCACGAGATAACCCCAAATAGGCCTCCAAATCTAAAGTTGAACATTAAATAAAATAGGGGCTAGGGTTTTCACATAAAGGGAGAGGAAATATAAAGGGTCTAATGCATAAGGAGATGGTAAAAGGTTGGTTACAACTCTCACCCACGACTTCTATAAATAAGGGGAAAGGAAAGAATTTGAAAAGCCTCCAACACTTGAAAACAAATCTGTCGACTCAAAATTCGGGGGGAGTAGATCGATCGACTCCCAGGGTCAATCGATCGATCCCTCTGATCCACCGATTCTGCCAGCGTAAAAATGATAAGTTAAATCCTTAAAACTCTTTTAAAACTTCATTTTAAATACAAATTCAAAACTGATTGAAATTCCACTTTTCAAAAATAAAACTCAGCATATTTAAATACTAAAAATAATTAAATCCAAAATTTATTTTCTCAAATTTTCCAAAATTAATTTTAAAAATACCCATTTAAAAATACGGGTTGTTACATACTTCCCCACTAGCAAAGGAATTTCGCCCTCGAAATTCGACGAAGCCTAAAGTTTAAAAATCAGGCCACACCAACAATCTCCAAAAATAAATCTCGTCTCCAAAAATCAACTCTAAATACCTCTCATCTAACCTCGATGCCTAACACGACTTATCACCAAAATATTTTTATCTCTAAAAAAAACATTATTAACTCGCATACTAGACCCAAAACCCAAGACCCGAGGGTTGTCGTATAACTAAGCTCTGATACCATCTGTAACACCCCGCGCGCCTGAAAGAGACACGCGGCGTGCTACTATGATAAAACTAAACTAAGTCCATCAACAAAAGTATAGAGCATCTAAATATCCACAATTTAAATACAACAAATCCACAGTTTATATTTCCACAATAATGATTACAATAATGTTTCTCTCAAATATAAAATTCTCTAACTAAAATTATACCACTAGTTTATACATCAAAAAAAAATCTTCCAAGCCATGCTCTAAAAAATTTCTCCAAAATAGCCCATAGCGTCCCAATCCACGCTAACCTTCCAACAAAAGGAAAATACAGGAAAGTACACAATATGACAGGAATATAAGCTCAAAAATAATTAGTACGATAAATAAATGGCAACAATACGAAAATGCATGTACAAATCAAATGCAGTACTCAAGCATTATATCAATATTAATTTCTCAATAGCACATCAATGAGTCACTAGGCCTCACCTCACCGCGCCTATGCATTCTCAATCATATCCGAATTTTGGACTATTGGCGGGTGCCCATTCTTCATGCCATATTAAAATCTCATGGCACGATGCTCAAATCACAATGAATCAATATTTAGATTCTAATAATTTTTCAGATTTCAAATGAATATCACAATTCAATATGAGTGCAATCGACACCGAAAACAAAACAAACTACTCTTAAGAGAATTTAGGAGCATATTGTGTAAGTCATGTACCTCAAAATCATCACATGAATTGACACAAAATTTCAGACTCTAAATCTGATCATACCATCATATTCCTCTCGCGAAAATAATCCAATCATGTTCTACCCCCATCACGAGATAACCCAAATAGGCCTCCAAATCTAAGGTTGAACATTGAATAAAATAAGGGCTAGGGTTTGCACATAAAGGGAGAGGAAATATAAAGGGTCTACTGCATAAATGAGATGGTAAAAGGTTAGTTAAAAGTCTCACCCACGACTTCTATAAAGAAGGGGAAAGGAAAGAATTTGAAAAGCCTCCAACACTTGAAAACAAATTTACCGACTCAAAATTCAGGGGAATCGATCGATCGACTCCCAGGGTCGATCGATCGATCCCTCAGATCCACCGATTCTGCCAGTATAAAAATGAAAGGTTAAATCTTTAAAACTCTTTCAAAACTTCATTTTGAATCCAAATTCAAAACCGATTGAAATTCAACTTTTGAAAAATAAGCTCAACATATTTAATTATTAAATATAATTAAATCCAAAAATTTATTTTCTCAAATTTTTCAAAATTAATTTTAAAAATACTCATTTAAAAATTCGAGTTGTTACAAGAAGTAAAGAAGAAATCAGAAAGAAAAACATTTGAAGTGTGTGTGTGTGTGTGTGTGTGCGCACCAACCTATTCCTTTGTCTTCCTGTGGACAACTCGGGTCACTATATACATCACCCTTAGGACAAGGGGCAAACTGCCAAATATTCATAATTAAATCGTTCTTCGAATAATCCTTATTGGAATCAAGTAAATTCATAATTAAAGCTCTGTTGGACTTCCTGGTCTTTAAGTAATAAATATTCTCATTTGAGTTGACCCTCTCGTAACAATACATTAATATGAGTTCATATTGTTCATTAATGTAGTGGACCCTATTAATGATTCTCTAAGTTTTGGGCCAACTTGGGCAATAACTACGTCGAAATACTAATAAAACCCCAAAAATAAATGATTGGGGAGAAAATTAACTCCACACTCAATAATAAAGATGGTGGGTAACTAATGACACACAACGAGAGTGCAATGGTCACAATACCCATTCAACAACTTAGTTTTTACCCATGTGGAGATTCTGTGGGTAACCCTAAAAACCTCTAATGAACTCTCATCCAGAGTATAAACCGTATTTCAGCAAGAATTACAAAGAAATTGCAAAGGAAAAAAAAGAAGGAGTCCTTATAGTGAATGTGAAGAACTCGACTCTCACAAATGGCAAAAGAACTAGGAGATGAAGGAAGAGTTTTTGAATAAAGGTTGAAATGAGCAAAGGGGGAAACGACACTTTATAAGCATAGATGACGTCTACCCAATTTCCCAACGATGATATGATTAAAATTATCTACCATTTCATTTTGGCGGTGGTTCATTACCCTATGTATTTTATTATCGGCATACCCCAGGACGATTTGCATCCCAAAATTTGCCCTTATTTATAAAATTGCCACTGTACCAAGAGTGAAAATTTCCTAAAAACACCAACTCTCAAAGATTGATGGCCGACCAAGCGCCTCAATAGGACAAAGCACAATCAAAGGGTTGAGAACAAGTTTTTACAAAGCTAATCAACGCCTGGGGGCTTTGTTGTTCTAAAAAAATTTAGTGGCATGAACCAATGTTATCGTGACCCCTTTCATTGTAAAATGCTCATTTTACATAATCGACGCGTCATCTCTTTGGTCGGCTTAGTGTTTCTCTTAGTCGGCTGGGTGGCGATCCACCAAGAACTAATGTTACCAAACACACGCGTGGTCCACATGTGGGAATGTTTATAGCTATCATTATACACAAACATGGGTTAGTACTTTCAACTAACTATAATTATATCATGATTAGATGTCTCCTGGAATGTAAAAATGTGTAAATACATGATTTATAAAGGCATTCCACCTTTTCCTCTTCCCTCTCTCCCTCTATAAATTGCATCCAATGACACACAGCAGGGGCATCCAAAATATTGTATCAAAGTTCCATACATAAAATCCTAGAGAGATTCTTGATTTCTTGTATCCATCTTTTTCACGGTTACTATAAACGACATTGCATCTGTTAACGTAGGCACCACCTTGGACTGAACCACGTTAATCTCTTATTTTCTTTTCTATCTCTCATCTCTCTCTCAAATCCGATTTGTTAATTTCTTTATGGTTTACTATTGGTATTAATCAGTGAGATACATAGAACCCACATACTAGCTTAGATGATAACAATTTGGTTGTGTGGATTTCATTTACATGTATATTGGTGTTAGACTAGTTGGGTATTCTACTTATCTTGTTCACTATTTCATTTAGTATATTTCATTTTGCACATGTTTCGAATGGTACTTAATTGTTTAGACTTTTATATAGTTTAAATTAGACATAACTAATCTATTATTAGATTTAAGGGAGTGTCACAATAAGTTTATTTGAATCGAAAAAATAAAAAGTCCCTACGCCTTTATAAAATAAAACGTAAACTCTACTACAATCGGGTCAGCATCAAGTTCTCACTTGTTAACTACATAATAGTTTTACGTTTTTGTTTTTTCTTTCTCTCTTTTTTATTTAAGTTTCAACATAAACTCAAAATAAATAAAGGAAGTCAATAATTGAAAATATAAAGGCAAATAAAATTAATTGAAAATATAAATGGAAATAAATCATGAGAACTATATGTCTAAGTTAGGGTTGTAAGGATATTAATGTTATAAAATAATGGGAATCATTAATCATAATAAAGACAATAAGATCACCACAAAGAATGTCAAATTAGCACTAGCCTAAATTCAATACATCAGTTACTGTCAAAAGAGATATCTATCATTAATTTAAAAATGAGACCAAATTAAACAAAATGATGTAGGTTCCCAAGACCAAATTAGGGTGAAACATTATTTATGTTACTATATATATGTATTGAGAGAGAGAGAGAGAGAGAGAGAGAGAGAGAGTCAAGCAACAGTGATACAAATCCGTAAGATAAGACCCATTAACGAAAGTATGATGATCATCATCACATATCAACTACAGACAAAATATCTCAATCTATTGTCCCAATAATTGATCGATAAGACGATAAAGATAGATCCCATCTCTTTTTCTCTCTCCCTAACACATTGAACTCGTATTTTTTAACCATTTCCCCTACACCCATGGCTTTAGTTCAGCCAATTCTTCCACATACAACATATTCATAATATGATATAGGTATTGTACCTCCATACATGTGAATGACACCACCATCTATAAGTGATGCTAGGCCATAAAGGCAGATTATGCAAAATTTTAGTGCTATGCATATCGACCGTGATTCGATCCAGATGAAATGTTATTTCCTCTAACAAATATTCGATGTGAAAGATGAGACTAGGAAGAACTAGAGTCATCATCATGCCCGAGACAACTTAGATCATCTCACAGTAGTCAGGGCAACACATTATAGTTTATTTTTATTATTATTCTATTCTTAGATCAACGTTGTGTCTAGAACATTTGTTTTATATGATTGCTTCTAATTATTATGGTTTTGATAAATATATGTATGTTCCCATTGAATGTTACAACTTTGTTTCACTTATCTTAATTGTAGTTTAGAATTGGGAGTTCTTGCAAACACCCACCTAAACCGTCATATCACTAATATTTAGGGAAAATTTTGTCTCATCCCATTATTTTTTATTAAATACATGCAACTCACCCACTAGATTGGGTGAGTTTCCTAATTACCTTCCTGTGACAACACCAATTTTCCATGTAACAACTAGATAGGATAATACACTGAAGTTAAGGCTTCTTGAACAGTCTATATCATTCTCAGCATCAAATCATAAAGTAGAAATTGTAGTTAAACCATATAGGAATGCGAAGTAAACTGAAATAACATAGCCATATAAATAAATAAGTCTCAATCCAATTGACATGTGGAATATATACACATCACGACTCGAAATAAAATCAACCGAATAATAAATCTGGGCTTATTTGCATACAAAACTCTGAAACGGATTCGAATCAAACTAAAATAAATAGCAACATATGAGAAAATAAACATACAGAAGTCTGTTATGCCAAGTGGAGCTGCAACTCTGATCTTCCCTTAACCTTATTGGTCCGGTGTAGATAAACCTAGAAATTTTTTTTTAATAATTTTGGGTCAGAGCCCTGAAGCTGCAAGAATTAACTTCAATATCAATAAATAATTATGCAGTTGATTTACAATACATCCCACTCATCGTCTCTCATATGAAATAACTATCTCATCCCGTACCATAAGGCTGATTCGTGCACGGGGAAAACCATTGGAAAGGGGATTCAGAGACCTTTAAAGATTCATAGGATATCACTCAAGAAAGAGGGTTAATCATAGTCGAACGGGACTCAGGCACGCTCGGTGGCCTCTAGATTAGTTTTTAGGGTAAAATAGATCATTCGTCTAAACCATAAGGCTGATTTCATGGATGGGACAAACCTTTGAAAGTGGATTCAGATCCCTTCAAAGATTATTTGAGCTTATGCTGAAGCAAGGGATTTGACCATAGTCAAACAGGGCTAGAGAGTGCCTGGTGGCCTCTAGATCGGTACTCGGAGTACGACCTAGGGTTTATGCTAAACAGGTGAGTGTTAAGGACCTAAGGAGGTTCTTAGATGGGTCTTAGGATGGGGTGTCTATAGAGAGCCCCTGTACGGGAGAGATTGGAACAAGTGAAGGCCATCGAATGATAAACACCACATCGACGTTAGGGAAGAGTATTTTTGGTCAATTCCGTGGACCTAGATGATGAGGATGACCGATTCAGAGGGTCGAGGATAATAATAAGGACCTAAGGAGATAAGGATGACTGATTCAGTAGGTAGAGGACAATTATAAGGACCTAAGGAGACAAGGATGATCGATTCAGCAGGTCGAGGCTAATTTTAAGAACCAAAGGTGAAAAGGATGACGAATTCAACTGGTCGAGGAGGTGTTAAGGTTAATTTTAAAGGGTTATCGTGACCAATTTATTAGGTCAAGGTCAATTATGAGGACTTGAGGAGAGGATGATGATTGATTCAATGGATCGAGGTCAATTTTGAGGACCTAAAGTTATGCTGGGGATGATTAATTCTGCAAGTTGAGGTCAATTCTGATGACCTAGAATAATTATAATAAATTCTGCGGGCTAAGGTCAATTCTTAGGACCTTATGTTGGGCGACCAATTCTGAGGGTCGAGGTCAATTGTGAGGACCTAAGGTCGTGATGACTAATTATACAGGCTAAGTTCAATTCTGAGGACCCATAGTTGTGAGGACCAATTCTATGTGCGGAGGTTGTAATGATAAATTCTGAGGACCGATGTCAATTCTAATGACCTAAGGTTATAACGACCAATTCTACGTGTCGAGGACAATTCTGAGTGCCAAGAGTTGTGGCGACTAATTCAGTGGGTCGAGGTCAATTCTAAGGACCTTGAGTTGGGATAACAGATCTGAGGGTCGAGGTCAGTTCTGAAGACCTAAAGTTGTGATGATTAATTTTACGAGCCGAGGTCAATTCTGAGGACCTAGAGTCGTGATGACCAATTCTGTGGGCTGAGGTTAATTTTGAGGACCTAAAGTTATGATGACCAATTCTGAAGGTTGAGGTCAATAATGATACGTAAATATTACGTATTTTAACCTCCGAACGGATGCATTTTAGCCCCCTCGGGTATCTTATTCCCTATATTTATGCTCATTAACCAGACAATCTCGAATTTCTACGTTAACATGTTTTTCAGGGGTTAATTGAGCCTTTATAGGTATTTGGATGCTAAGTGTGAAGTTCGGACGCATTCCGCTCGATTTTCGTACACAACCGCACGTTCAAGGGCATTTTAGTCTTTTCACAACTTGGGCACTGGTCCAATATCTACATGAAAGTTTTATCCCTCCTCGCTAGCATCACGTGGTCACAAATGGTGCGCGATTCCGAGTCCGTATGAAGAAGTTACGGCGATTTCAGCGGAAGGAAAAATAAGGAAATCAAAAGAAGAGGAGAAAAGGAAGAAAAGGAATGCAGTGTGCTGCTGCTTGGTTTGCCCCTACTTGATCGATCGATCAATCGAAGATTTTGGTCGATCGATCGATCCTTCTGTACAGTCAAAATTTTGCCTTGATCGATCGATCGGCCCTTTTTGTCGATCGATCGATCCCCTGTTTTCAGGAGATATTTTGCCTTTTCTTTTCTCTTTTCTTTTCTATTTTAATTCCAAATTAGTATAAATACCCATTTTGTTGTAATAAACAGATATACAATATTTTAGGGTAGAATAGCTTAGGGTTTGGGTGTTTTGGTTAGTTCTTCTTCAATTGTTCTTGGATTGACACCCCATTTGGGTTGAATGTTGACTATTCATCATCCTCTCCATTAATATAGGTTGTATTTCATTAATTTCTTGCTTTGTAGTGTACTTTACATGCTTTCTAAATTAGGTTTACTTGCTTTCTTCACACGCTTTCTAGTATAACTTTACCGCGTTTCTTTATCGCAATTATTTATCGCGTTTTTATGATGCTTTCTAGGTAATTTAAATTAGGTTGTGTTTGAATGGAACTCACTCGAGTTAACGTGTTGATTTGCGTGGTGATGGTGTTTACGAGTTTATTTCGGGTGCGTTGTCCTAGTTATTATGCCTAGGAGATTTGACGGGGCATATCATGTATGTCCCGTGCTTACGACCTTTCGTGCGTAATTTCCGGGATATTTGTTGACGCCAAAATCATATTAGGCTTTTATGCGGATTTAGGGGCGTGACACCCTTGATTTAATTAATTATCGAAACGAGACGCGTTTGTAATAACTCGTCGACCCATGTAACCACTCATACAAATTAACTCGGGTGAGGGATATTCGATGCAACCTATAGTTGTACTCGCTTTCTTAATCTAGTTTCAATACCTTGCCTAGATTAACATTTCCCTTTTATGCATCTTTTACTTTTTAGTTTGTAATCACCTTTTACATTTTTATTTCAAAATATTAAATCATACAAATTCTAAAAACTCGTCTCTGTGGATTTTTGATACTCGACTTACCGCTATACTCACCCGTTGAGTGTATTAGTAATTTAGGTTTGTTTGTATAGTCGCAATGAGACAGAAAGCAATGACTGTGCACTTTACACGCGCACTCCTCTTGCGCGCTATCAGTCAATTCTGAGGACCTAGAGTTGTGACGACCAAATTCTGCGAATCGAGGTTGTCACGATTAATTGGGAGGGTCAAGGTCAATTCTGAGGACCTAAGGGTGTGACTACCAATTCTGCGGGTCAAGATCAATTCTGAGGACCTAAAGTTAGGATGACCAATTATGAGGGCCGAGGTTAATTTTGAGGACCTAAAGTTATGATGACTAATTATATGGATCAAGGTCAATTCTGAGGACCTAAAGTTGGGACGACTAATTTATGTGGGTCGAGTTTGTAATGACTAATTCTATGGTTCGAGGTCAATTCTGAGGGCCTAAAGTTGGGGCGACCAATTCTAAGGACCGAGATCAATTCGGAGGACCGAAAATTATGGTGAGCAATTTTGCGGGTCGAGGTCAATTTTGCAGACCTAAAGTTGAAGATTGGAGGGGATAACTTTGCTGAGGAAGGCGTGAAGGACTTTGACGTAAACTCACCTTTGATTCCACTGGGGATGATGTTGTCTTAAAATTTCGCTAGGGAATGTTTTAGTTTTTAGGCTCCGGCTGAGTAATTATAATAGACTTGGATGTAGGACCACCATTAATTCTGCTGAGGAGTATGTTGAGGGTAAGAGTGTAAGATTAATTTAGGTGGGGGTTTCGAGAGTTTTTAAGGGAATTAATGCTCCAAAAAATGATTTTTTTTAGGGAAAATAATGTTCCGTACTTTTTAGGGATTTTTTTTGGATTTTTTCAGTCAATTCTTGATTTTTTTGATAATTTTATGTACAAATTTTGGAGGGACTGCCGATAGGCAGGCCTGGGGAGGTGGAAAGGTCATTGTTGGCTTCCATCTTTTTTTTTGCTTCAGAACTTTGCTTCTGAGTAAATTGTTGAATCTTTATTGGGGATGTAGGTGACCTTCTATCCTTAGAGTCCTCCTTCGGGGGCCGCGGGAGCTACGGGTATGCAGTTGTAGATAAGGAGGTTGCTGGCGCATGAGGCGGTGCAGGGAACGAGGAAACATTCATTACTGGTTCATTCCTTTTAAGATTTTCTTACAGAACTGTCGTTGTGAGTGGAGGAGCTTGGGGTTTACCATGTTGTATGCTTGATTTAGCAGCCTTATACCTTAATGAAGACTCAAGAAGGGGAGAAGAGATGCATCTTTTTTGTTCGATTATCTTGATTCAGTGGCAGAGGTTTAATATGTCGCTAAGGTTTTCTTTTTAGAAAAAGTAGGAAAGTTATGTTTTTTAGAATTTTTTGGATAGAGGAAAGCCTTGGAGACTTGGTTGTGATAAGATTCCCTTTTAAGGGACTTATTTTGATAAAAATGTGCTTTTGGAAAATTTTTGATAAAGAAAGGCCTTGGAGGCTTGGTTACGAAAAGCTTCCCTTTGAAGGGACTAATTTTGAGAAAAATGTGTTTTTGAAATTTTTTGGATAGAGGAACGCCTTAGAGGCTTGGTTGGTATATGGATGAGGAGATAAAAAGCTTGATGTAAAGTGGAGCTTATTGCTTTTGTTGGGTTATGTTGAATTTGGGGTTTTAGAGGGGCTTTACTGATGTTAGCTTTGTCAAAGTTATTACTTTAGCCCTGACTACGGGGTTATTACTGGTGACAGTGGACTCGGCGGATGATCCCCTAAGTGGATTCGATAGCTATGTTGATGTCTTACTGCAGTAGTCCTGCAGCGATGGTGCTGGCGGAGACCTTTAACGGTATCGATTCTTGGAAAGAGGGTTGCTCTGATTTTCTAAGGGGGAGCCTGGTGATGTTGTTCATGTGGCTTGCAGAGAGGTTTCGTCTAGCGGCCTCTCCTGAGTATCCCCTGGAGGTTGTGCTTAATTTCTTCGTCTGGTATTTCTTCAGTTTAGTCCCATCAATAGAGAACTGGGTCAACTGGTTTGTGGAGCACAGAGCTCGGTGTCTTCATTGGTTGGTGCCATAGTGGGGAGACTTGCAGCATATTTTGCAATTAAGAGAATACCTATATGTGCGGTTAGTTAGCCTCCATAAGACCTTCTTTTATTTCCCTTGGCAGCTTCAGCATCAAGCTGGGTGGGAACAAATAGTGCCTCCTCGCATAACGAACTTCTTCCTTGTGGAGGACCTGACATTATAGGTGATATTAGGTTCCATGTTGCAGCACCGACATCTGTATACCCATTTGTTCCAATCTGTAGGAGGGGTCTGGAATGTGTTTGGGGACTACCTGAAGTAGTTGTGGAAGCGGGTAGAGATTAGGTACGTTTATTTAAGATGGTTTTATCAATGAAAAGGGGTGATTTGTTTAGCTCCCTTCACTGATACTTCATATAATGGTTGTATTCCCTTATTAGACATTAAAATGATTTTGTTCATTTTATTGTGAATCTTGATGAGTTTTTGCATTTACTATCTATACTAATCGCTAAGGTATACATAATCCTTTTGTTCATGTAAATGATAAGATGGATCATTTTTCTTGAAAGTTAGAAAAGAATATCATTTTTTTTTAAAAGTAGGGGATCATGTCCATGTATGGCGTATGGGATAAATACGTACCTCTGGGGGTATTGAAAATTGTCATGAGTTTCAATGAAAGAAAAATGTTTTTGAGAGTATAAGGTCCCACAGAGTTTTATATAGGAGGAAATGAATAGATTTTTTTAGAATAAAAAGAGGATGAGAAGAGTCGTAGCGCGTCGAGATTTTGGAATAAGGGTAAAACTTCTTAGGACGATCCAGCTTGACAGGGCATGTCATTTCTTCTCCGTCGGGGTCTATGAGCATAGCAGCTCCACCTGATAGAATTTTCTTCATAATATGGGGACCTCTCCAATTTGGTTTGAATTTGTCTCTGAGGTCCCAGATGGGATTTACTATCTCCTTGAGGGCAAGGCCTCCTTCCTAGACACCGCGATCCTTGACTTTTCGATTGAATAATCGCACTATCCGGAGATGGTACCCCTGTATATGGTATAGAGCATTAAGTCTCTTTTCATCCAAGAGTGATAGTTCATCAAAGGTGCTCTGATGCCAGTCTTCTTTGTTAATTGTGCTTTCGATTATGATGTTTAGGGAAGGTATTTTTAGCTCAATAGGTAGGACTTCTTCCATGTCATACACGAGAGATTAAGGGGTTTCCCCAGTAGGTGTTCTGATCGAAGCGCGATAACCCCAGAGGGCATACGAGATTTGGCCGGCCCATTATTTTCAACTCTCGATCATCTTGTTGATGATGGTTTTGAGGTTGTCTCTGAATCCAGTACTCATCGACCAATTATGTGACCTCGGCTTTGAAGTGGAGTCCACAATTTGACACTAACTCATAAGGAACCCTGTATTGGCAAATAATGCTCTTTCTGATTAATTTGTACACTTTCTTGGCATTCATAACTGCATATGACTCGACTCCAACCCATTTAATGAAGTATTCAGTGGAGAGCGGTCCAAGTTGAACCACTCCAATGTCTGAGTCTGTGTTATCCACCTCAGATCCTATGCCTGAAGACTCTTTTCAAGAGGTCATGGATTTTTTAACTCGGCAAGATCAGGTCCCTAATCAAGTGGAGGTTTCTAGTCGAGCTTCGTCTCATAAAAGTTCAAGTACATCAACCTCTTCCTCAAAGGTTGAAATTATTGGAACAAGTGTGGCTGTTCCACCAATCCTTGAAGCCATTCCCCTGTCAGCTGTCACAGGGTCTGAGTTCGCTCAGAGGTTTCCAAGTAATGCCCCATCGTCTGATCAGGCCGACGTTGAGCTAGATGATGATGCTGATGATGATGATGATGCTAAGAGTGATATTGACATCTCTGAGGTGGCCGAGATTGAGAGTTCAGTCAGCGAGATCGACCTCCTATCCTTCAGATACTTATATTCCATAAGCCCCTCTATAAAGCTCAGGAGACCTCTGAGGGAAGAAAGGGATTATCACGGCTGAGATGGTGAGATCTGCCTATACGAGCAGATGTTCAAGTTGGGATTTCGTCTACCCATCCATCCCATCATCAGGTCTATATTGGCCTATATCAACTTGGCTCTTTCCCAGTTGTCACCTAATGCTTGGAGGGTGATAATTGGAGCCATTGTCTTATGGAGGGTTGTTCATCGCTCATACCTTCCTGTCCAAGTCTTTACAGGATGCTATGTCCCTTCATCTTCCAGAAATCATCCGAGCTATTATTATTTTTTAGCTCGAAAGCCAGAAAAGAAGATGCTTTAGATTACCCAAACCTCAAACCATAACTGGAAGCCACGTTATTTCTTTGCCTCAGGGCCATGGGAATTTGGTCCATGTGCCCCCTCTTCCTCTTTAGAACCGAGAATGCCCCTCATATGGGGAAAGGTTACGATGGATGCCAAGTTCGACCATGGGCTAAGCCAACTCAATCTTCAGAAGGTCAAAGACCTTCAAGATCAGGAAGAGCATGGTCTGCTTGTCAAATTCGAGCACCTGATGACCCCCTATTACCTCTCTGAGACTGGTCTAGGGGGAAGTCCTCTTACAGAGCTTGGTAAGTTCTTTTTATTTCAACAAGTTATACCTCTGAATATATGTATCCCTGATTCTTTAACTCAGACCTTTTATTTTTGTAGAGCACCCAAAAGGAATATCGGACGAGTTGTGGGAGACGGCAGCACCAAGTCTAATAAAACTCATCAAAAAGGCAGGTCTGAATGCCCCTCCTCCCCCTCCTTCAACCTCGAGGGCTAAGGACACTAAGAAGAGGAAGGTTGCTGACTCTGCCCCTGAGGATCAGAGGCAGAAGAAAAAAGGAGGGGATCGTGCCATCCCTATTTCTTCTGAGGATGCCTTGATTGCTCGTTTTGAGAAATTAAATATCGGTGAAAGTGTCATTGGCCAAAGTATGAAGGCCTTCGATGCTATCGGCGGTGTCATGACCGAGTCTGATAAGCGCTTTTGCCGATCCATGGATAAGCCTCTGCTGGCTGAATTCTCTCTTCACCGTTCTATCCAGGTAAGACCTTTGAGTTTTTGCTTCTGAGTTTATAATTGTAACATCGACATTTGAACTACATCAAACCTTAGACTGACATCTTGGCACATGTTCTGCAGGGTCTTATCACCATGTATCACTACGTTAACTGGTCCTTGGGTAAACTCCCTCTGATAGAGAAGGGTCAAGAGGCCGAGAAGACTGAGGCCACTCTAAATGCTGAGGTGGAACGTCTGAAGGCCGCTCTGAAGAAGGCCGAGACCAGCATCAAGGGGATGTAAAAAGACATGGAGAAGCAAAGGGAAGATCATAACACTGCCATGAAGGCTCGGGCTGACTTCCTTCAGCGAAAAGTCGATGTTATTATCAAGGCTACCTTGGAAGATGCCTCCGAGAAGATCTTAAAGGAGTATAAGGTCTCTGATGAGTTTGTCAGCTTCGGCTTTGAATATCTGGAGAGGGGTGTTAAGGAAACTGGCAAGTGGGCTGCCATGAAGGAGAAGGAATCAGGAAGCCTTGTAGCTGCTGACTTCATCGACCTGGGTTATGCCGACCCTAAGTTTGCCCAGGCCTTGCAGGAGATTGAAGAAGAGGGAGGTGATGCACCCACCGATACTGCACCACAAGGAGACACCATGATCGAAGACGTCTGCGCTCAAGATGATGGGGTGGAAGTGGCCACCCTCGGCCAAGAAAATTCAGACCCGACCATCACCCCTGAAGTTGCAAACACTTAGTTTTTGTGAAGCCATTTTTTATAACTCCTTATTTATTGTAACTTCTGATGAACATCGTTACTTCATATCTTTGCATTTTGTAACTTAATGTCAACCTCTGAGGAGGGCTTGTATTTCTTCACTTGTTGATTTGTTTGCTGAATGGTTTTCTTTGCCAAGCAATGTGTTCAGTTCTGAAGTCTTGGTATAATGATGTGTTTGTTAAACTCAATGAATGGTGTCTTACCTCAGACCTTGCCACCATATCATGATGTTATAAGGTCTGAGGTCATCCAAGTATGATGTCTTACCTCAGACCTTGTCATCAAATTATGATGTTATAAGGTATGAGGTTTCAACTAAGATGTTATCCTCATAAATAATTTCACCAAATTATGATGTTATAAGGTCTGAGGTCATCAACTAAGATGTTATCCCCATAAGTAATTTCACCAAATTAATAATGTTAAGGGTCTGAGGTCATCCAAGTGTGATGTCTTACCTCAGACCTTGTCATCAAATTATGATGTTATAAGGTCTGAGGTTTCAACTAAGATGTTATCCTCATAAATAATTTCACCAAATTATGATGTTATAAGGTCTGAGGTCATCAACTAAGATGTCTGAGGTCATCAACTAAGATGTTATCCCCATAAGTAATTTCACCAAATTATGATGTTATAAGGTCTGAGGTCATCAACTAAGATGTTATCCTCATAAATAATTTCACCAAATTATGATGTTATAAGGTCTGAGGTCATCAACTAAGATGTTATCCCCATAAGTAATTTCACCAAATTAATGATGTTAAGGGTCTGAGGTCATCCAAGTGTGATGTCTTACCTCAGACCTTGTCATCAAATTATGATGTTATAAGGTCTGAGGTTTCAACTAAGATGTTATCCTCATATATAATTTCACCAAATTATGATGTTATAAGGTCTGAGGTCATCAACTAAGATGTTATCCCTATAAGTAATTTCACCAAATTAATGATGTTAAGGGTCTGAGGTCATCCAAGTATGATGTCTTACCTCAAACCTTGTCACCAAATTATGATGTTATAAGGTCTAAGGTCATCAACTAAGATGTTATCCCCATAAGTAATTTCACCAATTTAATGATGTTAAGGGTCTGAGGTCGTCCAAGTATGATGTCTTACCTCAAACCTTGTCACCAAATTATGATGTTATAAGGTCTGAGGTCATCAACTAAGATGTTATCATCATAAATTCTACCACTGGAGCACAATGAACCAAGAATTGACATGAAAACTGATCTTCTCATTAATAATCTCTTCATAAGATAATACATTGACACAAACTCTGGCAACATCATATGTAATACTTCTTTAGATGATCAGCATTCCAGGGATTGGAAAAAGGTTCCCCCTTTAGGTTTTCTAGCCTGTAGGTCCCGGGTACAACATCTTCGACCACTTTGTAGGGACCGTGCCAATTTGGGTGAAGCTTGTTTGCCTTCTTCAGTGTCTTCTTCAGTACTAAGTCTCCCACGACAATGGGTCTTGATTTCACCCTTTGATTGTAGAATTTTGCTTCTCTCTGCTGGTAAGCTGCTTGTCTGATTTATGCATCTTCCCTTCTCTCTTCTATCAGATCTAGGTCTATCCTTCTCTTTTCCCCATTCTTGTCAGCGTCATAGGTTTGAACCCTATGAGTAGGGAGTCCCACTTCTGTTGGTATGACGGCATTTGAGCCATGTGCTAGCATGAACGGGGTTTCTCCTGTCGGTGTTCTTGCTGTTGTCTTGTAGGCCCACAACACAACATAAACCTCTTCAGTCCATCTCCCCTTAGCTTCTTCCAACCTATTTTTTATTCCATCGAGTATTATTTTGTTTGTGACTTCGGTCTGGCCGTTTACCTGAGGTCGGCTTGGAGAAGAGAAGAATTGTTTTATCCCAACTCTTTCGCAATACTTCTCTAAGGAAGAGGTCTTGAACTGGGTTCCATTGTCTGAGATGAGAGTGTTTGGGAGGCCGTGTCTGCATATGATGTTCCTCTAAATAAATTGTAAGGTCTTCTTCTATGTAATCGTTATCATCGGCTCTGCCTCCACCCGTTTTGAGAAGTAATCAATGGCAACTATCAGAAATAGATAATTATTGGCAGCTCTAGGCAGTGGTCCCACTAAGTCAATTCCCCATACTGTAAATGGCCAAGGGGAACTGATCGATGTCATAAGTTGATGAGTTTGGTGAGGAATAGTGGAGAATCTCTGACATTTATCGCACCTCTTCACGTATGCGGCAGCATATTTGGCCAAGATTGGCCACCAGGACCCCTGTGTAACAATTCTCTTGGCCAAGGGTCTTCCTCCTATGTGACTGGAGCAAGAACCCTCATGTACCTCCTGTAAGACGCGGGGAACTTCTATGGGATAAACACATCTGAGGAGAGGCAATAGGAATCCCTTCTTATATAGGACGTCTCCTACTATGGGGAATTTCGCAGCCTTGTATCTTAATTTCCTCCTATCTAGCTTGGATTCCGGCAGCTCTCCCTCTTTGATATATCTGACGAGGGGGTCCATCCACGATTCCCCGAGGTTCAAATTGAAGCAAGGGTTACTAACCTCTTCTTCTTCGATGGTCGCCCTCGGTAAGATCTTGACTGGAACTGTTCTTCTGATATGTGTCTTCGTTGCCGAGGCTAACCTTGCTAATGCATTTCGTGGCTGTTGTTTTATCGAGGTATTATCTTCATCTTTACCTCTTCGAAACCTTCCAGCATCGTTCGGACCCTCTTCAAGTATTTGTCCATCCTTTCATCCTTGGCCTCATAAACCCCCAACACTTGATTAACAGCTAACCTTGAGTCACTATGAAGTAGAAGTCATCCTACTCCTAGATTTTTTGCCAATGAGAGACCTGCTATCATGGCCTCGTATTCCAACTCGTTGTTAGATGCCTTGAAGTTGAACCTCAAAGCATACTCAATGTTGGTACCATCTGGAGCTGAAAGTACTAACCCTGCACCGCTTCCACTATCGCAAAAAGACCCATCAACACAGAGGTTCCAAACGTCTTTATCTGATGAGAATACCCCTTTGACATAATTCCTAGCTTGAAGAGGTACCGATCCTCCTCATTTTCGGCTATTCCATTTCTGACTCCCTTGGGCACAACCTCTTCCCGATCTTGGAAGACATTGGGTACAACCTCTTCTGTGTCTCGGAGGACATTGTTATTCGACCCTTCTGTAGTCTCTAGGTCCTTCTCTACCTCAGCCTCTTCCCATGAGAACTCAACAACGAAGTCTGCGAGCGCCTTCCCTTTGATGGCCACCCTAGGCTGATAGGTAAGGTCATACTCCCCCAACTCAATGGCCCAGGTCATCAATCTTCCTGACTTCTCAGGTTTAAGGAGGACCTGTCTTAGTGGGGAATCGGTTAGGACGACCATGGAATGGGCTTGGAAGTAGGGCTTCATCTTTCTTGAAGCATGTATCAGGGCGTAGGCTAACTTTTCCATATGTGGATAATTTTGCTCAGGCCCTTTTAGGGCCTTACTGTTGAAGTACACAGGCCTTTGGATCCCAACGTCTTCCCTTACTATGGCTGCACTTATAGCTGATTCAGAGACTGCTAGATAAACATACAATTTCTCTCCTACTATGGGCCAAGACAAGAGCAAGGGAGACCCAAGGTAGGACTTAAGTTGGTTAAAATCCTTTTCACACTCTTCGTCCCATTCGAAGGATTTTCTGAGCACCTTGAAGAACGGAAGTCACTTGTCCGTTGCTCTGGAAATAAATCTGTTGAGTGAAGCCACTCTTACAGTGAGCCTTTGAACGTCCTTGATACTCTTTGGTGTCTTCATGTCAAGCAAAGCCCTGATTTTCTCAGGGTTCGCTTATATTCCTCTTTGATTGACGATGAACCCAAGAAACTTCCCAGCTCTTACCCCGAAGACACACTTTATTGTGTTGAGCTTCATCTTGTACAGGTCCATAGTATTGAAGGTCTGTTCAAGGTCTGCCACATGAGTGCAGGCCTTTAAGCTCTTTGTCAGCATATCGTCTACATACACTTCCATAGTCTTACCTATTTGGTCTTCGAACATCTTATTCACAAGATGTTGGTATGTTGCCCCCGTATTTTTCAGACCGAAGGGCACAACCTTGTAGCAGTATGTCCCTTTGTCGGTAATGAAGGTTGTCTTCTCTGAGTCTTCTACATTCATGAAGATCTGATTATAGCCTGAATATGCGTCCATGAAGCTCATGAGCTCGTAACCTGCAGTAGCATCTACCATCTGATCTATCTGAGGTAAGGGGTAGCTGTCTTTTGGGCAAGATTTGTTCAGGTCAGTAAAATCAACGCACATTCTCCATTTTCCATTGGCTTTGGGCATAATGACTGCATTCAATAACCACTCCGGATATATGACTTCTCTAATAAACTCAGCCTCTTCCAATTTTTTAACCTCTTCCCGGATGACGTCGTACTTCTCCCTGGAGTAAACTCTTTGTCTTTGTTTGATTGGCCTAGCATCTTTAGTCACATTGAGCTTGTGACACATAACCTCAGGGTTTATGCCGGTCATGTTTGCGTGACTCCAGGCGAAGACACTCTGCCTCTTCCTCAGGAAGTTTATCAGCTCTTCCTTGATCTCTATTTTTAGGGCTTTGCCGACCTGGATGGTTTTTTTCGATTCGTCCTCATTGAGGACGATGGATTCTACCTCTTCCGTGGCCTCACCTTTCTTCAACTTTGTTTCATCTCTAAGGTCAAGTGTGTCAATATTATAAGTAGTAGTTTCTTTCCTATGGGCCTCTCTCTCTTCAACCGAGTTGAAGTAGCATTCTCATGCTATAGTCTGGTCACCTTGCACTTCAGGAATTTTAGCATTTAGTGGACCGTCGACGGCACGACCTCAAATTCCTTAAGCTCTACTCTTCCTATGATGAGGTTATAGGCCGAGAAGACATTTTCGTCCATTACAAAAAAATTGATCTTCCAGGTTAACCTCTTAGGCCACTCATCACCCATTCGTACGTCCATCTCATACATGCCCCGCGGATGGACCTTTTCATCGCTGAAGCCCATTAAAGGATGATGATAGGGTACCAGCCTAGCTCTGCTAAGACCTAGGCTCTTAAAGAAAGGCCAAAACATCACATCTACGAAGCTTCCTCCGTCTACAAGAATTCTCTGCACCTCACATCCATGAAATCTTGTTGTGATCACTAAAGGGTCATCATGCGGAGCTAGGATGCCTTTGAAGTCGAGTCGGGAGAACCCAACTAGGAGAGTGTCCATGTCTACCTTTTTTCTCTTCTGCGCAGTTTCAGATGACGTCAGGTTTACCACTTCAAGTTTGGCCACTGATTTGGCCTCTGGAACATGAGCTTTCCTATCAGCGACCTCAGAACCACCCCCCGTAAGTCCTCCGCATATGGTGCTAATGCCAAAGGATATCATACCAACCCTCTTTACTGGGGTGTTGTCATCCTTTAGTGGAAGGTCTGGATCATCTTCGTCATCACCGTCTGAGTCACCATCCCTTTTTGTTGGGGTATCGTCATGACATTTGTCGTTCTTCTTCTTTTTGGGGTCATCTCTTCCCCTTTTGGGAGATTTGCCATCAACATATTTCCTCAATTTTACCGACTTCAACATCTTCTCGATCTCATCCTTCAAGGCGAAGCACTTGTCTGTTATATGGCCATGGTCTTGATGGAATTCACACCATAAGTTCTGGTTCCTCTTATGTGGAGGAGCCTTCAGCTTCTCAGGCCATCTTAGGGACCGATTATTCTTGATCTCATTGAGGATTTGTTTGCAGCTTATCGTAAGAGGGGTATAACGAGCAAACTTGTCATCCGCTGACCTCTTCTTACCATCCTTCTTTCTTTGGAACTTTCTGCTGCTACCGCCATTCTCGTCCTCATACTTAGCGGCCATGGCTTCTTCAGCGTTCATGACCTTTCCCGCAGTTGCCAATAGCTCTGCCATGGACTTTGGAGGATCTTTCGTAAGTTTCCACAATAACTTCCCTTTCTGAATACCTCCTATGAGGGCGGTCATGGCAATATTCTCTTCGCAATCTTCGACCTCAAGTTTTTCTTTGTTACACCTGGAAATGTAGTCTCTTAGGATCTCGTGCTTGCCTTGCTTGACGTACAACAGATGGGTGGTCTTCTTTTGAGGTCTTACCCCAAAGCAAAAATTGTGAATGAACCGCTCGGCCAAGCCCTTAAAGTTATCAATTGAATTCTTTAGAAGAGAAGTAAACCATATGTGCACAGCTCCCATCAAAGTCCCGAAGAAGGCCCGACATTTCATCTCATCGGGTATTGAGTAAATGTTTATTGTCGACTGGTACATCTCAATATGATGTACAGAATTGGTGCTACCGTCATACTTGGGAGTCACTGTAGGTGGATTGAACTTGGCTGGGGTAGGGAAGCTCACTATCTTAGCCACGAACGGAGAGCCTTCTGAGAAACCCCTTTGCAGTGGATCCCTACTTTTAATGAGGTCTCCTATCTTATCCTCAAGACGTTGGATGGAGTCATTCCATGGTCTAGCAACGTCGGCCTGGCCGAGGTTATCACCAGCCACCTCCAAGGGGTGGACCGAGGGTTCCTCAGCCGCGGCACAACGCTTGTTGTTGACCTCTTCTTGGTCTTTTCCTCGTCCCTGATGAGGTCGATGTTGCCTCTCTTCCCCTTATGAGCGAGCTGCACTTCTCGACCTTGACAACCTTTGTCTTAGGTCATTTATGGGGCCGAGATTTTGAAAGGCCTACCCTCTGCTTAGTCGATCAAAGGCTGATCCTCGTTGTTGGACTTCTTAACCTCTTCTGCCTCCATAACCTTGGCTTTGTTGGATAGGACGAACTGTATTGTTTGAAATCTCATATGCCTCCCAATATTCTTCTGGAACATCTTTAGCCTCTAGATCATCATACCTGTCCTCAGGGCAAGGGTTTCTTTGCCTCCCCAGGCGCAAGCACCTAGAGTCGGCAACGTCCCTCCTCCACTGGGGTGTAGGTTAGTCTTTTCGTGGTTCCTGGGGTGGTCCCCTAGCGTCAGGATGAGGCTGAGCAGCCGCCGGAGTGATCATTTTCGGTGAAACTCCAGGTGGACTCATCATATTTTGGCTGAGCTGTGCAAATTTCTCCTTCTTTGCTTATTGTGTTGCAGCTAAAGACCTCAAGGTTGCGGCCACCTCCGCCATTTCGGACTGGGGCGGTGCCTGGCTGGAGCTAGGTCCTCCCGCACCAGGCGGCGGAAGAGGTGGTGGTAATTCTGGTGCCATATGTCAATACAAAAGAGTTGGTGTAGTAGATAAGCTTAATACCTTACAAGACCTCTTTTAATGGTGAAGCAGCTCCACGCAAGGGGTGAGGCCTGGTTCACCACCAGAGTCTCCGGTGAGGCTAAGCGAAAGAAGAGGAAGAGACAACTTCTCTCTTCCCACAGACGGCGCCAAAATGATGATGCTAGAAATAGCACCACCCTTTAAGGTGTTTGTAAGCTCAATTCAATGTTAATAATGGGAGTGTAAGGGCATATAGTAGAAGGAGGTGAAAAAAAGAGGAAGATCATCAAAATATAAGTGGTTCAGCCAATCGGGCCTACGTCCACTGTGCAAGTGTGTGATTAATATCATTGTATGAGGGCTCTAACGGACATATATACAAACTCTCAAGCTTTCTCTCTCTACTTTATATTTAGACAGAGTTTCATCTAGGGTTGCTCATTTTTTTCATCCCCTTCAAGGAGGAGAAGACAAGTATATGTAGTAGCTGAGGGGTGTAGTGTACCCCCCATGCATGCAATGAGCATGTGTGTGTTGATCTAGCCACTACGATGAAGACATTTGTCACTGTCGCATATAGAGAATAATGATGAAATATTCCCCCCCACGTGAGGGGAATGATTTATTATAACTGATTTGTGTACACGTGTCCTTATCCACACATATGCGCATAAGAGCTCGGCCACTTGTGGCTGGTCACAACCTCAGCCTGGAAGAGTACGAGGTTGGTGAAGTCTGGCGGTTATCCAATCCGAGATTAATCATGATGACCTCGGCTTATGTGGAGCCGAGGTAAGGTAGGCGGAGTTATAAGGTCGGCCTCGGTCGAGGTTAAGCCGGAACATGTTAGGAACATTGGTTGATTCCCTGCCGAAGCTGGCCTTGATGGAAGTATAGCTTCTGTAACCTCGGCCTATACCCAGCCGAGGTTGTCATTCCCCGGTCGGCCTGATGAATAACTATTCCCATAGTCATGAAGGACTCTCTTGACGAGGTTGGTAGTAACGTCGGCCATGGCCGACCTTGCTTGGGATGAGACAACTAGTCATTGATTTAAGACCCCTCTAACGTCGGCCATATTCATGGCCGAGGTTGATGTCTCTGAGCCGAGGTGGTACATTTGGGGCATATCAATGACCATTAGAAGCTTTGAGAATGACTTTTCCTTTGATGTCAATGCCCCATGTGGAGAAATGTCAAAGAGAGGTCATGTTGTATAGTTCTCGATGAGGTAAATGTTGGATATTAGCAAACTACTGACATTAGATGCATTTACGAAGATAGGCAGTGTAATCTTGAATCATGTCGGTCCAATAGTAATATTGACAGATGATTTTCTTGGCAAGCATATGACCATTCATGTGGGCCTGTAATCCCCACTGTGGATCTTCGGGATCATTCCTTTAATATCATCCCCTACTATGCAATGAAAATGGGTTCTATCGAAGCTTATTTTAAAAAGTGCTTTAACATAAATGATATACTGATCAACCAGTTTGTGAAGGGTCGCACGGTATTTCTTATATTCATCTTGGGGATACCTATCATGTTTGAGGAGGCGACAAATATCATAGCACCGTGACCCAGTTATGTCAAAATATTCATCAGTGACGAGCTCAATGTGGTAGTAGTGGATGGGCATAGTCTATTTCTAAACCAGGAAGGTGGGAATTGTTATTCCCTTGGGCATGTCAACCATGGAGGCTAGGGTTGCACGGGCATTATCTAGACTGTTCTTTGTACGAAGTAGATAGTGGAAGGTGACATCTTTGAACTGGGAGGCTAGATCTTCTAGGTGGGCATGGAAGGATAAGATCTTCTTATATTTGACTTTCCATTTTTTGAAGTTTTATCCAATAATGAGGCCAGAGTCACCATAAATGTCTAGGTGTCATATTCTTTTTTAAGGGTAATCTTAAGGCTTACAGTGCATGCCTCACACTCAGCCACGTTGTTGGTGCAAAGGACGTCTAATTTGATGAAAATGGGGTGTGAGAGTCATCGGGGGTGATCGAAAGTATCCCAATGTCATATCATTTCTTATTAGTAGCTCCATTAAAGAGAATTTACCATCTAAGGTCATCCTAAAAGGTGCTGAGAATATCTTCATCTGAGAATTCAAAGAGTCAAACATCAATTCCTTCCATAGGGTAACCAACAAGGTAGTTGGAGATGGCCCTCCTTTTCATAGCTTTTTACGTGACATGCCCAATATCGAATTTGGCTAATACATTAACCAATGAGCAATTTGGCTGGACAGAGCGAGTTTTTTTAGCAGGTACTTGATGGTATCCATTCTGGATACTAGCCGGATAGGAAAGGCAAGCATGTAGTTTTGTTACTTTTGTGAGACCCAAACTAAGGTGACCCATGATTTTTTCAAAGCAGTGTAGTTGACTTCGTACCCGGCTAATTTTTGGCTGACGTAATATATGGCTCTTTGCTTATGATATTCTTCAATGTATTGGGCTAGCAAAGCTCTTATTGTGGTGTTTATAATGGTCAAGTATAAGAGGGAAGGGAGACCTGACTATGGAGGCATGAGCACCAGAGGTTGAGTGAGATATCGCTTGACTCGGTCAAAGGCTTTTTGGGAGGCCTCATTCCTAGTTTTAGTTTAATCCTTTATGAGAAGCTTGAAAGTGTGTTCTCAGACAAAAGTCAATTGGCTGATGAACCAACTAATGTACTATAGTTTACTTCAAAATCGTCGGACTTCCTTCTTCGTCCATGGTAGTGGCATCTCAAGTATAGATTTAACTTTGAAAGTGTATGCTTTCATTCCCTTTTCACTAATCATGAATCCTAAGAGCTTTCCTTTCATGTTGCCACACTTTTATGGAATTAGTCGCATCTGATATTAGCGCAGCCGCTCGAAGAACTTTCAGAGGGAGGGAATATGACCTACCTGAGTCTTTGACTTAATTATCATGTCATCCCCATAGACTTCAACCTACTTGTGAATAAGGTCATACAGGATGGTCGTGGTAGCCCTTTGGTAGGTAGCCTCGGTATTCCTGAGTTCGATTGGAATGATAGTGTAGCAAAAAGTTCCTCATGGGGTTACGAAGGCAGTTTTCTCCTGAAGGTCAGGGTGCATCTTGATCTGGTTATATCCCATGAATTTCTCAACAAACGACTTGCGGGTGTGGAAGGTTGTGTTTTCCATAATCATGTCGATGTTGGGCAATGGGTAATCATCTGTTGGGGATGCTTTGTTCAAATCCTGGTAGTCGACGCACATGCGGACATTTCCTCCTGAATTTGGCACAGGGACAATATTGGCAAGCCATGTGTTATGTTAGATATTCAACCACGTAAATGAAACCCACGTTTAATTTTTTGACCAAATACTCTTTAATATTGAGCGACCAATTGGTACGGAGTTTTCCTAACTTCCATTTGACTGGCTTGTATTTTGGGAATGTCAAAATCTCATGCTGAGCTATTTTTGGGTCAATATCGGGAATGCCATCGTAGGACCGTGCAAAGGCGTCCATAATTAGTTCTTTAAATTATGCACGCTAATGCTCGTTAATGGTGGACCATATTCTAATCTAGCTTTGATGGCTACTAGTACCGAGATTAAGAGCAACAGTCTCATCATGATTAATTAGAACACAGTTACATTATTTGTTATTTTCCTAATTAAGATTAGTTAAGAATTGTTCATTTATAAAATCATCATCATCAAAGGTTTGATTAGAATGAAGATAAATAATGCAAGGCACGACAAGATACTCAAAATTCTCATTTATTTCATTTTCAGGAAAAATAGCATTGAGAACCTCGTCAAAAGAGATCTCAGTTACATTGATATCAGGGAAAGGAAAAACGACAACAAGTGAAGAGACTTGTAAAGGGTAAAAAGCATGGTTGGGTTGAATTTTAGTAGGTTGAGCTGGTATGCATTCAGTTGAGGAAAGGCATATCAACAATTATGATCTTATCGAACGGGTCTGATGGCGCAGCATCTAAGAAGATCATGCAAAGTCTTAGCCCCGGTGTATGCAGGTTAAAGGATTCTTCAGAGTCACCTTCCTCAAAGTCTTTGTTCATTGTCATGATTTTCTTGGTCAGAGGTCGCACTTCGTGTTTGTATTCTTCGACCCAAGAGTTACTTTCTTTAAAGAAGATTTACAGTCCCAATTTCATCTTCTTATCAATATGGTCATATCATGGTTCAGGGAATCCATATAATGGGTATGGGTTGGATGACCCTATAATACCCATTAGTGTTAACGGATATTAACAGGTAGAAACGAGTAAAAACATGTACAAATAAATTTCCAAACTGAACCATTAGTGTTAACGGGTCTACCATGTTAACCCATTAATGACCCAAACCCAATAAATGTAAACCCATTAACTTATGATTTGATGTCGGGTCGTGTCGTGTCGTGTTAACAGGTTATTGTGTTTTTTCATAGGTTTAGGGGAAATGCCTTTTTCAGTATTATGGGCTCAAGGATTCCTTGTTGGCGTCACCCCAGCACTATTCTAAGCATGAAGTGCATGTTATTGAATATCTGAATTACATTTATATTACTATGAGGGATGTGTTCGAGACATACTCAGTCTTTGAAGTTGTCCCCTGTTGGGACGGGGAGTTTATAAATTTGGAAACAGGAGAGGAGCATATCATTGGTCCCATACTGAATTTCTAATACTGGGTTACTGGCGCTTGCATTATCAGTATAGTAATCATCCCTAAAAATCGTGATAACCTAACCTTTGGCAAGGAACTTTATTTTTTAATGAAAAGAATAGGATTCCCCTCGGATGTTGTGGAGCCAAGGGCGACCAAGGAGTAGGTTGAAGCGAGCAGGTATGTCGATGACTTAAAATTTTGTGAGAGGATTGATACGACTAGCCCCTAGTGTAACTTTTATGGAACCCATTACTTCTCAACAAGTCTTATCATAAGTGCGCACAACGGTAGAAGTGGGAGTGAGATCATTGACTTTCAGTCCCAAATAATTGACGGTTTTAAGCGGACAGACATTGAGAGCAGATCCAATATCGAAAAGTGATAGTGGGACTGTCTTTCCCACGACTTTGACGAAAATGTTAAGAGCATAATTATAATCATGGCCTAAAATCAATATTTTTCATTAGAACTGAGGCGTCTGGAAGAGGTCAGGAATCCAACCATATTTACAGCTTCTTCAGGAGTAGTAGAGGGAAAAACTATGGGTCCAAGGAGGAGCTTTATCAAGGAATTTCGATGTATCTAAGAAGATATGAAGAGTACCCATTGGTTGATATTGGCTTGGGTCTTCTTGAGCTGATTGAGACCTTTGCTTTCCTCAATTGTCAATTCTGGCATTAGAAGTTCTTCGAACACATCCTTTCCTTTGCTGTTTCGATTGTATGAGGAATCAAATATTTGTAGTATCGCTCTGATCAGGTCATGTGGTTCACTGAGGCATGGAAGAAAAAGAACCCCGTGGCTTCATCTATCTCAGGTTGATTAGACACTTTGTTAATTTCCACTATGAAATCCTCAAAGGATATCATTCCACACATGTTGGCAACTGGACTAGCTTCTTCTTGATTCGACTCATCATCTGAATTGTCAAAGTTATCCCCCCATCCACTGGCGACTATGTCTTCTTGCCAAGAGTAATCAATACATTTAATAACCTCAATGAATTCATCTTATAAGTTTTTCCACTCGGCGAGGAAGTACGGGAGTGAAGGGACCAATCATCACTTAAGTTTCAAACAATGAGCAACTAATAGATGCTGCATATTTTTTTCATCTGGTAAAAAATATAGGCCATGGTTTGTACCACATTATCTATACCGACTTCTTCAACAGGCACTACCCATTCCTCTGAATCTCGAGCCCACTTTCAGACTTCCATAAACAGGCTACTAAATTTCTGGTAGTTGATGAACATCTCAGTGGGCAATTTCAGTCCAAATTCTAAGAGTTAGTTTAACACAATAAGTAGCTCCATGTCTCCCTCAGATTGGGTACAGATGGCAATGTGAGCCCTTGTAAGGAGTGAAAAAGCTTTATCAGCAAGACATGTAGGGTGAAAGAGAAAGGACGGGCAAACCTTGATAGGTTTAGGTGAGGTTGTGGGGATAATGGGGCTTTTCTAGGCATGATTTGAGTAGATGGGTAAAACTCTGCGTCACTTTTTAAAAAGATGGAATTTATATATGCTGGAAGTGGGTTGCGAGTTATATTGGTTTAGGGTTAGCTGCTGAGGTAATGATACCCCGATCAATAAGGCCATGGATCATATTTCTGAGACGGAACACTGGTCGGTGGTATGACCTACGGATTGGTGGAAGTCACAATGGGCATTGGGTTTTAGGGAGTAAATTTGGTAATGGAAGGGAGTGCAAGGGTTTGATGAGATTTCGATTTAGCAGGGCCTAGTAAATTTTAGACAGGGGAGTATGAAGCTCGTTGTACTCTTTTTTGGACGGATTGGGGTAATTTTCAGGTGACCAACAAGTAGCGGGTTAGGAAATATTGTTGGTGGTTGAGGCTGTAGCACTAGAAGGCTTCTCATACTTTCGAGGGGTGAATTTTCATGTCAATTTCTTTGGTTCAGATTCCACTTTGATGACACCTTCTTTGATTTCCACACCAGCCTCTCGGAGGTCTCTAAAGTGTGGGTAATACTATCCTCCCATAGATACTCGGATATGTTGCAAGAAATTCTTCTTCACAATGCTGACTTGTTCCTCCTCGGAGGGCTTGTTGGTCGTAGTGGCAGATTTCTCTCTCCACCTTTCGATAAAGCTACTGACTGATTTATTTGAGCAGCTCCAGGTCTCGACGTGTGAACTCTAACTCTTCATTGTACTTTACCGAGACATGAATTCTCGGGCCACATCTTCCCAACTATGGATTTTGTATTCTTCAAGAGATAAGAACCATCGGACGACACTTTCTTTCAAGGCCTTATAAAATAGTTGGGCCATTAAATCTTAGTAGGCACCAAGAATGTTCATGGCTCGCTAATAGCTTTGAAGGTGCACAATTAGGGGTCGTTGCCCTCGAACTTCTCAATACAGGGCATCTTAAAATTTTCTGGCAGTCTAACTTTGGGATCGGGAGACATATGGGTGTAATACATGTAGTTCCTAGATATGTTGACTCGGTCGAACTTCTTTAACAGAAGTTTTAGGTCTTCCTTGGCCATGTTCAGTTCCTCTTCTTTGGGATCCATGGATACTGAAAGACTAGCCCCTGGCTACGAAAGGTTCGAAATCGAAAGTTGAACAGGTGGCGTCCCATTGGCAGGTGGGACACGCAGAACATAATGGAAGTCTTCTAGGACCCAAACAGGCTCTAGAGAAGATGGACCCATAGCATGAGGAAAGAGAACCTCGGGTTCTTTCGAAATCTAGGCCCGGTGTTGCTGAATTTCTTGGACCTCGATTTGAAGGTTGAAAATCTTAGCGCATAGTTGGGCTATGATGGCCATCAAATCTAGTTGAACTTTCGGTGCTTGGTCAGTGTTCTCCATGAAGAGCTCATGAAATTAGATCCCAAAATCTAACTAAGTAGAAGAATAAGTGGCAGAGCTTTGAGGTGATTTGACAGAAGACCGAAGCCAATAAGGAATCAGGCCAAAATTGGGTATGCGGTCGACCTGAGAGAGAAAACGGTTTGAAATTATTTTTGAAAAAGGAAGGAGAATATTTTTAGGTATTTTTCTAAAAGGAGGAAAATAATGTTTTCGGTATTTTGGTTTTAAAAAGGGGAAAAGGAGAGGAATTTAAGCATTATTATTATTATTATTATTATTATTATTATTATTATTATTATTATTATTATTATTATTATTATTATTATTATTATTATTACTATTATTATTATTATTATTATTATGTTTTCACTTGTATTAGGTTTGCCTAAATGCAAGGAAAAAATGTCGGCCAGGACCTGAGCCTAGAAAAAAAGGTTTGAAAAGACACGGTTTGACTTGTTTTCTGTTTTGAAAAAAAGGCAAAATAGTGCGAAAATTTGAGCGATATGCCGACCCAGAATTTTAACAGTGTTTCGCATGATAATCGTCAGACTAAATATGAGTGCCCTAGGTTTGACATCTATATAAGGTTTCTGCACTTGTTAGGCTAGGTGAAGATTCCCCCCTTTGGCGTGACTTCCACGATATACCTTTGGCCTATATGGGTAATCATTCATCAGCACGTGTGGACAAGCCATTTGATATACCTATGTGTTCATGAATTGTCTCGTGATATACCTTGTGGGGATGGTACGTGTGAGAGAGCATTCTAAATACTCAACGTAAATGAACAAGTTCCCTGTTATGTACCTAATTCGATCAAGCGGTACAATGTGGGGGTACCGTTCAATATACATCGAAGGTACGAGGCCAATGGAAGCTGAGAGTCATTTGGCTTAGGGTAACTACGCCCCGCAGGACCAGCACCCATCACAAAGTGACACCCCCTCCCCCCGTACGGGACAAAATTTTGGTCAATATTGCCATGCTCTCGTGATGTAGTGTACGAAAATGCATGGGTCTTAATTAGTTTATTATGGAGAGAACGAGTTTTTTTTATTTACATGTCAAGTAAAGGGAGTACTACACTAATGAGGGAGCATATAAAAGTGTTTTGAAAATTAAATCTATCATGAAGCATGAAGATTATACTAAGCATGGCGATAGGAAAGCATGGGGATATATACATGTGAGTGAGTGTTGTGAATATTTACAAGTGAGTGTGTATGGTGGTGAGCCTATACATGGATCAAATACAAGTGGTGTGTAATATGTGTAAGTGATCATGGAGATATATACAAGTGTCAGAAGTGTGAGTGTGTGCCAGTGAAGCCTAAGCATGGATAATCCAAGTGGTGTGTGGAACATGTGAGTAGAAGTGAAGCTTAGTGTAAGTGTGTCGAGTGAATAGGGGGAGTATAAACAAGTGTGTGAAGTGTATAAGTGAGTGAAAAGTGATATATACATGTGGAGGGAGCATGATAAATTTGAGGTAGATATACACAAAAAGTAAATAGACGAGTAAAGGGAACATACAGGTGGGATCATGTGCATATGTGTAGAAAATAATAACACCCATATAGAAATACAGTCTAGTCCTCTTAAAATACATTCCCAGTAGAGTCTCCACTATGACCATCTCGAGGCCACCCATTTTGAATTCCCTTTGATGCGTTCACGGGGTTTTCACCCTTTCTCGGGGTGCTCGGTCGTCATCAATATGGGGGATAATGTGTAGAGATAGTGTTGTCAACCTATTTTACACAAAACATGCAAAAAAAAAGTCGTAGCCTCGACATAATAGCATCAAGGACAATACTGATGCCTGCGAAACCAAGTAGTTCAAAGGTATGGGGACTAAGTTACGGAATGGGAAGGTGTAAGGTAACCATCTTTCCCTTTCGGTCTCTCATGGGCATGTGTTAATCTTCTCCTACTAGAATCTGTTAAGTGTGTGCCCATGTACATAATATAGGTGAAGAATGGAATCATTCAAATCACATCATGGAAAAGGACGGAGTGAATTCATCTTTAAGAGCGTTCTCAAAAATAATAATTCAAAATATAATATGAGTGTTTGTCGAACCCAAGTCGCTACGGAATAGTGAATGTATATTGGCTAAAACACAAGCATGTAAGAATATGAACTCATAAAGGATATATATATATATATATATATATATATATATATAGGATAGGATAGGATAGGAGTAAAACATATAAATATGCATAAATGGAGGACTCGAATCTCAGGTTTAAACCAAGACGCCTAGGTAGCCCATGGGGCATCAAAGTCCACGTAGTTCGAAGATAACGTAGGGTGGGGTTTAATCCATTAATCCAAATGGGGGCTTGTCTAATGTGTGTGTGTGTGTGTGTACAGAGAGAAATATGCTTTAAGAACGAGAGTGTGAAATGAGAATCCCTCTTTTGAAATTTATAGATAAACCCTTTTTTTTCTTGTTTTTTTTTTATGAAAATAGAGTATGTGAAAATACTGTAACACCCTGTATTTTTTACGATTTAAATAATTATGTGATTAATTATTATTATGGGAATAAGTATGCGATTAACTATTGTTATTGGATTAATTAAATTAAAATGTGAGAAATTAATTTCTTGTTAATCCGGATTAAAATAATTATTAACTAGCGTGCCAAGGGTTAATACTTATTGATGAGAATTATTGAATATTACTGTGTGATATGTAATATGGAATTATAACATTTGATAAATTGTCGGAAGTGAGAAATATGGCAGTTTGGTAATTTAAGTCTGACACGCGTGTGAGTCGTGTCGGGACTAATTGAATGGAATAAAAAGAGAATTTATTTTTTGGTAACTCGTACGGTCATTTCGAGTGCGCCGTTGAGTCCGGAAGGGTCGAGATAGTCAAAATAGTATACCCGGGTGTTTAGTTTGGGTCCCGGGACGATTTTAGGCCTAACCGGCACCCCGAGGGGGCATTATGGTAAATTGTGTATTTTGGTTTAATTAATGGACGAAAATTAAGAGTAATTAGATCAGCCAAGGAAATTCCATTAGGGTTAACAAGTCACAGGAAGTTAAGAACGGCTAGAGGTGTGAGGGAGAGCTAATTCCAAGAGAAAAGGGCCAAATCATCCTCACCTTGCATAACCGTGACCACCAACGCGTAGATCGAGAAGAGAGGAACGCGTATATACCAACATCACCAACGGATCAGACCGTCATATTCGAGGCAAGTATTTATTACTTTCTTTCTTTAGGAATAACCATACTCATGTTAGTGTAGGTGAATTCAATCCTTGATTTACATGTTAATTGGGGGGAAATTAGAGGTTAAATGATGATTAGATGTTAGGGTAATTAATTGTTAATATTCCTTCATATATGTAGAGGATTAATCATTAAATTGAATTATATATTGATGAACGAATCTGGGTTGATTAGGTTCTTTAATTGAAAATTTGGAAACTAGGGTTCATATGAATTGATTTGGGGATTTTATATAATTATGATGATTTATGACGGATTAATGATCCTAGGAGGTTAGGAATAATTTATAACCAGTTAGGGTTGATGGGTATTGATGATGAGGCATTGGGTGTTGAATCTTAGAGGTTTATAGGTTCATAAATGGTGGAAAAACGTAGAATTCTGGGAAAGAAGACGAACAGTGACATCTCGCGCGATCTCGCGCGAAGTCGTTCGAGCGAGATGACATCTCGCGCGAAGTCGCTAGAACGACACGTGGAAGTCGTCCAAACGACAACCCTTCTGGTTCGAGCGAGAGAGGGCATTTTTGGGGATTTTCTCAAAGTCCAGTTTTGAGTTTGCCGGTTTATTGGAATGAGAGAAATTGCCAAATAGTAAATTCAAATAGGACAGAATTTCGAGAAAAGTATGGGAGAATTAATACTTTAATTATTTCGGTATAGAGAGAATGTACCTTGGAGATTTTGAGAGAGATAGTAATCTAAATATTTATACTATACGTAGTGATGAGGTTAAAATACGTATGAGGAGTATGTATGTAGGTTGGAGAAATACCTATATATTATAATAGGATGTGTGTATGCCTATTATGTGATATTATTGTTAAGAGCACTAATGGGTGATAACCCGGGGGTGCAAGAACCTTATAATTAAGCGCACTAATGAGTGATAACTCGGGGGTTCAGAAACTCATTGTTAAGTGTACTAATGGGTGATAACCCGGGGGTACAAGGATGACTATTGATAGGTGCACTAATGGGTGATAACCCGGGGGTGCTGGATTAATATTGATAGGTGCATTAATGGGTGCTAACCCGAGGATGCAAGATTCTATTGTTAGGCGCACTAATGGGTGATAACCCGGGGGTGCTGAATTATTATTGATAGGTGCATTAATGGGTGTTAACCCGGGGATGCAGGATTTTCTGGATAGGTGCACTAATGGGTCTTAGCCGGGGGTGCAGGATTAGTGTGTATATATATATATATATATATATATAGACTTGGTAATAATAATTATCATTACATTGCACCAAGTGGTCTTAACCTCAGGGTACAGGATTAGTGTGTATATATATAGGGATGATGAGACTATATATATGTTTGAGTGTATTTGGGTAACTTTCTACTTTGTGAAACTAGTAGATAAAATGGAATTGAGAAATAGAATAATCTTAGTGAATAAAAGATTAATCATTCATATGGTGAATAACGAAACTTAGTATGTGAGATAAACTATTTGAGCAGCGTATTGTATGGGCGATACGGGAATACTACTAGTGAGCATAGTTACTATTAGTACGGTTTCTGACTAGTTAGACTGGGAGGTATAACTAGGGGGAGATTAGATATACGTTAGGCGTGCACAATAGACGAGAGGTGAGAAACTCATGTGAGAGTTCGATAACTAACATGCGTATGAGACTTGTTTTAAGAACCAGTTTTAAATACTTGTTAAATCATTTTTACACATCGGGCTCTGACCCGTTTCTTGTATCTCTTCTCTCTTTTGCTATATATATGTATTATATCAGGTGCTCAGCCACATGAGTATTAGATTTAGAGATTTGGATTTCTTGACGTGCTGCAGCTGTTGTGGAAGTTGTAGGTCCTTGTAGTAGACGCATCTATCTTCTCCATTTAGTTTCATCTAGACTTCTTATTTAGGGCATATGTCGCCCACTTCTTGTTCTTCATCAGAGATATTGTATTCAGTTTATTTTATGGTTTGGAACTTTGAATTGAGAGTTGTACTCAATCGTCTTTATTTCAGTACTTGATTCATGTTCGGTATTTATTTACATTCCGATGTGTGGTGAATGGTTTATATTTCGAAATTTAATGGAAATGGATTTACTTGGTTTTACTAAATTGGAAATGTTTTGAGATCTAGCTTAATTTTATATTAGGTGATTAATGTGTTAAAAAGTTTTTCGACAGTGATGCTAAGAATGAACCAACTGAATATCCTGTTTTGAATTGGTAGAGGACAGATCACCCTATATTTAATTGGGCGGGGTGTCACAGGTGGTATCAGAGCATCAGGTTCTAGTGTCCTTAGGATCTGTGCAGCTTATTACGTTTCAGCGCATCGTTCTTTTATGTAGAGCCTTATGATAGGATTGTTGTGTTCCCTTACGTATGCGACTTACGTTCTCCTGTGACGGATTATAATGAATGTGACTCATTATACGAAATTATGTGTGTTTCGAACACCGAACATGTTGGGATGACCATCGAGGGTCGTAAGAAGAACTGCAGGAGAAGAAGCACAACAGAAGACAGAGTAATCGGGAAAGAGTAGTCGTGATAAAAATCAGCATGAGGATTACTTAAGTAAGAGATAGTAAAATCGTCACTCGAGAACTGTGGGTTCCCAGGACACAGTCGTAGATAATGGTGGAGTGATTTCAGGACCACCTAGCATAGTTGATTAAGGGTAAATCAGAGGAGCACTTTTGAAAAACCCATCAGTGAAGATGTGGGGAAGGAAATGAGAGAGTGTAACAGACCAACGAAGGAAGAAAATCCGAAGGCAATTGTGTAGAGTGGGGTGTGACGACACTCAAAATTAAATTTGGAGTTAAACGTTATAACTCTTAGGAGCATCATGTAGTGATTAGAGGCAATCACCATATATGAAGAAGTGTGTTTGAAATTTAGAGAGAAATTTGAGTATGATTTGATCGTGAGGCCTTCCATTCGATGTGGTAACAAAATGCGAGCGAAATTTTGATATTTAGCAGAATGGGTAAGATAGAAACCGATCGTGAGAGAAAGGTTAATTGCATAATGAACTTTGTATCTGGCAGATGGGCATAAATTATCCAAAGGGTCTATAGATTATAAAGGACCCGTGAGTAGAATACAAGCATGGATGAGGAATCTAGCTAGGATGACTAATGTTGATGTCATTAAAGTTATACGGTTGCTAGTTATTGCTGTCTTTCCAGAAGAAATTAGCAAAGAGGGTTAGAGAATTTATCTGAAGGGCAGAACTGAACATAATGGTGTTAGTGAAACACCACATGGGAGTATACCCAATAGGGAACTCATTTAGGTGATTTTGATTGATTAACTTCCTACAAAGAGACGATAAAGTCAGTCAGGGCCGCGAAGGCCAACCATAGTTACGAAAGGCCAACGTAGCCAGTAAGTTAAGACTACTCAGTCCGAGAGAAGGACATTTCAAAATGTTCAGTGGGACCAGTGATGGGGAAATAGCTCGTGAAGTTTTCCTTATGCGAAGGAAGTAGAACAACAAGTGTTGAATGTGCCCATAATTGAGAAGTGAGACCGAAAAGATTAGAAATGGTAAACCATGCCAATTAGGCATAACTGAAGGAGCGAGACTTCCAGCGAAAGAATTTGGGGTTAAGAGAATTAGGCCCAGGAAATTTATAACCCGAGAATGATGGGTTCAGGCTAGACCAGTAGAGTCCTCATTAATAGTATCATATAGTATGTCAGGGTCTACGGGGCCCGGGATGTAAACGGGAGTTCAATAAAGCCATAATTGAGGCCTAGAGAGTTTGGGCCAATGTTTCAATAATGGGCACGAAATCCACATGATGGAATAAATTGTCCATGATGAAAGAGGACAACTATAGGATGAAATCCTAGGATGTATGACGATTGCAGATGTTCACGGGTCGTGATGGCAGCCACGTGCTAAGACCCTGTGATTTAGCGAGACCGGTGAGGTTTTGCTTCTTCCTTGTGAGTAAAGTATAGATCCTAGTGACATGGGTGTGCCACAACTTTTATGTAAATTAGAAACCCTAAACTTTGCGTGCGGGTCGAGTTTAGTGGGAACATTAGTTTTAATGGTCTTGTTACAAAGGTATTTCTCGTTGTTAGCAGGGCATTTTGATGATTGCCCGTGAGTGAACCGGGTGGGCACTAAGAATATGTTTTGTTGTTATAATTTACTACTGCATTGAGTCAGCTTTAGTAGAGTTTATTATCGTAATGTGTAGTGATTAATTACCGTATGGTTAAACGATAGTAAAAATGTAGTGATATGACTGTCGTGACGGATACTCTGGGAGGAGTGATCTTAGTTTTGTGCGGCTCCACCAAAAATAGGGTTGGGGCCAGATATGAGTATATATGAAACTTTCATGGTATAATAGACCTCAGCGAGTATAGTGTCTAATTATATGTGAATCCCGAGCATAGGAATTTATTTGTCTGTTAAGACTTAGAATACATTGTGTTCTTATCGAGCGGTGAAATATAGCTCGTTATATATTTATAGCTCTAAGTACTTGGGATAGTGAGGGCGCCATGCTTCATGTTACATTTTTAGGGACATGAGAGTGGACGAGTAAACTTTTATGTCACAATACATAGATTGTGGGAAGGTACATAGTATGTATTGAAGGCCTTACGGGTCTCGACAACCGACTAGGTTAGATAGTAGTGTATCGGGGGGGTTCTTTGTTTGGATTTCGCTTTGCGAGACATCCCACGCATGAAACTAGCAAACGTCGAGAGTTGGAGAGAAGTTTGGCCGATATTACATAAGTTTTGTATGTTGGTTATTGTACCTATAGGAGAATATAATTGAGAATTGATAATTATTTTATGACTTAAGTCCAATAGAGTCGCCTAGTCTCAGTATCATTCTGAATAGAGCAATGATACCATTGAAGGATTGATTAATTTTTGACTGGTGGGGTGGTTGAATGTACCCCTACCACATCAGCATACCGAGTGTGCAAGAATTGAGGTGAGAAAATTTTATGTCATTTGTATAATGGTGCGCGAGGCATGGGGTGTATGGGCGCCCTGGGTGATTGAATCAAACGGTGGATTATGATTATCTTGTGAATTCGATAACATGTAGTCGGGTAAGCTGAAGATTACTCTGTAAGATTTGTTAGAGACTCACGTTTCAAAATGAACTGAGATTTTTAGAGCGGGAAAAGAGACTTGTGTCACACGATACGACAAAGTCAAACGTATCACGATTAGAAGTACATTCAAGAGAGTATAAAATGTATCAAGATACAAATAACAGTGGTAATGGGTTTAATGTAGAGTAATTTTCAAAGTTAGTCTTGCAATAAGTCAGCTGACTGTGAGAAAAAGGGCGGACAATTCGAAACCAGTAGGGGCTCCTTCCACTAGAGAATGGGAGAGTATCCCCAAGGATCTTCTCATGTAGCTGAGATGGTGAGATTATAGGTACTAAAATGCAATTGAGTACGACCTAATACCCACAGAGGGATGGGCAGGACAAGCGGTCTAATCGGATGCTGGAGAGAAAATTTTATGTGGACCCTGAGATCTTAGAGGAAGACGGGAGCAGCACCTTCCACTAGTGGAGTTTGTGTCCAAATAACTCCTATAAGTTCACATTCGGACAGAGTGCCAGTAGAAGTATGGCATAGTAAACTTTGTTATTGTCCTACTTGAGAGTTAAAGGTGGGGGACCAGTTATGATTTCAAATGTCGGAGAAGGATCGATATTATCGTATATATTGTGTGTGAAATATATATTGCACAACCAATTTACTTGTATGAACGACACGAGACGAAGTCGTATGTATCTGAAGGGAGGATAAATCTACTAAGGTGCAAATAGTAGAAGGCTAGATAGTGAATATCTAAAATATAGTAAGTAGTGAAACTTAAACGGTAAGGCTAGGGGAGGAGCCTACATGACAGGGTAACCTGGAGCTTAAAACAAACACATGTGAAGTGTTCATTATTAAGGGGATTCGATAGCGTACTATATGGGTGGTATAGAGTAGCTTACCTATGAGCGTCGGGATGCGATGCGCAATATTTTTACAGCGTTGTCTGTACCTGATATACTTTTCTCGAATTTCGGGACAAAATTCCGTTGTAAGGGGGGAAGTATGTAACACCCCGTATTTTTGACGATTTAAATGATTATGTGATTAATTATTATTATGGGAATAAGTATGCGATTAATTATTGTTGTTGGATTAATTAAATTAAAATGTGAGAAATTAATTTGTTATTAATCCGAATTAAAATAATTATTAACTAGCTTGCCAAGGGTTAATACTTATTGTTGAGAGTTATTGAATATTACTGTGTGATATGTAATATGAAATTATAACATTTAATAAATTGTCGAAAGTGAGAAATACGACAGTTTTGTAATTATAGTTTAACACGTGTGTGAGTAGTGTCGGGAATAATTGAATGGAATAAAAAGAGAATTTATTTTTTGGTAACTCGTATGGTCATTTCGAGTGCGTCGTTGAGTCCGGGAGGGTCGAGATAGTCAAAATAGTATACCCGAGTGTTTAGTTTGGATCCCGGGGAAATTTTAGGCCTAACCGACACCCCGAGAGGGCATTATGGTAAATTGTGTTTTTGGGTTTAATTAATGGACGAAAATTAAGAGTAATTAGATCAGCCAAGGAAAGTCCATTAGGGTTAACAAGTCACAAGAAGTTAAGAACGGCTAGAAGTGTGAGGGAGAGCTAATTCTGAGAGAAAAGGGCCAAATCATCCTCACCTTGCATAACCATGACCACCAACGCGTAGATCGAGAAGAGAGGAATGCGTATATAGTAACATCACCAACGGATCAGACCGTCATATTCGAGGCAAGTGTTTATTACTTTCTTTCTTTAGCAATAACCATACTCATGTTAGTGTATGTGAATTCAATCTTTGATTTACATGTTAATTGGGTGAAAATTGGACGTTAAATGATGATTAGATGTTAGGGTAATTAGTTGTTAATATTCCTTCATGTATGTAGAGGATTAATCACGAAATTGAATTATATATTGATGAACGAATCTGGGTTGATTAGGTTCTTTAATTGAAAATTTGGAAACTAGGGTTCATATGAATTGATTTGGGGATTTATATAATTATGATGGTTTATGACGGATTAATGATCCTAGGAGGTTAGGAATGATTTATAACCTGTTAGGGTTGATGGGTATTGATGATGAGGCATTGGGTGTTGAATCTTAGAGGTTTATAGGTTCATAAATGGTGGGAAAACGCAGAATTCTAGGAAAGAAGACGAACAGTGACATCTCGCGAGATCTCGCGCGAAGTCGTTCCAGCGAGATGACATCTCACGCGAAGTCGCTCGAACGATACGTGGAAGTCGTCCAAACGACAACCCTTCTGGTTCGAGCGACAGAGGGAATTTTTGGAAATTTTCTCAAAGTCCAGTTTTGAGTTTGTCGGTTTATTGGAGTGAGAGAAATTGCCAAATAGTAAATTCAAATAGGACAGAATTTCGAGAAAAGTATGGGAGAATTAATACTTTAATTATTTCGGTATAGAGAGAATGTACCTTGGAGATTACGAGAGAGATAGTAAACTAAATATTTATACTATACGTAGTGATGAGGTTAAAATACGTATGAGGAGTATGTATGTAGGTTGGAGAAATACCTATATATTATAATAGGATGTGTGTATGCCTATTATGTGATATTATTGTTAAGAGCACTAATGAGTGATAACCCGGGGGGTGCAAGAACCTTATAATTAAGCGCACTACTGAGTGATAACTCGGGAGTGCAGAAACTCTATTGTTAGGTGCACTAATGGGTGATAACCCGGGGGTACAAGGATGACTATTGTTAGGTGCACTAATGGGTGATAACCCGGGGGTGCTAGATTAATATTGATAGGTGCATTAATGGGTGCTAACCCGGGGATGCAAGATTCTATTGTTACGCGCACTAATGGGTGATAACCCGGGGGTGCTGAATTATTATTGATAGGTGCATTAATGGGTGCTAACTCAGGGATGCAGGATTTTCTGGATAGGTGCACTAATGGATCTTAGCCGGGGGAGCATGATTAGTATATATATATATGTATAGGGATGATGTGACTATATATATATATATATATATATATATATATATATATATATATATATATATATATATATATATATATATATATATATATATATGAACTTGTGAATATTGCAACTGTGTAAAATTAGTAGACTTGGTAATAATAATAATCATTACATTGCACCAAGTGGTCTTAACCTCGGGGTACAGGATTAGTGTATATATATAGGGATGATGAGACTATATATATGTATGAGTGTACTTGGGTAACTTTCTACTTTGTGAAACTAGTAGATAAAATGGAATTGAGAAATAGAATAATCTTAGTGAATAAAAGATTAATCATTCATATGGTGAATAATGAAACTTAGTATGTGAGATAAACTATTTGAGTAGCGTATTGTATGGGCGATACGGGAATACTACTAGTGAGCATAGTTAGTATTAGTACGATTTCTGACTAGTTAGACTGGGAGGTATAACTAGGGGGAGATTAGATGTACGTTAGGCGTGCACAATAGACGAGAGGTGAGAAACTCATGTGAGAGTTCGATAACTTACATGCGTATAAGACTTGTTTTAAGAACCAGTTTTAAATACTTGTTAAATCATTTTTACACATCGGGTTCTGACCCGTTTCTTGTATGTCTTATCTCTTTTGATATATATATGTATTATATTAGGTGCTCAGCCACAGGAGTATCAGATTTAGAGATTTGGATTGCTTAATGTGCTGGAGCTATTGTGGAAGCTGTAGGTCCTTGTAATAATGCATTTATCTTATCCATTTAGTTTCATCTAGACTTCTTATTTAGGGCATATGTCACCCACTTCTAGTTCTTCATCAGAGATATTGTATTCGGTTTATTTTATGGTTTGGAGCTTTGAACTGAGAGTTATACTCAGTCGTATTTATTTCAGTACTTGATTCATGTTCAGTATTTATTTACATTCCGATGTGTGGTGAATGGTTTATATTTTGAAATTTAATGGAAATGGATTTACTTGGTTTTACTAAATTGGAAATGTTTTGACACCTAGCTTAATTTTATATTAGGTGATTAATGTGTTAAAAAGTTTTTCGACAGTGATGTTAAGAATGAACCAACTGAATATCCTGTTTTGAATTGGTAGAGGACTGATCACCCTGTATTTAATTGGGTGGGGTGTCACAAATACTACTAATAAAGGTTTGAGATTAATAGATGTGATGTAATGAAACAAAAATGCTAAAGTAGAAATAAAGCGAATAATACTAAAATGAGAGAATTAGAGAAAATGATGGAGAATTAGACCTCTTTATGAATGCTTTATGTTGATCTTAGATGTAGATATGTTGATCTTAAAATAGCATGAAAGTGATATAGAGAGGTGGGGGAATTTACCACATGAGGTAAGAAATTGATGGAATGGAATATGGGAAAATGGGTTTTTTAAGAAGGGGAACAACTCTGAATTGGAGAGAATGTTCTCTTAATTACGGAGAGGGGTGTTCAGGGGTGCCGTTCAGAGTGACAACGCGGCCTCTATTTATATGTCCAAGGGGGAGTGGATAAATAGGGGTTTGGACCTTCCTATCAGCATAGCACCTCAAGTGCCAATAGGCAAAGTCCCTGGGGTGCCATTTGGCATTCCGGAACAGGTTTTTTAGAAAAATAGTCATAAAATGAAAATTGTAAGTCAAAATCACGCACGAGGCATATCGTTAGAAAGTGTATTCATATCCCTATAAAAATCCATTGAGCCACTCCCAGGTTCGGCAGTTGACTGAGATCAAACAAGGCTCGAAAGCCCCCGTTGGTCACTAAACAGGAAGTTTTGAAGGAAAATGGATCGTTCATCCGAACTGTAAGGCTTATTCACGCACGGGAAGAACCATTTGAAAGGTTATTCAATTCCTTTCGAGATTTCATTCATATCTATTCGGTTCAGAGAGCTGATCAAGTCAAAATGGGCTCAAAAGCGCTCGGTAACCCTTTGGAGTAAAATGGTCGTTCGTCCGTACCGTAAGGCTGATTCTCATATGGGGCAGACCGTTGGAAAGGAGATTCAGAGCCCCTCGAATATTCATCGAGCTTTCGCTCAAGAAAGAGAGTTGTAAGGAGTCAAATGGGGCCTCAGTGGCCTCTAGATCAATTTTGGGGTAAAACGAATTGTTCGTCAGAATTGTAAGATCGATTCATGCATGGGGCAGACCATTGGAAAGGGGATTCAGATCACTTTGAAAATTCATGAGCATCCACTCAAGAAAGAGAGTTGATCGGAGTCAACAGGGAACAAGAGCGCCTGGTGGCCTTCAGATCGATACTCGGAGTATGACATAGGGTTTATGCTGAACGGGTGAGTGCTAGTGAGAGTGCACACGATATTAATGGATTAACTTATTTATTAAATGCCTAATCACAAATCCAATTTTATCTTATTATCCTAAGATATGAATCTAAGAGATAAAATAAATAAATAAAATATGAAATCACACGACGGCTGAGGAAAATCCCTTTGCAAATAAAACCCTCTTATATCAGAACTTTAGAAACTTTACAAGACAGTAGACTTACAATACTACTTGATATAGCCACAAGTATAACGCGCAGCCTTCGTAAAATCTCTAAAGAATACTACTCGATCCTAAGTAGTCCACGGGCACCGATACATCCTCGGTATCCCACAATCTTCCTTCGGCTTTCAATCTTCAGCGACGATCCCTCCGAGGTAACAAATCAGCTGTAGAGTTGATATGTCCACAATGAGTATAACTCAACTAAGGTTCAAAACGATTCACAAAGAATATTTGGTGCTGGGTTGTGAATCAAAAGTGTTTTATAAACATAAAAGCTTAAAAACTTTTGTAACAAATATGCAGGGATCATTTAGGCAAAAGTCTTGAGAAATTTAAAGTTAAAACATGTATTTATAGGTCGTACACAAAATTTTAGGCGGCGGCTCATTTGAACATAATAAGAAGTTGTTCAAACGAGAAAGCGTTTCGTTTAAATGAAAACACAGTTCATTCTAACAAGACTCAAATATCATTTGAACCAGCTTCTAACGAGCTTCGAACGAATTCAGACAGAAGGCTCTCGTTGGAGGTTCGTTCGATGTAAGATCTAATTACCCTTCTAATATAAGGCATCTTCGTTCGAATGAGATAGAAATCTCATTTGAACGAGATAGAAATCTCATTTGAACGAGGTAAAAATTTATTTATAAATTTAAAAAATCTAACCTTGATTTAAATAAAAATAAATAAACACCCCAAATAAAGTAATGAATAATTTAAAACACCAATTTTTTTATAATGTTAAGGTCAGTTTTTCGTGACGGTGCGTGATGGTTTGTAACGGGATACTATGTGAAATATAAAAAAATTGCTCTTACAAATCACCCCATTTGGCTATTCCGATACAAAAGTATACAAACCGAGTCAAAATTCAAATTACATAAATACCCTTATAAATGAAAAAAACCTAATACTCTTCCAAACCCTAGAAATGGAAAAACATAAGAAACTTTGTCTTCGCTCTCTTCTTTTGCTTCCCTTGGACTTCTTCGACTTCATCCAGTGTGTCTTGATTTCCTCATAAGGTACCTACACACATGAAGCAAAGAAAAATACCATGACGCGCACAAAGTTTAAAAAAGAAATATAACTCTACTTTAATTTGTTCTCCCCCTTTTTGTCCGTAATAGACAAAGGAGTAAAAAACATAATCATTAAATCAAAGCATCATGAATATAAAGGAAATATCATCAAAAAAGATATAAATAACGCATGTGCAACGTAGACAAACATAATACATGTGCACGAAGGATTGAAATGCCACTAATGAATGATCTTAAAATCTACCTTAGGTGTAAAAGATTGTGAACACATGTGAAATTGACGTAACCTAATCAACAAATTGGGATCGTAAGTGATCTTCACACCAATGATGCCCAAAACTATGTAGTGTTTTTCCAAAAATTTATATAGTTTATGCAAACCCATGTATCTTCGACTTAACTCCCGCAAAATCTCACAAAACTCATAATATTCTCAATTATTTTGAACATATTACTGCCTATTTGCAGGGAAGAATCAATGTTCAAACAAATTGGACTGAAACTTAAATTTTCATGTGCCTCTAATATTTTTTGGCTCTTTTCATTGCAAATGACGTCTTTTAATGCAAAGACTTTTGTATTTCGTCGCCCCTTTCCATTGCTTAAGAGTTAAAAAAAATTTGAAAAAATAATCTAAATTCGGGCAATGGTTTTTACAAGCACAACTTTTTTTATCTCGATTTTCACATATGATTCCTCTTAAAGCAAAATTGAGATGAAAACACTATAATCGATATGTGACAGGTAAGTGCAATACTCAAATAAGCTTGTGCACATGTTCATTAAAGGAGACAAGGAGTCAAACATGTAGCAAGTTATCATCAAATCATAACTTAATGACTCCACACATTACTAAGCACATATATGGAATGATGCCATGTGTCAAAACACTACAAAACAGTCACGGATATGAAATGAATGGGTGGCTCATGCATCTTTAATGTTCATCCATATGTGGTGTAAAAAATACAAAACACTTTTCGTCTTTTTCAAAAAATTTATCAAAAAATACTTTTTTTGCCTTTATAATTTTTTCTTAAAAGAAATCGAAAATCTTTTTTAAAAAATCAAAAATACAAAACTCTTTTTGGATTTTTCTAAAAATATAAATACAATGGTAGTACACACTAGCATTAGGGATATATCATATGATCATGAAAATCACTCTATGGGAGAAAACAAGTCTCAACCTCAATCATTAGGCCCAGAGGAGCTCTCTACACGAGATGACATCCTATGAAAAACCTCCATTAAATTTTGTGAAGTCTGAACAAAATACTCTACTAGCTCTCAAAAATTCTCAAAATCTCTCAAGTGATGTGTGGGAGCATGCGTAGTAACATGTGTGGGAGTGCGTGTGGGAACTCGTGTGAGCTGTAACACCCCGCGCAAAACACGAGGCGCTACTACGATTAAAAATAAACTAAATCCTCAACAATAAGTATAGAGCATCAATATTCCACAAAAATAAATATGACGAATCAAAAATTCACACTTCCAAAATAATTTCAATTAACTATCACTCGAAAAATAATACTAAGATTTCCAAATAAATTACATTGCCAAGCTATATAAAAATAAAATCCTCCAAAATTCATGCTCTAAAATCCTCTAAAATCCGTAGCGTCCAATCCATGCTAACCTGCCACTAAAAGAAAAATATGGGGAAGTACACAATATAACAATAATAGATGCTCAAAATAATAACTGTGAATAAATGCAACAATACGAATCTGAATTCAAGTTCAATGCGACATCCGAGCATTATACCAATTTAATTTTTCAATAACACATCAATAGGTCACCGGGCCTTACCTCAGCTCACCTAAGCTTCGTAAAGCTTCATCCCGGCTAGTGGAAATTTACACTATTGGCAGGTGAACATTCCCCGTGTCATATAAAAATTTCATGACACCATGCCCGTCAACAAATACAATATCCCAAATCGAATCTATATTTTAGATTCCAATAAACGTCATTAATTCAATAATATGAGTACAAATAAATGAGGAACAAAACGACTACTCTGGAGAGATTCGAGGATCATATTGCGTAAACCCCCATACCTTAAAATCATCACAAGAAACTTTTAAGATTATGTCTCAAAATTCTGATCATACCACTGCGTCCTCGCGCGAAAACAATAATAACTTGGTCCAGCCCAAACTCGAGAAAACACCAAATAAGCCTTCAAATCATGGGTTAAATCTAGGTTTAAATGGGGCTAGGGTTTCGTAGATCCCAAAAGATGAAAATAGAGGAGGCTACTGATTTTTAAAAATGCTAAAATGTGTTTAAAGGTCCTAAACCCGTCACTTTATGTTTATATACCAAAAAGAATTTGAGCCATGCTCAAACACAAACACTAAAAAAATTATTACGAACGATCGAACCGTTAAGATTAACTAAAATTTGGAGGCATAGTAACTGAAGGCAAGATGAAGCTGCACAAAAAAAATTACCTCGGTCGAAAGGTCGAATATTTTTTTTCCTCCTTAGGTCGGATCCTCCCCCGATTTTTGTACAAAAAGTTATAATTTTCAAATTTTAATCCCAATTTAAATTCCACTTAAAACCTTGTTTTTGTATATAAGCCAACATTTTTACATATCAAAGTTAAATATTTCAAAATTTTATTTTTTCTAAAATTTTAAATTTATCAAAGATTTTTATGGCTCAAAAATCTCGGGGTGTTATATACTTCCCCACTAGCACAGGAATTTCATCATCAAAATTAGACGAAGTGTAGACGTCAAACCTAAAGTCGCGCAAATAAAATAAGGCTTTCATATTCCTACCCATAAATACCTCGATTAGGCGCCCAAACACCTATTCCTACCCGCATGTTTCTCCAAGCGCTCTCTCACGAATCACTACTCAATTTTATCTCTGAAAAATGATCACAACTAGGGGTGTTCAGAAAATCGATTGGACCGGTGGACCGAACCGGACCGCCTTAATTTTTTCGGTCTTTTTTTTTAATCGGTCCGGTCCAAGTTTTTTTTTGGCAAACCGGTCCGGTCTTTGGTCCGTCACAAAAAATAACCGTTATGGATCGGCACGGACCGGTTACATATAAATATATATATATATATATATATATATATATATATATATATATATATATATATATATATATATATATATATATATTTTATTATATTTGAACCTAGAAAAAACTAAGCATAAGTCGATAATTTTGAAAAATAAAGAAGTTAGAAAACCTAAGTTAACACTCACTCAACTCACTCTCTCGTCTCAGCCGTTCTATTCTCTCTCACAAGGCAAGGCACTCACAGTCCAACACCTCACTCTCTCGTCTCTCTCGGCCAGCCCATCCCCTCACTCTCTAGTCTCTCTCACCCATGATTATGGGTATGACCGTGTTAATGATGACTATAAGGTGGTCAGGAATATTCAATTTAGAGCTGAAGCTGATGTTTCATGTGGCTACGAAGTTAAGGTTTTCTCTCTTAAAACAAATTCACGGGGAAGGATTCCAGATTTCCCTTACTACCTTCCTGAAGTTCAAAATAATGGTGTACTTGCTAGTGGGGCTTTGCACTGGATTGTGCATCAAAAGACCGGGTCAAAATCAAATAGTGAGGGACTAAAATCAACTGCTGCTCTTGAGCTCGCAACTGAGGAATATCGGCTGGTGTCACTTCCTCATTATTTGAAATTGAATAAAAAATTTCCTATGAAGTTGGAAGTATTGGAAGGATGCCTCTGTTTGCTTTGCAATTTTGATTCGACATCGAGTGTTGACATATGGGTGATGAAGGAGTATGGAGTAAAGGAATCCGGTGTGTATTTATTTATATTATATATATATGTATATATATATCAATAGATTTATGTTGCTGTTTCCGATTTGGTTTTCGATTTGCTGTTGATTTTCTGCCGGATCAAATGTAACCTATGAAAGAGACCCTAAGTTCACTTCATTACTGGTATTTTATTAAATGAAAACTTGGACAGTTTTTATTAATGTTAAAATTTGAACAACATTGTATTGTTTTGGACAAGTTTGGATAGTTTTTAAAGTACAGTTTCTATGATAAAATTTGGAGAGTTTTAACAGTAAAATTTGCGTTGTTTCAATAAGATTAGGACCAAAAATGTAGATCGGACCGACCATATAAAAGCCGGACCGACTGAGCCCGAAAAACTGGTTTAATCGGTTCGGTCTTGGTCCTTTTTTTTAGGACTGGTTTAATCGGTCCGGTCCTTAAAATTACTAAAAACTGGATCGAACCGGACCACGAACACCTCTAATCACAACACCAAAGTCCTCAAATCAATTATAAACATCCTCACATCAAGATTACTAATCCTAACCTCAATGCCTACCACGTCCTTAACAAATCTCCTTATCTCCAACGAAATATATATAATCCGCATGATAGACCCAAACCCAAAGACTCGAGGGTTATCGTATACCTAAGATCTGATACCATCTGTAATACCCCGCGCAAAACACGAGGTGCTACTATGATTAAAATTAAACTAAATCCTCAAAAAATAGTATAGATCATCTATATTCCACAAAAATAAATATAACAAAACCAAAATTTACACTTCTAACATAATTACAATTAACTTCCACTCGAAAAATAATACTAAGATCTCCAAATAAATTACACCGCTAAGCTATACAAAGATAAAATCCTCCAAACTTCATGATCTAAAATACTCCAAAATCCATAGCGTCCAAATCCACGCTAACCTATCACTAAAAGAAAAATACGGGTATGTACACAATATGACAAGAATAGATACTCAGAACAATAACGGTGAATAAATGCAACAATACGAATGTGAATTCAAGTTCAATGCGACATCCGCGCATTATACCAATTTATTTTTTTAATAACACATCAATAGGTCACCGCCTCACCTCACCTCACCTCACCTAAGCTTTGTAAAGCCTTATCTTGGCTAGTGGACTTTTGGACTATTGGGGGGTGACCATTCTCCGTGTCGTATACAAATTTCATGACACCATGCCCATCAAAAAATACAATATCCCATATCGAATCAATATTTTAGATTCCAATAAACATCATGATATCAACAGTATGAGTACAAATAAATGAGGAACAAAACGACTACTCTCGAGAGATTCAAGGAGCATATTGTGTTAACCCCGTACCTTAAAATCATCACAAGAAACTAATAGATTTTGACTCAAAATTCTAATCATACCACTACGTTTCTCGTTCAAAAATAATAAAAACTCGTTCTAGTCCAAACTCGAGAAAACACCAAATAAGCCTTCAAATCATGGGTTGAATCTAGGCTTAAATGGGGATAGAGTTTTGTAGATGGAAGAAGATGAAAATAGAGGAGGCTACTAATTTTTGAGAAAGATAAAATGTGTTTTAAAAGTCCTAAACCCATCACTTTATGTTTATATACCAAAAGGAATTTGAGTCCTACTCAAACACAAACACTAAAAAAAATTATTACAAACAATCGAACTGTTGGAATTGGTTGAAATTCATAAGCGTAATAGCTGAAGGCGAGACAAAGTTGCACGAAAAAATTGATCTTGATCGGACGGTCAAATATTTTATTTTTATTTTTTCTACTTAGGTTAGATCCTCCCTCGATTTTTGAACAAAAAGTTATAATTTCCAAATTTTAATCCCAATTTAAATTCCACTTAAAATCTTATTTTTATATATAAAAGCCAACCTTTTTACATATCAAAATTAAATAGATTCCAAAAAATTATTTTACCGAAAATTTTAATTTATCAAAGATTTTTACGGCTCAAAATCTCGGGGTGTTGCACGAGCATACTGGGGAACATACCTATAAGACACTCTCCCTAGCTTAAAACAATACTCTCTAAGGTGACCTATTTGTTTGTATTTGGAACAAACATAAACGGTATTGGGTCAACATTTCTCAAAATGTCTAGGACGAGCTCTTCTAGGTGGGTTAGGTTGAGGGCCTTAAGGATAAAACTCGAAAATCGGCCCGGGTGGGGCATGGGAAGTGGATGCACAGTCATAAACTATTTCTTGCCTCTTGATGTTAGGTAAAATGGGACCAAGGAGCATATTTCCTACCTTCTTAGATGTGTCCTCTAAAGTGAACTTGACCTCCTGAACATGTTTGATTTCGCTCTCGAGTTGGGATACATGGGTTTCAAGTTTCTCACGAGTCTTTAATGAAGATTGAATATCTCTCATAAGACTATCCACGATGTTATTTAAATCGGTCTTTTCCCTACCTAAAATAATCAACTGCTCATACAAAGAAATCTTCACCTTCTCGAGATGACTCATTGACGACTCACGCTCTCTTAAAAATTTCACCTCTCTCTCCAAATCTAACAACCAAAGAGACAAATATTTATTAACCTTTTTTGTTTTCAAGGTCTCGGTGTAAAGATTATTAAATTCCTTTGGAGATAACCTTCTCACACACTTAAATTTCCATCCTGACTCTGACTAGAATGGCTTAAAACATCATTGAGGCTTTCATATTTAAATATGTCAACATCGGTGTGGGATAAACTAGAAGTGCTAATGTGACTATCCATGAACGCAATGCATGGTTCATGTGGTGATTCTCCCCTGAATCAACCAACTCGATGTCACTATCGCTAAGAGTGGCCTTGTGTGCAACCTTCTTTCCCTTTATTTTAAGCCTAGTGGGACACTCATGTGCCTTGTTCCTTTTTCGCTCACACTCAAAACATCTAATCTCTTCCTCTGTCTCTCTCTCTCTCCCCCACTCATACCCTCATTCTTATTTTTATTTTTCTCAAAAATATTTTCTTTGGAAGAATTTTCTTTGGAAAATTTGAGAAATGTTTTGAAATTTTTGGTAAAAAGGGCCAAGTCATCAAAATCAAAATCAACTTCAGATTCCGACTCACAAACTTTTTGTTTCTTCTTTTTCTTAGTTTGAGTCTTTAATGCAATCCCTATTTCCTTAGTCTTGAGAGTTTTAGGAAACATATTTGTCTCATATGTTTGAAGATCTACTACAAGTTCTTCTAACATAAGAGCATCTAGGATTCCAAATGAATTAAGTACGGTGGCCTTAGGAATAAAGTGGGCAGGGAGTGACCTCAATTTTTTCTTAACAACCCTCGTCTCAGTATTCTTCTTACCCAAATTAAAATTAGAATTAACTATGTCCGATAAACATGCATAAAACTTATCGAAAGACTCGAACTCTAGCATGGTAATGGTCTCAAATTTTATGGTCAAATTTTACCGCATGGTAACTCTAGCTTATATGCCTTTAAAGCGTTGTTACCCTCGTGTGTGAGATGGAGAGTATCCCAAGCTTCTTTAGATGTGGTGCACGTCATAATACGGCAGAACTCGTCAGTAGTGATGGCTCCCGAGATGGCACTCAAACTGTGAAAGTTAAAACTACTCCACTTAAACTCATTATCACTCCATGAAGAAACATGTTTCGAATTGATGACATTGTCAACAGTCACTGTGGGTGGTGTCCTCCCTCTTTCACAAACTAACTAAATAGGTTCATCAATTGTTTTTAAGGCTGACCTCATCCAAGCTTTCTAATAAGCATAATTAGAACCATAAAAAATGGGCTTTCGATTATACAAATTATAGATTAAAATCCTGACTTTTTCAATATCGCGTTTTTTTAAAATTGATATCAAAGAAAAAAAATTGCGAAAAAAAAAATTACATAATATTTTTTTGTAACTTGCTCTGATACCAATTTGAGAGTGCGCACTGATATACATAAGTCTGGTCTCAAGACCAGACTCGGCCCGGCACACCAGCCCCTGTTCAGCATCCATTAGGTTCATCTGCTCATGGTCCAGTAGAACACAGGCCCACCTCTAGTAGTATCAGCCTCCAAGACCTCGTCCTCAGCATTTACAGTTGTGGGTAAGGTTCTCCGCAGTCCAAACTGTCTCGTATATCTCGACCCTCCCATGTGTCGGCCTCGTACTACACAGATAGGCCAAGGCCATCTTGACCATCCTGGGGCAATCTTCACAGCCTTATAGTTGTCTACTGTAACACCCCGTATTTTTAATAATTTTTATATTGGGATTAATTAAATTAAAAATGAAAATTAATAGGAAATTAATCCGAATTAAAATAAATATTAATTAGCGAGACAAAAGTTAATATTTATTTTTAGGAATTATATTGAGTATTACTTAGTCAACGTATAATAAATTAGTAAGAATGCAATATGATTATCGTGAGTGAGAAATACGGTAGTTATGATAATTTAGTCGGCACGCGTGTGTTAGTCGTGTCGGGACTTAAATTTATGAAATAAAATATGCTTTATTTATGGGTCATCCAAAGGGTCATTTTGAGTGCGCCAGTGTGTTCTAAGGGGTTGAAATAGTCAGAAACATGTACTCAAGGGTTTAGATTGGGTCCCGGGACATTTTTAGGCCAAACCGGCACCCCAAAAGTGTATTTCGATCTTTTAACTTTTTAGAGAAAATGGACCATCGAAATGACTTAGGATATATCAGAATATTTTTTGGGGGTGTTAGGGTTAGCAATTAGAAAATTATAGAGAGGCCATTAGAGGCGAAAGGTGAAGGTTTTCAAGGCTCCCCACACCACTTCTGCACCACCACCACCACCACCGCCGGAGTTTAGATCGGAAGGAGAGGAAGACAAATTCGCCACTTTTCTACACAAATAAGACCTACAAACTCTAGGCAAGTGTTTATCTTTCAAGATTTGAGAATATATACTATCCATGCTAATGTAGGCTTGAATAATTCTTGAATAAATTACTCTTGGTGTTGAATTGGAGATTTAATTCATGTTCTTGGGTGGTAATCATGATAGATATAAATCACTCATGTATGTAACACGAATCTGATAATTTAGTAACATGAGAATGTGGACAAATCTAGATATGTTGATGTTCTTGAACAAAGAAAGAATAATCTAGGGTTTGGGGGCTTAAATGTAGAATTAATCCGGTTTAAATGACTCCTCTTGATGATTTAATAATTTGGATACGTTAGAAATCATTTATATATGTTATTATATGGTTTGGTATACTTGGTTTGGCATTTGGGACTGTAAAAATGGTGAATAACACAAAATCTGAACAAATGAGATAACTTCTACATTTTGAATCGATTCGGCCATTGAGCGAATAGATTAGATTTTCCAGATTTTGGAAATTTCCCTTATTTAAACATAGAACTTGTGAATAAACTACGGGAAGACTTTTGGGACATTATTAAACTTCAATGAGGGATTTAAAAATTTCAGTAAGCATGAGGTAGGGTTGAGGTTTCCCCAATTTAGGAGAATTATGGCTAGGATATATTGGGTATATCTTAATGTTTAATGAATTCAAGAGAATTAGCATGGGCCACGGAGAGCATGAGTGAACCTAAGTTCAGACCAACAGTAGAGAGATGTTATGACTACTGAAATAATTTAAGAGGAAATTGGGACCCTTCAAGTAGTGGGAATACTCGGGAATATTCGATGAGTAGTATAATGGTAAAATGATAATGCACAGGATATTCGAGAGTTATATACTGCGTACGGGATATATTATAGGTTGTGTGTATACCTATATATATATAGGTTATGTGAATACCTATTGTGTGACTTCTTGTGTGTGTGAACATACCTACGTTTCCTGCTATCATGGGAGATTCTGCGTTGTGGACAGTCTTAATCCTGATGAGACATTGGGGGGATTTTAGACTTGTTCCTCAGAACATTGAAGGTAGGGTTGAGCACTACTTGTGTGTATGATAGTGTGATCAGTCATTTGGATGCCTTAGGTGCGTGCGTAACCCAAAGGCTTAAAACTATGTTCGCCTCCAAATTGTATGAATTGTAAATTTGTTCGAGAGTGATTCCGAATCGAAAGTCCTTTAAGACTTGATAGCAGGGTATGCACGCATCGCAGGTCCCCGCCTAGGGATGCCTTATTCGTATATATGACGAGGGTGGTACATATATATATATATATATATATATATATATGATTTATTATACTATGTGTGCATTAGTATATAAGATAAATAGTGATGTCTAAAGTAACCTAAGTATATGGAAACTTAATACTTACTTGGTAATTTTGACTGGCTAAAAAGGTTTGGAAATCCGTTACCGTATTGTATGGGCAATACGGGTGAGCACAGTGAGATAGTATGTAGGGAGAGATTTGATTCAACTAGTTAGGCGGGGTAGCATAACTAGGATGGTTTATGAGAATACGTTTGGTGTGCACAATTGTTGAGAGGTGAGAATCTTAAATGAGGGCACGTGAAGTCAACATATATGCAATATCTGATCTTACTACATTGTAAATACTTACAAATATTTTTCAAATGATTCTTGGGCTCTGACTGATATGCCCAAAGTGTACCTGACAGCTCGGAGGCACCAACCTCGGCCAGCAGGATGGCCAAGGTAACAAGGGCTCAAGATTGATGACCAGCGATCTCGTCCAAAGATAAGGTCGGCTACGGCCGATGTTATTAGTGCACCACCATCAGGAATCAGTCGAGGCCCTCATAACTCATGGGTCAGCTATCCTTCAGGTCGTCCACAGCCGACATCATATCTACCTCCCACATCAACCTCGGCTGTGAATCAGTCGAGGCCAATAAGGACTCATGGGTTCACCACCCTTCATCGCCATCATCGGCCTAGGCTGGCGTTTTAACTCCTCCTGTCTTACCTTGGATGGCCTACCTATCCAAGATTATCATAACTAATCTCAGATAGAGCAACAGTCAGACTTCACCAACCTCGTACTCTTCCAGGCCGAGGTTGCACCAGTCAGGGACAGGGCCGAGCATTTATAAGCATATGCAAGGATAGGAACACGTAGGCAAAATCAGTTGTAATCGAATTAATCCCCTTACATGGGGGAATATTTCATCATCATTCTCTACATGTGACAGTGACAGATGACTTTATCATATTAGCTAGATCAATACACACAAGTTCATTGCATGCATGGGGGGTACATTACACCCCCCAAACACTATATATACTTGTTTTCTCCTACCTTGAGAGGGATCCCCTCGAAATTATAACCCTAACTAAACTCTATCAAATTATACAGTAGAGAAAGAAAAAGATTGAGAGATTGTATCCATGGCCATTAGTGCCCTATTTTAGTGACCTTATTCACTCACTTGCACAGTGGACGTAAGCCTCATTGGCTGAACCACTTACATATTGGTGTTCATCCTCTTCTCCTCATCTCAATATCTTATATTTAGTATATACTTGAGCTGCCATTGTTATCACTGATTTGAGCTTACAAACACCTTGAAGGGTGGTGCTATTTCAAGCATTATCATTTTGGTGCCGTCTGTGGGAATGAGAAGTTGTATCTTCCCTTCTTTTTCCCCTTAACCTCACCGGAGACTCTGGTGTTGAACCAGGCCTCACCCCTTGTGTGGAGCTATTTCACCATTGAAAGAGGTCCCTTAAGGTATTAAGCTCAATTTCTTCATAAGCTCTTCAGTTTTGACACATGGCACCTGAGTTGCCATCACCTCCTCCATCGTCTGGTGTTGGAGAACCTAGCTCCAATCAGGCGCTGCCCCAGTCCAAAATGGCGAAGGTGGCGATGGCATTGAAGTCCTTGGCTGCAACGTAGTAAGCGACGAAGGAATAATTTGCCCAGCTCAGTCAAAATATGATGAGTCCACCTGGGGTCTCACCAGAGATGATTACTCCGGCAGCTGCTCAACCCCATCCTGAAGCCAGGGGACCACCCAAGGCACCGCAAAAAGACCAACCTACTCCTCACCGGAGGAGGGACATTGCTGACCCTAGGTGTTTACACCTGGGGAGGCAAGGAAACCCTTGCCCTGAGGATAGGTATGACGATATGGAGGCAGAAGATGCTCTGGAGGGCTACTGGAAGCCGTATGAGGTCTCGAATAACACTGTACATCCTATCCACCAAAGTCGAGGTTGTGTGGATAGAAGAGATGGTGGTACCCAACAGAGAGGATCAACTTTTGATCGCTTGAGCAGGGGGGCGGCCTTTGAAAGGCTCGGCCCAGTACATGACCTGAGGCAGAGGTTATCCAGGTCAAGAAATGCAGCAGGGTCACAAAGGGAAGCCGGGGAACATCAGCCTCATCATGGATGACCTCATCATGGTCGACCTCATCAAGGCCGAGACAGGGACCAAGAGGAGGTCAACAACCGACGTTGTGCTACGGCTGGGGAACCCTCAGTCCACCCCTTGGAGGTGGTTGGGGATAACCTTGGCCAGGCCGACATTGCAAGGCAATGGAATGACTCCATCCAAAGTCTTGAAGAGAAGATAGGGGACCTTATCAAAAGCAGAGACCCACTACAAAGAGGTTTCTCAGTGGGCTATCCGTTCATAGTCAGGATAGTGAGCTTTCCAACCCCTGCCAAGTTTAAGCCACCTACGGTGTCTCCCAAGTATGATGGTAGTACCAACCATGTAAATCATATTAAGATGTACCAGTCTGCGATAGACATCTATTCAATCCCAGATGAGATGAAGTGCCAGGCCTTCTCTGGGACTTTGACAGGAGCGGTACACATCTCATTTACCTCTCTTCCTAAGAACTCAATTGAGAACTTTAAGGGCTTGACTGAACGTTTTATTCACAATTTCTGTTTTAGGATAAGACCTCGAAAGAAGACCACTCATCTGCTATACATTAAACAAGGCAAGAATGAAAGCCTAAGAGACTACATTGCTAGATTCAATAAAGAAAAATTAGAGGTTGAAGATTACGAAGAGAATATAGTCATGACAACCCTCATTGGAGGACTCCAGAAGGGAAGTTATTATGGAAGCTTACTAAAGACCCTCCCAAGTCCATGGAAGAACTATTGGCAACTGCAGGGACGGTCATGAACGCTGAAGAGGCCATGTCCGTAAAGTATGAGGATGAGAACGGAAGTGGCAGCGGGAAGTTCCAAAGAAAGAAAAATGGAAAAAAGAGGTCTACAGATGACAACTTTGCACATTATACTCCTCTAACTGTGAGTTGTGAACACATCTTCAACGAGATTAAGAATGACCGGTCTATGAGATGGCCGGAGAAGTTGAAGGCCCCTCCGTATAAGAGGAATAAGAACTTATGGTGTGAGTTCCACCAAGATCACGACCATGTGACAGATAAGTGCTTCGCTTTGAGGGATGAAATCGAGAAGATGTTGAAGTCCGAAAAGCTGAGGAAATATATCGATGGTAAGAGGGGGAGAGATGACCCTAAAAAAAAGAGAAGTGATAAATGCCAAGATAACACCCCAGCGATAAGAGATGAGGACTCCGATGGTAATGATGATGATGATCCAGACCTCCCACCAAAGGAAGATAATGCCCTTGTGAAGAGGGTTGGAATAATCTCCTTCGGTGTCAACACCATATATGGGGGACTAGCAGGGGGTGGCTCTGAAGTAGCCGACCGTAAAGCTCATTTGGCAGATGCTAAGGTAGTGACCAAAGTGGAGGTTATGAATTTGGCGTCTTCAGAGGCTAAGCAGAAAAGGAAGAAGGTAGACATGGATACTCTTATAGTTAGATTCTCCCGACTCGACTTCAAAGGTATCTTATCTTCGCATGATGGACCTTTGGTAATTATAATAAGAGTGCATAGATATGAGGTACAGAGAATCCTCGTAGATGGAGGAAAATCAGCAGATGTAATGTTTTGGCCCTGTTTTAAGAGCCTAAGCCTCAACAGAACTAGGTTGGTACCCTATCATCATCCATTGATGGGCTTCAGCGGTGAAAAGGTCCTTCCACTGGGCATGTATGAGATGGATGTACGAATGGGAGACGAGTGGCCTAAGAGGTTGACATGAGATCAATGAAGAGCTGATAAGATTTTTGAAGAAGAGGCAGAGTGTCTTCGCTTGGAGCTATACAGACATGCCTGACATCGACCCAGGGGTTATATGACATAAACTTAACATTGCAGAAGATGATAAGACAATCAAATAAAGATGAAGAGTTTACTCTAGGGAAAAGTATGATGTCACCAGGGGAGAGGTCAGAAAGTTAGAAGAGGCAGAATTCATCAGGGAGGTCATATACCCAGAGTGGTTATCAAATGCCGTCACTGTACCTAAAGCTAATGGAAATTGGAAGATATGTGTAGACTTCACCAACCTGAACAAGTCTTGCCCAAAAGATAATTATCCCTTACCTTGAATTGATCAGATGGTAGATGCCACGACAGGGTATGAGCTTATGAGCTTCATGGACGCGTATTCAGGCTATAATCAGATCTTGATGGATGCTGAAGACTCAAAGAAGACAACCTTCATCACAGACAAGGGGACCTATTGCTATAAGGTCATGCCCTTCGGATTAAAAAATACAGGGGCCATGTATCAATGTCTTGTAAATAAGATGTTTGAAGATCAAATTGGCAAGACCATGGAGGTGTATGTAGATGATATGTTGACTAAGAGCTTAAAGTCCTTCACCTTTGTGGCAGACCTGGAAAGAACTTTTGACACCATGAACTCATACAGGATGAAGCTCAATCCCGCCAAGTGTGTCTTCAAAGTAGGAGTTGGAAAGTTTCTTGGATTCATCGTTAACCAGAGGGGGATTGACTTGGTGGGACCATTGCCAAGGGCTACGAACAATTATCGATTTCTGATAGTAGCGATTGATTACTTCTCTAAGTGGGTAAAGGTTGAGCCGATGATCACGATTACAGAGCAGAAGACCTTCCAATTTATTTGGAAGAGTATCATATGCAGACATGGTCTTACAAACACACTCATCTCAGACAATAGAACTCAGTTCAAGAATTCTTCGTTGAAGAAATACTGTGGGAGGGTCGGGATTAAGCAATTTTTCTCTTCTCCTGGATGACCTCAAGAAAACGGTCAAATCGAAGTCACGAACAGAACAATCCTCGACGGGATAAAGAAGAAAGAGAGAAAAAGTTTGAGAGATTGTATCCATGGCCATTAGTGCCCTATTTTAGTGACCTTATTCACTCACTTGCACAGTGGACATAGGCCTAATTGGCTGAACCACTTACATATTGGTGTTCATCCTCTTCTCCTCATCTCAATCTCTTATATTTAGTATACACTTGAGCTGCCATTGTTATCACTGATTTGAGCTTACAAACACCTTGAATGGGTGGTGCTATTTCCAGTATCATCACTGACCTGTTTCAAATATATTTTTGTAAAAACATTTTAGGGGTCCACCCACAAGGACGCCAAGCTTAGGAGTCCATTCTTATTTTACGTGTTGCAGTTGCTATGGACGTTGAAGGACCTTGGTAGTATACGCTTCCACTTTTGTCAGTTCCTTTTTATCATTCAGTTATCTCAGTCGGGAATGTCACCCATCTTTAGTTAGTGGTTCTTTCAGAGTTATTGTATTTCCATTTGTTGGATTTGGTTTTATTTATGGACTATTATATGTGGACTTCTAACTAGAGTATTTATTTTCATCACAATTATTTATTCAGTTATTTCATTATATATTACATTATTTACTGGAAAGGTGAATGTTGTTTAGTAGTTTAAATTATTGCATGTTAATAAAAAAAAGATTAAAATTTTGACACAGACCATTAGGGTATTAGTAACATAATCAGGTTTCGAGAGTGAGGCTAAGAATGAAACCATTAATGATTATTATTTAATTTAATAATGCACTAATCACCCAGGATTATAATAGGTGGGGTGCCACAAATGGTATCAGAGCATCAGGTTCTAGTGTCCTTAAGATTTGTAGGGACTTGTCACGTTTCCATCGTATCTTTTTATGATATAGAGCCCTACTATTATGATTATTGCACTCGTGATTATGAATTTATGTCTTCAGATATTTTGAGATATATTGAACTGTGGACTTATAAAAATTCTCTTTCGTTTCAGATGCCACCCAGACATGCACTACGAGCTCCCAAAGATGCACAGCCCGAGCCGCAGCCAGCTCTGGCACAGGGGACCATAAACACTGTTGAGGTCGCTACTATTGTTGCACAGGCGGTTAATGCGACTTTGACCACATTTGCTCAGTAGGCACCATAGGTGCAACCTCAGCCGCAGGTTATGGCTCCAGATTAGACACACTCGTTTCCTTATGTCTGGGAGTGAGTCAAAGACACCTTTTAGAAAGCTCATCCTCTTTAATTTCAGGGAAGCTCATATGTCATTGTTGTTTGCCAATGGAAGAAGGACATACAGCGGCATTTATGGATGTACGTGTGCACTGCTATGTACAGACAAATACTAGCTATTTTTAAGCTAGATGGGGAAACCTTGTAGTCATGGGAGTCAATTACCACCGCACAAGAAAGGGATAGCATGCCTATTCAGGAGTTCTGGGAGCAGTTTGACCGCAAGTACTTTTCATCTTCCATTCAGACAGGGATAAGGAGAAAATTCTTAGACATCTACTAAGAAGTAAGGATAGTGACTGAATATGAGAAGGAATTTACTCAGTTGGCAAATTTCGTACCAGAGGAGGTGAGTACAGAGGATAAAAGGGTACAACACTTTGTTTATGGTCTTATCTAGAGGTTTCGACAACATTTGTTGGGTAATACCACTCTGAAGACGTATACAGATATTGTGAATGCCATTTTACTGCATTGTTAGGATCACTGCTTCCATGTGAAAGGAAACAAGTGCGCAGGAGAGTCCGACCAGCAGGGCATGGGACGGCAGTGACAGTGGGGCACAATTGACTCAAACTCAAACAAGACAGGGTGAGAAGGATTCTCAGCACGAGGATTCTTCTAAGAAATTTCGATTAGGAGATTTTAGGAAGGGTCAGGGTGGATTCAAGCAGGGCTGATAATCCTGGTAATCCACACATAGGCGTAGGAGATGGATCTCTACGCCTATGTGTGGATTCCCAGTTCTATTTGGGCTAACAAACGTGTCAGCGGTGTTTATGGACTTGGTGAATAGGGTGTTCAGAGAGTTCCCTGATAAGTTTGTCATTATCTTTATTGATGACATCCAAATTTATTTCTGGACCGAAGAAGAGCACGCAAAGAATCTGCATCAGGTTTTATTGACACTGCGCGAGCATCAGGACTCGGTTGCCAGATCATTCGGTTGCCAGTAGGGGATGTGGAAGAAGTCTGGAAGGTGAAATAAAAGTGGATGGGACATCAGGATTTGATTTCCAGATCATTCATGTTTGTTATGACCGTCACCCGCCAAATTGTCATGAGGGTTGTACAGGTCTAGGCATTTGATTCATTTTGTCAGGAGCGGACTTGACAACTTTTAATCGAGGGAGCAGAGTCTTAGCTAGTGAGTTATGAGGGAGGCTTACACTTCAATGGGAGATTGATTGTTCCATAGGGGGGGACTTATGACACGCAATGATGGAAGAGTCGCACGTATCACGGTTTACGATACATCCTGGAGGGGATAAGATGTACGAGGATATGAAACGACAGTATTGGTGTAGTGGGATGAAGAAAGACATTTTAGAGTTCATTTAGAAGTGTACAACTTATCAACTGGGGAAGGTGGACCATTAGAAAACATTAGGGGTTCTGGGAGTCATTTGAGATTCCAATGTGGAAATAGGAGAGCATATTCATGGATTTCATCACTGGGTTACCTATATTTCAGAGAGGTCACGATTCCATTTGGGTGATAGTTGATCGATTGACTAAGGTGGCCCATTTTCTGCCAGTCTGGACGGATTATACCATGGGACAGTATGCCAAGATCTTCATCGTTGAGATCGTGAGACTACATGGGTTTCCACTCGATATTGTGTTCGATATGGACAAGATCTTTGTGTCCCGATTTTGGCAGAGATTTCAGGAGGCCATAGGTACAGATTTGTGATTGAGTACGACCTATCACCCATAAATGGATGAGCAGGCAGAGGGGACGAATCAGATGTTAGAAGATATGATGCATATGTGTATCCTTGACTTTGGCAGAGGTTGGGAGCAGTATATTCCACTGGTGGAGTTTGTGTATAATAACTCCTATCAGTTTATGATTGGCATGGCACCATTTAAGGCGTTGTACGGAGGACCTTGTCATTCGCCCGCTTATTGGCTAGAGGTGGGGGAGAATCACCTTTTCAGACCAAAGTTGATTCAAGATACTTCGACCAAGATTTAGCTTATTCGGAGTCGTATACGAATAGCTCAGGATAGACAAAAAAGTTATTTCGATGCCAAGCGGCTCTTCCTGGAGTTTAATGTGGGGGAGAAGGTATTACTACGTGTATCTCCTATGAAAGGGATAATGAGGTTTGGGAAGAAAGAGAAATTGTCACTAAGGTATGTAGGGTCATTCCCTATCATCGAGCGGATTAGTCCAGTTGCATATTGACTCGAATTACCAAAGCACTTGCATCGGATTCACGATGTATTCCGCATTTCTTCATTGAGGGGATATATCCGGGATGAGTTAGCACACACTCACATTGCATTAGAGGAGATTGATTTATAGCCCGATATTTTATACGAGGATAGGTCAGTTGTTGTTCTAGACCATAGTGAGAAGAGGCTGAGGATGAAGGTAGTTCCACTTGTACGTGTTCAGTGGGGGAATCATAATGCCGACAAATCTACTTGGGAGCGTAAGGATGAGATACGCGATAAATATCCAGAGTTATTTATACCAAGATTTTTTTTGAATTTCGGTATGAAATTCCATTATTAGGGGTAAAGTATGTAACACCCCGTATTTTGAAAAAAAAATTATATTGGGATTAATTAAATTAAAAAGAGAAATAAATAGAAAATTAATCAGGATTAAAATAAATAGTAATTAGCGAGACAAGGGTTAATATTGTCATGAACGAGTAATAAATTAGTAAGAATGCAATAATATTATATCTATTAAATAATATTGTATCTATTAAACGAGTAATAAATTAGAAGAATGTGGTTACTGTAAATTTCATAATGACATTAAAGTATCTTATATTGTCTGACATTTCTAATTGGGCTATCCCAATAAGGCTTTTCTCAAAATCTTTCCATATTGTATCTATTAAACAACATAATATGTTGATATTATTTTGAGGTCTATGTAATCCCTAAATTCTTGCTTGAAAGAGCCCAAAGGTTAGGAACTGGAACTTCCTATAAGTTCCTATAGATCTAAGCCATTATGAGCCAAAAACTTGAAGCTCAGTGTAAGACTTATCTAACATATGATTTCTACAATGATAAGTTATGTTATAATTAGGAGTCTTGGGAGTGGCTCCTTCTTTGAACAAGTCTATGTATCTAACTGCTCGAAGTTGTCCATTATGAATGGAATATTCAACAATCTTCCAGTCAACTTCATCCCATTCTTTCCATTGGAGAGGATTGGTGAAATTTCTCTCCTTCCACCATGTTCTAACATTGGAGGATGAATCTTTAAGTCTTTTGAGCATACAATTACTATGTCCAATATTTGGGATAAAGCTAACTATCTTACTAGCCTTATCTAATCCATCATTTGTGATTCTTCTAGCTGTGGTCTTTCCTTTCTTAGTTCATATATTAGGAGATTCTCTAAATTTACAGGTGGCTACTTGTTTTTGTTCAAGTCTTTTTTCAATTCTTTCTAAAGAGTCTAAATAATCCTTTTGTCTCTTTATTTGGTTAAGGATTTCTTTTTTAAAAGTCTTATTCTCATTTCTTGCATTATTGTTAATGTCTTCATTATGTTTATCAAAAGTATTAACAAGAGAATTAGCAATCTTATTAATATAGTCTTTTACCTCATCATCTTTTTCTTGTTATTGCACATATTCTTATGCCATTCTTGCTTCTATGGTTTCTACAGCTTTATCTATTTTATCTAAACGAGTTAAAATAAATGGAGAGTCTAATTCTGCTTGGGAAGGTTTATTATATATAACCTTAATTCCCTGTATAATTTCTTCATATTTTTCTTTTGCTTGTGCCATATTTAATCTAAGTTCATTAACAATATTATCCATTTTGGATCGGTTATGGCTTTTCATATTGTTAAGATAATTTGCTAAATTTTGTTGAAATTTAACAAATTTTGTATAGAAGGTGGTTAATCCTTCTGTCTTAGCCTTTAAATCTAATTGTAAGTCTTTAACGAAGCTACTATTATAGTCTTGCGTAGCTGCTATTGATGTAGATATTAAATTTAATCTCTCAAGTATAAGTCTTAATGCTTTAACAGCATTTGCAACCTCATTTTCATTTATCTTATAATAAAATCTATCATAATTTATCTTTTCTAGAATTTTTTGGTAAAAATCTGCTAAAGTCTGAATGGAGAGGTCTCTAGGTACCTCATTCCAGTCTAATCTAACTATTTACATTAGGTAGATAATTGTCTAATCTAGGAATAAGTTTATTTTGTTCTTTGGTGAGTTTAATTAGCTCACTGTTTTGATTTTTTGTCAAAGTTTTAATTTCTAAAATATCTTTGTTAAGGACTTCTATATGATTAGTCTTAATATTTATTTCTTGTAATACTTGTACAGGATCTATTGGGATTTGGCTATCTATTTCTTGTATTCTTTTAGAGATATTTTTATCTCTATTTCTAGGGTTTGAGAGTCTTTAATTAATTGTCTTAAAATAAGGAGTATACATTTATTTTGATCTATTATGTTATTAATAGCATTGGCAGTAACTTATCTACTGTCTGCGTATTTGGCTGGGATGTGTTCAGTATGTGAACAACTGTCTACATATGAGGTTAAACAACCTTCTGGGTCTAAATCATTTATGGGTATAGGTTGGTAATTTGGATTAGTTCCAAAAATATCTTTGTAAATGCGCGGGATAAATCCCAAGGGCATTAAAGTCTTTTTACTATAAGTCGAAAAGGAGCGTTTTGGCTCTAATACCAAAACTAGGATTGGGGAATTTGGCGGAATTCTAAGACTCTTAAAGGTCCGATACCAATTTTGGGTCTAAAATATAAATTTGTTATAATTATAGTCTTGAAAAGGGATTTTACTATAAGACATGAGTGTACCACTACGGAAAATAACAATATTATCTTTGGGACCACGAGGGGACCACTTTTGGGAAAAGGACAAAGTCCGCACCAAGTGCGCACAGTTTCGTCCGCACCAGAGACTATATATATATATACGTGTGATTTATTCTATTGTGTGTGCATTAGTAGATAAGATAAGTAGTGATATCTAAAGTAATCTAAGCATGTGGAAACTTAATACTTACTTGGTAATTTTGACTGGCTAAAAAGGTTTGGGAATTCAGAAACGTATTGTATGGGCAATACGGCTGAGCACAATGAGAAAGCATTCATGGAGAGATATTGTTAAACTAGTTAGGGGGTGTAACACCCCACTCAATTAAATACCAGGTGATCAGTCTTATACCCAATTAAATCAGAGTATACAATTGGTTCATTCTTAGCATCATTGTCGAAAAAGATTTTCTTTTTTTGTTAATCACCTAATACTTAATTAAGTTAGTGTTAAAAACTTTCAAATTTTAATTTAATACAATCTCATTGTACCATTACAAACAATTTCATGTAATCCATTCCACAACAATGCATAATAGATAAGTAACATCACAACTGAATCAGATGTAACTGGAATATTCTCCCCAGTTTAAATATCTCCATACAACAATCCAAATAAACTGAATGTATTAAAACTGACATAGGTAATACCACTGTTTGAGATATAATCGAAATAACTAGAATCCTTGGGCGACATGCCCTACATGAACTAATTTCTACGGATGTATGAATCAAGAGAATGAAAGTCTCTAAGAAAAGTCTGCAACTCCATAGCATCCATAATACGTCAAGTATCCAATTCTCTATACATGACGTTCCTATGACTGGACACCTAATATAGAAGATACAAGGGAGGTGAGAATATGCAAGAAAACGGGTCAGAGCCCGATGGTAAAATATTTTTAAAAATAGCAAGTGATTAACAAGTGCAATTAAGCAATTGTTATGTACATGTTAGATTCTCGAACTCTCTCTTGAGATTCTCACTTCTCATCTAATGTGCATGTCTAACGTACCTTCAAACCATACTAGTTACTATTCCTATACTAACTAGTTCTTTCCAGTCTAACATCTAAGCATAGCCCAATATCGTTCCCACGTATTTTTCTCGCAATATAAGTAATACATATATATTTAATTTCTCTTTAACATGGATAAGAACTTTTTTAATTTAATATAATTAAGTGTTCACCAACTTAATTCATTTCAGGTTTCATTATCATTCATGTCTACTTAATTCACACAGTAGATAATATCACAAGTATATATATACATTCACTCTATTATATATATACACAACATTGTACCCCAAGACTCAGCTGCGATGCATGCATGCTCTGCTATCATGTCCGGGTACATCTCGCCACTGTACAAAGGACTGTCGATTCGATATATCCCTCGAACCATAAATAACAAACACAAATATTGGAGGCGAACATAGTCTTAAACCTTTGGGCTACGCACATACCTACGCACCCAAATGACCATTCAATACTATTGTTTTCACTCATGGCAATCCAACCTAAGTCCTATGTTCTGAGGCACAAGTCAAAGATCCCCCCTAAGACTCATCAGGATATGACTGCCCTCAACGCACAAACCTCCCGTCGATAGCAAGTAGGATAGGTATATCATACACACACATCATCATATAGGCATACAATATATATATATATATATATATATATCAACAATAGGGCATAAGCACATCCCATATTACAAGTCTCATACGTAGTATACTTATATCTCGAATATCCTACGTATCATGGTATTTTAAACCTTAATTATATTATAGGTATTCGCTCCACCTATGTGTATATATATATATATATATCAACAAATGGGTATACTCTCACCCCATATACAAATCCCACACGTAGTATATTCCAAGTTTATCCCATAAACTAATAATTCACATTTTATTCATATTTTCCATTACTCCTAACATCTCTTGTTAACCGAAAAGGATTTAATTAATTATTCCAGTATCTACCTTCAACCTATACTTATTGGTCCAAAACCCAGACTCATTATAACAAGCCCAAATTATATTTTAATTCGCAATAATCGTTTTTCTCGATAAAGTTACATTCTGCCCAGAAATATAAAATTACAATTTGAGGCTTTTCTGCTCCGATTTTGAAAAAACTTAAAACTACAAAGTTGTGCATAACGTGATTTATACAAAAACTCGCGAGCACACTACCAATTTCCGCTTAAAACATTCCTAAAATTATCATACAATGTTCGTCATTTTTCTACATATTTCTACCTACGCGTTGTAACATAATTCATCCTCAAAACCTTTACCAAATGATCCCAAACTCCTTATAATTCATTCCAAGTGATATACTCAAGTATGTACATGATTTATAACATCAAATCATATCAATATCATCATGGAATTTTGATTAATCATGCTAATCCAATTTTAATTCAAAAAATCTGCATTTTATCATTCTTACTCAAGAACACGTATAAACCCCAAATTTCTTCATCAAATAAACCCAAGTTTCGTGATGTTAATTCTAATATCAACAAGTGATTAATGCTAGATTGTTTTCATTTCAAGGATTAAATAAAAATCATCAAAATTCATCTTTGATTTTTAAAACTTTTACAAAAAATATGTTTCTATCTAGCATGGACAACATACGTGCTATAGATTGCAAGAGTTAAAACACTTGCCTTTGATTTTATAAGTCTGAACCTTTGGGGAAGATGATGATATGGTGTTCCCCTCTTTTTCGGTCCCTCTCCGGTGGCGGCGGTGGTGGTGCAAGGTGCCTTTGTCCCTTGGTTTTCCTAGAACAACCCTTCCTCTCTTAGAGAATTTTTTCCCTTTCCTCAATGGATGTCTCTTAGAGTTTTAGTGCATAAACCTTTGGCTAACATATCTCTTAACTTATATAAAAATACCCAAATTTCATAAGTACTATTCGTCTACCAAGTAAAATGACCAAAATACCTATTTGGAGCGTCTATTCGGTTTCAAATTGACCCGAGACCCAAATCAAACCCCCGGGTAGACTTTTCTGACTATTTAAACCCCTTTAGACACTTTGGTGCACTAAAAACGACCGTTTGGATGACATAAAAATAATTTATTTTTCATTCTATTCAATTATAGTCCCGACACGACCCACACGCACGTCCTGACTTAATTATCGTATTTATAAATCTCGATAATTTTTATAAAGTCGTAATCATATATTACTTTTAATCACTAAGTAATATTATATATCAATCACATATTACTTTATTCTAGTAATATTCAATCTGGATTAATTCCAATTATTTTTACATAAATAATTCCAATTAATCCCCATTGATTTAACCCATTTACTTTTAATTTATCTCATTTTAAAAGTCATTAAAATACGGGGTATTACAGGGGGGTAGTGTAACTAGGATGGTTTAGGAGAATATACTAGGCGTGCACATTAGTTGAGAGATGAGGATCTCAACTGAGGGCACACGAAGTTAACATGTATAAAATATCTGCTCTTACTGCATTTTGAATACTTGAAAATATTTTTCAAATGATTCTTGGGCTCTGACCCTTTCAAATCTATTTTTGTAAAAACATTTAAGGTGTTAATCCACAAGGACGCCAATCTTAGGAGTTGATTCTTACTTGACGTGCTGCAACTGTTGTGGACGTTATAGGACCTCGGTAGTAGACGCTTCCACTTTTATCAATTCCTTTTTATCACTCCGTTAACTTAGTCGGGTCATGTCGCCCATTTTTAGTTAGTGGTTATTTCAGAGCTAGTGTATTTCCATTTTTATCCATTTGTTGGATTTGGTTTTATTTATGGATTATTGTATATGGACTCCAATCTGGAGTATTTATTTCCATCAAAGTTATTTATTCAGTTATTTTATTATTTATTACGTTGTTTACTAAAAGAGTGAATGTGGTTTAGTAGTTTAAATTATTCCATGTTAATAAAAAGATTAAAATTTTGACATCGGGCCATTATGGTATTGGTAACGTAATCAGGTTTTGACAGTGATACTAAGAATGAAACCATTAATGATTCTTGTTTAATTTAATAATGGACTGATCCTCCAGGATTAAAATGGGTGGGGAGTCACATCTACTTGGAAGACCATCTATCAGTCTCGGCCCGACCGGGACCATCAGAACTGACTTCGTTATTGCATGTGAAACATGTGACTTGTGCATCATTAGGCTACGTGGACCGTACCATTACAAGAGATCTCCAACCCACACGAGGGAATATTTCATCATCACGAAGTGCTTGCGTTGAGGATGGGTTGCATTCTCCTAGTGGGTGGCCCATCTCATGCACACCAAGTGTATACTTGGGGGGTACACTGTGCACCCCTAAGCCTATATATACCAACTTCATCTTCCTCATCAAGGACTAAATTACTGTAACCCTTGCTAAAACTCTGCCTAATTGTAAACAGAAGAGAGAGAAAGCTTATGTGAAATGTAATCTATTGCCTTGATCGCCTTTCAGTAATATAAACACACACACACACTCTTTCACAGTGGAATAGGCCTTTGGTTGAACCACCTACATCTCTGTGTTCTCTATCTCTCTCATCTACTTCTTGCATATTTATATTTTTATGATTGTTATCTCCAATGATGACGTAGCTTGAGTTGAGCTGAGCATACATTTGAGTAGTGATTATCTACATCATTATTTTGGAGACGTATGTGGGAATTGAGCTTCTTTTTCCTCTCAATTTTCTCAGCTTAGACTCTCACTTTTACCTCTTGTTGTGGTCTGGATCCACCATTGTTGGACCTGCACCACCATTGAACGAGCTTGAGTGGGTGTTCTTCAAGCTTCCTATTCACTCACAACTTATCTAGATTTTTTCACCTTTTATTGTCGGAGATATGTAATTGACTTTCCCCTAGGCACTGGCCCAAGCTTCAGCCAAGCACCACCTCGGTAAAAAATGGTTGATGTGGTGGTGATGCTGCAATCCTTGGTGGCCAACCAACAGAAGATGTATAATCAATTCACGGCATTCAACCAAAGCATTTTGGGAAGGGCTCCATGCCGCCCCACGACGGAGATCATTACTCTAGTCGCCAAAGTTATGGTGAATTCGACAATAGGGGGACCACCCTCGGCTCTATAGAAGGAGGTTCAGCACCATTAATGGTGGAGAGATGTTGTTAATCATATGCATCTCTGCTTGGGAAAATAAGTCCAGGACTGTCCAGATAACCAAGTTTGTGAGGAAGAGGAATAAAGTAAGCTATGTGATATTTTCGACAACACAATTTGACCAAGCCCAACCTACTGAGGAAATAGTGCTCGATCGACCCCTGATGAACGACTGAGAACCTCATCTTTTGATAAACTTGACAGAGAGTCGACCTTCGGCCGTATCCAACCAAGAGGAAATACGTGCGATTGGCTCTCCCGCTCTCACAGCAATGCTGCATCCAAGGGAAACAGTGGACGTTGTGATGATCGACCCAAGCAAAGTCGAGATAGGCAGGAACAAAGAGAATGCAACAAATGACAGAGAACTGAGGAGCGAGAGTCGGCATTAGTTACAGTTGCACCGAAAGGAGGTGATGATAATGTTTTCATTGAAGACAACCATTAGATAGCTTCATTCAAAGGTTAGAATACAATATTGGCTCTCTGATTAAGAACCAATACCCCAGCTGTCGAGGCTACATGGAGGGATCTCCTTTCGTTATGAGGATCGTGAGTTATCCTACTCCTGTAAAGTTTAAGCCTCCTATAGTCAAACCCAGTACATCACATAGAGATGTACCAATCAGCGTATGATATCTACTCGACTCCTGATGAGATGAGATGCAAGGCATTTTCTAGTACCCTCATAGGTGCCGCTCATATGTGGTATATAACCTTGCTTAAAAACTCCATTGAGAATTTCAAGCAGTTGGACGAGAAGTTTATACATGATTACTTATTCAATTAAGACGTTTAGTGTATGACTTAACGCAATCTCGAAAGATGTGGTACGACTGTCTTAGTTAATACTTGTTTAATAAAGGGTTTGAAAACAGTCCAATTTGCCCATGTGTCTTTATAAAGAAATCACCAATGAGATTTACGATAGTAGTTGTTTATGTGGATGATATTAATTTGATTGGGACTCAAAAAGAGCTCTAGAAAAATTCTTACTATTTGAAGAAGGAATTTGAGATGGAATACCTTGAAAAAATAAAATTTTATCTTGGCTTGGGTGTGGAAAGATATTCTAGTGGAATTTTTGTCCATCGGTCTAATTATGCTAAAAAAGTCTTGAAAATATTTGGTATGTATACAACACATTTACTAAGTACACACATGGTCATTCGATCTTTAGACGTAAAGAAAGATCCATACCGTCATAAAGAAGATGATGGGGAAAATTTTGGATCCAGTATTACCCTAGTTAAGTGTAATTGGTGCATTATTATACTTTACAAAATGCACTGAACCAAGTATTTCATTCTCATTCAACTTTCTTTCTAAATATAGTTCTGAACCAACAAAAAGGCATTAGATTGGTATCAAGCATATCCTAAGATATCTACCAGGAACCACTGGTATTGGATTATATTATTCTAATCATTCTAATGATTATGAGTTAGTAGGTTATGCGGATTCTGGATACCTCTCTAATACTAATCAGGGTCAATCCTAGATTTATGTATTTCTTAGTGGTAATACTGCTATTTCTCGGCGTTCTGCTAACTAAACAAACTTTAGTAGCTACTTATTCTAACCACTCGAAAATTTTAGCACTTCATGAAGCTAGTCGTGAATGTATAGGGATGAGATCTTTAATTCAACATGTTCATAGTTTTTGTCAATCGTCTCCTATTACAGATGTTCCCAGTATCCTGTATGAAGACAGTGCATCGTGCATAACCTAAATCCAGGAAGACTTCATCAAAGGAGACAAAATTAAAAATATTTCACCAAAGTTTTTCTTCACTCACGAGCTTCAAAAGAAAAATAAAATTGAAGTCAAGCTAGTGCATTCTGTTTACCAAGTCATTTTCAAAAACAACATTCTAAAAACTTGTACATGGAATTGGAATGCACAGACTTCACGAACAGTTAATTTAAGATACGCAAATAAGGGGGAGCTCATTTTCAGGGGGAGTATAAAAAATCATGCTCTTTTGGGCACATATGAGCGATATACTTTTTTTCCCTTTAGCTAGGTATTTCCCATTGTTTTTTTTCTAATAAAGGTTTTAAGGTGACAACATTAAGCATGTGCAACACCAATTCAATGATAACAAAAGTTAAACTATTTTTTTTTCACTTTAATTTTTTCCCTGTGGTTTTTCCTCAGTAAGATTTTAATAAGGCAAGAGTCATTAAATGATGGATATGGTATACATTCAAGGAGGAGTGTTAAACAATATAATTTTGGGTGTAAATGTCTATGTATCTTTTATATTTATTGGGATACGTCCCGATGTATTATAAATAGAGTGATCCCCTTATAAATTTAGGGTGTGTTTGTTTGTCAGGAAAGGAAAGGAATAGTGAAGAAAAATAATTTTCCTACACTTTTTATTTTGTTTGATCAGTAGGAAATTGTGAAAAATTGGTCCTCAAATTTCCTGCAGGAAAAACTTTTCAACAAGACACATCCTACCAAAGACTTAAGCATTTGCAGAAAAGTTCAAGGAAACTTGGTATTTTACCATGTAAATTATTATTATTATTATTATTATTATTATTATTATTATTATTATTATTATTATTATTATTATTATTATTATTATTATTACAACTACTATGAATTTATTTACCAATAAATATTCATAATAATACGCTATTTATTAATATTTTTATGAATTAAATGTTCACAATTTTTATTTCATATTAGTAATGTTTGATTTAAATGGATGTTTATTCTATAAATTATACTTTTTGATAATTGAAATGAGAAAATATATTATATTTTTTTATTGTAAATTTATAACTATATATGTGTGCGTGTATGTATGTAATTTTTTATTTTTATTTATAATTTTCTTGTAATTTTCATCTTGCTAACCAAACACATATAAGAAATTAACTTCTTTTTCCCACACTTCACTTTTCTAGAGAATTATTTCTCACAAAGAAAAGGAGTCTTAGTTACACACTTATCCATATTATACCTCTAATGCGATAGTATTAGAGGTCTAAATGATAGTTAATGCTCCCTACCTAGATACGTTTCCCTCTCGTTCCTCATAAAAGCAAAGCAATGCTCCCTTTCACATCTACTATCTGTCTCCCTCAGAATATCAAAAGAACCCACTGAACTCTATTCGTATCCCTCCTCAAAATCGTATGAAACTGATTCATCTCTTTCGTACTAACACGTTCATGCACCCTATATTCTATAGGAAGATGGCTTCCTGGTTTGGCCTCCCAAAAAACTGAATAGTTCCACCCCCCTTAAAAAAAATTAAGTTTTTTTTAAAGCCACCATCTATAAATTCATTGACGAAGTCATCTTCTTGCATATTGTTCATTCTCAAGGTTTTACATATCCATCGTTGTTGGAAGATCTTCAATCAATTAAGGTATTGTTTTCCTACTTTACTATTATGCTCTTAAATAATATCACAGTGATAAGATTATGTTATTTTTTAGTTGTTGAATGCTACCTATATTTTTTTGGTAAAATATTTGAAATTTTTAAGAAAAACAAGTTGGTGCTATGATTCTGTAAATTATTTAAACGCTCTTAAATATAATATAATAAAAACAGAGCTATAATTTTATAGCCGTACATGGTACTTTTCACTTCATTGCTTTAAACATAGTGATACAGTTTTGTAATTTTTTTAGGTGTTGGATGACGCCTTTTTTTTTTTGAAAAACTGTTTGAACTAAACAAATTGAGATTATGTTTAGTAGCGTTACACGGTACTTTTCATTGCATTTGTTTAAACACAGTGATACACGATTTTGTAAATTTTGGGGGTGTTGGATACTACCTTTTTTTTGGGGTAAATTGTTTGAACTTTTTTTGAAAAAAAAGTTGGAATTATGTTTAGTAACATTATATGGTACGTTTTAATACATTGGTTTAAAGATAGTGATACTGTTTTAAAATTTTTTTGGGCATTGGATGTTACCCTTCTATTTTTTAAAATTATCTGAACTTTTTTGAAAAAAAATTGACGTTATGTTTTCGTAAATAATTTGCGCTCACTTAAATATAATACAATTGCTTAGGTGTTTGTCATAACGTTATTTTCAAAGAGCAAAAGAACTAACATCATAAATGGACTGCGCACATTAAAACTTGAAAAGTTGAAGTCATATTAAAAATTTGACCAGCATATTTTTTTAATTTCTTTTTTAAAAACACAACACATTAATTAAGTTTTTTTTATATAATTATTTTTATGTATCATTACTCTTTCCACACATATATTCTTTAAATATAATGAAATATCATATCTCTATTTAACTTTATTCGCGCGCGCTCCATGCTAAATTCTCTCCCAAAGAAAGATTCACCTTTCCTTAAAAGGCGCCACAATGCACACGAACAGTCGCGTCTGAAACCCTGACTGTTCATCTTCAAACACTCGATCGTTCTTTGGAAAGGGTAACCGGCAACCATGCCTAACGTTCCAGCGGAAGTTGTTACTAACATACTCTCAAGATTACCTGTAAAACCCCTTCTACGGTTCAGGTGCGTTTCTAAACCATGGTGTGCTCTTATTGACAACCCTCATTTCATTAACTCTCATCTCAACCATTCTATCCAAACCAACTCCAATCGCACTTTACTCCTCACATCCAATAAACTCCATTCTATCGACCTCGACTCACTTGACGAAGCTGTAGAAATCAATCATCCAATCGATTTTAATGTTTTTAGTATAGTGGGCTCTTGCAACGGCCTGTTATGTTTGTGTCTCACTACCAAAGACACTATTGTCTTGTGGAACCCATCCACCCACAAGTGCCAAACATTACCCACTACCGATTTCACTTATCTAACTGTAATGCAGGCAATTCATTTTGCTTATGGTTATGGGTATGACCGCGTTAATGATGACTATAAGGTGGTCAGGATTGTGCAATTTAGAGCTGAAGCTCATGTTTCATGTGGTTATGAAGTTAAGGTTTACTCTCTTAAAGCAAATTCATGGGGAAGGATTCCAGATTTCCCTTATTACCTTCCTGAAGTTCAAAATAATGGTGTACTTGCTAGTGGGGCTTTGCACTGGATTGTGCATCAAAAGGCCGGGTCAAAATCAAATAGCGAGGGACTAAAATCAATTGCTGCTCTTGAGCTCGCAACTGAGGAATATCGGCTGGTGTCACTTCCTCATTATTTGAAATTGAATAACAACTTTCATATGAAGTTGGAAGTATTGGAAGGATGCCTCTGTTTGCTTTGCAATTTTGATTCGCCACCGAGTGTTGACATATGGGTGATGACGGAGTATGGCGTAAAGGAATCTTGGACTAAGTTAGTTTCTGTTACGCAACCCAGCGATATCACTTTTTTTGAGGCTGTAAAGCCTCTAGTGTTTTCAAAGAGTGGTGAGCAAGTTCTTTGGGAATTTGACAATGCAATGCTTGTTTGGAATGACGTTAAAAGGGGAAAAATTGAGAACATCAAGGTTCATGGCTTGCCAAATTATTTCTGTTCAAATGTGTATGTGGGAAGCCTTGTTCAGCTTAATGGTGGCGATGGAAGTGATGTGAAGAAACAACAAACACAAGAAAAAGGGAAGAAGGAAAAGAAAGCTTCCAACAAGAGGTAAAATACTCGAGTCATTGTCTCCCTACTCCTCTTATTATTGTAATTATTGTTTTATGTTGCTTAACCAACAAGTAAAAGAGGGGAGACAGTAAAGATAGTGTTGGTTATAGGTTTCAGAAACTTTCCTATTTGAGTAATAATGGTAAACAAATTGAAAAGGGTATGAGGAAAGTAAGTGGACAGATGGGAGAAAGGGATGGTTTTGAAATGGTAAAACTTTAGACAAACAAAGGCAGAGAAAGGTACTTTAAAAAATCACTCTAACAGAGTTAAGCTACAGGCTATTGGATCTCTCGTGTCAATTGGTATCTATTTTTTGGTCTATGAAATCATTTAGTATCTACTATCGAATACACTGATGAGCAACCCAAAAGTCACCAAAGGTCTAGACAATAAAAAAAATATCAGATCTAGAGATACAATAGACTAAACTCATGGTAAGAACAAAATAAATCTAATCTAAAAGGAAAAACATCTTGCCATTATCTATGGACATGGTGGTTGATGATATTGAATAAATGAGAGATTGTCCTCTTAGCTACTAAAAAAGATTCAAATTTTCGTCTATAGCCTAATTCTTTACCAAAAAGAAATGGGAAATTAATGTATTTTAAATTTGGGGTTAAGTCTAATATATAGGTATGTGTTTTGATTCCTCGAGATTGATGACTAACATAGTTAATTGGTGGACACATTTATATTGTTAAGTTATCCATACAAGCCTTGCCATATTGGTTTTATGGCCAAACAGTTTGCATTATATATCATATTCTTGATGCATTACACCAGTAAAATGATAACGAAATATTTATTCATTTCATAGGCATGGCCATCGAATGAAATCAGTTTGCTTTTTGCCTAGGTAATTTTGGAACATGAAGTTACAGAGTGTAAAAGGGAAATAAGAGGCCTTGAAGCTAAGACTAATGATCTAAGGAAAGATTTGGCTACTATAAAAGAAAAATCAAATTAATGGAAAGATGATTTGAGGCAACAAATTCTAACTCGTAGAGAACATGTTTACTAAATGCATAATTCAATTCTTTATGTTATTTCATCAAATACATTTACTTATGTAGTGTTGTTCTACAGTAAATTAAAGTCCAAATTATAGAGTTGAAAGTTCAAACGGAAAAATGTATGGTCAAGGATGATATATTGGCAGACCATCTCCAAAATGTTGTGTTTGATGATAATAATAATAACATCATGTTTAGCCAATCACGACAATCTGAAGGTAAGGCCACAGGCAAAAAACCTGTTTGGGTTGGACATATCTCAAGTAAATGAGATTTGGCTCCAAATTTTCTATTTTATGAATATATTTATAGAATTTTATGCGGAGAGATGAACTCCATGATTATGATGAATTTCCTATGGATATTTAAAAAAAGAATTAACCACTTCTCGCAACATCTCAACCGAACATTCAAAGGCAAAGGACGAACCCCCCTCCATTCTCTAGCTAGATGACACCTCATATGCTCAAACAACACTGATTCAATAGGGCTGCAATACATTTGTCAAAGCAAGGCACTGCGTGTATGTGTTGGTGGACTTTTAACTCTTGGCTTATTTGGATCTCATGCTCTAGTAGTGGAAAGTATTATCTACATATAGGCAGTTTTTATAACAAATAATGATCCTCAAGAGATCAACTATATTAATTCAATGTTTATAGCCTAGGTGCTTCTAGGTTCTACAAAACCTATTTCCAGAACCTGGTAATAGCCATTATTTTGCCCCTCAAAGAATTCTACATTTTCCCTTTCCATTACCCTCTGATTCATTAAAGTCCGTTGTTCTCAAGTAGACTTCAAAGAGGGCATTTTGGATTCTATGATCGTAGACACTTCGTTGAACACTGCACATGCTTCCCCGCATTTCACAATCAGTTCCAAAGTTATATGGCGATTACACCTGTTAAACGTAACTATTCTAGTAAACCGACATTGTTTCGCCCGTTTGGTGCTATCTCATCAAACCAGTCATCATCAGCTCTAAGTCTCCCAAAAAAGGTTATAAAGAAAATGGAAAGTAGGATGGATGAATTATTCTGGGGTCATGGTTAAGATACATTTAAATGGCCATTTTTTCTTTAAATTACAGGCCATAAGAATTGATAATTAAAATCGCAATGATACATTAATAAATTGGAATTACCTCGTAAACAAAAGTGAGATTCTTTCATTATGAGATTGACAATCCAAGCTTCCACCAACAATATTGACAATATCCTACAAAGTTTCAAAGGAAATATATGACCATCTCGAATATAAATTATAGGAAACAATTTCAATATGGTATTAACTACTTCACATACCTCCTAAACAAAATTGAAATTCCTTCACTCTCAAATTTACAATCCGAGCTTGTACCACCAATATTGATAATATCCTACAAGATTTCAATTAAAACTTAATTGCGAAAAAGTTAAATGATAATTTTTTTTACGAAATATCAGATTACAATCCTACTATTGTTAATATGCCTGTAAGGAGTAGGTACATCATATTATATAAGAATGACAATAAACAAAAAAAATAAGTAGTTGTCTTAGTACCATCAACTATTGTAGTACTGAACTTCCACGTTACGAAACTAATTAAAATAAATTGTTATTGTTGCCCAGAAAAATACTCAAGAGGGGGGGTGAATTGAGATTTTACTAACTTTGCGGGTTTAATTAATATTTCAGAAAATATTTAATTAAAAACACTTAATACAAATTTCAGATTAAATAAAGCTTAAATGATTAAACCAATAATGATTAAATAAATGTAACCAATTAATTTAAACAATATAAAACAGAGATTATAACATACAATAAATAAATAATCAATTTTCGTATTTTATATTCTGGATTTAATCTAAAGTGATTCACACAAGAATATCAAATAATACCACCAATTAGTTTAAACAAAATAAATCACAGATTTCAACACCCAAATAAATATTTAATTAATTTCTGCTTAATAATAATTTATCTTCTAGAATTAATCTTAAATGATTCAAATCAAGAATAACAACCAAATACTCTCAATGAATTAAACAAGTTGTTATATTTCAAGATTATAAGACCCAATAAATTTATAAACAATTTTTGTATTTAATAAAAATTAATATTCTGGAATTAATTAATTATTACGAAAATAATTATTTCTGTCTTAAAATAAAATTATCAAATTTTCAGAATTAATTCAATTGCAAGTGTAAGTGCTTAAAATAAAGATAACCAATCACACACAAGCAAATAAATAAATATAAGTGCTGAAAATAAATGACACCGTATTTTAACGTGGTTCGGCCGAAACCCGGCCTACGTCCACGCGCCAAGAGCAAGCTTCCGTCTCCCGCGCTTCACTAGTCCTGATCCACTTGTACGGTAGGATCAAACCACCATTTACAGTCACTTGAAGCAAATACCGGCTCCAAGTACAACCGAAGCTAAAATTTCAGCTTCAAACAAATCCGAGTGTTGAGTACAAAGTTTGGATGTCGAAACTCTCTAAAATACAAATTGATCCGAGTTTCTTCTTGAGTGAGACTTTACAATAAATCTGATTTTTGGCACTAGTCTTCTTCTTGAAATTTTTGTAGCAGAATAATGATTCTTATGCTCTTCAAATTTCTTCTTCAACAAATAACTGAGTATATTGATTGTTGTTGTCTCAAATATGTAGAGCTGAATAAATTTCTGTTTGCTCTCTTTTCTGTGTGTATATGGAGCTGAATGAAATTTTCTGGATGCTCTCTTTTTGGATATTTTCGTGTGTCCTGACTTTTACAAAAACTTGGTCTGCTTTTGTAGCTTGAAAAAAAAATGACCGTTTGGAGAGAGCTTTGAGTTGAAATCAACTTCAACTTGGAGCATTAATTGTGAACTGATAGAGAGAGATGGTCTCCCCCATAGAATCTGCAAACTAGCATTAAATGCTCTATATCTTGAGAAGGAAAAACGTAACATCTTGTTCCTGATTTCTGTAAAAAAATATTAGATTGACAAAGAGAGATGTTAAAGGTAAAAAAAAATTAACAGATTTAAAAAAAAAATCTCGGATAAAAATATAACTGATTTCTCATAAAAAAATTATAACTGATTTTGCATAAAGAAATATAACTGATTTCGCGTAACAAAAAAATAACTGATTTTGTAAAGATAAATTTCGGATGAAAAAAATTTTATTTCTTACAAAATAAATATATATATATATTTCGAACAAAAAAAATAGATTTCGGACTGGTCAAAAATGAATCTCATCAATTCAAACTCCCAATGATGTCATAGCTTTAGGTTAGACAGAATGAGGGTGGCTAAACAGGTTTCAAGGGAAATGACATCTACTGATAAGTCGTACAACCAACTCTTGCTAAAGCCACCAGATAATAAGGCTGTCAGCCTTAAGGACACCAACAGTAACCGTGAAAGGGCAATTTCAATCGTTGGCTGGCAACGATAGTTGTACTGAATAAAAAAAAACGAGATACGAAACTGTCACCTCGGTAAGGCCTAAAATCTAATATGAATTTTTTTTTATACAAGAAAAATCCGATTTGTATATAAAAAAATAATTCCGAACTGATATATATATATATATATATATAAGTTTTTCGGACAGAATAAAAACAGATACACACGTTAAAAAATTCGGACTAAAAAAAAATATAAAGTATTTTCAAATAAAATTTCGGACCAAGAATTTGCAGTACATTTGTAGTCAATTGATAGAAAGTTGGCGTGTAAAAGTGTTTGTAGCAGGTCTCCCTTTTTTTGAGTGGTCATATCTCAATTGATAGATGCAAAATGCTTTTAAAACCCAAACCATATATGTAAACATACTAATATTATATGCTTTTAAAACCCAAACCATATATGTAAACATACTAATATTATATATAAACATATATAAGCCAAAGGACATACATGCATGCATACACATATAAACATATACATATAATTGTAGAAGGCAAAACAAAATGGTCAACAGCTTTTGGCATTTGCCAAAAAGCTAGCACATGTTACTAAATTAATATATATATACACAAAAGCATACATGTAGAAAGTAACACAAAGCTACATAAAAAATATACACGCATATGTCAATATATATGACAAAAATAATTATTATTATTTTATTTTATTTTTTTAACAAAACAAAAAAAAAATTTAAGGAAAATATTCAGTGACAACTTATTTTAAAAATCAATTTATAAAAAAGTTTTGCTCAAGATTGATTAGTCACACAATTAAAATCATAGATCAAAATATGTATGTGTGCCTAATGTGTCAAGTGCAAATGTGCACCACACGTGAATACCTTTTCTCAGATATGTCATTGAGTAGAGTCGAGGCGGGATAATACCATAATAAATATTTATAGAATGACCTAATAAAAATGTGTTTGGAATCATCAAAATCAATATATTAGTTAAACTAAAATGTACATTAATTAAACTAATTTAATTAATTAGGGATAAAATACATTTTCGTTAACAATCTCCCCCTTTTTGATGATAACAAACAATGATTCACAAATATTCATAAAATGAAATATTAATCACAAATAGTGAATCATAAATATTTCTCCCCCTTTGACATTATCAAAAAGATATTTCAAATGAATTCAGTGTCACGAATAAAAAGGGCGAAGCTCCCCCTATCAAAAATAATTCGTGCATGGGATATAACCAAAAATTGTAAAGGGCATAAAAATTTTCAATACGCACATGTGTCAACATAAATTTTTCATAGATATTCATAGCATGTATTTGAATTTATAAATTGACAATAATATCATCAAATAATGCATAAGTCACAAAAATGATAAATGATAAATGATACCAATAGTTGTCTGATACCAATTGTTGTAGTCACACACAAACCGTGCGTTGCACACAATAATTTCTCGGAACAACTTTTTACGCATAAATAGAAATCATAACTCAATGTTCTCAAATTAATGCAAATACGAGATATATATCAATGTGCATAATTAATTCGCTCAATGATGAAAAAAAATTGCAACATAAATTTTCAATAGGCGCATAACAATTGATGTGATAAAATTCCAATGTATACATCCTCATGATAGAATAAGCTTTTAAGCACACAACATGAAACATTTTATAACTCGATGTTTTAAATAATTTGAATTAAGCACATAACATGAGTTTAGAAATAGCGACAAAAAAAATACAGCATTTTGCTCAAGCTTTGCCGTTTTCAAGATACGGTAAAATTCTCGGAATAATCAACCATATTGCAATAAAAATTTTGATCAAACATTTTTCTATGAATAATTTCCAATAGACATTTATCTCCCCCTAAGGGATACCAATGAAGGCAAATATGCATATAATAAATTTGGTGCATCTATTTCATGAGATAAAATATTATCAATATTTTCTATCATAAAATTGTTTTTCACAAGTCTCGATATATTCACAAATTTACTTTAAATTCAATAATCATGTGATGTTCAATCAAGCTCATATCTCTGAAGTGTTAATGTCTTTCAACAACAATATATTCATAAATAACAATTCCAATAATCATAAGACTTTTTCATTATTCAATGGAGCATGAATATCTAAATGTCATTTTAAAAAAAATCAAGAAAGTTAATAAATCAATGTTCAAGTAATGAATCATATCAAGAGGCCATAAGAAATTAAACTCAATAATTTCAGATTTTTAATAACGAGAAGCTTGACACAAAATCAATATATTCAGATTTTCAACAAATACCAAACAATTTGTTCAGGAACTTCAAAATCAATCAATCAATAAATTTCTTAATAATGAAAGTGACATAAGTTAATCAACTTCAATATATTTTCAGATTTTTAAGAACAAACATTATAAGAGTCATTTTGTTCCAAAAAAAATAATGTTCTTTATAAAAGACAATATTATTCAACTAATCATGCCATGAAATTAAAACATAAAAATCTCAATAATCATCTGATTTTTCAAGTAACACAAATGTTAACTATAAAAAGTATATACTTCATGAGATGTCACTAATATTTAATTAATGGCACAAAACAAGTAACATGTCATAAATTTAGCACATAAAGATTAATATGATCATATCATCAAAATTAATGAGTGCATATCATAAAATCATCAAGTAGCTCATATGACTAACATTTATACAAATGACACTTTATAAAAAAAAAAATCTCAAATGACATTTTCGTTTCAATTTAATATACGATTAAGTCATGAATTAATCCAATATAATTTATCAATAAATATATGTCAAGATTTAATAAAAAAAAATTATGAGTTTCCATTTTAAATATTTATCATCACAATCAAGTGTGTCTAGATACAACTAATGAATTAAAATCTGAAAGTTTTATCATTAAAGTCAAATGCATGTAAAAAAAATCATCAAATATAATAAATGTATAAATTAACATATGATGTTTAAATCATCTAGAACAAGCTTATATGCTTTAACAGATAATCTAAGTATGAGATAATATCAAATAAGATCATATCATTAATAAATATATGATATTAATTTCAAGAAAGGTGTTCCTTACCACCTTACCAATATCAAAGATATATTCAAGAAACTTCTTCCAAGTGTGGCATTTCCAACATTAGGCAATGATACTTGAAATTTGTAATATGATCAAATCATATGCCTTGAAAATCCACAGCATCTCAAAATGCAACCTACACAACTTTAAAAAATTTCTCTTTTCCATCCAAGAATGTGTTAGGTCTATAAAGCAATATTAAATAGAAAATTTCAGAATTTATTTTCTTATCAAAAATTCAAGCGTAGTCATAATAAGAGATAATCAACAAGAACAATAACGACATACGCAACTTATGACATACAAAATGTACGTAACAAATAATAATCATCAATGTCAATTTTATCAAGTACTAAAATAAAATTTTCATTAATCCATATTCAAAGAAATAATTTAACATCCATAGCATTCTTTGACTTTAAAGAAATTATTCGCATTTTCAACCATTGAGATTAATAAGAAATAAATCAAATTATAAATCCTTAATCACAAAACAAATATTTTCAAGTGATGAATGGTGTCTAATTCAAATAAGCATATAGATATGACAATAATCACACAAAAAAAATAATCAGATTATTAATCATTAATAAGCATATAAAGTGTAAGAATCTTATGAAATAATATTTCACGAAACTAAGCATATTAAATATGAAAACAATATATCACAAAATTTATCAATAAAGGAATGTGTTCAACTTAAGAAACAAAAAAAATCTAACACTAATTGAATTCTCATAAATTTTTGTTCAAGTCCCAATACCGGTTTTGCACCTAAAAACATTTTCTTTTGGAACCCAAAAAGAGTGTGGCAAATTAGGATTAGCATACATAATTGTATCTTTTGGAATCCAAGCTAATTTAGTATTATATTTTCTTTTTCTAAATTTACAAAATTTGGAGTAATGTGTATGTCTACCACAATATGAGCATAAAGAATTAGAATGACTAGATGAGGCATCATTTCGAAATAAATTAGAATAATTATTTTTCTCATTTTCTTCCTCATATCCAATACCATTATTATTAAATTGAATTCTTTGTTTTTCCATAATTTTATGAAAATAATCATTTCCTTTAGTAAATGTGTCTATGGATTTCTGTAAATATTCAATTTCCTTTTTCAACTCAATATTTTCAGATTCAAGAGAATTAGGGACACTAACATATTTTTCCTTTTTCAAAGATTTAATTTCATTCTTTAAAGATTCATTTTCTAATTTTAAATTATCAAAATCTTTTGATATAAAATCACATTTGGCATGAGTCTTTTTAAGTGCAATGAACTTCTTTCCAATATCTTCATATTTTTCATATAACTCGTTGAATGCATCTTGTAATTCATCATAATCATCAACAATATCATCTCCAATATCATGATTTGTACTATAAGTAGAATATGATTCATCATTACTAATGCAAGGGTTAGATTGTACCTCTTCATTACCAATTGCCATGAGACAAGGAGTAATAGATTCTTCAATGCTTGATTCATCAACATTGGCATATAGGCAAGGGGTGCACATAATTTTATTAAGTGCATCAAAATCAGAATTTTCAAGGAACTTTTCCTTCAAAATAAAGTTGGAAACATATGGTTCACTGCTCATCCATTTTCTTTTCATATAATGAAACAAGGAGTAACTACAAGAGAACAAACATTTTAGCATACAAATAATAAAAATGTAAAGTGCAATATTCAAAATAAATACAGAAAAGTTTGCCATGATCTTTAGCTCTATGATTGTTAAATCAAAATAAATAAGAAGAGCACTAGCTCTGATACCAATTGTTGCCCAGAAAAATACTCAAGAGGGGGGGTGAATTGAGATTTTACTAACTTTTCGGGTTTAATTAATATTTCAGAAAATATTTAATTAAAAACACTTAATACAAATTTCAGATTAAATAAATCTTAAATGATTAAACCAATAATGATTAAATAAATGTAACCAATTAATTTAAACAATATAAAACAGAGATTATAACATACAATAAATAAATAATCAATTTTCGTATTTTATATTCTGGATTTAATCTAAAGTGATTCACACAAGAATATCAAATAATACCACCAATTAGTTTAAACAAAATAAATCACAGATTTCAACACCCAAATAAATATTTAATTAATTTCTGCTTAATAATAATTTATCTTCTAGAATTAATCTTAAATGATTTAAATCAAGAATAACAACCAAATACTCTCAATGAATTAAACAAGTTGTTATATTTCAAGATTATAAGACCCAATAAATTTATAAACAATTTTTGTATTTAATAAAAATTAATATTCTGGAATTAATTAATTATTACGAAAATAATTATTTCTGTCTTAAAATAAAATTATCAAATTTTCAGAATTAATTCAATTGCAAGTGTAAGTGCTTAAAATAAAGATAACCAATCACACACAAGCAAATAAATAAATATAAGTGCTGAAAATAAATGACACCGTATTTTAACGTGGTTCGGCCAAAACCCGGCCTACGTCCACGCGCCAAGAGCAAGCTTCCGTCTCCCGCGCTTCACTAGTCCTGATCCACTTGTACGGTAGGATCAAACCACCATTTACAGTCACTTGAAGCAAATACCGGCTCCAAGTACAACCGAAGCTAAAATTCCAGCTTCAAACAAATCCGAGTGTTGAGTACAAAGTTTGGATGTCGAAACTCTCTAAAATACAAATTGATCCGAGTTTCTTCTTGAGTGAGACTTTACAATAAATCTGATTTTTGGCACTAGTCTTCTTCTTGAAATTTTTGTAGCAGAATAATGATTCTTATGCTCTTCAAATTTCTTCTTCAACAAATAACTGAGTATATTGATTGTTGTTGTCTCAAATATGTAGAGCTGAATAAATTTCTGTTTGCTCTCTTTTCTGTGTGTATATGGAGCTGAATGAAATTTTCTGGATGCTCTCTTTTTGGATATTTTCGTGTGTCCTGACTTTTACAAAAACTTGGTCTGCTTTTGTAGCTTGAAAAAAAAATGACCGTTTGGAGAGAGCTTTGAGTTGAAATCAACTTCAACTTGGAGCATTAATTGTGAACTGATAGAGAGAGATGGTCTCCCCCATAGAATCTGCAAACTAGCATTAAATGCTCTATATCTTGAGAAGGAAAAACGTAACATCTTGTTCCTGATTTTTGTAAAAAAATATTAGACTGACAAAGAGAGATGTTAAAGGTAAAAAAAAATTAACAGATTTAAAAAAAAATCTCGGATAAAAATATAACTGATTTCTCATAAAAAAATTATAACTGATTTTGCATAAAGAAATATAACTGATTTCGCGTAACAAAAAAATAACTGATTTTGTAAAGATAAATTTCGGATGAAAAAAATTTTATTTCTTACAAAATAAATATATATATATATTTCGAACAAAAAAAAATAGATTTCGGACTCGTCAAAAATGAATCTCATCAATTCAAACTCCCAATGATGTCATAGCTTTAGGTTAGACAGAATGAGGGTGGCTAAACAGGTTTCAAGGGAAATGACATCTACTGATAAGTCGTACAACCAACTCTTGCTAAAGCCACCAGATAATAAGGCTGTCAGCCTTAAGGACACCAACAGTAACCGTGACAGGGCAATTTCAATCGTTGGCTGGCAACGATAGTTGTACTGAATAAAAAAAAACGAGATACGAAACTGTCAGCTCGGTAAGGCCTAAAATCTGATATGAATTTTTTTTTATACAAGAAAAATCCGATTTGTATATAAAAAAATAATTCTGAACTGATATATATATAAAAAAGTTTTTCGGACAGAATAAAAACAGATATACACGTTAAAAAATTCGGACTAAAAAAAAATATAAAGTATTTTCAAATAAAATTTCGGACCAAGAATTTGCATTACATTTGTAGTCAATTGATAGAAAGTTGGCGTGTAAAAGTGTTTGTAGCAGGTCTCCCTTTTTTTGAGTGGTCATATCTCAATTGATAGATGCAAAATGCTTTTAAAACCCAAACCATATATGTAAACATACTAATATTATATATAAACATATATAAGCCAAAGGACATACATGCATGCATACACATATAAACATATACATATAATCGTAGAAGGCAAAACAAAATGGTCAACAGCTTTTGGCATTTGCCAAAAAGCTAGCACATGTTACTAGATTAATATATATATACACAAAAGCATACATGTAGAAAGTAACACAAAGCTACATAAAAAATATACACGCATATGTCTATATATATGACAAAAATAATAATTATTATTATTTATTTTTTTTTAACAAAACAAAAAAAAAATTTAAGGAAAATATTCAGTGACAACTTATTTTAAAAATCAATTTATAAAAAAGTTTTGCTCAAGATTGATTAGTCACACAATTAAAATCATAGATCAAAATATGTATGTGTGCCTAATGTGTCAAGTGCAAATGTGCACCACACGTGAATACCTTTTCTCAGTTATGTCATTGAGTAGAGTCGAGGCGGGATAATACCATAATAAATATTTATAGAATGACCTAATAAAAATGTGTTTGGAATCATCAAAATCAATATATTAGTTAAACTAAAATGTACATTAATTAAACTAATTTAATTAATTAGGGATAAAATGCATTTTCGTTAACAGTTATCATGAGTAAAATTTATGGAATTAGAAGAAACCCCCAAGCATTAGGCAAATGTCAATGAATAAAAAATAAGCACCAAGTGAGGTTCAAAATTTTTAATATATAGTACCAATTTTTTTTATATCACTAGGCATACTTTTGAAATTAACATTTAAAACAGTAGGCATATATCAGTACGCATATGTCAATATATATAAGGGTTTTCAAATTCACTTTTTAAATTAACATTTAAACCAGTAGGCCTATATTAATAGTCATATATCAGAACGCATATGTCAATGTATATAAGGGTTTTCCAATTCATGTAAAACTGGGAAGTGCAATGAGTGCATAAAAATAAAAATTTGTTAATGAGATAGATATTTATATAAAATTTATGTAATTATTTTTAAATTAACAACTGCATAATTTTCAGCAACAATGAAAGACATAATAAAAAATTATAGATGGAATTAGGAGTGTTCACCTTCGTTTTTGAAAAAGAAACAAGAGCAACCAATAAAATAGACGATATAATTTCAATGAAATAGACATATCTAATATACAAATAACTTACGTAGCCATATTGGACTGTTGGTTTTTTAGCTTCCATTTCAAAGGATAAATGAATATGGAATTGAATTATTGGGATAGGTGACTGTTGATTTTTATTTTGGGAAGATGAATGAATTGTGATTTTTCATATGTATTTGAGAGTAAATGCTTGACTGAATTTTGATTTCCAGGGTTGTAAGATGAATGAATGAATTTGGATGTTTTGTTATGTGTGAATGAATGTGAGTTGTCATATGTATTTGAGAGTAAATATTTGGGATAACTGAATTTTGATTTATAGGGTTGGAAGATGAATGAATTTGGATAGTTTGGTATGTGTGAATGAATAGAAGAGAGATGTGAGGAATGAATGTGGGTATTTCATATGTTGTGTTATTAAATAGGGGAGAGATATGTAAGACTATTATTAAGGGTATAATAGGTATTTTAAATTTATTGAGGGTACTTTAGTCCTTTGAACATTGAAGAGGAACTCCCATCTTTTAAAGTAGTAGAGATAAAGATTATATTGTACTTTTCAATGCATTGGTTTAAAGATAGTGATACTGTTTTAAAATTTTTCTGGGCATTGGATGTTACCCTTCTATTTTTTAAAATTATCTGAACTTTTTTGAAAAAAAATTGACGTTATGTTTTCGTAAATAATTTGCGCTCACTTAAATATAATACAATTGCTTAGGTGTTTATCATAACGTTATTTTTCAAGATCAAAATAACTAACATCAGAAATTGACTGCGCACATTAAAACTTGAAAAGTTGAAGTCATATTAAAAATTTGACCAACATATTTTTTTAATTTCTTTTTTAAAAACACAACACATTAATTAAGTTTTTTTTATATAATTATTTTTATGTATCATTACTCTTTCCACACATATATTCTTTAAATATAATGAAATATCATATCTCTATTTAGGGGTAATTATATCTAGGTCCCATTTATTGGGTCAACAAACTTATAAGTCCTATTGACTTTTTAATAATCCCATAGGTCCTATTCCAACTTTTCAGGAAATTTTTTCACAATTTTACCCTTTTAAAACCAACCATCCGTAACTTCCTTGAGGAAGTTACATAAGTGGTTGGACTTTTTTTTTTAATCTTTAAATGATCATAACTTTTGATTCACAAATCCGTTTTTCGCAAAATTACTATTTTTGAAATCTGCTCGACGAGATCTATCAAACAAGATCCATGAAGACTATAAAATTTCAAAGAAAAAAATTTACACAAACACTAAACTTTACTGTATGCACTAGAATATGAAATAGTTTTATATCTGTGACATTTCACAAACAGACAGTAACATTTACTGTGGTAATACTACACAGTAAATATATATATATATATATATATACATCCGGGGGATCCAAACCCTCTTTTTTCAAAAATACCTTATATTTAAAGGTTCGCGCTAACGACATCCAATCCTTACCACCATTGTTGGAGCTTCAACGACCTTCGTCAGAGCTCCGATTTGGGGTGGGTAAGGGTGGCATGTGGTGCCGCTGGCGCAGACCTTTGAAAATAAGAGACTTTTGAATAAATGGGCTTTGAATCCACCGGAGTATCATGGGGTGCCGCTGGCGCTGAACTTTGAAAATAAGATTGGATCAATGGGATAGGGATCATCTGGAGCACCAATTTGGGGTGAATAGGGGTGACACAGAACTTTAAAAATTTACGAGCATATTGGATATATATATATATATATATATATAAATATATAGTTTGTAAAAATGTCATAGATATTAAACTTTATTGTATACACCAGAAAATGAAATAGTTTTATATTTGTGACATTTTCATAAACAATAACATTTACTGTGATAATATATTTATGAAATAGTTTTATATATATAACATTTTCACAAACAGTAACATTTACTGAGTTAATATTACACAATATATATATATAACATTTTCACAAACAGAAACATTTACTGAGTTAATATTACATAATATATATATATATATATACACACACACACACACACACACACACACACACGGTAGATCCAAACCACTATTTTTTTTCAAAATTACCATATTTTTAAATGTTTACGCTAGCGACATTCAATCCCCACCACTACCCACCCCCATTGTCGGAGCTTCAACGACTTTCATGAGAGCTATGGTTTGGGTTGGTAGTAGTGGCATAGGGTGCCGCTGGTGCGGACCTCTGAAATTAATAGAATATTAGATAAATGGATTTTGGATCCACCGGAGCTCCGATTTGGGGTGAGTAGGGGTGACATTGAGTTAGGTTTATATCTATAACATTTTCACAAGCATTAACATTTACTGTGTTCATATAACACAGTATATATATATATATCCAAACCTCTTTTTTCTGATATTATCTTATTTTTAACGATCCGCGCCAGCGGCATCCAATCCCCACCACCACCAACCCCCTTTATCGGAGCACCAACAACCTTCATCAGAGCTCTGATTTGAGGTGGCATGGGATGCTGATGTAACATTTTCACAAACAGTAACATTTATTATTTGTGAAAATATTACAGATATAAACTTAATCCAATGCTATCCCTACTCACCTCAAACTGGAGCGCCGGTGTAATACCCCGTATTTTTATGCTATATTTAATTTGGGGATTTATTTAATAAAAATCCGGAAATTAATTACGTTATAATTATTAACGTGACTAGAGTTAGTAATTATGGAAAAATTGTTGAATATTACCAATGAACATAGTAATATGTTTATATTGGTTATATTGAATGTTATAAGTGAATCAAATGACTATTTCGGAAAATTAAGTCGGGACGTGCTCGTTTCACGTCGGGACTAATTATGTTAATTAAAAAAGTGAATATTTTATAAGTTGTCCGTATGGTCGTTTTGAGTGCGCCAACGCGTCCGTAGGGGTCGAGATAGTCATAAAAGTGTACCCGGGGGTTTAGTTTGGGTCTCGGGATGTTTTTAGGCTTAATTAGTGACCCGGGAGGGCGTTTTGGTCATTTTACAAATTAGGGTAATTAAACCCACGAATTTCAGCCATCCTTAGCAGCCATTTAAGTCAGCCTTTTAGGGTTAGATCATTCAGAACCCTAAGACGGCTAGTGGAGAAGAGAGGAGAGACCTTGCTAGGTGATTCAAGGCCAAAAACACCACCTATTGCACCACCGTCACCACCAACGCGTAGATCGCGAGGAGGAGAACGCAACCACACCAATATCAGCAGGAAACCAGACCTCTGAAATTCCAGGCAAGTGTTTAACTTGCGTATTTTCGTTGGTGCAATAATCATGTTAGTGTAGGAATGATTAAGAGTATAATCCATGGAAGAAAACCCAATTTTGATAGGGATTTGCATGTAGAAATCATATGAACCTTATTCTGGAAATTAATATGTGAAGTAGATGTTTAAACCACGAATTTTTGATGTATTATACAAGAAAATTCTGGAGAAAACTGATTAGAACAAAAGATTAAGAAAACTTAGGGTTCTTGATGATTAGATGAGATTTTAGGTTGTTTAATCATGTTTAATGATGGTTATATGCATGCTTAACGTTAGAAACATCTGGAAATATATTACCATGATTGTAGTATAAGTTTTGGGACGATTAGTGTTGGAAATTATGGATTTGAATGAAGAATATTAGTTAAACCCGTAACTGCACTTCTGCAGAAATCGAAATACCTGTTTGATCGATCGATCGACCCTATAGCGTCGATCGATCGAAGGTTCAATCGATCGAACCCCAGTAGTCGATCGATCGACCCTTCCTGGCAGCCTATTATTCCCCTTGTTTGATTAGTTGAATTAATTTATCATGGAATAAACCTTGGGCATTCTAAATAAAATGATTTGGGAGATATTGAGGACCAGTAGGGTATATGGACATATGTTAGAACCTTTAAATCTTCAACGAAGAGGGTAATTATGGGATATTTACTTTCGGTTGTTAGATTTATGAAACTTAAGGGTGAGGTGCGTAAGAGAGTTACGTTGGAATCAAATAAAGTTATTCACTGAATTTTAGATTTGTAAGGTTATAACCCATGAGTATTAGGTAATGAGTGAGAAAACCCTTCGAATTAAGGTTAGAGGTGAAACCTTATACGTTATACTAATAAGGTGAAACTTAGGACAAAGGTTGTAATTATGGGTAATGAGAGTGACCTATATTAATATGATGAAATTGGTATTTTTATATGAATGTGTGTACATATATTATATACATGTGAAAACGTACCCGCGCTACTTGCTATCCCTGAGGTTACCACGCTGGGACGATCGTATCCTGTGTTGCTTTATGGGGATATTGAATCGTACCCTAGAAGATAGAGATCCTAGGTACGGGCTATTAAATTGATAGTCGGACGGTCCTAAGAGACGTGTGGGTATGTACTGACCTCTTGGACTTGGAATCTATGCTTCGCCTCAACGTTGTTTTGTATATGTTAATACAGTTCGAGAGTGATTCCGAACTTGTATTTCCCTTTATGTGAGCGATACGGGGATTGGATAGCAGAGTATGCCCGCACCATAGTTCAGTTGGGGTGCCATTATATATATATTTCATTCGAGTAGTTAATATATATATGAGGTTATAAACTTTGAACTGCCTACTGTGATTTGATAAGTAGAACATGGTTGTTGACTCAAATTATTAAATACTTGTTTTGTGAAAATATGAAAAGGCACGGGGAAATCTTACTATTTAATGAAGCTAAAACGAGAGGAATACTACAAATTGAAAGTAACCTTTTTATAACATTGTCATCGTTCAGTTTTGAAAACTTATGAGTGAGTTAAGATAAACGTACCATTGGGAAGGTTAGTACGATAGGAGTGCACATTAGAAGAGAGGTGAGTATTTCTCAAGAGAGAGACGAACTAATATGATGTTGCATTGGCCTGTATCAATTTAAATACTTGCTTAACGTATTTTAAAATCAAACACACTTTCGGGCCCTGACCCGCTTCCTTTCTCTCTCTCTTCTGTGTATATATATGTATATTTTTCAGGTGCCCAGCCACAGGGGCGTCTTGCTTAGGATTCTTTGAGAAGAACGAGCTGCAGCTTAGGTGGGAGTTGCAGGTCCCTTGAGTAGACGGCTTCTGTCATTGACTCCACTCTTATTACTCTCATTTATGGGGCACGTGTCGCCCTTTTCATCATTTCATTTATTGTTGGGGATTTTTATATTTCAGTTATTCCAGTATTGTTTATGGGATTTGTTTCAGGATGGTTTATGATTTTAGTTTTTTTTTTTTTTTGACATTCGTTTGGTGAATGTATGGTTTTAATTAAATTTCGTGGTGTGATTCTCTATTGTAGAAATGTTGTTTTGTATTAATAAAATCTTTTCTTTAATTAAAATTTGGAAGTTTGTATGAAAAATGTTTTTGTCACTTAGCTTAATTATTTAGGGTGTTAAATTGAAAAAAATTATTTTTATCGACAATGATGCTGAGAATGAACCAACTGTCTACCTTAATTTAATTTAATAAAGGAGTGATCGCCCGGTATTTAATTAGGCGGGGTGTCACAGGTGGTATCAGAGCATCAGGTTCTAGTGTCCATAGGATCTGTACGGCTTATTTTCGCTTTCAGCTTAACGTTATTGCTATAGAGCCCTATTTTTAGGACTGTTGTATTCTTGCTTTTACGTTTAAGTCTTCCGCTATTCGAGATTTATTGATAACTGTAGACTGATAAACTTGTTCACGTTTCAGATGCCTCCGAGACGTGCTCCGAAAGATAGGCGTGCCTAGGCCGAGCAGCCAGCAGCTCAGGCACCAGGCACAATGAATGCGAATGAAGTGGCCGCCATCGTTGCTCAGGCGGTAAATGCCGCGATAGCGGTGATTCAGCAGGCTCCACCACAGGTCCAGGCAGTGGCGCCAGTACCAGCACAGCTTCCATCTGCATGGGAGAGGGTTCGGGATGCTTTTCAGAAAGCACATCCCCCTGAGTTTTCTGGTAGCTCCGATATTATTACTGTCAGCCAATGGAAGAAGGACATCCAGCGGCACCTCCGTATGTATGAGTGCACCAAAGTGCAGAAGCAGCTATTGGCCTCTTTTAAACTGGTGGGAGCCGCATTACAGTGGTGGGAGTCCACTACTACTTTGGAGGAGAGGGACACGATCCCTATTCAGATGTTCTGGGAGCGGTTTGACCGCAAGTATTTTCCACCCGCCGTGCAGACTGAGATGAGGCGGAAATTGCTAAATCTGAAGCAGGAGAACCTTACTGTAGCCGAGTATGAGGAGGAGTTCACGAGACTCCTCACTATTGTGCCAGATGAGGCACCCACTGAGAGCAAGAAAATTTTGCTGTTCGTCGACGGGTTAGCTTGGAGGATCCGTCAGCACCTTATTGGAAATCTATCCCTAAGTACTTTCACTGACGTACTCAATGCAGCGTTACTACATTGCCAGGATCACCGCTTCCATCTTCAGGGAAGTAAGAGAGCAGGAGAGTCCAGCCAGCAGGGCAGGACCGGGAGTAATAGTGCCAGTGGGGCACCAACTCAGGGACAGACTCGTCAGCACGAGCAGAGTTCCCATCAGGGGGACCCTGCTAAGCGATTCCGTTCAGGTGATTCTAGGCAGGGATTCGGGGATTCAGGCAGGGCCATCAGGGTCAGCCTAATCAGCAGGGCCAGCAGGGCCAACACCGACCGCAGGGACAGCAGCAGGGCCAGCAAGGCCAACAGCGTGCACATCAGGGCCAACAGGGCCAATGGCGTGGAGGTAACGGTCAGCAGGGCCGTGGTCAGCAGGGACAGAGGGGAGGTAATTTCAGAGGCCGGTGTTTTGTGTGTGGCAAGCACGGCCATAAGCGTCAGGATTGCCCAGAGGGCGATAGGGTCCCACAGCAGCAGGGAACCCGTAATGAGCCACAGAGACCACTCTTTCCACCTGCCCTTCCAGCCCCAGCCCAGGTGCCAGCCCTACCAGCCATTCCAGCAGCTCCAGTGCAGCAGGGGCAATTACAGTATGGACGTGTCTATAACGTCCACCAGGCAGCAGCTCCACAGGCACCACCCGCGATTGAGGGTATGTTTCCTATCCATGGTACTATGGGTAAAGTTTTGTTTGATACGGGGGCAACGCACTGTTTTATAGCTACGCATTTTGCGAAGTCCTTAGGATTGTTATCCACAGCAGAGAGCACCGTGACGTGTGTCGACTCACCACTGGGGAGTGGGTCACTTATATTCTTTATATGCCGGGGAGTAGGGGTAGAGATCGGTAGCTTGGTATTGCCTGCAGACATGCTAGTCTTAGACATGCACGAGCATGACGTGATTATTGGTATGGATTGGCTCGCATCTTATAGAGCCATGATTGATTGCTTCGGTGGGAGCATTGTTTTTGCCATTCCGGGGCAAGAGATGTTTATAGTGGCGATGCCTCGCCCAGAGGGAGGTTCGACCGCTCATTTATATTACATTGAGGAGGATACCTCTAAGGAGGTTGTGATTCCTTTGGATTCGATCCCAGTTGTTAGGAAGTATTCCGATGTGTTTCAGGAGATACCAGGCCTACCGCCCAGTCGTGAGATAGACTTCGTTATAGATTTGTTGCCGGATACGAGACCTATAACACGCGCACCGTACCGTATGGCTCCGGCAGAAATGCGAGAGCTACGAGATCAGATTGAGCAGCTATTAGGTCAGGGTTTCATTCGTAGGAGTACCTCACCGTGGGGCGCTCCAGTCTTATTTGTGAAGAAGAGAGATGGCTCACTGAGATTGTGTGTGGACTACCGGGAGTTGAACAAGGTCACGATACGGAATAAGTATCCGTTGCCTCGAATCGATGATCTGTTCGACCAGTTAAGGGGAGCAACTTTCTTTTCGAAGATAGATCTGAGGTCGGGGTACCATCAGTTAAGGATTAGAGAGCAGGATGTTTCAAAGACTGCCTTCTTGTCGAGATATGGGTCTTACGAGTTCAGGGTGATGCCGTTCGGACTCACAAATGCCCCAGCCGTTTTCATGGACTTGATGAACCGAGTATTCAGAGAGTTCTTGGATCAGTTCGTCATCGTCTTCATAGATGATATCTTGATATATTCACGCTCCGAGGAGGAGCATGCCGAACACTTGAGGCAGGTTCTCCAGACCCTACGAGAGCATCAATTGTATGCTAAGTACGAGAAGTGTGGATTCTGGTTGCGAGAGGTACAATTCTTGGGCCATGTTGTTTCTGAGCAGGGGATAGCAGTTGACCCGAGCAAGGTGTCAGCGGTGAGGGAGTGGGGGCATCCCACGACACCGACAGAAGTACGTAGTTTCTTGGGGTTAGCCGGATACTACAGGAGGTTCATTCGGGGATTCTCCAAAATAGCGGGTCCATTGACGAATCTGACTCGCAAGGGGGTACCATATGTTTGGGATGACGCTTGTCAGTTGGCTTTCGACGAGCTGAAGGACAAGCTTACTTCGGCACCAGTCCTTGCTTTACCGAAGCCGGGTGTAGAGTACCTGGTTTACACAGATGCGTCCTTACGAGGACTTGGGGGAGTACTTCAGCAGGAAGAGAAGGCTATAGCTTTTGCTTCCCGCAAGCTTAAGCCGCATGAGAAGAATTACCCCACCCACGACTTGGAGTTAGCTGCGGTCGTCTTTGCATTGAGAATTTAGAGGCACTATTTATTGGGCGAGAAATTTCGTTTGTTCACAGACCATAAGTCACTGCAGTACCTGTTCACTCAGCGAGAGCTTAATATGCGTCAGCGCAGATGGTTAGAGTTTGTGAAAGATTACCAGTTCGATATACAGTATCATCCGGGGAAAGCCAACGTAGTTGCTGATGCGTTGAGCCGTAGACCGGTTGACGATGTAGCGGACATCTGGAAAGCAAAGTGGAAGGAGTTGGGTCACCAAGACGCAGTAGCACGTTCTTTCATATCCGTGATGACAGTCACACCCGAGATTGTTACGAGGGTGATACAGGCACAGACCACAGACTCGTTTTGTCAGGAGCAGATTGTACGACTTCTAGCCGAGGGTGCTGAGTCATATTCTGTTAGTTCGGATGGAGGGTTACGGTTTAATGGGAGATTAGTGGTTCCAGAAGGAGCAGAGCTACGTCATGAGGTGATGACTCATTCTCATGGGTCCCGATTTGCTGTACATCCGGGAGGCGATAAGATGTACCAGGACATGAGACGTCAGTACTGGTGGAGTGGGATGAAGAAGGACATCGCTGAGTTTGTGTCCAAATGTTCTACTTGCCAGCTGGTGAAGGTGGACCACCAGAAACCGTCGGGATTACTTCAGCCGTTGGAAGTACCTGCGTGGAAGTGGGAAAGTATTTCCATGGATTTCATTACAGGTTTGCCTACATCACAGAGGGGTCATGATTCTATCTGGATGATTGTAGACCGCCTGACCAAGGTGGCTCATTTTCTGCCGGTGCGAACAGATTATACCACAGGTCAGTATGCTCAGTTGTTCATCGCTGAGATCGTCAGATTACACGGGGTGCCCCTGAATATTGTATCAGATAGAGACAAGATTTTTGTGTCACGTTTCTGGGAAAGTTTTCAGGAGGCTATGGGTACAGAGTTGAGACTGAGTTCAGCTTACCACCCACAGACAGATGGTCAGACGGAGCGTACTAATCAGATGTTGGAAGATATGCTACGCATGTGTATCCTCGATTTCGGAGGAGGTTGGGAGCCACATCTTCCACTGGTAGAGTTCGCTTACAATAACTCCTATCAGTTTACGATTGGCATGGCTCCATTTGAGGCTTTGTACGGCAGACCTTGTCGTTCTCCAACCTGTTGGCTCGAGGTGGGGGACAACAAGTTATTGGGACCAGAAGTGATCCAGGAGACCTCCGCGAGGATTGAGATAATCAGGAGTCGTATTCGGGTAGCCCAAGACAGGCAGAAGAGCTACGCCGATGCGAAACGGTTCTTCCGGGAGTTTAATGTGGGAGATCAAGTGTTGTTGCGTGTATCTCCTATGAAAGGAGTGATGAGGTTCGGGAAGAAGGGAAAGTTGGCTCCGAGGTACGTAGGACCATTTCCCATCATCGAGAGAATTGGGCCAGTAGCGTACAGGTTGGGCTTGCCAGAACATTTACATCGCATCCACGATGTATTCCACATCTCGTCGTTGAGACGATACCTTCGGGATGATATGACCCATACTCACATTGCGATAGATGAGATCGACTTGCAGTCGGATAGCTCTTACGAGGAGAGACCGGTGGCAATTCTAGATTACAGTGAGAGGAGATTGAGGTCGAAGATAGTTCCACTCGTGCGGGTCCAGTGGGAACATCATAATGTGGAGGAATCCACTTGGGAGCGTGAGGCAGATATGCGCGAGAGATATCCAGAGTTGTTTTTACCAGGTGTGCCTTATTTTCCGAATTTCGGGATGAAATTCCGTTATTAGGGGGGAAGTATGTAATACCCCGTATTTTTATGCTATATTTAATTTGGGGATTTATTTAATAAAAATCCGGAAATTAATTACGTTATAATTATTAACGTGACTAGAGTTAGTAATTATGGAAAAATTGTTGAATATTACTAATGAACATAGTAATATGTTATATTGGTTATATTGAATGTTATAAGTGAATCAAATGACTATTTCGAAAAATTAAGTCGGGACGTGCTCGTGTCACGTCGGGACTAATTATGTTAATTAAAAAAGTGAATATTTTATAAGTTGTCCGTATGGTCGTTTTGAGTGCGCCAACGCGTCCGGAGGGGTCGAGATAGTCAGAAAAGTGTACCCGGGGGTTTAGTTTGGGTCTCGGGATGTTTTTAGGCTTAATTAGTGACCCGGGAGGGCGTTTTGGTCATTTTACAAATTAGGGTAATTAAACCCACGAATTTCAGCCATCCTTAGCAGCCATTTAAGTCAGCCTTTTAGGGTTAGATCATTCAGAACCCTAAGACGGCTAGTGGAGAAGAGAGGAGAGACCTTGCTAGGTGATTCAAGGCCAAAAACACCACCTTTTGCACCACCGTCACCACCAACGCGTAGATCGCGAGGAGGAGAACGCAACCACACCAATATCAGCAGGAAACCAGACCTCTGAAATTCCAGGCAAGTGTTTAACTTGCGTATTTTCGTTGGTGCAATAATCATGTTAGTGTATGAATGATTAAGAGTATAATCCATGGAAGAAAACCCAATTTTGATAGGGATTTGCATGTAGAAATCATATGAACCTTATTCTGGAAATTAATATGTGAAGTAGATGTTTAAACCACGAATTTTTGATGTATTATACAAGAAAATTCTGGAGAAAACTGATTAGAACAAAAGATTAAGAAAACTTAGGGTTCTTGATGATTAGATGAGATTTTAGGTTGTTTAATCATGTTTAATGATGGTTATATGCATGCTTAACGTTAGAAACATCTGGAAATATATTACCATGATTGTAGTATAAGTTTTGGGACGATTAGTGTTGGAAATTATGGATTTGAATGAAGAATATTAGTTAAACCCGTAACTGCACTTCTGCAGAAATCGAAATACCTGTTTGATCGATCGATCGACCCTATAGCGTCGATCGATCGAAGTTTCAATCGATCGAACCCCAGTAGTCGATCGATCGACCCTTCCTGGCAGCCTATTATTCCCCTTGTTTGATTAGTTGAATTAATTTATCATGGAATAAACCTTGGGCATTCTAAATAAAATGATTTGGGAGATATTGAGGACCAGTAGGGTATATGGACATATGTTAGAACCTTTAAATCTTCAACGAAGAGGGTAATTATGGGATATTTACTTTCGGTTGTTAGATTTATGAAACTTAAGGGTGAGGTGCGTAAGAGAGTTACGTTGGAATCAAATAAAGTTATTCACTGAATTTTAGATTTGTAAGGTTATAACCCATGAGTATTAGGTAATGAGTGAGAAAACCCTTCGAATTAAGGTTAGAGGTGAAACCTTATACGTTATACTAATAAGGTGAAACTTAGGACAAAGGTTGTAATTATGGGTAATGAGAGTGACCTATATTAATATGATGAAATTGGTATTTTTATATGAATGTGTGTACATATATTATATACATGTGAAAACGTACCCGCGCTACTTGCTATCCCTGAGGTTACCACGCTGGGACGATCGTATCCTGTGTTGCTTTATGGGGATATTGAATCGTACCCTAGAAGATAGAGATCCTAGGTACGGGCTATTAAATTGATAGTCGGACGGTCCTAAGAGACGTGTGGGTATGTACTGACCTCTTGGACTTGGAATCTATGCTTCGCCTCAACGTTGTTTTGTATATGTTAATACAGTTCGAGAGTGATTCCGAACTTGTATTTCCCTTTATGTGAGCGATACGGGGATTGGATAGCAGAGTATGCCCGCACCATAGTTCAGTTGGGGTGCCATTATATATATATTTCATTCGAGTAGTTAATATATATATGAGGTTATAAACTTTGAACTGCCTACTGTGATTTGATAAGTAGAACATGGTTGTTGACTCAAATTATTAAATACTTGTTTTGTGAAAATATGAAAAGGCACGGGGAAATCTTACTATTTAATGAAGCTAAAACGAGAGGAATACTACAAATTGAAAGTAACCTTTTTATAACATTGTCATCGTTCAGTTTTGAAAACTTATGAGTGAGTTAAGATAAACGTACCATTGGGAAGGTTAGTACGATAGGAGTGCACATTAGAAGAGAGGTGAGTATTTCTCAAGAGAGAGACGAACTAATATGATGTTGCATTGGCCTGTATCAATTTAAATACTTGCTTAACGTATTTTAAAATCAAACACACTTTCGGGCCCTGACCCGCTTCCTTTCTCTCTCTCTTCTGTGTATATATATGTATATTTTTCAGGTGCCCAGCCACAGGGGCGTCTTGCTTAGCATTCTTTGAGAAGAACGAGCTGCAGCTTAGGTGGGAGTTGCAGGTCCCTTGAGTAGACGGCTTCTGTCATTGACTCCACTCTTATTACTCTCATTTATGGGGCACGTGTCGCCCTTTTCATCATTTCATTTATTGTTGGGGATTTTTATATTTCAGTTATTCCAGTATTGTTTATGGGATTTGTTTCAGGATGGTTTATGATTTTAGTTTTTTTTTTTTTTTGACATTCGTTTGGTGAATGTATGGTTTTAATTAAATTTCGTGGTGTGATTCTCTATTGTAGAAATGTTGTTTTGTATTAATAAAATCTTTTCTTTAATTAAAATTTGGAAGTTTGTATGAAAAATGTTTTTGTCACTTAGCTTAATTATTTAGGGTGTTAAATTGAAAAAAATTATTTTTATCGACAGTGATGCTGAGAATGAACCAACTGTCTACCTTGATTTAATTTAATAAAGGAGTGATCGCCCGGTATTTAATTAGGCGGGGTGTCACAGCCGGTGTATCCAAACCCCATTTATCCAATATTCTCTTATTTTCTAAGGTCCGCGCCAGCGGCACTCCATGTCACCCCAAATGAGAACTCTGATGAAGGTTGTTGGAGCTCCAATAATTGGGGTTGGTGGTGGTCAGGATTAGATACCGCTAACGCGGGGCGTTAAAAATAAGACAATATCAGAAAAAAGAGGTTTTGATCCATCGTATATATATATATATATATATATATATATATATATATACTGTGTTATAACACAATAAATGTTGACGTTTGTAAAAATATTATAGATATAAACCTAACCCAATGTCACCCCTACTCACCCCAAATCGGAGCGCCAGTGGATCCAAACTCCATTTATCTAATATTCTCTTAATTTCAGAGGTCCGCGCCAGCGGCACCCTATGCCACTACTACCCACCTAAATCATAGCGCTGATGAAAGTCGTTGAAGTTTCGACAATTGGGGTGGGTAGTGGTGGGGATTGAATGTTGCTAGCGTAAACCTTTAAAAATATGGTAATTTAAAAAAAAAGAGGTTTGGATCTACCGTGTGTGTATATATATATATATGTTACTGTTTGTGAAAATGTTATATATATATTGTGTAATATTAACTCAGTAAATGTTACTGTTTGTGAAAATGTTATATATATAAAACTATTTCATAAATATATTATCACATTAAATGTTATTGTTTGTGAAAATGTCACAAATATAAAACCATTTCATTTTCTGGTGTATACAATAAAGTTTAATATCTATGACATTTTTACAAACTATATATATATATATATATATATATATATATATATATATATATATATATATCCAATACGCTCATATTTTTAAAGTTCTGTGCCACCCCTATTCACCCCAAATTGGCGCTCCAGATGATCCCGATCCCATTTATCCAATCTTGTTTTCAAAGGTCCGCGCCAACGACCCCCATGATACTTCGGTGGATCCAAAGCCCATTTATTCAAAAGTCTCTTATTTTCAATGGTTCGCGCCAGCGGCACCACATGCCACCCTTACCCACCCCAAATCGGAGCTCTGACGAAGGTCGTTGAAGCTCCAATAATGGTGGTAAGGATTGGATACCGCTAGCGCGATCCTTCAAATATAAGGTAATTCTGAAAAAAAGGGTTTGGATCCACCGTATATATATATATATATATATATATATATATATATATATATATATATATATATATATATATATACTGTGTAGTATTACCAGAGTAAATGTTACTGTCTGTTTGTGAAAATGTCGTATATATAAAACTATTTCATATTCTAGTGCATACAGTAAAGTTTACTGTTTGTGTAAATTTTTTTCTTTGGAATTTTATAGCCTTCATGGATCTTGTTTGATAGATCTCGTCGAGCAGATTTCAAAAATAGTAATTTTGTGAAAAACGGATTTGTGAATCAAAAGTTATGATCATTTGAATATTAAAAAAAAAAGTTCAACCACTTATGTAACTTCCTCAAGGAAGTTACGGATTGTTGGTTTTAAAAGAGTAAAATTGGAAAAAAAGTTCCAAAAAATTAGGGGTAAAACTTATATGTAAGGGAAAAACATGATGAAACTAGAATGTATATAAAAAAGTCTAAAGGGATCTAAACGTAAATGCCCTTTTTAACTTTATTCGCACGCGCTCCATGATAAATTCTCTCCCAAAGAAAGATTCACCTTTCCTTAAAAGGCGCCACAATGCACACGAACAGTCGCGTCTGAAACCCTGACTGTTCATCTTCAAACACTCGATCGTTCTTTGGAAAGGGTAACCGGCAACCATGCCTAACGTTCCAGCGGAAGTTGTTACTAACATACTCTCAAGATTACCTGTAAAACCCCTTCTACGGTTCAGGTGCGTTTCTAAACCATGGTGTGCTCTTATTGACAACCCTCATTTCATTAACTCTCATCTCAACCATTCTCTCCAAACCAACTCCAATCGCACTTTACTCCTCACATCCAATAAACTCCATTCTATCGACCTCGACTCACTTGACGAAGCTGTAGAAATCAATCATCCAATCGATTTTAATGCTTTTAGTATAGTGGGCTCTTGCAACGGCCTGTTATGTTTGTGTCTCACTACCAAAGACACTATTGTCTTGTGGAACCCATCCACCCACAAGTGCCAAACATTACCCACTACCGATTTCACTTATCTAACTGTAATGCAGGCAATTCATTTTGCTTATGGTTATGGGTATGACCGCCTTAATGATGACTATAAGGTGGTCAGGATTGTGCAATTTAGAGCTGAAGCTCATGTTTCATGTGGTTATGAAGTTAAGGTTTACTCTCTTAAAGCAAATTCATGGGGAAGGATTCCAGATTTCCCTTATTACCTTCCTGAAGTTCAAAATAATGGTGTACTTGCTAGTGGGGCTTTGCACTGGATTGTGCATCAAAAGGCCGGGTCAAAATCAAATAGCGACGGACTAAAATCAATTGCTGCTCTTGAGCTCGCAACTGAGGAATATCGGCTGGTGTCACTTCCTCATTATTTGAAATTGAATAACAACTTTCATATGAAGTTGGAAGTATTGGAAGGATGCCTCTGTTTGCTTTGCAATTTTGATTCGCCACCGAGTGTTGACATATGGGTGATGACGGAGTATGGCGTAAAGGAATCTTGGACTAAGTTAGTTTCTGTTACGCAACCCAGCGATATCACTTTTTTTGAGGCTGTAAAGCCTCTAGTGTTTTCAAAGAGTGGTGAGCAAGTTCTTTGGGAATTTGACAATGCAATGCTTGTTTGGAATGACGTTAAAAGGGGAACAATTGAGAACATCAAGGTTCGTGGCTTGCCAAATTATTTCTGTTCAAATGTGTATGTGGGAAGCCTTGTTCAGCTTAATGGTGGCGATGGAAGTGATGTGAAGAAACAACAAACACAAGAAAAAGGGAAGAAGGAGAAGAAAGCTTCCAACAAGAGGTTAAATACTCGAGTCATTGTCTCCCTACTCCACTTATTATTGTAATTATTGTTTTATGTTGCTTAACCAATCTTTTTGTCTTAGGTTAGATGTTGAGGGTGTTAATGTTATTAACTTATACTTCCATCGTTAGGAGATTGGACTTGTATATAATTCATGCGGGAGTTATGATAGTGAGGTTAAGATCCATGTGTTTTTTCACTATTGTTGCACTTAGTAGCAATTTTGACTGTATAAACAGAAATTTCAAGAAGGGAATCTTTCCATTAACACAGCCGATACTAAAATTCTGAAGCTACTACTTCACGGGCAGAACTTTTGGTTACTAGTCCCTTAACCTCCTGAAAACTGCCCCAAAAGTGAGATATAAAATTCGGATCTCTGTTATAAAGTCAAAATTTTAACCAAAAGTCGGATCTCTGTTGTATCTTTCCCACCTTATAATAGGGAAAATATCAAAATTACTATAATTCTGGTGCGGGCCTTTAGCCTGGTCTCAACTTAGCTTAACTAGCATCCTAATTTTAGCTTTCAAGTTTGAGATAAGTTAAACTCATACCAGATCTTTAAAAATGATAAAGAATGAATAGCGAACAAGCTATGAAAAGGAAAAAGCTCTACCAAACTACTGAAGAGAACTTGACAATACAATATTTACTATTTCTTTCTTAAGATTAAAATTAGGCTATTCGCATCTTCAAAATACATCCCATAGTATATATTGATAAATAAACTAAATAGACATGACATTCATTTCAAATTTTTCTAAAAGGTTCTTAATTTGCCTAATTATAAAGTTTTTTTTTTCTTTTTTTTTGAGAAATACTATTGACAATTAATGGCTTTATAATGGGCACACAAATAGCTAAAGGGATCTAGATTTCAATTCATATCATAGTTCACCTACCTTACAATACTCAATACCCAATACCATACAATAAACAAGCTTAAAACATCTTTCAAAGCAATATAAACAATCACGCAGCAGATTCGAAGGAAGGAGGAGCCTTTAGAGAGACTGAAGAGTGAACTTAATTCATTGAATTTATTTTGGGATCTCTCCTTTCTATAAGAGGGGGAGCGAGTGCTTGGCAACATCAACAAGATCTTTTATATTGTGAAGATCTCTCTCCTCAGAAGCTAGCATGAAGATTCAACGAACCTCGGCTTTTTTGGATCTTCTTGCCAAGTTTTACGGAAAACCTGTCGAGAATTGGCGATATAAAGTGAGAACCCCTCCTCTGTTTCTTGTTAAATCCTTTGCTAATTCCCCATATTAAACCTTTCACAGTAACTCAACACTTCACCAATCAGATAGGATAAGTTTAGTTGATGCTTTTGCAATATGTTGTTCAATGAGTTGGCATTTTAACATAGCTCATAGCACAAGTATACTAAAGGGTTTAGTCACTACATTACCGTTCAATTTTAGAAGATACTTTATTGGTTTCACTCTTTGAATGCGAACTTTTAAATAAACCATGAATTACTGCGTTGACTGCGATGAAAACTTTGAACTATTAATTTTGCAAAAAAATTTCTTGAACTGCTTATGCATTACTAGAAGATAATTTGCAAAAATATTTATAGCAAGACATAGGGACGTATTTGCAATCTTCTCAAAGTTGGATGCTTACTTCTGTTTGTTTTGTATTCTCTTTTTCCCGCTGTAATTTTCAGTTGCAAGCAAAGTGTTTGAAAAAAATAAATTTCCTGAAAATTACGCCCTCTTAATACTGTGCGAATAATATGTTATCAGTTTTATTATGCATATCCATGTCCTGAGTATTAACCATGCCAGAATATCATAAGCCTTTATATAGCCATAGTGTTGATTCTTGAATGCCTTGATCAAATTGGTCTCTTTTAGCGCTCCGACCCTGTCCTCATTGGGTCGCGGGGTGATACACTGCCCTGGTTCACACGTAATAAGGAAAACAAGGGCAACCCTAAATCAAGGCTGCTGCATATGGGAGACCACAACCACAATTATTTACTAAAATTGATATTTCAATCTATCGCCACATACGTAACAGATTGAAAATAATCATGTATGAGTCAACGGCCACCAAAACTATCATATTAAGTAAGACTGCATCAATACAACTGTTCTTGATTACAAGGTAAGATAAATACAACCAACTTAATGTTTGACGGCCATATGGAGATCTCAGCCGTTAACTACATAGGATAAAGAGAACAACTTTTTAAACTACTATAAGGCCTCAGCCTCCAAAATCTTGTCCGCGGCCTCCAAGCAAGCCTCAACCTCTAAGTTGAGGAATCAAAGAAGTTAAGGGGATGAACACTCAAACGGCTCAAGGTGGGATTCAATCAATCTCAACGCCCGATGTTTGCTAAGAGTATCACAACAATTAATCAATTAGAGAATATAACAAAAAGCTCGTACTCAATTCTAGGTGCAACTGTGTAGTGCTATATTGTAGTGAATAATCTTAATAAATAGAGTATGAAATCCCCACCCCTCAATCCCCTCTTCACAATAGCTCAAACGAACCCCGGTTCATTGTGCATCCATTTGCACAGAAAGTAGGTCTTCAAAGGAGACCTCTGCCTTCTACCAAAGCCTTTTCAATCCTGGGCAGCCAACCGCAAATTGTTCTCTGCTGCTTCTTAGGGCATTGGTAGATCCTCTACTCTCCTCGGACAAATTGTTCACCGTGGCCTCAAAGGAATCAAAATTCATGATCATCTACTAACTAGGGCATTTAAGTGGATAGTTTTAGCTTAAACAAGTTTTCTCTTTAGCTTTTTAGGATCAAATACACCACTCTAACCCAGAAATATAAAAAACATAAAGAACACATCAATACTCTATAACACCCCACACCCAAATGGTCTCAATCTAAAGGAAAACATTATATGTGCATTTAATAGACCTAGGATAGCAATTTACAAAGAGGATGAATAGTTAAAGGCGTATGTTTATGATGTGAATTTGGGTGCGGAAGCTTAAAAGAAGAAATTATATAAACAACAACAACAACTTGAAACATGGAAGAGGGTTTCTTATTTCTCTCTCTAGCTCTTAATCTCAAAATGTCAAAAGTGTTACAAATGAAAGCCCTTATGCTATTTATACTAAAGATACAAAGGGTAAAAAAAAGAATAACACAAGAATTTTAAAAAGGACGCCCATGCCCCTATGCTTCTGCATTACTCTCCCTCCCTTGAGAAGACTCTATATATTGGTAATAGAAATCGGGGTCGATGTGCTGGAGGGTGGCTTCGGTGATCCAAGAATCTTCCGCCTCCGGACGGCCAACCCAACGAACTAAATAACGTGTATAATCACCCGAAGAAGAAGATACAAACTCAGAGGCGAGAATCCCCTCAATGCGATCTACATGAGAACGAACCGGGTGCCCTGTGGTCGAAGGAATGGGAATCGGTGTAGCATGAGTGCCTATCGGAGAAAGGTCTGCCACGTTAAACATGCGGTGCATGTGGAACTCATCAGGGAGATCGACCTCATAGGCATTCGTCCGACAAGCTCTAACAATCGGAAAAGGGCCAAAACGATGCATAATAAGTTTGGTACCCTTGCCTTGTCGGCGTGCCTTCTGAAGGTAAACCATGACAAGACCCGAAAGGAAGGAGACAAACCGGCGGTGCTCATCAGCGGCCTTTTTATAAGAGGTATACATAGACTGTAATCGAGTATGATCATCAGCCTGTATGGATGTCAGGCGAGCGGCAAACTCCTTAGCGGAAGGGCATATAGGCACCGTCGGCCGAAGCTCGACGAGATCAATGAGCATAAAAGGAGATTGCCCTAAGACAATCTGAAATGGGGATAGACCAGTGGATCGGTTGATGGCGTTGTTGAAGGCGAATTCAGCCTGTGCAATCACTACGTTCCACCTACGCGGATGCTCGAAAGACAGACACCGTAACAGGTCACCCACACTACGGTTGACCACCTCAGTCTGGCCATCCGTCTGGAGATGAAAAGTTGTCGAAAACTGTAACTCCGTCCGTAAAAGCCGCCAAAGTGTATGGCATAATTGTCTTGTAAATTGCACGCCTTTGTTTGAAGTGATGCTAAAAGGGACCCCATGAAGACGAACAATCTCTCGGAAATATAAGGAAGCAACATGAGACGCATTTGTAGTGCGAGAGCAAGGGATGAAGTGGGACGTTTTGGAGAACCTATCTACCACAACAAGAATGGAATCATGACCTCGAGAAGTACGGGGCAGTCCTACTATAAAATCCATCGACACATCCTGCCATGGCGCTCTGGAATCGACAATGGAGTGTATAGTCCCGCATTATTGTGCTAGCCCTTGGCCGTCTGGCAATTGTAGCGACGCTTGATGAAAGCGTTGGTATCTCTCCTCATCGTCGGCCAGTAAAATCGGTCCCTCAGCATCGCGTGAGTACGCGCCTATCTCAGATGGCCAGTTAAATCGCCCCTACGGACCTCAGAAATGATCTTCTCCCGTAGGGATGAAGATGGAATGCATAGGGCCATACCTCGGTGGAGGAACCCATCTTGTAACATATACTCGTCCGATGCTCCATTGTCCTGTTGGCAAGCGGCGAAGATGGGTTCAAACTCTATATCTGTCGGGGAAGGTCACGGACCTTATCGAATCCAAATACCTGACTCCATAGAGTCACCAACGCATGTGCTCTCCTACTAAGAGCGTCTGCTACTTAGTTCTCCTACCCCGGTTTATACTGCAAGTGAAAAGTGTAGTGCTGGAGGTATGCGGTCCACTTGGCGTGCCGGTCACTAACACGCCGCTGACTGTGTAAGAAACGGAGGGCCTCATGATCCGATTTGATGACAAACTTCTTATGAAGGAGATAGGGTGACCAAAACTTCACGACTTTGACCACGACATAGAACTCAAGGTCGTAAGTCGAATAATGGAGGGCGACACCCGTCAATTTATGACTAAAAAAGGCAATTGATTTTCCATTCTGGCTCAAAATAACACCCACCCCTGTCTTGCAAGTATCACAAGGCAACTCAAATAACTGATCAAAATCGGGCAAGGCTAGGATAGGGTTCGTCGTCATTAACTCCTTGATGCGTTTAAAGGCAGCATCCGCCTCTGGTGTCCATCTGAATTCGGTACTCGAGGAAGTACTCATCAAATCTGTAATAGGAGCCATAATAGTACTGAACCCAACAATAAAGCGCTATAAAAACCCGCCAAACCATGAAAGCTGCGCACCTAAGAGACCGATGAGGGTGGGGGCCAATCCACTACCGCCTGAACTTTGGCATCATCCACCCTGATGCCGTCACCTGAGATCACATATCCCAGAAAGGTCACTGATGGTACTATAAAAGCGCATTTCTTCAACGTAAGGTAGAAGCGCTCAGCTCGTAGGACCTCCAATACTTGAGCCACGTGGTCTAAGTGCTCCTCCTCTGATTGAATGTAAGTCAAAATATTATCAAAATAAACAACAACGAATTTGCCCATGAAAGGGCGCAGAATTTGTGTCATCACTTGCATAAAAGCCGAGGGAGCATTGGAGAGGCCAAAAGGTATAACCGTCCACTCATATAGCCCATCCTTCGTCTTGAAGACAGTCTTCCATTCATTCCTCGGTTTCATATGGATTTGGTGGTATCCGCTCTTCAAATCTAACTTGGAAAAAACCCTCGCACCGTGAAGTTGATCTAGCATATCCTCAAACCTAGGAATAGGGAATCTGTACTTCACAGTGATCTTGTTAATAGCTCGGCTATCAACACGCATTCGTCAACTTCCATCCTTCTTTGGCGCTAATAGGGCGGGCATCGCACAAGGAGACATACTCTCCCTAATATAGCCCTTGTCACATAGCTCAGTGACTTGTCTTTGTAACTCTGCGTGCTCCGTGGGGGACATGCGCTAGTGGGGAAGATTGGGGAGCTGCTCCCCGGGAACAAAATCAATGGCGTGCTGTATATTCCTGAGAGGTGGAAGATCATCTAGGAGTGTGCACACATCGATAAAAGAATCCAACAAACTCTGAATACATGGTGGGACAGTCGCCTCCGGGGTGGTGATGGGGCTAATGAGAGCATATCACAACCCTGTCTCTGCGGTCTCTGTGTCTAACTCCTCATGTGAAACTATCAGGGCGGATGGTCGAGACATCGGGAATGGTCACATAGGACGGAGGAGAAAGTTCTTCCCCTCATGCGTAAATGAATAGGTATTGGCTTGGTCCATCATGCATGCTACGGTGATCAAATTGCCACGACCTCCACAAGAGAAGGTGGCACACCCCATATCCACTACAGTACATAGAACTTCATCATGATAGTCTCCGATGGAAAAACTCACTTGACACTGTCGTCTCCCAACCATAGTTGTTGAATCGTGATACGTATCGTGTATTGAAAACCCCATGTATTGTGAATCGTGAATTGTATCGCGATACGTATCGTGCGATACGGCACAAAAAATAAATAAAATTGTAAAAAATAAATAAAAATATGGAGAGCACTTTACAATCAATTATATAACATAATATGATTCACAATCAATTATATAACATAATATGATTCAAACTTTTAATTTCTCCACAATCATATCAAAAAGAGAATCTACAAGCCATATTTAGATGTAATAATAAGTAACTATTAAGGTATTGTCATTGTGTCATCTGTGACACCCCGCCTAATTAACCCCGGGTGATCAGTCCTAAATTAAGTTAGAATAGGTTTCTCAGTTGGATCATTCTTAGCATCACTGTCGTCTTTTTAATTACTAACCACCTAAGTGAGAAAATTAGACCGGTGCCAAGTTTTATCTTTCATTAACTTAAATGAAAACTCATGCGGAAAATAAAATCACACAATTAATCTCAATTAATTAAAACAACCATACACAATTAAATGACTAGCCGAATAAACCATCGGCCCAAAAATCCAACAAATATAAAATAAAGACAAGTAATCAATCTCAACAAGTCTGACAGAAACTAAATGAACTGTGAGCGACATGCTCGAAATAACTGATAGAAGTCTCTACACTAGAATGAAAGAATGAGGCGTTTATCAAAACTCCCGCAACATTGGACACCTAAAAGGTTTTGAAATTTTTTTATAGCAAGGGTTAGTACCCAAAAACATTTGAAAAACATTTAGCAAATGATTAACTTGCAGTAATAAATAAATATGCATGCTCTTCATATTTTAGTTAGTGCCGCACTCCCTTGAGGATATCCTCACCCCACTTCTAATGTGCACTACTAACGCCTTAATTTAATTTACCTAGGTCCTACTCTCCTGACCCGATAATTTATGTAACCCCTTGCAATTTTCCTACTCCAACCGAGTATGCTTTAAATCATGATTTTTAAGTTATTATAAACATCAACTTAATTAAATCATTACCCTTTTTAATTTCATATAACACTCACACCTGTTATGCACATAATACATTTTACACTTTGTATTACTTATCCCATATATAATTATTTACCTAATTATATATTTAGTCATATAGTAATATTCACAAACATACTGAAATAACATTTAATACTAGTATTTTCCCCGAATAAAGTCTCACCGGATATAAATTTCTTAAAGTGCTATCCCACTAGGTGTAATCACATAACCTAGTTACCCCAAGTCAGAATTTCTCACTAACTTGGTTAATGCATATACATTGGAGGCGGTCATATTCCTTCCCTGAAAGTGAGATGCCCCTCACCCATATAACGGACGTTATGACTTGGGATTATACTCGCCCTACTCCTCAAGCTAGGGAATTCATCCACTACGCGCAACCTCCCGTTATAGCACTAGAGAATATAATAATAATATCTGTCACTGATATTAAAGTACACCCATATATATATATATATATATATATATATATATATATACATATACTATCGCACACCGTATATATATAAATTTAAAAATGTCCCGGCTATACCGTGTACTAAGTCCGTAACATAAGCCTATTCCATTTTTATAATGAGTTTGTGGCCCAACTCGGATTATTAATTAATTTACACATTAATTTCTTTTGGTATCGCCCTAACCAATATATATCCGGACTTACTTTCGTGGCTCGAATTAACACCACCCGAGTCTCAATCCCCGACTTTAAATTAATTAGCCTTTACCTAAATAAAATTTATATCTCGGTATTTCTCAACCGTTATTCCCGGACTTGTTCACTATATCCATATTTAATCCTTTCGAACAACTTTCCCAAAAATTCAACCTTAGTGTGTCACACCTAATTTCTTCAAAACCCAACAATTTTTTTTTTTAATTATGATGTCACACTAAGCCGCCTTCAAATCCTAATTAATTTTATTCACTATTAATTAGATTCTAAATCCATGTATTAATTACTCACTAAATTTAGGCATGGAAAAATGTTAAATTAATTTTTTCTCCATATAAAGGAAAACTGGGCGAACTGTCAAAATCTGCCGACCCTCGATCGATCGACCCCAGACCTTCGATCGATCGATCGATCGAGCAGGTCTTCGTCTTCTTCGCGAAGACAGATTCTGCCATGGACGAATTTCTTAAAACCCTAATTTCTTCTACCAGCAATCTCAAGCCCTCTTAACAATAATACATGTTAGAAACCTTATTAGAGATCTCCAGAATGTTCACCAACATCATTAATTCGTCCATTATCTACTGATTTCTAAATTTGGGGAAAAATTCATCTTTAACCCTTAACCCATTTACACTCCAAATTCCTTCATCAAATTTGTTTCTAATTATCCAGATATCATCCTACCAGATATATATCAGCTTACAATTATCAGATTTTACATGAATCCTTACCCAAATTCGTAAATCAGATTATTGTTTTCAAAATCCCATGTTTATGCCATCAACGCCCAAAACGAATTTCAATTAAACACCTCACATAAATATGAATTGAAAAACAGATTCAATACTACAGCAAGTCATCCACTTGCCTTAGGTTTCGTAGAGTCTGATTTTGGAGATGAATTCCGAGGTTGAAGATGATTCTTGTTGGCTCTCTTGTGATCCCCAAATCTGCCTTTAACTGCTATTAGGGTTCCTTAACACACTAAGCCTTTTCCTAAACTCACATCAGCCGTTTCCTTATTTCTTTTAATTTATGAATTAACCTAAATCCCGTTTTTTGCCTAATGGGCCAAGCCCAACTGACCCAAATGCCCCCGTGTGGGCCCGGCTATGCCTAAAAACATCCCGTGACCCGTTTACTACCCCCGGGTACACTTTTTCGACTATCTCGGCCCATTCGGACTCAATCGTACACTCAGAATTGGCATCCGAATTAATTTCTAAAAAGTTCTTATTTCACACCCAAATTAGTCTATACCGACTCCCGGCTGAAATAAGCACATATACCGTCATTAATATCTGAAATGACGTAAATACAATATTACTGCTCACTTAGTAAAATAATTTTTTCTTAAATATTAACCATTCACTTCCCGATTAATATTTAAATAAAATTTCCCTAATTAATTCAATTAAAATTACGACTCACAAGTAATTTTCAATTCCCGAATTAATTAAATATTTAATGCATGAAAATACGGGGTGTTACATCATCCTCAACTATGATGATGATACCTTAATAGTATCCAAAAAATAATAACCAAAATCCAAAAAATATATCCAATAAAGTCATCATCTTCATCACTCCTCTAATTATTCCTAAATCCTAATCCTCCTCCTCATCGTCAATGTTTAGTTCATTATCATCATCATCATCATCATCATCATCATCATCATCATCATCATCGTCATCATCTTCATCGTCATCATCTTCATCATCATCTTTTACAATGATTCTCTCATCTTCTCTTTGGTCCTCCTCCTATTCCTCCTCCTCCTCTTCATCCTCCTCCTCCTCCTCATCGTCTATAACTTCAATATCATCCTCATCAACATGAATCGATTTCCCTTTCCTCCTGGCATTCAAGTTCCTTGGTCCTATATGAAAAAAATTGCAAAAATATACATTAATTACTTCATCTTGATGTAGTTCATTACTATTTCATTTTGTTAATATTTCCAAAATAAATATACTAAAAACCATACGTCGCTTCCGTTTGTTACTACTTCCTCCTTCCTCTTGGAAGCATTCATGCACATCCATCCACGAGTGGTCTTCGAGAAGACATGGATCTTCCTTCTCGGTTATCCATTCATCATCGGAATCCATATCCGATAGACAAATTGGATCATATGTCTCACCCCTTTGTTGTCGCTTCAAAAGTCGCATTTCGAGTTGAATGTTGTACTTGACAAAGACAAAAGCATTCAATCTTTGTGCCTCCAAACGATTTCTTTGCTTCGAGTGCACGTGGTCAAACATGCTCCGATTTCGCTCACATCCCGTGACACTACAAGTTAGGCTTAGCACTCGTATTGCCAACCGTTGGAGTTCCTTGCACTCTTCTCCGTAATTTTCCCACCATATGCCTAGAATAAATAGGCAAAAACAACGAAAACATAAACATAAATAAGAGGCCAAAAAACAGCAACAAAAATAGGCCAAAACAGAGGCATATGGCTGCCCAAAACAGGGGTATAATGCTGCCCCCAAACAGCAATAAAAATAGGTCAAAGCAGGGTTATCTTGCTGCCCAAAACAGGCCCAAATCAGAGGCATATTGCTTCCCCAAAACAGCAGTAACTAGGCCAAAACAGGGGCATATGGCTGCTCAAAACAGGGCCAAAACAGGGGCATATTGCTGTCCAAAACAGGCCCAAAATAGCCAACTAATTACCTGATTGTGTTATATCTCTTGTCAAGACGGCCATGCTCACTCCAAATAACCCTTCCGCCCGGCGAAATTTCTCAATTTGTTCAGCAATTGCAATTTTGCTCTCAACATCCGGATACATTCTCTCAATGGTTTGGTATAACCCTCTCTTGACTTCCCTATCCGCATTGAACCCTTGCTATATTGGAATCTAAAAAAAGTATACACATGCAAATGCATTTAGAAAAGTTATACAATAAATAAACATATTATACAAATACAATTTATGATAAAATCTTACCTTGGGTTGAGAAAGTAACCCGCTGCATGAAGTGGTTGATGGAGTTGCATGTCCCATCTTGTATCAACAATTTTCCATATTCTTCGGTACGGTGCCTCTTTATGGTTGAATTTTTTTGCAATTGCCTCATTGGCCCTATCCAAAACTTCATAAATGTACCTCATTGCCGGTTTCAAATCACCATCTACAAGCCTTAAAACCTTAGTGAGGGGGATAACACATTTCAAGCAATATTTGATTGCCTTCCAAAATTTGCTATCACCAAAAATTATTTTCTCAACATGCTTGGCATCAAACTTATGTGCCTATGGTCCCGTGGCCCACTCCTCCGATGCAAACATGTGCCTAAGAGGAATTTTCTTCTCTTGGAAGCTCTTTAAAGTCAAGAAAGATGTAGCAAATCTTGTAACCCCCGCCATTGTGAGTTCTTTCTTTTTTGTGAATTTTTGAAACAAAACAAGAACCCAAGCATGTCGGTATATATAAACGGTTACCTCCTTTGCTTTTTTAATGGTGTCATGAAAAATTGGTAGATCACGTATATCACTTAGCATTAAATCAATGAGGTGAGGCGAACAAGGATACCAAAATAAATTTTTTCTTTTGTTTTCCAACTTTTCTCCGGCCAAAAAATAAGCCGACGCACTATCGGTAATTACTTGGACCACATTCTCCTCCCCTATCTCCTCAACAAGAGAATCAAATAATTCACATAGCTTGTCGGCATCCTTTACAAAGGAGAAAGTATCCAAGGATTTGAGAAAAAACGTTCCACGAGCGCTTAAGGACCTTGATTTCCCATCGGTCCATCCATCCGACATAAGAGTGCATCCCGTCTTCTTCCATTCTTGTTTATATTTTTCCAAATTTGTTTCAACATTTTCAACTTCCTTCTTTAAGTAAGTAACCCTTGTCTCATGGTAAGACGGAGGCTTTAGCCCCTTCCCATAATCACCAGTTGATTTCACCATCTTTGTAAACAAGGGACTTTTGATTACATTAAAAGCTATACCATTTCCATAAAAACCTACAAATGTCACTAATTACCGCCCCCTCTTTTTTAACACTGCATTTATCGTTGTTTGTTTCACAAAACCTTGTTTTTTCTTCCCTTTAATGACATATGGATCTATAGTTCCCTTCTTTGATTTTTCGAAATTTTCTTCAACTTCAAATTCCTCTTCTTCACCTTCATTTTGTTGCCCCCCTTCTTCATTATACTCCACCTCATTTACTCCCAAAATGTTTGCAAATTTTTTTCTAACATCTTCGGGACATTGCACACATTTTTTGGCATCTTTCCCCGTACCGGCAAGATGGTACTTCGTTCTAAAAATCCGGCCCATTTTGCATCCTTGCAAAAATTACATCTTAAATGCAATCTATTATCATTCACTTTTTCACAATAATCCCATGTGGGGTCAACCACAACTTTTCTTTTTTGTTTAGTCATTTCCTAAATAAATAAAGAGGAAAAAGAAATAAATATACTTGAAGAAAAGGATACTAAATAGGGTGGAACAATAAATAAATAAATAAATAAAGAGGAACCATAAATAAATATGTGAGAAATAAAACAATAAATAAATAAACCTAGGGTTTATTTATTTATTAATGGTGGAGAGCACAAAGTTGAAGAAAAAGACAAGAAAAGTGAGAAAAGGACATAGGGTTACTTACCAAAGCAAAGGATGGAAGCTTCTCTTGGCAAAAAGTTGAAGAAAAAGACAATAAAAGTGAGTATATTAATGGTGGAGAGAACAAGAAAAGTTTAAAAAGTGTCTTTTATACCTAGGGTTTGCTCATTTATGTGTTTTTAAAGTCTTTAAACATTATTTAAAGTCTTTAAACATTATTTAAAGTCTTTTAACAGTAAAATAAGTATTTTCGGCCATAATTTTTTTTTTTTTTTTTGCTGACTGGGACGCCAGTTGTGTCATTTTTTTCCACTGCCCCGTATCACTGATGAATCGCGAGTCATACGATTCTCGTATCGACTCGCGATTCTGGCTCGATTCAAGCGATTCCTTGCTCTTTTCAATTCAGTCGACCGAGTTGTCTCGTTATTGTGGTGTATCGAACCGTATCGCACGATTCGTATCGTGAATCGCACGATACTGATTAAAAAGTTCCCAACCATCCAATACGACACAGAGTAGACAGTGACTCAGTGGGAAGATTTAGTTTATCAACCATCTCTTGCGCTACCAAATTATCACTAGCCCTTCCATCAATAATCAATGTACACAACCTCCCCTTTGAAGTGCACCGAGTAAAAAATATGCTCGATCGAACCCAAGTGTCTTCACTAGACATGGATGTTTGTGGATTTACAGGCGTGGTTACCATTACGGTGTGCATATATGAGGTGGAAACTCCCACGCGTTTTGCTTGTTCATGGCAAAATGACTCCCGTCCCCGACAAATAGATTGAGCGGAGGATAGCGGTACATGGGGTGGGATAGGAAGGATTCCTAGGGATGGACATCCTTTGTAGATGGGGTCGGGTTGTTCATTTGCTTCTTTGGTGTTGGTTTTAGGGTTCATAGGGTTACGATATGAAATTGAGGTTGAATCAAATTTTTTTGGAAGCCGAGAGGGGTTGCTGGGTAGACCCGAAGGTGAACAGGGGTCGGTTAGGGTGACTCGGAGGTTTGGTGGGGCTGGTGGGTTACTGGTAATTGGTCCGTTTTTTTTAGGGTTTCTGTGGATGGTTTTAGGGTTTCGGCAGGGTTTGGCCTAGGTCGGCAGTCACTAGGTCTGTCCGACCTAGGTTTCTTTAGGTCGGGTCGGGTCGGGTCGATTGGTTTGGTGATAGATTTAGCGCTGCTTTGGGGTTGAACAAGTCCAGTTTGGGTGAAGAAGGGTTAGGGTTACTTGCATTTTTGAGTTCTAGGGTTAGGGTTTCAGGAGCAAGTGTGGGGTTGTTTCTTGAATCATCCGGATGAGTCCAATTCGAATCCCAATCTTCAATAATCATGATTAATTCAAGAACAAACCTCGCTATGATACCAATTTGATGTGAATTTGGGTGCGAAAGCGTAAAAGAAGAAGTTATCTATACAACAATAACAACAACAACAACTTGAAATATGAAAGAGGATTTCTTATTTCTCTCTCTAGCTCTTAATCTCAAAATGTCAAAAGTGTTACAAATGAAAGCCCTTAGGCTATTTATACTAAAGATACAAAAGGGTAAAAAAAAGAACTAGATAAAAGAATTTTAAAAAGGATGCCCATGTCCCTATGCTCTGCATCAGTTTAATTCTTAGAGCTAGAGCAGATTTCACAAATTCAACTAGGACTCATCTTAATATGAATGAAACTATGGAACTAGGGTTTAGATGAGAAGAAGAAGACGAAAATGAGGTATCTCTTATCTAGGAAGACTTAGTCTGACGTTGGCTACTCAAACCCCCCTTCCTTTGTCTCTTCTTCCAAGGCTGCTTCTTACTCTGGCGGCAATAGCAACTCCTCTCACTCACACTCACAAAATCTAGAAATGTGAGCCTAAATCTTCTATTTATAGTATGAGGGTGGAACTTGGGGTTTGCAAAAATAGAACCACTTTTCCCAAATGTCTCATTCTAGAAATTCCTAATCTTGCTCCCCAAGACATAATCTGATTGGTCCACATCACCAATCCCTGTCATGTGTTTCTAGATATGAAAAGTTTGCTGCCTCATTTGTGGCCTTGACCATCAGACTCCTAAGCTGTCCGATGTCCCCAGAACTTAAAAAGACCTCGGTCTTCAAAAGGGCCTAGTATCATACAATATGTGTCCTCGAAGGCTATTCAGTCGCCTAATCCTATTGTTTCTAGTTAGTGGCCTAGAGACCCCTCCGCGGCCTTTACTAATTATGTTTTTTTCTCATGAGTTGGGTCTTGGTCATTACACTTTTGTTTCTGTTGTTTGCATAGATTGTCGGTGTATCTGATTTAGTGCACACTGTGGCTATTCTAGAAGACTCTCCCTTACTAGTACATAGTGCACCAGAAGATAATTGTATTGACTTTTTTTTTATATAACTTGATCTCACTCAATTGCTCACATGATGCTATTTTATTTTGCTAGAGATGATTTCCTGTCAAAGGGGTTCAAACTGGTGCTTTAAGCAACTGTAAGAGATGGAGTACATAGTAGTGAGAAGGTGAGGTGGTATGGTAAGTTCACAAAATCTTGTTGCACTTCGAACCAGTACCTGGTAAATTTTGTTTTTTTATGGTTGACCTGATTATGCCTAGTTTACATGTGTTGATACTGTATCGATGGATTTATTTGTCAAAGTAGAGAACCATTTGAGCGTTTGAAATTGATACGGGAGAAATGGGAAACCTTTTTTTCAGCCTATGATACGCTGCCATTTTGTTTTCAGACCACTGTTTTCTTTTAACGAGGCAAAGAACTTTATTAATAACAAACTTCAATTAAAGCAAACAGCTAGAAAATGAATTTAAAGGAGCAGAAGTATTGTTTATCAAACTTGAGCATTCCTCGAACTAATCTAAGTGCTCAACTCAACAAAGTCTTTTTTCAATTATTTGGGGTTGGCTATGTTTAGCGTGATGTCCTTGGTCAAGCCACAAGTCAGTTTAGGCCTACTTTCTACTCCTAGCATTACTATCAATATTAACAAAATCACTCTTCCTTAGTGGAGCCCTAAATGTTTGACGTGTTCAAAGCACCTGAGCGATTTTCTCTCAATATATCTTCTATAGGATCTACTTCTATTGTTTCACGAATATGTTCATTTTCAAAGACATGCCATCGTCCGATTTACATTACCCATAATAAGTGATGATAATCAACTCTTTCAAACTAGTCAGCCTGTAGGGTAGGCCTTTATTTTTTCCACCCCTAATTAAATGGCAGACTTGAAACAAAGTTATTGTGGTTACCAGTATTGCTGTAAGGGTTGCTGATGAGTTTTTTGTAGGAGAATGATAATAATGTATAATGTGGTCTTTTTGTCTGAAAACACAAAGAGAATAGGCCTGACAATTTCTTATGCTTTTTTAAGCAGAGGATTGACGATGTGTAAAAAGGGTTGTGGGGTTGGGGTGGGGGGTAGGAAAGACATTTTTTCTTGGTTCTTAGTATCAACTTCATTTTTGTTTTTTCCAATAATTATAATGAACTGAAGCATTTTGAAGTTTCATTTTGTATTTTATATTTATTGTCAAACTTAACCCCCTTTTTTTCAATTCAAATTTTTTTGTTCAAAAAATTATGAGATGACCCAGCTGTTCTTTGAGTATAATCCTCACTTATCTATGCTTTATCTGGAAGTTAAGATATCTAGTTATTGAGGCTATATCCAAGGTGTATTGAGGCTGTGTCCATATCTGATACGATATTTCTGCAGTTTTAGGAGTATCCCTTCTTCTAGGTAACCAACTAAAACATTTGCAATTGCAGTGCAAATATTTTAAGTCTTATATATGTAACATTTAACTAGTTTAAGAGAACAAATTCCAAGGACATGCTATCATCTGATTATGTCTTGGAATCCGATTTGACCACCATGAATTTGAAATCTCGCTTAATACCTAACGAATTTCCATTCGAGTTCCTATGGCACCCTCCCCCACTAGAACCTTGTTTGCCTTTAGAACTTGAGTTTATTCCCCGAAGATAAAGGAATTTTTATCTATCCGATACAACTTTGGTTTCACCGACGACATAATGTCTGAAAGCAAAGAATCAAGGTCATGAATAATTAAACATGGGATTGTTTATAGATCTCATAAACTCAAACAAATCAATGTGTTAATAGCACATGTCGTTACTCACACTGTCAAACCAAAGAGATTGAAAAGCGGGGCACTATGAATTTGCATTCTAGACGGACCATAACATCATCTTGTTCAACATCGGAGTAAATGGCCACGCTCTAGACCTTAATTTGATCCCATTTACAACGATGTGTGCAGTAGGCCAGGGGATTTAATTGTATTTTTCCTTATTTTATTTTTATGTCTAGTTTAGTAATTTTTTATCTTTTAGTTATTATCTTAAGTTGCGGGTAACATTCCCTTGGAATATTGTAGTGTTCCCTCTTTAGTCATTTTCCCTTTTAGAATAATCTTGGCAGGCAGTTTGCTTATAATTCAATGTTGTTATTGTTATTGTTGTGTAGTGTTGATTAAATCTCTTACGCTCAATAACGTTTGCTCTTGATTTGGCCGTCGAAAGGTTCCAAAAGGCATGAGGCGTGGAGGTTTAGCCTAAAACCTTAGGAGCCTAAGCGTAAAAATGCGTTTTCCCTTTTTTTTTTTTTTTTAAAATATTTTCTATTTATACTAAGGCTAGTAAAACAATAAAATAATACATACCTTGAAATTTGAAAATATATCCGTATATTTGGTAACCCTTTTTCCCATATGCATGCTCCATAATATAATCAAATATAATATAATATAAGTTAGTAAACAAAATATTTCAATATTAGTTAGCTATGAAGCACGGGTACTCTCGGGAGGTCGCGAATTTTTGTTGGACACGTATAGGATACGGGATACGTTAGGATACGCGTATTTTAAATATATTGTTTACAAACTTATTTTAAATATATTGTTTACAAACTTATTTTGTTTTGTTTGTTTAAAGGCTTTTGATAAGAAAAAAAAGATTTCAACTTAAAAAAAAGGCCCGCTTTTTCACGCCTTACCATGCCTAGGTGCGCGTGGGCCATTGATCGCGCCTTACACGCGCGTTGACCGCGCCTTTTGTCATGCCTATGCCAACCTAGCCGCACGCGGTCAAGCGACACCACCATCTTCAAAATCCTTACCACCCTCTTGGTCCCCAAGCCCCACCCAAACCACCTGAAATCCGACCCAACCCTCATATCTGCTTACCCCTTGAAGTCTCATGTGTTTGGTGATCGACGTCTGACGATGCCCTCCGGTGGCCCCTTTGCTTGGAATCCCCACACCCCCAACAAAACCTTGAATCTGCTACCGCAAACCTCACACAACTCCCGTTACCTCTCTAAACCCTAGATCCGAGCATTACCGATACCAGAATATCGCCTCTTAGTTGCAAGCCTCCAAAGACCCTTCTCGTTGACGAGTGAAGGGCATCGATCTGTCAGAGAGACACCTCGACAACCGTTCGAACCATGGGGGAGACGAACTAGCTTCACAACATCTGGAAGCTATCCGCATTCGCCTGCCTCTCACCTGCCTCCGACATAGATTGCCGACACTGGATAAAGGAGTTCCAGCTGCCAGTATGGTCGTTAATCACACGGATGATTGCGAGAGCAACTAGGGCACAAAAGTTAAATGTTCGGGAGGGAAGGTTTTGTGGGTAGGGTTTCACACCACAAAACAAACCAACTCTCTCTATATTTAAAAAATCTTATACCGCACATAATATTCAACCTACAGTTAAAAGTTCCTGATCTGTCCCTAAAAATTTTATACACCAATTACTTCTGAAAATCACCCCCAACGTCCCTAACCTTGCATAGGAATTACACAATCAACCCTTCAACCTCTGAAAGTTATTTGAACTCCCTCTCCACTTCTAATATTTACATTCAGTCCCCAAACTTTATGAAATTTCCAATTCGGCCCTTGTATTTTCCCTAACGCCAACTCCAAGCCCAACTCCATTACCTGACACTTATTCTCCTTTCGATTTTTGTGGAAGGAAGGTCGTGATAGCGATTATGGGACAATATGGAGGCTTGTGGCGAATTCGAGCAGCTGAGTGGTACCATCATTGAAGAGCTCCAAATTCGCTTCGACTGTTGGGCTTATGGGGGCAAGTTGCTAGTTCAATGCCGTCTCCATCAGAGAGTATGATGAGCACCACCGTTTCGTGAAGCATTATCGCACGGAGTTCCTTGAGATGGAAGCGACGCATGATCATTGGGTGAGCGAGCGGGTAACATGTTTGATATTTTGACTACTTGTCTGTAGGTTTGATACTCCCATCAGCCAACATCGTTTCTGCGTATGGCGATGATGCATATTACCCTATCACGCGTGGTGATGACTTCTCTGTGTATATCGAGGAACTGTTGAAGGATGGTATGGTTCTTAAGTTCTTCCCTTGTGATTTCTTTTCCATTTTGGAGGAGGATAGCTGGATTACTCGTATTCAATTCGATTAAGAGATTTGGTGCTGTTTGATATCGAGGACTTCTTTCCCATCTTTGGGGAAGAAGTGGTTGTGTTGTGAATCGAGGACTTATTCAATATTTTTGTTGAGGATGGTTGGATGACTCTCACGCATTTTCTTGAGGTAGAGTTGTATGATGTGGTTGATTTCTTCACACTCTTCAGGAATGATGATGACGTTGGCGTGGTTACGTCTCCAGTTGTTTCTTCCAAGGATGACACGTTAATTTTGTTGGTTGGGATTGATCGGGGGTATTTGAGGATGACACTTTTTACAACATTTCGCATGCATAAAAGGGATTTGAGATCTTTGAGTTTATGGCCGTGAGAATTTTTGTTTCGCAAATCAGTATATCAGGGATGGAGGTGTTATTTGGCTGGCACAGGCTGTAGCCCAGGTTCCTCTGTAGAAACAATCTGTACACTAGTAATATTAATAAGCCCAGTTTAATTTATGTCACCTTTCTTTGTGCAGCTAGCAAAGTAGTCATTCTCTAGAGTAAATACAAAGTCCAAAGTTTTCTTAACCTTAATGGAATCTAGTAGATACTGTAAGCAAGGAACCTTATTGAACAATATGATGTGTCTTTGAAATTCGCCTTGTATGTCCTTTAGAGTTCCTGCAAATAGAAAGACCCCCAAAGAATTAAAGTCTACACACTTTTGGAATTGTGGATTTGAGATACTTCTATATTAGCATATAGGCCTGTAAATTGAGCTGGGCAAGCCCGAAGTCCGCCCGTTCTGCCCGCTATTTTCGGGCCGAGCTTTATTTGAGTTTGAGCCGAGCCGAGCCTGAGCCAAAATTTCAAGCCCAAATGAATTTCGGGTCGAGCTTGAGCCGAACTTTGCCAAGCTCTAATTGGGGCCGAAGCTCGAACTTTGAATATATAAATAAATAAATGAATTATATTATAAAATATAACATATTTTTCTTAACTAATTTTATATGTATGAAATATAATTAGTCTTTGTAGGTTTTCATTCGTACTTCCTTTGTTTTAGTTTAGTGCATTTCATAATTATATACTTTATTTTATGAAATATCAATTAGATTTTGGTCTATACATTTTCTCCATGATGAAAACACAAGAAAAAAACACTATTTCAAACTTTTTTTAACAACAACAACAAAAAAAGAAATCTGGCCTGCACGAAATGGGGCCGAAGCCCGAAATATTTATGAGCTAAGTTCGGGTTTAAGTAGAAAAGTTTAGTTCGGGTCGAGCTCGGGCTTGAGCCTGGGTAAGGTAATTCGGGCCGAGGTAATTTGGGCCTAGCCTAAGCAACCTCAAGCCCCGCTCATCCAGCCCGATTTACAACCCTATTAGCATATGACCATATTCCCCAGTTTGAAGTATCTATGATGTTGAGACACCAATTTATTGTATTTTTAAAATGCCCTTTCTAGGGATGGCTACAGTATGGTTTAATAGCGTATTTTTGGTCTGAAAAAATGGTATTGATTTTATATTTCGATTTACTGTAATCAAAATTATTGAAATTGAAAATACTGAATAATAATGAGAAATATCTGTATACCACTCACTGAATATACCAAAAACATAGTACCAAAAATAACAAAAATTAAATCATCAACACTGTTTGATATTTTGTCGGCATCACCATGTGGTTTAGTTCAATTATAACGCTAATTGAAATGTGAGATTAGTAGAGTTAGTTAATAATAAGTCAGTTAGAGTTATTTTACTTCTCAAACAACTAGAAATGGGGACTTATACTTCATTGGAAGTGCTTCCTCTATCACATTTCTTTGAAACTCTCATCCACAATAAATTTAGTGTCAAAAGAAGTAAAAAGAGGTCAATTATGGTTGACTATTTATCACGGTTCAAAGTCGCGGTATCGGTCCATGACTCGGATGCTCAATTTTTGACTCGGTATCGGTATCGGTATCGGTATCGGTATCGGTATCGGACGATTCGCAACTATACACTATTTAGAGAACTCAAAAAAATTTGAAAAAAATATAGAAAAGTCTAGAAAAATAAGAATAATAACATGGCTCAATTAAATAAGTACAAAATCATCATTTAGTATGCATAACATTGTGTAATTATTTATACTGAATCATTATTTAGTAACATTGTGTAATTGTTTATATTGACTCGTCATTTAGTATGCATAATACTGTATAAATCAATATATATTTAGTAATTTATTCTTCGTGAATATTATAATAGTACCTATTACTAATTAAGGATATATATAATATAAATAATCATACACTTTAAGGATAGATGGATAATGATACATTTTAATACAAATTAAGTAAATACAAATAGAATGTTAAATGGGAGATAACCCCCTAGTAACACTATAAGAAAAGGAATGGGAGATTCAACCAAAAAAATCCGATTTGCGACCCCGAAACATCATATAACCTCTATTAATTGAAAGTGATTGCTCCGATCGTGATATGGATGCAAAATCGAGACTCAATTGAATGAGTCAGAAGTTGAGACAAAGAGATCGATGCTTAGTAACTTATACCATCTCGGCCGATATATCACCGATATGGGTCGATACTATCATGATATCGTCAATATTGGCCGATTCTACCGTGATATCGCCGATATGGGCCGATTCTACCGGGATATCACTGATACTACCGAGAAATTACTGATATAGGGTCGGTTCATAACAATAATTGAAAACTCAACTCGGAATCGGATCGGTGGGTACCGATACCTAGTCAACTCGGCTGTATCGTCGCGGTATCGGCCTTGACTTTAAAAAGGGCAAAACCCAGTGCGCGAGGCTCCCGCCATTGCGGGGTACTGGGGGGGTTGGATGTACGCCTTACCCCTGCATACGCAGAGAGGCTGTTTCCGTGACTCGAACCCGTGACCTCCAGGTCACAGCGGGGGCAACCTTACCGTTGCGCCCGGGTTCACCATGCTATTTATCAAACATTATGAAGCTGATCTAACAGAGCCAATTAAGGTTCAATTTAACTTATATAAATGATCACGGTACACACTAGACTCAGTTGGCAAGTTTGGTAAAATTGGGTCCACGAAAGCGTTTTGAGATACTTAGAATAAAATATATTAGGTATCACGTACATTCCTTACTATCAACCGTAACAAAACATACTGAAAAGCAAATATTATTCAAAGTATCGAAAAAACTTGAATACCAATCTGTTTATATTGGTATGCGCTTGAGAAAAAAACAAAAGAAAAAAGCGTAAATAATTAAACCGAAATTACTGAAAAAATTTGGTTATGGTATTCGTACATGTCAAATACTAACCAAACCAACTGATACACACACCTAGTTCATTCCTTTATGTTCCAATTTGTTGTTTTTTCTCTGTCTAGTAATTTAAAATGATTAAGTACCTACACATCCCTCAACACCCACATTTACAACTTCACCCCCATTAACATGTTATACAAAATCTTGTATTCAGTGCCATCTTATTTTAGAGTGCATACGCAGAACCAGCAAGTCCATCACCGTTAGTAACGAAAATAAAAGTAAAAAAAAAATGTACGTGACAATTGATGGATCTGGTGAGTTTTGAAAAACATAATTGAGAACGTTGCAAAAAAAAAAAAAAGGATGCTGGTAGACTCATCCCAATACTCTCCATTAATGATGAATGTCATCCCATCTTGGATCTTCAAAAACATTTTACATTATACTTTGTTGCATACTGGCTGTATACAGAGATGCATTCGTTAATGCTTATAAATTCCATACATATATTACTATTTGGTTAATTGAAAGGATTTAAATGTTAAATTTATGGCAAACGATCCACTTCGTTGAAAGTTAGCAAATTGCAAGACTGCATTTATCATTTGGAGGATGTAATTTAATACTTCAAGAGGTAAAAGTTCACTCACAGACCATCCTATGTATATATGGAATTGATTTGCCTATATCATGAATGAATTTCAGATGTGTTGTGCAACTTCTTATACAACGATACCTTTATTTTTGTTGTTTAAATGCGTTCTTTTCTTATCATGGCTCATTTTATGCAGTATTTCTCATCATTTTTGGATATTAGTATTAACGTTAGTTTGATATGTTTGAACCTAATACTTGATATACAAAAATTTATAATTATTTAATATGTTGATTCCCATCACTTTGTTGTTTAACCATAATAAATATTTAGATTTCACTGTATATTTGGAGTTTAGTTATCGGCAAACTTACTTCTTTTATAAATCTATGTCATATTTGACAAGACATGCGATAAAGTCCATATCTATGTTCTTGAAAGGTATATATCTATTAATGCACTTATTGACGTCTTATCTCTGTCACACTACAATTTTATTCTTTTACCTCCAGTGTAATTTTTTAAGTCTAGCCTGTCTTTTTTAATTTCCTGCCTCTGCAACGAATATTAAAGTATATAATGATGTTATATGAAGTAGAAATGAAGGCATGGAAGAAGATGGGTTCAAAGATGTAATGAAAGTTTAGATATAAGGAACGCTACAATGTTTAATTACCATGTCAAAGACTACAATCCTTGGCACAAGCAAAGTCTGGGCATCATCGTCTTGGGGCTGATTTGCTTCTTCAATTTCTTCTTAGTAACTTGTTACTTCTCCTTCATCCTTCATATCTTCTTCAACAGCTTTGTCTTCTGCTCAACCCGACATTATTATTCTTCAATTTTTTTTATCCTTTTGTCATGTTCACAGTTTTCATGGAAATCAAGACTAAACACTTAATTACATACCTTTTGAACATTACGTGGTTAGCAAAAATACACAGCGTAGTTTTTTCCCGAAGTGTCAGTAGGGGTGACCGCCCCTATTTAGCTATGGATTTTCTTAGTCCTGTAAATAATGATGGAGAGATTAAGTTGATGTTAAAGGCAACAGTATTTATCCTTTGAAAAATGCTTTTCATCCGACTTTGACTGTCAACTTTTCTTCATAATTAGTCTGACAAATTTAAGAATCTAAAATGACTAATATTTTTTTTTTCCCCAGGATTTATGCTTGCTTTCTTGGGTTGCACTTGGGCACATTAAACATGTTAAGAAGGGGAGCAAAGAAGGAAGATTGGAGAATGCTTCGTATGATTCTCTCTTTTTTTTCATCCAATATTTTTGTTGAGGGCAAGAAAATACAGTTGACCAGTATTGTAGTAAAAAGATTATAATCTGTACTTACCTAGGTATTATTATCAAGGTTTTTGATGGTTGAAACTTGTCAAAGGTAAACAGGAGGTATGATAATTGGAGCCTAATTGATGGAAGGCCTCCATCCTTAATAGCTCGTATTCCTTTTGTTTTTTGGGTTGGAAGTTGAACCATTATGCAGCTTTCATGGAATGAAAAAACCTTTGTTGCTTCATTATTAAATCTAGGATGAATGTGTTTATTTGTACAAATGCTGCGTAATCCGATCCTCCACCTCCGAACTTTCCGATCTTCATTTACGAAGTTCACTCTGTGTTATAAATTTTAGGCTTCAACTTTTGAAATAGATTAAGGTTCGCTTAATTTGCACTGCTTGGTTGATTATATAGGGCTATTTTGAGTTTAATCTTCAGTCTTGCTATTGGTTTTCAGCTAAACCCCCAATATTAAAATAATTTGCAATAGCTCTCAAAAAGTTTCACAAAAGTTGATAAAGTGTCACAAAATATTCTCTTCGAGTGTCGCCGAACCTAGAATGGGGTGTATTGGAAGTTATTCTAAAATGGGTGGTGTAATCGTAACTGGCCATAAAACTGGGGGTTAAACTCAATATAAACCTACTATCAAAATTTTAGTTGAGTTGAGTTAAAAGGAGTGCTAATGCATTAAAGTTGTGTTTGAGAAGCCCAATTCCATAGCATGGAATTGGAATTGGAAAATTGTCTGTTCAATTTAAAACAAATTTAAACTAAAATTTTTTCAATTCCAATTTCAAACCATGGAATTGGGATTCCCAAACACACCCTAAGGGCCCGTTTGTCAATTCGATTTCATGGCTTGAAATTGAAATTGGAAGGTCAATTTCATTTTGTGAAATTAAAATTGGCCTTTCAATTCCATTTTCATGGCTTGAAATTGAGTTGTCAAACAGACCCTAAATATTGTACCTATAAATGTCGGGACAATTAGTGCTTGTGAAGGACCCATCAATGTTAAATACTTCAATAAATTTTGGACCTGGTTTAAAACTCAAAAATGGGAATATAAATTCAACCAATTTGAATTGATTGTGAAAAAATAAATTCTATCATGACCTGATTTGAATTTTGCAATTAAATTAGAAAAGAATGCCCAAGTTCATTTACCAATTCTTTGTTCAGTTCCTTTCCATATGAAAAAAGAGAGCTGGAAAGATCAAGTGAGCAGATACCAAAGTAAGCATCGAATTTTTGATGGTCATTTCTATGTCAACAACACATCTGTATCACCGGTTATGTGATTACAACCACTATCAAGGAACCAAACATCATTCTTTTGCTTAGAGGCACTTTGACGTGCATAGAATAAATTTCCTTCACCTTCTTTTCTTTTGCACAATTTGCTTATTGATTATTTTTGTATCTACAGTCCTTTTGCAAATGACCGGAGCCTTTAAAATTGTGAAATTGAGGTTTTTCTTTTAACCAATAGTCTTTCTCCATATGGCTACTTTTGTGGCATATATTGCATCGCTGAGACTGTAAAAAAAATCTTCAATTATAATTTTTTTGAAAATGATTGAATATTACTATACCTCTACTTCTTCTTCGGCGTCTTCTTTGTCTAACACCTCTTGCAAGGGTGTTTTCAAGGGCACCCCAAATAATACTTCAAAATACCACAACTCATTTTTTACTACAAAATACCACTTGATTTTAATAGTTACTTTCAAATACCACCAAAGGGCTACTACATATTTAAAGTTGTAAAAATCATTTACCCACTTTCTCTCATTCTCTCTACACATTCAAACCTCTCAACTTCAACTACAAATTAATTTCATTGTCTAAACCTCCAAAGCCTCAAAGATCTTCATCAAATCATCATTCGCCACCATACAAACAAGATTATAGTCATCAAAACATATATAATAGACATTGTTTGATATATTATTCATTATGAAAAATATGTTAAATCATTGAAAAATATGTTGAACAACAATAATGTGGTAATTTTTGGTGCAAAGAACGTTTAATACACCTCATGTGTTGAGAAAACACTACATAATCAATAAATCCCAGCGTACAAAATCCTAGTTGATAACCTAGTGCTTCGGTATAAATACCCCAAATAAAGACCCAAATTTTGTCATGTTTGCCCCAAATAAAATATGGTATGAAAAATTGGATTCAAACTTCATTCGGCATAATCATCCCGAATACATGCATTTAATTCGGCATAATCAACTCGAATATATGCATTTCATTCGGCATAATTATTCCGAATGAAATTGTTTCTTCAAAAAAAATATATATACATTCCATTCGGCATAGTCATTCTAAATATATGTATTTATTTTGGCATAATCACCCCGAATATATGCATTCCATCCGGCATAATCATCCCGAATGAAAATTTTTCTTCAATTTTTTTTAAAGTTTTATTCGGGATAATTATCCCGAAAATCATCATATTTTTCGGGTGCCCGACCTCAAACCACTGGACGATTTCTGCGATTTTTTTTATATTTTCAATCCCTATGAACACGCACACACACACACACACACACACACACACACACACACACACACACACACACATATATATATATATATATATATATATATATATAATGGAAACCAAAGTTTAGAAGAATTTTTTTATTTTGGGAGTTTTCATTTGCTTTTGAGGTGTTGTCATTATCTTTTGGGGGAATATCCCTTGATTTTTGAATATTTAAATAACAAAGCCTAGTTATTTAATAATGTTGCACATGGTTGGTTGAAGCTGATTTGTTGAAGAAGATAAATGGATAGTTTAACTCTAGTTATTTAATAATGTTGAAGGTGGTTGGTTGAAGATGATTTGTCGAAGAAGATGAATGGAGAGTTTGGAGTATAGTGTAGAGAGAGAAAATGTGTGGTATTTTGTGTTGTAAATAGTGTGTGAAAAACATATATATATGATGCGGTGGCCCTTAGCAAAAAAGACTTTTTTTTTTCTTGTTGTACATTGAAGTAAATGTTGTGGTGCCCTTAGAAACCTCCTCTTGCAAACTCCCCACTATCACGACTTTGAGAGACCTTTCCACCATTTTGGGGTTTAAAACTGATTTTACATTGAAACGCGCTCTCAATAGATTTTTCAGAGTGTTGTAACAATATTTGCTCGAATAATTTTAAAGACCCCAATAATTCTTGGACCGCATCATAGAATAGAAGTATCCTTAGTATGTTCAATAACGACTGCTAAAGAATCAAATTTTGAAGTTAGGCTATTTAAAAGTTTCTCAACAGCGCTTCCGTTGGTTATTTGATCACCACACAACTTCATTTGGTTGATTAGTTCTATAAATCTCAAAGAAAACTCTTTTAGAGTTTCATTCTCCTTCATTCTCATATTTTCCAACTCTCTCCTATGAGTTTGAAATTTAATAGTTCTTACTTGTATATTTCTTTGAAACACCTCTTGAATAATGTCCCATGCTTCCTTGGCTTTGGTTTCTCCCATGATTCTTAGAAAATGGAGTCTCCTAGGCCTTGTTGAATGTGAAGGAGAAGTTTAGCATCCATCTTCCTTAGAACTTTCAGTTGTTCCTTTTGAGGAGTTGGCATTGTTGCTGTTGATTCGGGTTCGTCTTACCCATTTTGAGCCAAATCCACAATATCTGGGGATATAAAGAGAGTCTTCATTTTTATACACCAAAAATCATAATTCTCACCTTCAAATACTAGAATTGAAGGTTGTTGAATATTCAGACTGAAATTGCTTGAGCTCGCCATGGTAATTTTTCTTCAAATCTTCCACTCTTTAGCTTTTTGAATTTTTAGAGAACTTTTTTAATTTTTTGGACAATAATTTTTTGAATTTTTGACAGAATTTTTGGAAAGAATCAGGCCCTTTTGATCTATAGCTTTGATACCATTTATGTTGGGTGATTTTATTTTTAGAACTAAAGAAACAAGTTTGAATAAAGAAGATATATAATAATGCAAGAGGAATATGTATTCAGGAGAGAGAGAAAGCAAGGCTCTTAATTTATGACTTTAATCTTATTTTTCATTTCTTATATTGAGACCTTACAACTCAAACATACATATATAATACATAATAATGAGAGACATCCCATAAAGCAAGGTAACACTCCATGAAACATTCCAGTAAAAACTACACAGAAGACTACAAGCCACAAAACATGGTCATAAAGCATGCCATATAATAAGGGTCTTTGTCTCAACAAGTAGTATCCATGCATCACATTAAACATCCAAAAATCCAAAGGTTGGAGATCCTATTTAACTCCATCTCAAAATTTAGCCAAAAAAATAAAAAAGCACCATTTAATAGAATGTTGAGAAAAGCGAAAACTAATCTTAATAAAACTTCATGTAGGCAACAGATACATCATAAGAAAGGAAGTTATAAATATAGAAATGCATAATAATTTTTTTATTTTCATTTTTAAAGAGGGGACAGAAGTCATTGAGGCACACATAAATACCTAAGTGCAAAGTCAACAAGGAACCCTCTCATATAAACATTTAATTCTTCAGAGCTAACTAATGAACTAAACTTGTACATCATCCCCTTAATATATTCTATGATAAGGAAAAATCAGTTCAATTTTAGGGTCCGTTTGGTTGTCTATCTTTGCCTAGGCAAATGTCAAAAAGTTGGCAAATATGAAAATTCGCCCACTTTTTGGCTGTTTGATTGCACAATTTACCGTGACATTATTTGCTGTACATTGTACAACACCCTTTATGCATAAGCTGTTGGCAAACTTTGCTTACCTATTTGAGTGAGAAATATTTGCCAACAAATTTGCTAACTTCTTAAACGGTTTAATGTTGTAAAAAATAATTTAAAAATTGTTTTAAGTAATTAAAAAAACTGTTATGAATATTTAAAAACTATTTTGTAATGTTTTAAAAACTGTTTTTAATATTATAAAAATTGTTAAGAAAATGTTTTACAATTTTTTTTAAAAACCGAAATATAAAAATATTGTCAAAACTGTTTTTAACATTTTTAAGAACTGTTTTGAATATAATATAAAAACAGTTTTAATGTTTTAAAAAATAATTTTAAAACTATTTTAAATAATTAAAAAAACTGTTATGAATATTTAAAAACTATTTTGTAATGTTTTAAAAACTACTTTTAATATTATAAAAAATTGTTAAGAAAATGTTTTACAATTTTTTTTAAAAACCGTAATATAAAAATATTGTAAAAACTGTTTTTAACATTTGTAAAAACTGTTTTGAATATAATATAAAAACAGTTTAATGTTTTAAAAAATAATTTAAAAACTTTTTTAAATAATTAAAAAAACTGTTGTGAATATTGAAAAACTATTTTGTAATGTTAATGTTAAGAAAATGTTTTACAACTGTTTTTAAAAACGGTAATATAAAAGTATGGTAAAAACTGTTTTTAACATTTTTGAATATAATATAAAAAATGTTTTTAAATAAATTAATTAGATTGACTTTAATTTTGCCTAATGATTGTTTGATACCCTCATGTGAAAAAACTAAGTAAAATTTGCTGCATATTTTGCCATGCCTACTCTTTTGCCCATTGTCAACCAAACAGACCGTTACTTCCAATCAAACGCATGACGTCCACAGTGACAAAATGATCATTATTTTTCTTTTCTTCATAAATTATGACAATGAGAGATGCAAAGAGTTCACCCTTCAAAACCTTTTTTGAAAATAATTGCAAAAGAGTTCTGAACAATTCGATTCTAAATGCAATCCCGTGCGTGACTAACGATCATCAAAAAGCTACTTCTCAAGATTCAGAACTGTAAGAAATTAGCAGGTTATTTTATGACTCTACCTTCCCCCAAAAAATAACATTGATGTTATTTCTATTTAATCAATCATCATTACTAGGAAAATGCTTACACAACAACAACAAGGTATCATGACTTCTCAAAAAATTCAAACGACTTGACAGAAAACATAACAAAAGAAGCTAAAATTACTCTATAATTTCTCTGAGGTTGGGGCTAGGGATGTAAGGACATTATTTTATAAATGTCCGGGGTAGAATCTAGGAATTTTTTGTTTTACCTAGATCACAGTTTGTATGTCTTATACCGCTACATTCGGCACGTCATCACGATCATCCATGACGGTCTTGATCCGAATCCATGCATCCATCATCTTCACACGTGCATCATGCTACACGTGACGTGATGCTCAACCGTTTCCCACTACTCCACGACGCATTATTGGCAAAATGATTTATTGGAGTTGTTTATATTTGCATAAATATTTGAGATTTTTTCAGAAAATATTTTTTCGAAGTCTGATTTATTTTTATCAAAAGCAGAATTTTTTTTAAGTGTAGAAGCGAAGTGCCTCGGTCGACGAGCTCGTTCAAACTAGTTCACACCGTCGTTCGAGCGAGATAAGCATCTTGCGCGATGTCATTCGAACGACACGTGTCCTTCGTTCGAGCGAGATGCCTATTTCGTTCGAGTGACGCCACCGCCTCGATTTTCGTATAAATATCTGGTCACTTTCTACACGTTTTCCAAGTCTTTTTCAAACACGATTTCTGCGAAAAATAGCCCAGAAAACAGACATCACCTTTTAAGGTTTTATGCCTTCTTTATTCACATAAACACTCCCATCTATGTATGTGAATCATTAAACCTTCATGAGGATCGTTTTTACTCATCTGGAGTAATTTCTGGAGAAGCCGTTCTCTTCTTCATTGCTGCCCACCTAGAGTTCTTCTGGGAGATTCCAGCCCAGACATCGAAACCGACGCCTGAGGGTATTTCGTATGTCGCTCTTATTTTCATTGTAATCCCTATAACCGTTTTTACAAATTATAGTGAAAATAAAAAGGTTTTGCCCCTCTTGGGGATTTTTCCTCATATGTGCGTTTTGTTTGTGATTGACTGTTCTTGCATGTTCATATTGATTTCAATCACACCTAGATGCATGTTTTAGGATTTAATTGAAAAACTGAGTTTAATTAAATAGTTTCTTAATTTGAATGCACACGCACTCTTAAAATTGGTATTAGAGCCAATCACACAATTATACTGTGTAATTTTCAACAAAATTTTCTAAAGATATCAATTTTCTGAAAAATTGATTTTTTGAAAAAGGGCGTGTTTAATGGAGAAATTATATAATAAAATGCCAGTTTTTGACGGGACAAACTATGCTTACTGGAAAGGCCGCATGAAATATGCTTTAAAAGCCATTGATGAACGTGTTTGGATTTTGGTTGAAAGAGGGTGGATACCTCCCTCTGTCACTGTTGATAATGTGACTAATTTAAAATCTATCATTACATGGACTGAAGAAGAATTTAAATGGTTATCTTTTAATTCTAAATGTTTGAGTGCTATTTTTGGATCCGTCACACCTGACGAGTTCCGACGAATAATGACGTGCACCACGTCAAAAGAGGCATGGGATATTTTACAACTTACACATGAAGGAACTAATGCTGTGAAAGAGTCTAAACTGTAAAATTTAACAACTCAATTTGAAACTATCGCCATGCTTGAGATTGAATGTTTTGATTAATTTTATGCTACGTTATATGATATTGTAAACACTAGCTTTAATCATGATGAACACATTCCTAATGCTAGAGTTGTTAAAAAGATTCTTAGATCAATGCCTAAGCGTTTTATCCCTAAAGTCACTGTGCTAAATTCTATGGGTAATTTAAATACGCTTAAATTGGAGGAACTTGTAGGAGACTCACAAACGTATGAAATTGATATGTTTCCTAAATTTGTCAAGCCTAAAGATAAGGGAATTGTACTTAATGCCCAGGATAAAAAGAGTGAGGGGTCGACAAGAAAGAGAGTTGAGTCATCTAGAAAAAGGGAGATAGAAACGTTAGATTCTGAGTGTGATTTTGATTTATATGATTTGGCCCTGTTTGCTAAAAATTCAAGAAAATTCTCAAATTCAAGAAAAATGGAAATTTCAAAGATAAACAGAATTTTGAGAAAAATAAGAAAAATGAAAAATATTTTTAAAGATCCTCCTAAGAAAGACAGTGAGAGATGCTATGAGTGCGACGGTAAGGGTCATAGAGCTTTTGAGTGTGCTATAAGGCTTAACAGACTTGCCAAAGAAAAAGGCAAAGCCGTTCTTAATGCTACCCTTAGTGATGACAGTGAGGTCGAGTCGGTGGACTCTGGAGACGAGTCACCGCATGAATGTAACTTCACTGAATTCATGGCTAGTCATGTGATTACTTCTAGTGCTCCTCACGACGATGAGAATGCTGCTTCACAGGGACACCTCGACAGTGAGAACGATGTGAGTGAGGGGGAGGATGATGCAAGTGAGAGCGAGAGTAACCTTTAACACACCTACGCTGAGTTATAGAATGAGTCATTTAAAACCAAAAAGCGTAACAAAGCGTTATTTCTTAGGATCACCGATTTGGAGGAATATTTAGAAGATGTGAGAGAAAGAGAGTCCTCCACCTGCACTACCTTGAGAGAGAGAGAGTCCGCCTATGTTGAGAAAGAAATTTGTTTATATAGAGAGAAAGACCATTTGGAGAGAGAGAGAGTTGTTTTAAGAAAGAGAAAGGGGACTTGACTAAACAAGTGGCTAGTCTTACGAGTGAGCTCCATTCCTCCCTGAAGACTCGGAAGAAACTTGAAGCTCTTGTATCCCATCTTACTCATTATCTTGAGAGAGCACGAAAAGTCATGGTTCAAATCGAGGACATATCTGGAAAGATGCTCCTCGATCCCGTTTTAGGTTTTGGTGATATGCAGGGAATAGGTTTTGATGGTGCTTCCACATCCCAAATTGCACCGGGACCAGTTCCTGAGTTTACTATGACTCCATATGGCCATCGTAAAAAACCACGAAGTAAAGTTTGACTAAGAAAAGAAAACCAAGGTCCACCGAACACTATGTTCTTTTGTACATACTGCAAAAGAAAAGGTCACCTCAGGGAGTTGTGCTATAGTTTGGGTCGGACACGACGTACTACTGCTCCACCACATCATACAGATGATTTTTCCAGTCTGAGAGAGCGTGTTGAGTTTTTAGCTTCCACATCACAAAGTTTGATGAAGGAATTTTGACGGATGTCTTTGCCGTCAGTGAATGCTTCTCGCATCCCGGCTAAAAGCAACAACAACGAGGGTAAACAAAAGCTTACCACTTCTTGGGTACCTAAGAAAAATAAAAATTCCCTTGTTGTTCATGTCGCTCTCAAAGCACATAATACCTCACAGTGGTATTTTGATAGTGAGTGCTCCAAACATATGACATGTGATGTCTCATTTTTTACCTACCTAGAGGATTATAAGGAAAGTAGAGTCACCTTTTGGAGACGGGAGAAAGTCTATCATCGTACGACGAGGTAAAGTAGAGTTACCAGGATTTCCTAAGCTAGAGAATATTTTGTACGTCAAAGGTTTAAAAGCAAACCTTCTCAGAATTAGCCAGCTGTGCGACGCTGATTTTGCCGTAAAGTTTGAATGGGACGCGTGTAATGTCTATAATCAAGCTGGTAAACTTTTAATGCAAGGGGTGAGGAAAGAGGATAATTTCTATGGGACTGTGCCCACGTCCTCACTTGTTTGCAACAGCGCCAAGATCACTCCTATGGATCTGTGGAACCAACGTCTAGGTCACGTGGACGTTAGAAATTTGACACGTTTAGCTAAAACGGACCTAGTACGTGGATTACCATCACTTGGAAAGCCAACTTCCACGATTTGTGGACCCTGTCAATTGGGAAAGAAAATCCGTAGCCCCCATAGGAAGTTGCACTCCATTACCACCTCCCGTATACTTGAGCTGATTCACATGGATCTTATGGGTCCTACTCGTACTATGAGTCTGGGTGGTAAGAGGTATATCCTCGTGATGGTAGATGATTTCTCCAGATATTCGATTGTTGGATTTCTGAGAGAGAAATTTGATGCTGTAGATTTTTTAATGACCAAGTGTCGTGTCCTGCAAAATCAACACGGAGTCACTATTAACAGGATACGTAGTGATAACGACACGGAATTTTAGGAAGCAAAGGTAGATCTTTACTGTGATAGCCTTGGGATCAAACATGAGTTTTCTGTTGTGAAGACTCCTCAGCAAAATGGGATTATTAAGAGAAAGAACAGGACGATTCAGGAAATGTCTAGATCTATGCTTCTAGGTCGTAAAGTTGCCAGGAGATTTTCGGCAGAGGCAGTGTCTACTGCATGCCACATGGTGAATAGGGTTTACCTACATCCACACACATTTAAGATGCCTTATGAATTGTGGACTGGCAAGAAACCAAACCTTGCATATTTTCGTGTCTTTGGGAGTAGATTTTACATCCTACAGGATAGAGAGCAATTAGTAAAGTTTGACTCTCGGCGCAACGAGGGAATATTGCTAGGATATTCATCAAATAGTAGAGCGTACCGGGTTTTTAACCTAAAGATATCTAAGGTTATGGAGTCAATAAATGTCACCATGCAAGATGACGAACCTTCGATGTTTATTGATCCTAGCCTTCAGTGTGAGGATGAGGAATTTTCTGGCAGTGATTTACTTGTCCCTCACCCACACCTTGTGGACCCTACTACTGTGTTAGGGGAGACACCTGCTTGGTCTCGCAAGAGTCATGATCCTTCTGCCATTGTTGGCGATCCCACTTTAGGGGTCAAGACTCGTGCTCAGCTAGAGAACGTTGTTAGTCATTTTACCTACACGTCCACAGTCGAGCCCAAGAATCATAAGAAAGCACTCAAGGATGAACACTGGATATCTGCCATGCAGGATGAGTTGTTTTAGTTTAAAAAGAACAATGTCTGGGAACTTGTCCCCCGACCTAGTGAGACTAATGTGATAGGTACCAGGTGGATTTTCAAGAATAAAATGGATGAAAATGGTATCATAATCAGAAATAAGGCTAGGTTGGTCACTCAAGGCAACACACAGATTGAGGGTGTAGACTTTGGGCAGACATTTGCTCCTGTTGTGAGGCTTGAGTCCGTCCACTTACTACTCGCCATCGCATGTCATCTGCTCTTTAAGTTATATCAGATGGATGTCAAGAGTGCCTTTCTAAATGGCATTCTACAGGAGGAAGTTTACGTGGAACAACCAAAAGGGTTATAAATTAACCTTCTCACCTTTTCCAAGGACGTCATTTTTTTAAGCACGTACAATTCTTATAAGGTGAGTAAATCATTAGGATGAGAGTTACATTTAGTGTATGTAAAAACTATTATTATTATTATTATGATATTTTACACATGTTAAATATAAATGATTGTATAAACTTAATTAAGTTTCCCACCTATGGTATTTTCAGAAGTAATACCATTATATTTTCTAATCATAGTATATTCAATTTATACAACTTATGATTAGTGGGAGTAAGTTTATATATTCAATTTAATGTAAAGTAGAGAAACAAAATGGTATATAAATTTTCAATATTTAATGGATGAAGTTATGAGATACTAAATATTATATGCTCACATTAAAGTTGACTGTTCATTTTTGGGCGAACAATTATTACAATTTAGATTTACTGGTTTTGTGGAAAATATGAAGTTCAATCTTATCTACTTATGTTTATTTTGGTTTAACGACCAATATAATGAAGGAGTACAACACAATTCGTTGACTATTATGGAAATCTGAATCTGTAGCATGCCTTGATGCTACAACTTATTGATTATGGCAACGTAATTTAAATTTTGGAACTTGGATTTATCGACACTATTGCCAAGTCGTTGAAATATTATGATACTGTCGTTGCAATCTTCTTTATTAAGATACATTAGGTATTATATGAGGAACTAAGCACATAGAATGTAAATACCTTTTAAAGAAGAAATTCTGAAATAAGTGACAATTAACACATTTGTACAAGTGTTAATATACAAAATCCACATGATTGGGCTATTGTGAACGACATTAACGAAGCATGCTTAAGATACGAGTCTTTAAAGTATAGCTGATAGAATCTTGATGTGGTGGATTTTTTAGTGCTTATTTTGACACTACCATATGATATCATACGGTGTTTCAGAATCATTTATTTCTGTTGTTATTGTACACATGCATGTGAATGAAAGAATGTAACATAAATAGTCTTTTACAAAGACATTATTGGACCATTATGGAATAACCTTATTTATACACCTTATTGGATGAGTTGTTAATGTTGTGGTACATGGAAGCGATCATGCTCCTGAATTAGTGTGTGAGCGCCATGACTCGCATTAATGATTTGTTTGATGAAGGTGTTTTTGGAAAACCATTTAAGGATGACTCAAGGTTTAATGCGCACTTTATGATAATTAGGGATCAAGTGGGAGACTGTTAAAATTATTTTATATAATTCTCCATTATGTGTTCCATAATTATATTAATTATAAGAGTCACTTTGGTTAATGAAAGGGTACTCCAAATACCAAGAGTCAAAATGACTCTTGGACATCTACCTTGATGGATAGCTGATATTTAAGTGACTGTTGGAGATATAGGTCCTTTCCCTGCCTATAAATAAGTGATTGGTTTCCATCATTCAGACACTCAAAAGTGACAACATAATGAATTTATAGGAAAGGGAGAGAAATCTAAATTCTCAAGGAGAGTAAATTTCCAAATACCTTTTTGGCCATACTGAGAGATCCGACCGATGGAATGCGTTGGAATTAAAGTATGTTCTTACTATATACAAGATGAAGGTGTGTTCCAAAATCCAGGACGATCAGACATCGTTAAGGTTGACTGCTTCGTCAATATTTTTAATTGTGACAATTATGGAGGTATGTTATTTTAACACCTTTTATGTTCCGCATAATGCTTATATGTGATAATCATCAAGATCCAAGGTCCTTTTATTAAGAACATTTGTATATGAAAATTTAATCAAATTAATGTATTATTGATTAATATTATGTTGTTCTTAAAAATGTTTTTACATGTGGTATCAGAGCTAAAGTTTAAGATCTCATGATTTTCCATTATTGGTGTTTACCCATAATGGAGTCTATAGGATTTTTTTGTGATATTTTTTTTGTCGCTTATACCCATTAGTTGGAATGAGAAAGGTCAAAATTTAATTGGAATTTTCTGAAACTCCTATGGTCGATTGAAAATGTCAAAATAAACAAAACCCATTGTATAAATGGGCCCAACCCCAATTTTGCGTTTTAACGTCGTTTAGACCTTTAAAAAAGTGTTTTTGTGATTTTTGGTAATAATGTCAACGCTTATAACTCTCGTTTAAAATTTGATTTTGTGATTCCGCAAATTGGAGAGTGATCCTTGAGTAATTCCCAACATCCTTGGGGTGCTAACTCAAAATTTCCATTTTGGGCAAAAATTACGATTTTTCCAAATATTATGTATTTTTCCGTCATGGGGGCTGTTTTCTTTGTTCATGATTTGTCTAATATTCATGTTATGTATTATTTGTATTGACCAAAAGGTTCAGTATAAATATTTGAATATTAGATGTATGATTATGGGTTTGACAAATCTATAATTGTAAATATAAGTATTTTATTATTGTGTACGCATCTATATTTGGACCCTTAATTATACATTAAGTTTTGAGTATAATATTTTTGAGGGCATTAGTTTTACATAATGTTTACGACAATACCTCGTTTCAGAAAATGGATTTTTGAATTCCACAGTTTATTTTGAGGTTTTGTAGTAATCATCTACATCCCATAGTGTTAACTATTTTTTTTGGCAAAAGATACGATTTTGTCATATATTATGCGTGTGTTTTCACTATGGGAATTGTTTTATTTATTCATGAATGTATGTTTATGTTCGGTTAGAAACCAAACACATGTTGTGATCATTTCGTGAATTTTGAATGTACGAATATATTTTTGAGACTAATATTCATATTTTACATGCATTTAAATGCCAAAAATGAGTCAAACATATTTCATATGGTAGGATATTAGACTTGTTTTATTGTTAATATTTATATTTTGTTGAATCTCGTGCCAAACACACGCCAATGATTCATATTATTAGCTATTCATATTTTTATGAATCTTAAGCAAAACACATGCCAATGATTCATAACCATGAATATTAAGTATATTAAAATTTAATATTCATATTTTTATGAATCTCATGCAAAACACATGCCAATGATTCATAAAATTGAATATTAAGTTTATTAGAATTTAATATTCACATTTTTATGTGTCTCGTGCAAAACACATGCCAATGATTCATAACATTGAATATTAAATATATTAGAATTTTTTTATTCATATTTATATGAATCTCGTGCAAAACACATGCCAATGATTCATAACATTGAATATTTTTTTTTTAATTTTATGAGTCTCGTGCAAAACACATGTCAATGATTCATATTATTGAACATTATGTTATTATTAATATTCCTATTTTAATGAGTCCCGTGCCAAACACAAGCCAATGATTCATATTGTTGAATATTATGATATTCGTATTTTAATGAGTCTCGTGCCAAACACGGCCAACGATTCATGTCGTCGAATATCATAATTATTGTTTATTCTAATGCTAGTACTTAAGTTGAATTAAATGCCAAACCTAGGCCACAATTCATATGTATGGATACTAGACTTATGATTTCATTGCATGCATGCATATTTGAAAGCATGGCTTGCAATTTTGAGACTTATAAGTAGGTATTCGTTTAATTTAATCAAAGTCCAAATACAGGCCGAGATTACATGTGAAGATATTATACTTGTAGTCATTTGAGATTATCCTAATGTTTGTTATAAGATTAAATTGAAGTGAAACACATGCTGATATTTGAATCAAATAAACATTGGAATATTTGTGAATATTAAATAATTGACATCAAAAGTTATATAGTAATATTTATAGATGCCACTAGTGTGGTAGTTGTGATTATAACCGTATTGTGCATTAATATGACCATTAATGATTTGGGTCAATATTTCTGATTTGTTACTCATACATAAGTGATAAAGTGAAAGTAAAAGATTCATGTTTTTCATTTACTATTATTCGTATAATATCTCATGTGAACTCCTTGTCTATTTGATTTTCACATTAAGTATATTTTTTTTTGTGAATTTCAAATTTTGAAATGGACAATTATAAATTTATTCATGTATTACGTGTATTTTAGACATGTATGCTTATCTCTAATAGTTATATAATGTAAGGATTGGTGTTCGTTAAAGTACTCCATTCCATATTAGATAAATATTAGACTAATGCGTTGATATCATGTATATCTTGGATTGCCTACGGGTCCATGCATAATATTGAATGCTAAGATTTATGATGTTGCATACATATTATTGTTTATTCAATTATTGTGCTTTGGTAGCCTACAAGCCCAATTACAATTACTGAGCAAAAATTAAGTTGTGATATATATATTTTGGGAAGGCAATAATGGTCATCAAATGCGGATGTCATTATTTCTTTCATCATGATATCACCAATTAAGTGTATGAAACCGAAACATGAATAATTTGACTTGTGTATGTAAGTCTTTACGTAATGTAATATTCATATTATGAAATATTTAGTAGTCACCACAGTGACCCAACTATAATGAAAATGAATATTAAATGTAAAGATGATTGCAATATTAACCTCTGATGCTTATAAATGTGGAGTATATTGAGTTTAATCGTCACACAAGTTTATTCCTTACAAGGAATTGATTCTGATTGATTGAATGAACACTACATATCATATACATTATTAATGTATATATCATGTATATTTAGTACTCCAGTATCTACAAGCATCATATAATCGGTAATCAATGGTTACTAATGAGTAAAATAAAACGCACATTAGGTTTTAGCGAGATATTAACGTATGTGTTGTCAAATCAAAGCATTAATGTAGTGAGCAATTTATCTCATATATTTCACATGTTATGATATAGTTTTGTTTCTCTCGATTATTATGTTGGTTTTTTTAAGCCCGCTAATGATGATCAATTTTGTGTGGAATACTTCATATAAAATTTGAAGTAATAAAACAAATTAAGTTTTTTTTATCTATTGCACACTCGAACTAATAATGATAGAGATAATATATATCTTTTATGATTTGAAATGAGTTTTATCTTTGTGGAGTTTGCGAGTTAAACTTATTGTGTTACATAAAGTATTCACTTTTAATGCAAGGATTGCTTACAAAACAAACTAGAAATGCAAATAAGATTTCTTATCTTTCATTTTTGGGGAATCAAGTCATTTATCTTTTCATAAACCCTCAATGCTTCCAATTTTCTTGAAAAATATTTGCCTGGACTTGATTAAGAGGGATATTTTTTTTAAAGGCATCTTTCAGTCCTTCTCAAAGGTTATGGTATTCCTGTGATGTTTTGTATAAAAGAAAGTTTTGAATATATTTCTTTTAAAGATTGTTTTGATCCTGCATCATAATCACAATATTTTTTGATGAAACTCTTTAATCTTGTCCCAAATTAAATCTAGACTTCTTTTAATAATTTTATGGCCAAGATTTTTGCAATATCTCTAATAAATATTGATCATCGAGTTATGCACTTAAGGTATTACAATATCTAATACAACGATGACTTATGTGGTCCAAGTGGGAGGTTTTGAGAATTTCCTTAAACTGGACCTACATAGATCATATAATCGTCATTAACATGTACTTATTGCATTATAGAAAACCAAATTCATTATGAATGGTGAAATTAGTGGGAGTTGAAAATCATGAAATGTGATTGTAAAGGATGGTAGGCTATTTATCCCATTACCGATAACTTTCTTTAATATTTGTTCTTTTAGTTGTTGGATTGCTTAAACAACAAAGAACAAATAAATGACCGACCACTAAATTATTGTATTGTCACTATGAAACAAATGTAGATAAAATCATAAGGAATAGTATTACGAAGATCTTAAACGAAGTCTGTTATTCTAAGTTATTATGTGATATATCTACATGAATATGAATTTGGCATAAGGATAAATAAATATTTGGTTTTGTTTTCACGAATCATAAGAAGTAACTGGACTACGAGATCTCATTGAATTACATTTAAGTTGAGTATGAAGTGGTCATAAAGAATTTGTAGTCAAACATTTTATCTGTAATGACAAAAGGATTATAAATGAACCTTCTCACCTTTTCTAAGGACGCCATTTTTTTAAGGACGTACAATTCTTCTGAGGTGAGTAAATCATTATGATGAGAGTTGCATTTAGTGTATGTGAAAACTATTATTATTATGATATTTTACACATGTTAAATAAAAATGATTGTATAAACTTAATTAAGTTTCCCACCTATGGTATTTTCAGAAGTAATACCATTATATTTTCTAATCATTTTATATGCAATTTATACAACTTATGATTAGTGGGAGTAAGTTTATATATTCAATTTATTGTAAAGTAGAGAAACAAAATGTTATATAAATTTTCAATATGAAATGGATGAAGTTAGGAGATACTAAAATATTATATGCTCACATTGAAGTTGACTGTTCATTTTTTGGCGAACAGTTATTACACTTTAGATTTACTGGTTTTGTGGAAAATATGAAGTTCTCTCTTATCTACGTATGTTTATTTTGGTTTAACGACCAATATAATGAAGGAGTGCAACGCAATTCATTGACTATTATGGAAATTTGAATCTGTTGCATGCTTTGATGCTACAACTTATTGATTATGGCAACGTAATTTAAATTTTGGAACTTGGATTTGTCGACACTATTGCCAAGTTGTTGAAATATTATGATATTGTCATTGCAATCTTCTTTATTAAGATCCATTAAGTATTATATGAGGAACTAAGCACATTGAATGTAAATACCTTTTAAAGAAGAAATTCTGAAACAAGTGTCAATTAGCACATTTGTACAAGTGTTAATATAGAAAATCCACATGATTGGGCTATCGTGAAAGACATTAACGAATCATGCTTAAGATATGAGTCTTTAAAGTATAGCTGATAGAATCTTGACGTGGTGTATTTTTTAGTGCTTATTTTGACACTACCATATGATATCGTACAATGTTTCAGAATCATTTAGTTCTGTTGTTATTATACACATGCATGTGAATGAAAGAATGTAACAGAAATAGTCTTTTACAAAGACATTATTGGACCATTATGGAATAACTATATTTATACACCTTATTGGATGAGTTGTTAATGTTGTGGTACATGGAAGCGATCATGCTCCTGAATTAGTGTGTGAGCGCCATGAATCGCATTAATGATTTGTTTGATGAAGGTGTTTTTGGAAAACCATTTAAGGATGACTCAAGGATTATTGTGCACTTTATGATAATTATGGATCAAGTGGGAGACTGTTAAAATTATTTTATATAATTCTTCATTATGTGTTCCATAATTATATTAATTATAAGAGTCACTTTGGTTAATGAAAGTGTTCTCCAAATACCAAGAATCAAAATGACTCTTGGACATATACCTTGATGGAAGGCTGATATTTAAGTGACTGTTGGAGATATAGGTCCTGTCCCTGCCTATAAATAAGTGACTGATTTCCATCATTCAGACACTAAAAAATGACAACATAATGAATTTATAGGAAAGGGAGAGATATCTAAATTCTCAAGGAGAGTAAATTTCCAAATACCTTTTTGTCCATACTGAGAGATCCGACCGATGGAATGCGTTGGAATTAAAGTATGTTCTTGCTATATACAAGATGAAGGTGTGTTCCAAAATCCAGGCCGATCAAACATCGTTAAGGTTGACTGCTCCGTCAATATTTTTAGTTGTGACAATTATGGAGGTATGTTATTTTAACACCTTTTATGTTCCGCATAATGCTTATATGTGACAATCATGAAGATCCAAGGTCATTTTATTTAGAACATTTGTATATGAAAATTTAATCAAATTAATGTATTATTGATTAATATTATGTTGTTCTTAAAAATGTTATTACATGTGGTATCAGAGCTAAAGTTTAAGATCTCATGATTTTCCTTTATTGGTGTTTACCCATAATGGAGTTTATAGGATTTTTTTGTGACCTTTTTTTTGTCGCTTATACCCACTAGTCGGAATGAGAAAGGTCCAAATTTGATCGAATTTTTTTGAAACTCCTATGGTCGATTGGAAATGTCTAAATAAACAAAACTCATTGTATACAATGTGCCCAACCTTAGTTTTGCGTTTTAACGTAGTTTAGACCTTTAAAAATGCATTTTTGCCATTTTTGGTAATAATGTCAACGCTTATAACTCTCGTTTAAAATTTGATTTTGTGATTACGCAAATTGGAGGGTGATCCTTGAGTAATTCTCAACATCCCTGGGGTCCTAACTCAAATTTTCCATTTTTGGCAAAAATTACGATTTTCCAAATATTATGTATTTTTCCATCATGGGGTCTGTTTTATTTATTCATGATTTATCTAATATTCATGTTATGTATTATTTGTATTAACCGAAAGGTTCAACATAAATATTTGAATATTAGATGTATGATTATGGGTTTGACAAATCTATAATTGTAAATATAAATATTTTATTATTGTGTATGCATCTATATTTCGACGCTTAATTATACATTAAGTTTTGAGTGTAATATTTTTGAGGGCATTAGTTTTACATAATGTTTACAACAATACCTCGTTCTAGAAAATGGATTTTTGAATTCCACAATTTATTTTAAGGTTTTATAGTAATTATCTACATCCCATAATGTTAACTATTTTTTTTGGCAAAAGTTACGATTTTGTCATATATTATGCATGTGTTTTCAGTACGGGAATTGTTTTATTTATTATTGAATGTATGTTTATGTTGGATTAGAAACCAAACACATGTTATGATCATTTCGTGAATTTTGAATGTACGAATATATTTTTGAGACTAATTTTCATATTTTACATGCATTTAAATGCCAAAAACGAGTCAAACATATTTCATATGGTAGGATATTAGACTTGTGTTATTGCTAATATTCATATTTTGATGAATCTCATTCCAAACACAGGCCAATGATTCATATTATTGAATATTATGTTATAGCTAATATTCATATTTTTATGAATCTCATGCAAAACACATGTCAATGATTCATAACAATGAATATTAAGTATATTAAAATTTAATATTCATATTTTTATGAATCTCGTGCAAAACACATGCCAATGATTCATAAAATTGAATATTAAGTTTATTAGAATTTAATATTCATATGGTTATGGGTCTCGTGCAAAACACATGCCAATGATTCATAACATTGAATATTAAATATATTAGAATTTTTTATTCATATTTATATGAATCTCGTGCAAAACACATGCCAATGATTCATAACATTTAATATATATTTTTTTTAATTTTACGAGTCTCGTGCAAAACACATGTCAATGATTCATATTATTGAATATTATGTTATTATTAATATTCGTATTTTAATGAGTCCCGTGCCAAACACATGCCAATGATTCATATTGTTGAATATTATGATATTCGTATTTTAATGAGTCTCGTGCCAAACACAGGCCAACGATTCATGTAGTTGAATATCATAATTATTGTTTATTCTAATGCTAATACTCCCATTAAGTTGAATTAAATGCCAAACCTAGGCCACAATTCATATGTGCGGATACTAGACTTATGATTTCATTGCATGCATGCATATTTGAAAGTATGGCTTGCAATTTTGAGACTTATAAGTAGGTATTCATTCAGTTTAAACAAAGTCCACATACCGGCCGAGATTACATGTGAAGATATTATACTTGTAGTCATTTGAGATTATCCTAATGTTTGTTATAAGATTAAATTGAAGCGCAACACATGCTGATATTTGAATCAAATAAACATTGGAATTTTCGTGAATATTAAATAATTGACATCAAAAGTTATATAGTAATATTTACAGATGCCACTAGTGTGGTAGTTGTGATTATAACCATATTGTGCATTAGTATGACCATGAATGATTTGGGTCAATATTTTTGATTTGTTACTCATACATAAGTGATAAAGTGAAAGTAAATGATTCATGTTTTTCATTTACTATTTTTTCATTTACTATTATTCGTGTAATATCTCATGTGAACTCCTTGTCTATTTGATTTTCACATTAAGTATAGTTTTTTTTTGTGAATTTCAAATTATGAAATAGACAATTATAAAATTTAGTCATGTATTACGTGTATTTTAGACATGTATGCTTACCTCTAATATTTATATAATGTAAGGATTGGTGTTCGTTAAAGTACTCCATTCCATATTAGATAAAGATTAGACTCATGCGTTGATATCATGCATATTTTGGATTGCCTACGGGTCCATGTATGATAGTGAATGCTAAGATTTATGTTGTTGCATACATATTATTGTTTATTCAATTATTATGATTTAGTAGTCTACAAGCGCAATTACAATTATTGAGCAAAAATTATGTTGTGATATATATATTTTGGGAAGGCAATAATGGTCATCAAATGCAGATGTCATTATTTCTTTCATCATGATATCACCAATTAAGTGTATGAAACCCAAACCTGAATAATTTGACTTGTGTATGTAAGTTTTCACTTAATGTAATATTCATATTACGAAATATTTGGTAGTCACCACATGTAACAACCCGTCCTTTTGGAGACAATTAAATTCCACATTTGGGCTTAAATTGGAATTTGGAGATTTTCCCGAAATAGTAATATTTGGGATTTTCAAGGATTTGAGGATTTGTCGATAGGTGATATATTTACTTTTGGGCATACATAGTTCGAAGCATTTTAATTATATGTCTTCGTGGAGTAAAGCGACAAAAGAGGTAAGATTTTGATTTGAAAGCCCGTATTAGATTTTATGGGTTTTAATAGTGATTTGCGATCACGTACATCTGATAGAAATTTTGACTGCACCATGAGTCTTGGAATGTCCTATATAGTCGATAAAGAGTGTCCGATTGTCGAAATTTAGTTTCGGGGAATTTTGGAGTTAAAAGGGCCCGTAATTGAGTAAACGAGTGTGACAACCCGCAATCCGAGATAAGGGGTGGCCAGCCCGATACTCAAACGTAACAGGGATCATGGATGGATATCATTCTCAGCATCACAAATATAAACTGAGTATACGGGAAAACCACCCAATAAATCAGAAAACGGGTTGCCAAAAAGTGTAAAATTTTAAAAATGCGGTTATGAAAATTTAAACTAACAACCCAGTCTGACCAGCAAGTGGAATTCCAAAAGATAACATATAATATAACTAAACGAAGGTACACTAATGGACCGAATAAGCTGTCGGTCCACAGCTACATAAGACAGCGTACAACAATATGAAAGGTCTTACATAGTACAACCATTAATCAAATACAATTATTTGGGCCACACGCCCGAGGGACAAGACCCGATCATATCTAGAATAACAAGAATGAAAGCGTCTAATACAACATCCTGTAATAACCTGCAAAGTCTTACAGCTCGTCGAGGGTGCAAGGAACTTGGAAAGGTCAAGTCGGGAGTCCTTGCGGTGGAGCACCTGAGCGGATACAATAATATATATATACAACAAGAAAGTAAACCGGTCAGGGCCGGGTTCTATATGATTTCTAGAAGAATAAAAAGCATGATAGATATGAACAGTTCTACATGAATAATAAGGATGATCGCATGACATGCTATTTACAAATACAAACAAGGATAGAAGGTAAAGCGTTTTAATTTAAAACCCTATCTTATTAATACAATTTCCATTTCCTTCAGACATTCCTTATTAGGAATAAAACCATATATTTGGTTAAATCAAGAAGTTATAATTTCTGTTCATTAATTAAAACTTCCCATTTTATCTTTCCATTCCTTATTAGGAATGTCATTTACATCAAGTGCTCTTTATGGCACATATATTATTCCCGTGCTCTTCCTGGCACATATTTATGCTCTTTATGGCATTTAACAACCATCAAGTCCAACTTGATGAAAATATAGTTATATCCATATACATATAACGATATCTAAGACCGCCAGTCCGGGTTTCCCCGCTGTGCGCGCCCCTAAATGACCATCATCTTCCAGGGCCTAACATAAGACAACCTGGGCACCTAACGGAACACGTCGGGAAGCGGCCATGAGCCTGCGTGGTAGCCAAGACCACACCCAAAATCTCCCTACCCCCGCAGAAAAATATATAACCATAAACGCTCCCATGGCCTATGACTATATCCACCCTGCATTCATTAGCCAGGGGGCTTCACCTCACGAGCGAACTTCCCTTATGATGTCATTTAGAGAGGTGTGTAACAGTAAATTAACATTTACATTTATCATCATTTTATTTCCAAAAATCCATTTCCATTAATCATGTGATTGGTTCTTTTTATTAAACCTAATATCATTAAACAACGGGTTCATTCTAAATTGAACCTATTATCTTTAAACACCTATGGGTTCATTTTATGCGAACCTAATTCCCATCGAATATTATCATTCATTCCTCAAATTACAATCCCCGATTAACTCTCCAAATGATCATTATGATCCTACAAATCTCCAAGGCCTATGTAACTTGACAAGCCCTTCTAGTCTCCAAGTTAGGGTACCTAACTTCCAAACTTCTAAGAGTTTGAATAAAAGAAGTAATGCCTTAACATTACTTTAAACCTCCCCGAAACAAACCCCAGATGAATCCATTTCTAGTCCAGGGTAACGACCAAACTCCATAGCTAATCTAGGACTCTAAGTTTACTTCAATTAAGAAGGTTCCTAAGTCCCAAACTTAGAGAAGAAGGATAAAAATTATAAAAAGGAAAATGACCCAAAACAGCAGGTACCGAATCGATTCGCCCTAAGGGCCGAATCGGTTCGCCCAAGCGAATCGATTCGCTCTGAAAGCGAATCGGTTCGGACAACAAACTTGAGATTCTGCATAAGCCGAATCGATTCGGTCTTAATCCGAGTCGATTCGGGGGCTAAGACCTGGAATTCTGCATCTATGCGAATCGATTCGCCCCTGCGAAAATGCCAAGAATGGCTATGGAGTCTTGAACTCCAAAATTTTAAACAAACCCAAACCAGCCAAACCCAATTTATTTAATGGAACTAGTACACCAAAAATACACCCAACTACCATCATTTGCAGTATTTATCATCCAAATCAATCTCTAAGGGTTAAAGACCCAAAATTTCACCAAAACCCTAACATTTCTAAATCATAAATATCAATGCAATTTATTCTGCTTAAACCATAAATTTGCAAGTAGATTACTTGCCTCAAGGTAAGGATTTGATTTGATGAAGAAGGAGGCAACAATCCAAGCTCCAATCTCTCTTTTTCTCCCAAGTTCTCTTCCTCTCTCTACACTCTCTAGGGCTCAATTGTGTAAAATGGAAGAATGGGAATAGGGGTGGGGGAATAAAACGGGGCTTAAGTCTAAAAGCCCAACTTAAAAAATGCTAATACGCGATATACTAATACGCGACTACACTATTTAAGCCAAACCAGTCAAAAGTCCCCAAAATGCCAAAATACAATATGGCACTTATTTTGACTGTCAAACACCTACCGGGACTAACTACACTATCCATATTGTCATTTGGAAATTTATAACTCATTTTACTTCCGGTTTCATAATAAACCAAAATGTCATTTCAAATCCTTATGACATAATAAATTACCACATGGACATTTTATCTACCCACGAGGTGATTACACAACATATTAGTAAATATTGACTTTGTCATAACAAATTAATATTTACTCAGCATCTAACAGATAATAACTAATTACTACTCGTGGTAATTAAGGATAAAAATGGGCTATCGGAAGAGAGGGTTATTACATACTCCCCCCCTTAAAAGGGAATTTTGCCCCCAAAATTCGGATATACGTCGCAAGAAGAAGTGCGGATACTATTCCCGCAAGTCATCCTCGCGCCCCGATGTCGATTTCTCGACATTAAGCTGACTATAAAGAACTCATCCCCAAAGTACTACCGGCGATACCAACGTAACTCTACGCTCTAAGATAGCAACCGACTACATCTAATAAGAACCGTCAAGTTGCACCTACTTCGAAAGGAATGTGCCCAATGGCACCGTCCTATCTCTCGTACTCCCTTGCATGAGTGACAAGGAACAAATTATGAACTTGCCACAAAATGTTTCAATAAAGCGAGCGAATAGTTTACCGAATCCACCGCGACATTTCTAGAAAAGGTACAACGTCATGCAGTGCAAGTTTTCCTTTTCTCCTCGAAATGTATAACGTCCTTCTCAGGCGATACTCACCCCAACCCTTGGTCTAATGACCTCAACTCCAGATGCCTTCTTCTTGCATCGCATGAGCTCTTTTGTCGGTCTCGGTTATACGAGGGACTCATCATCTCGCACTTCTAACCAACAAGCGGGAGATCTAAAAAGCCTACCATACAAGGCTTCTTCTAAAGCGCCGTCCCAACCACAAATTCTATATAGGCGAATACAACGAGTGGAAAGCATTGTTCCCAACTACTCTTAAAGTTAGGCACGCATATAAGGAGTATATGCCTCAGCATATGGTTTACTCTATTGGTTTGGTCATCTGTGGAAAATGATACGAAGTGATTTACCATAATTAGATTCCCATGGCTTCTTGGAAACTTGCCAAGAATGAGAAACGGAAGTCTTGATTCAGTACAACAACCTTCCCATGTCCAGCCAATAGTACTAGCGACGTATAACTTGGCACGATTCATCATTACCTTGATGCACCGAAACGTTAGAACCGCGTTATTTCTCCATATCTGCTTAACTTAAGTCCCTTCCGTTCGGGATAAAATTCTCTCAAGGGAACGCACCCCACCCTCAAGATGGACTTCAATTAAAATAGGGGATAATACTCCTTACAAGTTTAAACTTGTGAGGCGCAGTTACAATAGGTCGATACTCCAGTATTATCACTCCCCATCATGGCAGAGACTTGCTAATGGAATCTACCTTCGAGCTTAACCACGTGGCTCGGGGTACGAGTCAATTCACCCTTTCATTACCTCCGTAACACTCCATTACGTGAGGCCTCATCTCCTTCGGCCTTAACCATCAACTTTTCGAAATCCTCCCACTCACACAACATGGAACCAATCCCTTGATACGAGTTTACGCATGACTTAGTCATGGTCAACTCCCAACAACCCTCCTAAACTTACGTCCCCTACTAAAAGGCTCTATGTCTAAACAATCCTAAGGTCTATCTACCTATACCCTATGTAAGTCGTATACCCCTAATGCTAAGTATATCCCTAGTGCCCAAGACCTTTCTCAACTTCCGACATTTGCTCAGTTTCGTGCGTGGGACGTCTCGCCGAAGCGAAATCCAAACAAGGAACCCTCCCGTTACACTACTACCTCGCGTTGTCAGTCATCGAGGGGTACAGATCTAAGACACATGTTCGGGACCAAAAGATTCTACATCTACACACTAACTAATTAACTAACAAAAGAACATCAAAATCCAAAGCTGACCCTTCGTGAAACCCTAGGGTTATATATACCCTATAACATATGCATCTAAAAAAAATAGCCTTCTATTCAAAGGCATATCCCGAAGTCTCAATTCGACTTCGTACCTCGGTCTCCCTCATATCGATCAGAGGAGAGAACTGTATGCAGTGCTCCCATGTCGCACTTTAATAGCCATCAATCACCCTTGTACGTGATTTTCGGCTAAACTTTCCAATCCCACTTCCGACCATAATTTAATAAAACAAAATAAAATAAAAGGGAAGAATAGCATATCTTCACTCACAACATCGTTAAGTGTTCATGCGGCGGAGTGTCTCGCAAAGCGAAATCCAAACAAGGAACCCCTCCGACACATGCCTACTTAACTAGTTGATCATGGAGATAGAGCGTAATATACATAAAACAAAAGAAAGGAAAGGTAGTATATCCCCACTCCCAACGTCGTTAAGGTTCGTGCGTGGAGCGTCCCGCAGAAGCGGAATCCAAACAAGGAACCCCTCCTATACGCTACCACTCAACTTGTTGGTCGTGGAGATAAGGCATAGCAATCACATACCAATATCACATCATACTCGACCATGTTAAGGACGAGTAAATCGGCCTCAAGCACAATTTAATAAGAGAACTTATTATATACATACAGACAAAAGAAAAGAGCGAACCATTACGCATAGAACTCGATACTAATGAAAATACTCTCAGCAGATATTATGAAATCTGTAATCTGAGAAAAGCTCGTAAAACAAATGAGTGCGTAACACCCGCATCGAATAACATTTAACTCGCGTATCTCTGAGAAAAACTTACCCTCAATAACGGGCGGTGCCGGCAGGGCTGGAGGAAACATAGCCTCCCGATCATGACAAACACGTCCATACTGTAGTTGCCCCTGCTGCGGAGGAACAACCATAATAGGTACCGGAGGTGGAAATAGAACATACGGATGTTGCGGAACCCGAGGAAACTGACCCCCAATCATCTGAGGACACTCTCTCTTGATATGACCTGCCTCCCCACATTGGAAGCACCGTCCCTCCATGTCCTCCCGACTACGACCTCCGATATTCCTAAACTGGGAAAAGCCTCGGCCCGGACGACCTCTACCTCCGGGGCCACCCCGATCTGCCTGATGTAAAACACCTTGTTCGTGCCTATTATTGCCCCTCGCAATAAACTCTCCAAGCTTCCCTACTTGCCTCATCTCAGTAGCTTTCTTGCTACCCTGCATATATACTCGATGCTCCTGGCAATGGAGTAAGGCTGCATTCATAACCTCGCCAAAAGTCTGGAAAGCTGGGTTACCCAATAAGTGTTTTCGGATTCCCTAGTTTAGACCTCCCATAAACTTCGAGATCTTCCTCTCTTCTGGAGTCACCTCATCTGGTACAAAATTTGCTAAACGGGTGAACTCCTCTTCATACTCCGCTACAGACCTCTCCCCTTGCACTACATCTTGCAACTTCCTCTTCATCTCCCTCTGAACAGCGGGAGGGAAATACTTAAGATCAAACAAAGCCCAGAACTCAGTGATTGACATGGTGTCTCTTTGCTCTGGGGTGGTCATCGTCTCCCACCAGTGTAACGCAGATCCGACAAGCTTAAAGGTGGTAAGGACTTGTCTCTTATCCTCACTGCATTCTATCATTCGAAGGTGGCGTTGCATGTCTTTCTTCCATTGATTGGCTTTAATAACATCCGCACCTCCCTCGAATTCCGGGGGATTGCCCCTTAGAAAGGACTCCCTAACCCTTTCCCACGGAGTAAGTCCCGTAGGAGCTTGAACACCTGGGGTCCATGGCAATTGTTGGATCACTACGGACATGGTGGCATGAACCGCTCCAGCCACTATGCTTGCTACATCCGCAACATTAACCATCCCTTGTAGTGGCGGTGGAGGACCTACTTCCTCCTCTACGACCTTAACACGTCTCGCCGGGCGACCTCTCTTAGACGGCATCTGAGATGGAAAAAAAAAAACAATAGTATTAGAATCCTAATTAAAACAATCTATCTTGCAGAAGATCGTAAACATAAGCATCAAAGAAATCCTAACATTAGGCTCTACATCAAAGAACGCTACGGTAGAACGAGACAAGTCCACACAGATCCTAGTACTCTAGAACCTGAGGCTCTGATACCATCTGTGACAACCCGCAATCCGAGATAAGGGGTGGCCAGCCCGATACTCAAACGTAACAGGGATCATGGATGGATATCATTCTCAGCATCACAAATATAAACTGAGTATACGGGAAAACCACCCAATAAATCAGAAAACGGGTTGCCAAAAAGGGTAAAATTTTAAAAATGCGGTTATGAAAATTTAAACTAACAACCCAGTCTGACCAGCAAGTGGAATTCCAAAAGATAACATATAATATAACTAAACGAAGGTACACTAATGGACCGAATAAGCTGTCGGTCCACAGCTACATAAGACAGCGTACAACAATATGAAAGGTCTTACATAGTACAACCATTAATCAAATACAATTATTTGGGCCACACGCCCGAGGGACAAGACCCGATCATATCTAGAATAACAAGAATGAAAGCGTCTAATACAACATCCTGTAATAACCCGCAAAGTCTTACAGCTCGTCGAGGGTGCAAGGAACTTGGAAAGGTCAAGTCGGGCGTCCTTGCGGTGGAGCACCTGAGCGGATACAATAATATATATATACAACAAGAAAGTAAATCGGTCAGGGCCGGGTTCTATATGATTTCTAGAAGAATAAAAAGCATGATAGATATGAACAGTTCTACATGAATAATAAGGATGATCGCATGACATGCTATTTACAAATACAAACAAGGATAGAAGGTAAAGCGTTTTAATTTAAAACCCTATCTTATTAATACAATTTCCATTTCCTTCAGACATTCCTTATTAGGAATAAAACCATATATTTGGTTAAATCAAGAAGTTATAATTTCTGTTCATTAATTAAAACTTCCCATTTTATCTTTCCATTCCTTATTAGGAATGTCATTTACATCAAGTGCTCTTTATGGCACATATATTATTCCCGTGCTCTTCCTGGCACATATTTATGCTCTTTATGGCATTTAACAACCATCAAGTCCAACTTGATGAAAATATAGTTATATCCATATACATATAACGATATCTAAGACCGCCAGTTCGGGTTTCCCCGCTGTGCGCCCCCCTAAATGACCATAATCTTCCAGGGCCTAACATAAGACAACCTGGGCACCTAACGGAACACGTCGGGAAGCGGCCATGAGCCTGCGTGGTAGCCAAGACCACACCCAAAATCTCCCTACCCCCGCAGAAAAATATACAACCATAAACGCTCCCATGGCCTATGACTATATCCACCCTGCATTCATTAGCCAGGGGGCTTCACCTCACGAGCGAACTTCCCTTATGATGTCATTTAGAGAGGTGTGTAACAGTAAATTAACATTTACATTTATCATCATTTTATTTCCAAAAATCCATTTCCATTAATCATGTGATTGGTTCTTTTTATTAAACCTAATATCATTAAACAACGGGTTCATTCTAAATTGAACCTATTATCTTTAAACACCTATGGGTTCATTTTATGCGAACCTAATTCCCATCGAATATTATCATTCATTCCTCAAATTACAATCCCCGATTAACTCTCCAAATGATCATTATGATCCTACAAATCTCCAAGGCCTATGTAACTTGACAAGCCCTTCTAGTCTCCAAGTTAGGGTACCTAACTTCCAAACTTCTAAGAGTTTGAATAAAAGAAGTAATGCCTTAACATTACTTTAAACCTCCCCGAAACAAACCCCAGATGAACCCATTTCTAGTCCAGGGTAACGACCAAACTCCATAGCTAATCTAGGACTCTAAGTTTACTTCAATTAAGAAGGTTCCTAAGTCCTAAACTTAGAGAAGAAGGATAAAAATTATAAAAAGGAAAATGACCCAAAACAGCAGGTACCGAATCGATTCGCCCTAAGGGCCGAATCGGTTCGCCCAAGCGAATCGATTCGCTCTGAAAGCGAATCGGTTCGGACAACAAACTTGAGATTCTGCATAAGCCAAATCGATTCGGTCTTAATCCGAATCGATTCGGGGGCTAAGACCTGGGATTCTGCATCTATGCGAATCGATTCGCCCAAGGGGCCGAATCGATTCGCCCCTGCGAAAATGCCAAGAATGGCTATGGAGTCTTGAACTCCAAAATTCTAAACAAACCCAAACCAGCCAAACCCAATTTATTTAATGGAACTAGTACACCAAAAATACACCCAACTACCATCATTTGCAGTATTTATCATCCAAATCAATCTCTAAGGGTTAAAGACCCAAAATTTCACCAAAACCCTAACATTTCTAAATCATAAATATCAATGCAATTTATTCTGCTTAAACCATATATTTGCAAGTAGATTACTTGCCTCAAGGTAAGGATCTGATTTGATGAAGAAGGAGGCAATAATCCAAGCTCCAATCTCTCTTTTTCTCCCAAGTTCTCTTCCTCTCTCTACACTCTCTAGGGCTCAATTGTGTAAAATGGAAGAATGGGAATAGGGGTGGGGGAATAAAACGGGGCTTAAGTCTAAAAGCCCAACTTAAAAAATGCTAATACGCGATATACTAATACGTGACTACACTATTTAAGCCAAACCAGTCAAAAGTCCCCAAAATGCCAAAATACAATATGGCACTTATTTTGACTGTCAAACACCTACCGGGACTAACTACACTATCCATATTGTCATTTGGAAATTTATAACTCATTTTACTTCCGGTTTCATAATAAACCAAAATGTCATTTCAAATCCTTATGACATAATAAATTACCACCTGGACATTTTATCTACCCACGAGGTAATTACACAACATATTAGTAAATATTGACTTTGTCATAACAAATTAATATTTACTCAGCATCTAACAGATAATAACTAATTACTACTCGTGGTAATTAAGGATAAAAATGGGCTATCGGAAGAGAGGGTTATTACAACGAGTCGTTTTTGGGTTTTAAGGGGTTAAACCCTTATTTTTCTCCCTTATAAGTCAAGAGAGAGAGGAAGAGAAAGAGAAAAGGAGAAAGAAAGAAACAGAGAGAGAATAGAGAGAGGAGGAGGAGAAAAGAGGATAAAAGGGGAAACTCCGGCCAAACTCCGCGGGATTCGGCTCGAGGTCGGATTTCATCCTCTAGGCAAGTGTTTACTTGCTTTATTTCAGTTGTGCATTTATTTCATATCATAGTTGGTAGAACCCTAAAATAAAAATGGGGAAAAATTATATACGAGTTTACATATTGATGTAATGTAAGCTCTTGAGGCTTTCTAGTATTAAAACCATGATAATGGAGTAATAAATCGAATTGAATCGGTAGAAATGTCAAAACTAGGGTTTTTGGATTTTAAGATCCAAAACCTTAGAAAGCAGTTTAATACCCAAAATTTAGGGAAGAATTAGTTGTAAATCAGTGTTAGGATGTTATTTTGGTTGTGGGTTGAGATTAGAAACCATAAATATGGAGATTTGGGTGAGTTTTGGTTATTTTGGAGATTGAAAAATCTCCCAAACAGTGACCCTCGAACTGTCCGAATCGATTCGGGTCCAGGCCGAATCGATTCGCCTAAGGGGAATTGGGTTTCTGAAGTGGGCCGAATCGATTCGGGGTTAGACTGAATCGATTCGCCTTTTAAGACCCGTTTGCAGAATACTTTCCGAATCGATTCGGATTGGGGACCGAATCGATTCGCCTACCCGAATCAATTCGCCAAAGGGGCGAATCGATTCGCTTAGGTCAGAATTGCCAGTTTTCTCTCCTTACAAATATGGGGAGTTAAATTACCATTTGGGATTTTATGGGGGTTCCTAGCATGTTATCGGGACTCCCTAATAATGGTTTTGCGGAATAGTAAACCTTTAGATGAAAGAGATTGCCTTAAATTGGGGTAGGGCAAAATCCGGGGAACGGACATAGTTTAAGTTCAGGAAAGAATACCCCTTGGAATATTTTCGTGGGTATTTAGGCCTATGTAATTATGCATATAGAAAGCATAGTTATATTGCTTTTGTTAGGAAAAATCCTTCGAGGTCATTAGGATGATTTGGGAATATAGAAATATATGTTCTCGCTTAGTGTTGAGTATTAGAATTGGAGATATACAATAAATCTGTAGATGGGATTTTGGTATATATTACTTATTAAAGTAAGAAAATACTTTGGGATTATTGGTCATCGTTAGATGGTTTGGCAAATATGGTCATTTATATATGTTCTAGGAGGAATATATGGTATATGTATACTATGTGATTCAAGTATATATATAATTTGAGATAAATGACTTTGAAAATAAAATATGAATGTTTTCAAAATGGATAAAGAAATGATTTTCATAATTAATTATTTATAGTTAGCACCCTCTCTAAATGACATCATAAGGGAAGTTCGCGCGTGAGGTGAAGCTCCCTGGCTAGTGAATGCAGGGTGGATATAGTCCTAGGCAATATGAGCGTTTATGTTATATTTTCTGCGATGGCTAGGTAACTTGGGGTGTGGTTATGACTAGCTCTCATGCATACGTCCGCTTCACGACGTGTTGTGTATAGGTGCCCAGGTGTCGTAATTGATAGGCACTGGACGATGATGGTCATTTAGGGGCGCGCCGAAAGGGCGGTCTTAGAACGCGTTATATTTGTTAAAGCAATTTATGATAATAAATTGTCTTTAAGTACATTTCCTGGATGGAAGAAGGGAAATGTGATAAATGTTTTGGCTTCGGTAACACTTCCCGGATGGAAGAAGGGAAGTGGAAGCATATGATATGGTAAAAGCATTTTTATGATAATAAAAATGGCTTTTAAATACATTTCCTGGATATAAGAAGGGAAATGGGATGTTTTGAAATGGAAAAGCATTTTTATGATAATAAAACTGGCTTTTGAAAAGTTATATGATATGTTAAAACAATTCATGATAATGAATTGGCTTATATATATACATTTCCTGGATATAGGAAGGGAAATGGAAAATTTTGAGATAAATGGAAATAAAATAAATTCTCATTTCGGGAGATAAATCCGGATGTATATGGAAATATGTATATATATGGATAAATCGAGTACCGAGGGTCTAATGGATCCCGATGATCGACCTTACCGCATAGTAGAGTATCGAGGGGGTTCCTTGTTTGGATTTCGCTTTGCGAGACACCCCACGCACGAATATGGCATTGTGTTGAGACTGGGGAGAAGTTTCATCCTTAGTACTCTTATATTGATATTTATTATATAATGTAAATATATATAGATATATATTCTGTACTGAGGGACTGGCGGATCTTGACGATCGAGATTTCTCTCTGCGAGACACCCCACGCACGAACACGGCTTAGTGTTGAGACCGAGGAGAAGTTTAGCCCTTAGTACATTACTTGTACAATTTAGGGTTGATAGTAGTTGGGTGTTAGATTAGTTTAGTAGGGTAGCTTGAATAGGATGTTTAGAGGGATGCGCTAGGAGTGCACTATTAGAGGAGAGGTGAGGGGTATCTCATGGGAGTGCGATACGAATTTAAATATGAAATAAAACATATTTTCAAAAATAAAGCATTTATGCACTTGCTAAATATTTTCAAACTCGGGCTCTGACCCGTTTATCTACTTTTCCCTCTCTTGTTATATATATATATATATATATATATATATATATTATATATATATAGGTGTCCAGACACAGGGACGCCTGGATGGCACATCTTTCGAGTCAGACGTCGGCTGCAGCAGCTGTGGATGCGTGTAGATTCTCGATAGACGCTTCTACCTTTGTACCCTAGATAGGAGGTAATGTATACACATTCGGGCCAATGGTCCAATTCCATTTATTTATTCTTTGAGTACGACATTCGATATGGTTGTATATTTTGACCGAGTGTTCGGTTATTTTATTTCACTTCAGTTTCATTTACGCAAAATCTGAGTGGATGTTTTAATTTTGAAGTTGTTAAAAAGAGTAGTTAAGTAAAATTTTGACACCGGCCTAATAGGTTATTAGTAATTAAATGGATTTTCGACAGTGATGCTAAGAATGATCCATATGAGACTCCTGTTGTAATTTAATATAGGAGTGATCACCCGATATTTTATTAGGCAGGGTGTCACACCACAGTGACCCAACTATAATGAAAATGAATATTAAATGTAAAGATGATAGAAATAGTAACCTCTGATGCTTATAAATGTGGAGTATATTGAGTTTAATCATCACACAAGATTATTCCTTACAAGGAATTGATTTTGATTGATTGAATGAATGAACACTAAATATCATATACATTATTAATGTATATATCATGTATATTTAGCACTCCAGTATCTACAAGCATCATATAATTGATAATCAATGGTTACTAACGAGTAAAATAAAATGCACATTAGGTTTTAGCAAGATATTAACGTATGTGTTGTCAAATCAAAGCATTAATGTAGTCTGCAATTTATCTCATATCTTTCACACGTTATGATATAGTTTTGTTTCTCTTGATTATTATGTTGGTTTTTTTTAAGCCCGCTAATGATGATCAATATTATGTGGAATACTTAATTTAAAATTTGAAGTAATAAAACAAATTAAGTTTGTCTATCTGTTGCACACTCGGACTAATGATGATAGAGATAATATATATCTTTTATGATTTGAAATGAGTTTTATCTTTGTAGAGTTTTCCCGTTAAACTTATTGTGTTACATAAAGTATTTACTTTTGATGCAAGGATTGTTTACAAAACAAACTAGAAATGCAAATAAGATTTCTTATCTTTCATTTTTGGGGAATCAAGTCATTTATCTTTTTATAAACGCTCAATGCTTCCGATTTTCTTGAAAAATATTTGTCTGGACTTGATTATGAGGGATATTTTTTTTAAAGGCATCTTTCAGTCCTTATCAAAGATTATGGTATTCCTGTGATGTTTTGTATAAAATAAAGTTTTGAATATATTTCTTTTAAAGATTGTTTTGCTGCTGCATAATAATCACAATATTTTTTTGATGAAACTCTTTAATCTTGTCCCAAATTAAATCTAGACTTCTTTTAATAATTTTATGGACAAGATTTTTGCAATATCTCTAATAAATATTGATCATCGAGTTATTCACTTAAGGTATTACAATATCTAATACAACTATGACTTATGTGGTCCAAGTGGGAGATTTTGAGAATTTCCTTAAACTGGACCTACATAGATCATATAATCGTCATTAACATGTAATTATTGCATTATAGAAAACCAAATTCATTATGAATGGTGAAATTAGTGGGAGTTGAAAATCATGAAATGTGATTATAAAGCAAGGTAGGGTATTTATCCCATTACCAATAACTTTCTTTAATATTTGTTCTTTTAGTTGTTGGATTGCTTAAACAACAAAGAACGAATAAATGACCGACCACTAAATTATTGTATTGTCACTATGAGACAAATGTAGATAAAATCATAAGGAATAGTATTACAAAGATCTTAAACGAAGTCTGTTATTCTGAGTGATTATGTGGTATATCTACATGAATATGAATTTGGCATAAGGATAAATAAATATTTGGTTTTGTTTTCATGAATCATAAGAAGTAACTGGACTACGAGCTCTCATTGAATTACATTTGAGTTGAGTATGAAGAGGTCATAAAGAGTTTGTGGTCAAACATTTTATCTGTAATGAGAAAAGGATTATAAATGAACCTTCTCACCTTTTCCAAGGATGTCATTTTTTTAAGGACGTACAATTCATATGAGGTAAGTAAATCATTATGATGAGAGTTACATTTAGTGTATGTGAAAACTATTATTATTATGATATTTTTCACATGTTAAATAGAAATGATTGTATAAAATTAATTAAGTTTCCCACCTATGGTATTTTCAGAAGTAATACCATTATATTTTCTATCATTGTATATTCAATTTATACAACTTATGTTCAGTGGGAGTAAGTTTATATATTCAATTTATTGTAAAGTAGAGAAACAAAATGTTATATAAATTCTAAATATGTAATGGATGAAGTTATGAGATACTAAAATATTATATGCTCACATTAAAGTAGATTGTTTATTTTTTGGCGAACAGTTATTGCAATTTAGATTTACTAGTTTTGTGGAAAATATGAAATTCACTCTTATCTACGTATGTTTATTTTGGTTTAATGACCAATATAATGAAGGAGTGCAACCTAATTCATTGACTATTATGGAAATTTGAATCTGTATCATGCTTTGATGCTACAACTTATTGATTATGGCAACATAATTTAAATTTTGGAACTTGGATTTGTCGACACTATTGCCAAGTTGTTGAAATATTCTGTTACTGTCATTGCAATCTTCTTTATTAAGATACATTAGGTATTATATGAGGAACTAAGCACATTGAATGTAAATACCTTTTAAAGAAGAAATTCTGAAACAAGTGTCAATTAGCACATTTGTACAAGTGTTAATATAGAAAATCCACATGATTGGGCTATCGTGAAAGACATTAACGAATCATGCTTAAGATATGAGTCTTTAAAGTATAGCTGATAGAATCTTGATGTGGTGTATTTTTTAGTACTTATCTTGACACTACCATATGATATCATACAATGTTTCAGAATCATTTATTTCTGTTGTTATTGTACACATGCATGTGAATGAAAGAATGTAACAGAAATAGTCTTTTACAAAGACATTATTGGACCATTATGGAATAACTATATTTATACACCTTATTGGATGAGTTGTTAATGTTGTGGTACATGGAAGCGATCATGCTCCTGAATTAGTGTGTGAGCGCCATGACTCGCATTGTTGATTTGTTTGATGAAGGTATTTATGGAAAACCACTTAAGGATGACTCAAGGATTATTGCGCACTTTGTGATAATTATGGATCAAGTGGGAGACTGTTAGAATTATTTTATATAATTCTCCATTATGTGTTCCATAATTATATTAATTCTAAGAGTCACTTTGGTTAATGAAAGGGTACTCCAAATACCAAGAGTCAAAATGACTCTTGGACATCTAGCTTGATGGACGGTTGATATTTAAGTGACTATTGGAGATTTAGGTCCTTTCCCTGCCTATAAATAAGTGACTGATTTCCATCATTAAGACACTAAAAAATGACAACATAATGAATTTATAGGAAAGGGAGAGATATCTAAATTCTCAAGGAGAGTAAATTTCCAAATACCGTTTTGTCCATACTGATAGATCCGACCGTTGGAATGCGTTTGAATTGGATTATGTTCTTGCTATATACAAGATGAAGGTGTTCTCTGATATCTAGGCCGATCAGACATTGTTAAGGTTGACTGCTCCGTCAATATTTTTAATTTTGACAATTATGGAGGTATGTTATTTTAACACCTTTTATGTTCCGCATAATGCTTATATGTGATAATCATGAAGATCCAAGGTCCTTTTATTAAGAACATTTGTATATGAAAATTTAATCAAATTAATTTATTATTGATTAATATTCTGTTGTTCTTAAATTTGTTTTACATATATTTCACGATCACAAACCAATAACAGTAATGAAAATTAGATATACACGAAAGAAAACTATTACAAAGATAAACAAGAGGGAACTATACTATCATTTAAAGTTCCAAGCATTAAAAAAGGAAAAATAAAAAATTTGGATGATGTGATATTTTGAAAAAGTTTTGAGGTGATGTATAGGATCCTGCTACTCATAAGCATAGTTCTCTTCACTTTGAGACAATTGTATTATAGTGAAAATGTGCAAAATCCCTCTGGTTGTATATCTTTGGTAATGTTTGGAGTTCATTATCTAGGCTATAAGATTCCACTCATCACTCCTCACCAATGTTTTCAAAAGTGCGAGGCGTGACGCGAGCATGGGATGGGTGCCTTGGAGGGCGGCCTAGGAGTTTTTTCTTTATAAAAACCAAATATATATTATAATTTAAGTTACTAACAATTGATATTGATTTACTTGTAACATCACTAACTTCTCTTTAAATTCTCTTACATGAATAACATACATTGATAATCAAGTTTCATTACGATATATAAAATACTAATAAACTAATTTATCACAATGATTCATAAGTATCATATTATCTAAATTTCCAAAAAAAACCAACAAGTCCCAATTCCTATACATGTGTGTTTCAAACCAAACTTCCACTAAAAAATCGAAAAATCCCATGTCCCATACTTATATGCTTAGATCCCCCGAAATCGCAAAATCCAATGAGGTACATATGCCTTCTAGTGTCAAAATTTCTAACTCTTTAATCTCCAACTCTTCATCTTCTCCAAACTCTTCTAAAATCATTAACTCTAAATATAAATAGTACAACTTTATATATATATAATTGCAGATATTTTTCTAAAAATGATTTTTTTTTCACTCAGTACGCTTTCCTACTGCTTAAACCCTAGACGAGGTGCGTACCCAGAGCCTCCTACATGGGCGTTACTTAGGAAGCACATAGGTTGGCCTTTTAGAATACTGCTCCTTATTAAACCAACATCTTATTTTGACAAGTTGCAACCATTTCAGGTTCTCAATTATTCTATCAAGGTACTTCTATTCATAGAATCTCTGTTAACTTTGAAACTTATTAAAAAATTTTGGAACTTTTTTAAAAAGTATGGGAATCTTAACGCATAAGAAACATTTTATGATGTATTGACTTACCATTAATTGTGCCACATTATTGTATTAAAATTAACCAATGACTTTTTTCTGATCAGTTCTTGTTCAGTGGACGGCGGTCCACTTAGGAATCTTTGAATCCTATTATAAATATAGATCTCTGTTTTTTGATAAAAAAATAGGAAACTATTGATTAGGCATAAATTCTTCCTAATTTATCCCTTGATTTAGTTACTTTTAGCACCTCGAACAACGTAATTGAGTTGACTTTATCTTATAATCTTGCTACTGACTGATCCTAATGAGTACACCGAGTTTTTGGTATTTCGTAGTGATTTTACAGGTATTTGATGTCAAGAAACGGAAGAAGGAAACCGGAAGAGTTAAGAAAGAAAGAAGGAAAGTCACAAGGGCAGAAGTGTAATTTCCACCCAGAATTCGGATGAGGTACCTAAAGAGAATTTGAAGAGATCTCATTCATGAGCACATAGGAAGAAACGACACCTGAATCGGAGTCCCAAAACAAAAGATATGAGCAGTCAAAGTTGAGCCAAAAAGTCAAATAAGCAGACCGGTCCGCCCCTACCCCAGACCGGTCCGCTGTGCCAAACTACAGAAGACCCCGGACCACAAGAAAACCGAAGAAGGAAAAAATAAAAAGAATCGGTCCACCCCAAAATAAAAAGAACCGATCCGCCTTGGAAGCAGACCGGTCTGCCTAAGGCTCGGACCAGTCCGGCCATCGAGATTTGCAAAATCCAATATTATCCCAAAGAATCCTAGTGCAACTGAAATTCCTACATTCATGGAGGGTATAAAAACCCGATTTATTATTGATGATGCTAAGAATTAGCACCACCAGGTGAGGTGTTTGCAAGCTCAATATATTAGTAACAATGGTGGCACTGCTATATATAGAGATAAGAGAAGGAGGTGAGGATATGAGGAATCAACACCGGAATATGAGTGGTTCAGCCAATCTGGCCTACGTCCACTGTGAGTGTGTGAGTAGTATCACTGAACAATGGCACTAATGGCCATGGGTATAATTCACTCAAGCTCTCTCTCTCTCTACTGTATCTTTAGACATAGTTTTTAGCCAGGGTTTCAATAGCAGGATCCTTTTGCAAGGTAGGGGATGATCCCTATATATAGTGCCTAGGGGGCGCACTGTACCCCCCATGCATGCAATGAGCATGTGTGTGGTATCCTCACCAATGTGGGAATGCCATCTGTCACTGTCACATGTAAGCAATGATGATGAAATATTCTCCCCCATGTGGAGAATAATCTTGTTACAACTGATTTGTGCCCAGGTGTCCTTATCCAAATGTCAACAGATGCTCGACAGTCTTGTTGGTGAATGACCTCGGTCTGGGAGAGGCCGAGCTGTAAAAGCTTGATGTTCGTTCAATCCGAATAATGTTATGAAGAACCTCGGCCTGATCTCAGCCGAGACATTATGCTGGGTTGGCCCCAGCCGAGGTAGGGATAGTCCCATGCTGGTGATTATTAATACTTCTGGTCACCTCGGCCCAAGCCGAGGTGAGACTATTTATCTATTGAAGGTGATTAGGGATCCTTGTCACCTCAGCCTACTATTAGCCGAGGTTGCTATTCCCAGACGTAGGGTCCATGGAAGTGAATACGGTAGTGTCGGCCTGGGCCGAGGTAGGTCTGGCCGAGGGATGATATCGTGGGCCCCTGCCCCTTAGGGTCGATCAATGTCTCGGCCATCATCTTGGCCGAGGTAGGTATCTCTGGGCCGTGGTTATACTTGGGCATATCAATTATTATTGTTTGACACGGAGAATTAGTAGGATTTTCCTCTCTTTTTCCAGAAACCCTAGTTGTAGATACAATTTCCAGTTTTAATCAAAGTTTGAAGATTCATTCAGAGTTTACTTGATTACCAGTTTCATTCATTGTGCAATTACTGCTTGGGTGATTTTTAGTGAGTGTTTTCAATTCCTTTCTACATTTATTCACCAATTTCTTTAGAGTAATTATAAATTCCTGCATATCAATCCCTGTTTTCATCACTTTCATCATGCTAGGCTAGATTTTCAAAGTCCGGGATATATGAACCCAGCCTGATGTGTTAATTGCATGTATATAAAATTAGTCCTCTAAATTTAGTGATTGAATAAGACCGTATTGCGTAGGAACATAACAATTGTAGGTCTTTATATCTCGTTTGCCTCCGGGTAACCGTAATGATTTAGAATGCAATTCGAGTGTACTATCGCGATACTGATTTACTCATCCTCAGATTTGGTATGACGCGGGCTTGAACCTCGTATACATAATGCTTGGGAGTACTAAATTCCGGGTCAAATTTAATCAGTTAAATTTATGATTAATATTATAACTGCAATTCACTAGGGTTGGGGGATTGTATTCCCGTCCCGTTTTTCCCATCACTTTATTAAAAGTTTTAAAATCATCCTTCATTCATATTATAAGTAGTTTAGTGTAGTTGCATTTCTTCATAATTTCATCAATTGCATTTAGTTGTAATCGATCCTCAAAACCAAATCATTTTTTCTTTCCTTTCCTTTCAGAGTCAGAGTTAGGGTTCCTCCATCTTTTCCCGTCGTTACAACTCCGTTGTCTTAGTTCCCTGTGGATACGATCCCGTCTTACCGGGTTCATTATTAACGCGACAGGCTTACACTTGAGCCTAGAGTGAACGCACATTAGAGACACATTCTGAGTCACGTCAAGTTTTTGTCTCCGCTGTCGGGGAATTAGGTAGACTTAGGATTAGATCGAGTCAATCCAAAACTTTGACCAAAAATCTCCAAAAATCCAAAAACATATTTTTTTTTTCAAAAAGTACAAAAAGATCCATCATCATCTATCCTAAGCTTTAATGCAAAATTATGAACTCACTCCCACACCCCATAATACTCCAACCAGCATTCACGAAAATCCAATCGTTGAGTATAATCCCGATAGTCCCCACACTCCAAACGTCCCACAGTTCTGGATCCCATCTCCCACACCGTCACACTCAATCTCCAATAACACTCCGTTTTCCTTCTTAGGACACACTCCGAGCACACCAAGTGAGAGCACCGAGTCGTTAAGTGAGGAAGAGATGTCGCAACACGGTAGTGCACCCGCCGGTGAGGAAGATCCCCCATACCGCCCGCTGAGAGAATTCTTATATCCGAAGCGCAATGTCACTCCGGGATGCATCATACTCCCGTATAATATCGGGCAATTCTATTTCAAGAATGGGATGATCCAGATGCTACCGCATTACCACGGTATGGATTCTGAAAAGCCATACCTCCATATTAGGGAATTTGAGGACGTGTGCGATACTCTCAATGATCAAACTTGCACACAAGAGGTGATCTGCCTCAAACTCTTCCCTTTCTCGCTCAAGGATAAAGCTAAGACCTGGCTATGGTCTTTACCTCCGAGCTCAATTCCATCTTGGAACGAGTTGCAATCGAGATTTCTCAAGAAGTTCTTCCCAACACATCGAACCATATCCATAAAGGCTCAAATTTAAGCGTTTAGACAAGCTGAAAATGAGCCATTTCATCAATATTATGAATGTTTCAATGAGTTAGTTACTTCATGCCCCCATCATGGATTTGATTCAGCGCAAATCATCTCTTTCATCTATAATGGGATGAATCTTAACTCCAAACAACTTGTTGAAACCATGGGAAGTGGTCCGTTCGTCGATTTTGATGCCCACGATGCTGAGCTTCACCTGAGGTATGTCTCCGAGACTACCCAATCCTGGGACACATCTGATCCTAACACTAAAAATTGAAATCGTCAAGTGACCACCACTCCGTCGGCATTCGGCCTATTCCACGTAGACAAGAACTCCATAACGGATAGTCGATTGGAGACTCTTGAGAAAGGATTTCGAGACCTATGCGAGATATAATGAAAAGGACCAGCTGGATCCATACCAAACCCCATCGAGAAGGTGTGTGTGATTTGTGAGGTGGGACATTCAACTGAGGAATGCCCGACGATACCCGCCTACAAAGTAATGTTTCAGGAGCAAGTTAGTGGTATAGGAGGATTTAAGGGCAATTTCGGTGCCCCGCACGAAAATTCATACAACCCTTAATGGAAAAACCATCCCAGTTTTAGCTATGGGCAATAACATGCCGCAATGAACTCTCCTTCACATGTTTCCCCTCCTCCACCACAACACTTTCAACAAGATCCACGCATGCAAGGACATGTGCAGGCACCACCACCTCAAGGAGCGTATATTCTGCCACCGCGGAGAACTCTCGAGGATACTATGAATCAATTCATTGCAAGCCAGACCGCAACCAATGCCAAATATGATTGTCTGATTGGTGACATAAATGCAAGTCTGTCAAAGATACAATCCTCGCTGAGTGTCCAAGAGATGGGCAAGTTTCCTGCCCAAGGCCAAAGACCTCCCCAAGGCCAAACTAGTGTTAGCTCCACCTCCACTGAACATCAGGAGCAATGTCAAGCTGTGACCACTCTTCATAGTGTAAGAGTCGTTGATTTATCACCTCCTCCACACGACACAATGAAAGATAAGGAGATTTCGCCCGACACGAAAGAGGCCGAAGATGTCCCCTTGAATGAGAGTGACAAAGAAGACGCTAGTGAGCCAGAGGTGGTAGTGAAATCACCCTCTGCGGCCTCGTTTCCTCAAAGGTTGATTCCCTCCCATAAAGGAAACCCACGTGAAGACGTGATAGAAGTGTTGAAGCAAGTAAAGCTAAATTTACCTTTCCTCGATGCGATTAAGAAAATTCCAGCTTATGCTAAAGTCATCAAGGACTTGTTGACGGTAAAGAGAAAGATGAAGGTAAGGAAGAACGTCTTTCTAGCACAAAATGTGAGCTCCATTATACTAAATGAGATCCCACATAAATTCAAAGATCCCGGTGCACCCACCATATCCTGCATCATTGGAGAGAATAAAATCGAAAAAGCCTTACTTGACTTGGGAGCAAGCGTAAATATCCTCCCTTACTCCATCTATAGGCAACTTGACTTGGGCGACCTCAAGCCCACAAAAGTCACTCTCCAATTAGCAGATCGAACAGTGAAGATCCCACGAGGCATAGTCGAGGATGTGATCGTCCAAGTTGACACCTTCTATTTCCCGATAGACTTTGTCATTTGGGACACGGAGCCCTCCTTCAACTCGACCAATCATGTTCCCATCATCCTTGGGCATCCATTCTTCGCTACGGCTAACGCAATCATCAATACTCGGAATGGGCGAATGCAACTCACTTTTGGGAACATGACCTTAGAGACCAACATCTTCCACATAGCCCAACATACGGGAGAGGAAGATGATCTTCACGGGGTGAGCCTCATAGATGAGATAATAGAGGAGTATTTTGAGGAGAATTACTATGGCGACGCCTTAGGGTCCTGTTTAGCGACGAGATACGAAAGCGAGGGGATGTACACCGACTTCGAGAGGGAGGTGGGAGAGTTGAGAGTGCTACTCGATGAGAGCACGTCGGATGATGACGTGAGAGATGTTAATTGGGTTTCTAGATTCGAGGAATTACCTCTGAGGGATACTCGCATGGTTCCATTCGACGAAAAATTTCCAACACTCGAATTGAATAAACTCCCCTCCCACATTAAATATGCATACCTAGGAGAGGATGATACATTTCCTGTTGTTGTCTCCTCTAGCCTAGACGAAGAGCAGGAGGGTAAATTATTGAAAATTCCGAGGAAGCACCAAGGTGCCTTCGGTTGGTGCATCGCTGATTTAAAGGGGATAAGTCCTTTGATTTTCACTCACAAGATCCATCTCGAAGAGGATGTCAAGCCCTCTAGAGAAATGCAAAGAAGGCTAAATCCCAACATGAAAGAAGTTGTGAGAACTGATATTATCAAGTTATTGGATGCCGAGATTACTACCCAATCTCGGATAGCAAGTGGGTGAGCCTTATTCAAGTCGTCTCCAAGAAGTCGGGAATGACTATGATTGAGAATGCCAAGGGATAGCTAGTTCCCCAACGTACCACCACCGGGTGGCGCGTTTGCATTGATTACTAGAAACTCAACGCGGGGAACGAAGAAAGACCATTTCCCCTTGCCATTTATTGATCAAATGCTTGAAAGATTAGTGGGCCACCCTTACTATTGCTTCCTTGATGGTTATTCCGGATATAACCAAATTGAGGTGGATGTACTTGACCAGGAGAAGACGACCTTCACTTGCCCTTTTGGTACGTTTGCCTACAAACGTATGCCATTTGGCTTGTGTAATGCACCCGCGACCTTTCAAAGCTGCATGTTGAGCTTATTTAGCGACATGGTCGAGAGAGGACTCAAAGTGTTCATGGACGATTTCAGTATTTTTGGCACCTCTTTCGATCATTGTTTAGAAAAGATGGAAAAAGTACTCGCCCGGTGTGTGGAAAAGAACTTAGTACTGAATTGGGAGAAATGCCATTTCATGGTCACCGAGGGAATAGTTCTTGGCCACATAGTATCATCCAAGGGAATAGAAGTTGATAGGGCAAAGATAGATGTCATAGCTGATCTTCTCCCACCAAAATAGCTTAAGGACGTGCGCTCTTTCTTGGTCCACGCGGGGTTTTATCGAAGGTTCATTAAGGACTTTAGCGCCATCGCTAGACCCTTAAGAAACCTACTCATTAAGGACACCCCATGCGAGTGGACGGAAGCATGCCAAAGCTCCTTTGAAAAATTGAAAAACATGCTTGTGTCCGCCCCCATCATGCAAATTCCGGATTGGTCCTTACCATTCGAACTTATGTGTGATGCTAGCGATTATGCGATCGGGGCTGTTTTGGGCCAAAGAAAAGATAAGGGAGATCATGTCATCTACTACGCTAGCCGAACCCTTACCGGACCTCAACTCAATTACTCTACCACGGAGAAGGAGTTGCTAGCGGTAGTCTTTGCCCTTGATAAATTCCGATCATATCTCATCGGTTCTCCCATTACTTGCTTCACTAACCACGCGACTTTGAAATTCCTACTTGCAAAGAAAGATGCCAAGCCGCGCCTCATAAGGTGTATCCTACTCCTACAAGAGTTCAATCTCTCCATCAAAGATAAAAAAGGAGTAGAAAACGTTGTTACCGACCACTTATCACGACTTTTGTTCGACGTACCTAGTGATACCGTACCCATAGACGAATACTTTTAGAATGAGCAACTTTTTGCTACCACTTCTTTGCCCTAGTTTGCGGATATAGTGAACTACCTTGTCACGGGAGCCGTCCCTCCCGATTGGACACCGCAAGATAAGAAGAGGTTTATTACTTGGTCGCGCATGTTCTTTTACAGTGATACCTTCCTTTTCAAATATTTTGCTGACCAAATCATCTGACATTGCGTACCGGATGACGAGATCCCAAAAGTCATCCAGTTTTGTCATTCGAAAGCTTGTGGAGGCCACTTTTCGACGAAAAAGACGTTCGTAAAAATTCCACAATGCGGCCTCTATTGGCCCACAATATTCTGGGATGTGAATGCTGCTTGCAAATCTTATAATAGGTACCAACGGATGTGGGCCATTACCCGATGAGACATGATGCCTCTTACCCCTATACTCATTATTGAGATCTTCGATTGTTGGGGTATTGACTTCATGTCCCCTTTCCCCTCGTACTTTGGTTTCCTATACATCCTTATCGCGGTAGACTACGTTTCTAAATGGGTGAAAGATATAGCTACCAAGACAAATGACAACAAGGTGGTGATAAAATTCCTGCAGGAACACATACTTTCCCGCTTCGGTGCATCGAAAGCGATAATTAGTGATAATGGCAGGCACTTTTGCAATAAGCCATTCGCGAAGCTCATGAAAAAGTATGGTGTCGTTCACAAGGTTGGAATGACTTATCACCCACAAACGAATGGGCAGGCCGAACTAGCGAATCGGGAAATCAAGAACATTCTTGAAAAAGACGGTCAATCCTACTCGGAAAGATTGGTCCCTTAGATTGAACGATTCGCTATGGGCCTATCGTACCACATATAAGAATCAACTCGGCATGTCCCCTTTCCGCTTTGTGTATGGTAAACCTTGCCATCTTCCCATTGAGCTCTAACACAAGGCGTATTGGGCAATTAAGTAATTGAATTATGCCATGGACAAGGCCGGTGAAGCCCGCAAGCTTCAATTGAATGAGTTAGAAGAACTACGCAATGATGCGTATGAGAATGCCAAAGTTTCAAAATAAAGGATGAAACTCGCTCATGATAATATCATTCGACGAAAGGAGTTTCTTCCCGGGAAAAAAGTTCTTCTCTACAACTCTCGGCTTCATCTCTTTCCGGGCAAGTTGCGGTCACGATGGTCTGGCCCGTTCATTGTGAAGAATGTTTTCCCCCATGGAGCTGTTGAATTAGACGATTTAAAAGAGGGAAATACATTCAAAGTGAATGGATAGCGCCTAAAGCCATATCTCGAGGCGTGTGCAGAAGAAGTCGACATTGTCTGGTTGTCGGACCCCGTTTACGGGGTAAAGTGAGCTATTGTAGCGTGGTCGTCGCACCCCCGACGCGTATGGGGTGAGAGTCGTGTGTGTTTTGAGAGTCGTGTGTGTGTGAGCGTCGTTAAGACTATGTTTAGTTCGGGAAAAGCATTCGTGTGTTTCGGAAATTTTGAGTCAAAGGGCGTTGACCAGCCAAATCGAGAGGGTTTTAGTCCAAATTGATAGAGAGTACGTTGTGAAAGTGAAAGTTTTCGGAGAAGAGGGATTGAAACCAAGTTCGGAAAAAAATCCAGCCCACAAGCCCTGGGGCCGGACCGGTCCGCCCCCGGACCGGTTCCTTTAATTTTAAAAAGGACCGGTCCGCCTGGCGAATGTTTGAAAAGTCAAAGACCTAGACCGGTCCGCCCCTACCCCGGACCGTTCCGCCTTCTGCAGTTCTGAATTCTTCCCTTCCCAAGATTCACCCCTTTTCCCCCCCAATCCCATTCATTCCCTCCATTCCGTTTTCCCTCCTCCCAACCCCAACCTTTCCCTCCCAAATACACCCCCTTTTCCCTCCAAACCCTTTCCCTCCAATTCCAACCCCTCCCCTCACCCCTTCCACTATAAATACACCCCAATCCCTCCCTTTCTCTTCACACCTCCAACACAAATCCTCTCTTCTCCCTCTCTAGTTTTTCTTAGAAAAAATCCTTCCTGTTTTAATGGCTCCCCGCGTTGCCCCCACCAAATATGACTCCACCGAGATCCAACCCTTCGGTCACGGTGAGTTCCGCTCCCGCCAAGAGGAGCGATGGTGCACTCAATTTTTTAGTTTGGGCCGCAAACTCCATATGGAGCGCGCTGTCCAATGGGAAGGGCTGCCCAACTCCGTCACCGCCCTATTCATGGCTCGGGGCTGGTGCCGATTCCCCAACCAACCCTACGAAGCGGTTTGGGAACTAAAGTCCTCTCATTTTATGGTACCCTAGTCCAGACGGGCCAATTCGAGGCTGAAGCTTACGTGAATGGGAAGATCATCCCATTTTCCTTGGCCTGTCTCACAGCCAAGTTAGCCGAGTATGACATCCCGGACGTTCAAGAATTCACATATCCCCGTAATGTCCCCCGGTTGATAAGGATATTGTCATGGCCCGCATTGCACCGAACGTGGCTTGGACGGGGCAAACCGTCGCCATTGGACGCCTTAACGAGAAGGCGCGCCTCACATTTCAGATTGTGTGCGCCAACATTTTACAAACGTCCAACGATTCCACCATGCGGCCTCGGCAAGCCACTTTGACGTATCACCTCTTCGACCCCCACACTTTGATCCATTTGGGTCAAACTTTATACGCGGATATCATTAACGCGTCCTTGGATGAGAAGGGCACCACCCCACTTCCCTATGCCCGTTTGATAACTTCAATCCTTAAGGATGCTGGCATAGCGGCGCCGATCGACCATACTCGCATTCCCGGTCCTTTCGGACAAGGGACCCGCACCAAGAGCGCCAAACAGCTAGCTGTCCTACGGGCTAGGCGGGGAGGTGATAGTGATGAAGAGACTGCCCCGAGCGAGAGCGAGGAAGAAGTAGGGGCAATCGGTGTGGACGTTGAGATGGGGGATATTGGTCCGGACAAGGAGTTGGCAGACGAGGAGGACGACCCAGATTTTAAGTGGGAGGGAACCAACCTATCCGACCGCATGTTGGTGCTCTTGACCAACTACGAGCGCGACATGGGCTTAGCTCTCCGCTTCCAAGCGGACATCTATCGCCGCCAAGGGGATCCTAATGAGCCATTGCCATCTTACTATCATAACCCCTATGACCCCAACGCGCCCGGTTCCTCCCATCCCCCACCCCGGTGAAGCTTTATATGGTGTTGGCAATTTTTTATTTATTTATTTTCCTGTTCACAGTTATATGCTTTTCCTTGTACTTGTAACACAACCCTGTTTGTAATAAAAACTGCATTTTTCTCCATTTGTTTGTTTTATTTATCGCACTTATTATTTTGCCTTATTTAGATTTTAGTCCTTTTTTCTTGAGGACAATGCAAAAGTCTAAGTTAGGGGGGGTCACAAGTGCGTATTTCTAAAACTTCACAAATTTTCAAAAATGCCCAGAAATTTCAAAAAAATCAAAAAATTCTGAAAAATCCAAAAATATTTTTGTTCAAAATAAATAAAAATTGGAATTCAGAATTTTCAAAAATATCATTAAAAGTCGGTTTAAAGTCTCAAGTTGTAAAAATTCAACATACACAAAGCCGAAATTGACTAAAGATGGAAATTGAGCGAAAATTGACGACTTAACGAATAAGTGTGGAGATTAACAAACCCGGTGAGATTCGAGCCTATCATTTTTTGCTAGTTTTTAAATCAATCCGAGTTAATTGTTAACTCAAAGTTCTTTTCAGCGCCTAAAAAGTTGTCGAGGATCTCAATTCTTTCATTTTGATCGGTTTTGAAAAAGGTGTGTAATATTTCTTTGAAAAACATGCCAAATTGATCTCTAAACTAAAATTCATCTCGAAACGCATATGGTAACGCAATTGGTATTTTGGACAATGAAGTAGGCCATCGTTTGTTACCCAAAAATATTATCCATAAAAAGATGTGAAAAATTATCCCTTTGATAACCCAATTGAGCCGAATAAAATTTATCCTTTTCGTTTGGTAATCCAAAAAACCCAAATAGCCCGGAATTGTGAAAAATGGAAAAAGTCATAATTTAAGTCCGAAAAGTGCAACAAAAAGGGGCAAGAAAAAAGTAAATATGCTCAACAAAAATAGAGAAAAAGACGAGGAAATGAGCAAAAGCCTGGAAAGAAGCACAAACGGACATCATATATTAATTTTCCAATTCCAACCTTCCCTACCAATTGTCATTTTACCCCATATACCTTAAAACCCGAAAAAGTCCTAACCGAGTCTAAATTGCGAAATTGGTTACCGCGTGGGGAGCTAATATACCAAAAGATAATAAAGGAGATTAAGTGCGCGGAAAAAGAGGCAATGTTCCCATTTTTAAAACCGTAAACCATTGATGAGATCCTTTCACCATAAAATTTCCGTCTTTCTACTTGTATGCGTGACTTTGCATCCATTACATTTACTCTTTATATCACGCATACCGAGAGAATAGCCATAATCTGAGAGATTCGTTTGGGAGAGCATTCCGTGAGAATTTGAAATCAAAATGAATTTTCGGATAAGTAACGTAATGATCAATCGGTGAAAATTGGCGGTTATATTTCCGGATTCGCACACACGCACTATGATTTGAGACTTATACATATGACTTGATGATGACTATTCTATGGAAAAGTTTAAATTGCTCATTTTTTTGCGTATTTTGAATTTTCTTTGAGTCGAATTTTGTGGGTATATTCTCTGCAAACCCTCACGAGACACAACTCGTCCTACTAGGGTGAGCTAGGGGTTTAAAGGCTTGTTGCATACGCTAAATGCAATCGCTTGCCCGCGAAAAAGGTATTCTATCCCAATAAAATGTGTTTTCAAGAATTTGGTCTTGCTAGGATTCTTTTACATTGGTCGGGATGCACAAAGTTCTAAGTTAGGGGGGCTTGATTAGGCATAAATTCTTCCTAATTTATCCCTTGATTTAGTTACTTTTAGCACCTCGAACAATTGAGTTGACTTTATCTCATAATCTTGCTACTGACTGATCCTAATGAGTACACCGAGTTTCTGGTATTTCGTAGTGATTTTACAGGTATTTGATGTCACGAAACAGAAGAAGGAAACCGAAAGAGTCAAGAAAGAAAGAACGAAAGTTACAAGGGCAGAAGTGTAATTTCCACCCAGAATTCGGATGAGGAACCTAAAGAGAATTTGAAGAGATCACATTCACGAGTACATAGGAAGAAACGACACCTCAATCGGAGTCCCGAAACAAAAGATATAAGCAGCCAAAGTTGAGCCAAAAAGTTAAATAGGCAGACCGGTCCGCCCCTACCCCGGACCGGTCCGCTTTGCCAAACTCCAGATGGCCGCGGACCATAAGCAAATCGAAGAAGGCAAAATTAAAAAGAATCGGTCCGCCCCAAAATAAAATGAACCGATCCGCCTTGGAAGCAGACCGGTCCGCCTAAGGCCCGGACCGGTCCGGCCATTGAGATTTGCAAAATCCAATCTTATCCCAAAGAATCCTAGTGCAGCTGAAATTCCTACATTCATGGAGGGTATAAAAACCCGATTTATTATTATTGTTTGACACGGAGAATTAGTAGGATTTTCCTCTCTTTTTCCAGAAACCCTAGTTGTAGATACAATTTCCAGTTTTAATCAAAGTTTGAAGATTCATTCAGAGTTTACTTGATTACCAGTTTCATTCATTGTGCAATTACTGCTTGGGTGATTTTTAGTGAGTGTTTTCAATTCCTTTCTACATTTATTCACCAATTTCTTTAGAGTAATTATAAATTCCTGCATATCAATCCCTGTTTTCATCACTTTCATCATGCTAGGCTAGATTTTCAAAGTCCGGGATATATGAACCCAGCCTGATGTGTTAATTGCATGTATATAAAATTAGTCCTCTAAATTTAGTGATTGAATAAGACCGTATTGCGTAGGAACATAACAATTGTAGGTCTTTATATCTCGTTTGCCTCCGGGTAACCGTAATGATTTAGAATGCAATTCGAGTGTACTATCGCGATACTGATTTACTCATCCTCAGATTTGGTATGACGCGGGCTTGAACCTCGTATACATAATGCTTGGGAGTACTAAATTTCGGGTCAAATTTAATCAGTTAAATTTATGATTAATATTATAACTTCAATTCACTAGGGTCGGGGGATTGTATTCCTGTCCCGTTTTTCCCATCACTTTATCAAAAGTTTAAAAATCAAAATTCATTCATATTTTAAGTAGTTTAGTGTAGTTTCATTTCTTCATAATTTCATCAATTGCATTTAGTTGTAATCGATCCTCAAAACCAAATCATTTTTTCTTTCCTTTCAGAGTCAGAGTTAGGGTTCCTCCATCTTTTCCCGTCGTTACAACTCCGTTGTCTTAGTTCCCTGTGGATACGATCCCGTCTTAACGGGTTTATTACTAATACGACAGGCTTGCACTTGAGACTAGAGTGAACGCACATTAGAGACACATTCTGAGTCGCGTCAACCATATTTACACTAAAGTTATTAACAAGAAGGTATTAACATCGTTTGCAGAGTTAGATAAGTATGGTGGATTAATTCGAGATTTGTTATTGCTTCTACAAATATCTTGTAACAGATTGTGTCACATTTAAGGAAGGTAAGCCTATATGTAATTTCTACTACCTTGGCTTTATAACGATCATACTCTTATTTTACGAGTATGTATAAATTAGAGATCCTATTCCAAGTCCTCAACACGAGGACGATGAATTTAAGACATTACAGTTATAGTTATTTTGATTATACTAATATATTATAATACCCCAAGCATTCTGGCTTCGGTTGCCACCAACTTACGCCGGGTATTACTAGATAAAATACCATTTTTAGCATGTGACAGAAATATGAGACATTTAATGCTTTTATTCCACAAAATAATATGTAATTAAATCCAACGAATATAAAAATCCAACCAATAATGTCCATCACCAAGCTAATATCCAAAATAAGTCCAACTCCATTTTAAATATGAAACTTAAATAAAATACTCCAACAGTAAATATCTGGCTAAAAAACCATAAACAATTGTGAAACCTACTGGCCCACCAAATCCATAAATAACTGCCTTATAATAAAATGACGGAATGAAAAGTAAATCTAAACTACGAAAGTAAATAAAATAAATCTCCAGATGTACTCCCAAAAATCTCCAATCCATGATAGGCAGCTACTCCAGTAACTATACCTGGGATGTTAGTCAACGTAATGGGTAAGATCACACTGCATGAATACTAGCTACTCTCCCAATTAGGGCCCGTAAACCTAGACAGAAGCATTATACATGATAAATATCACAATAGAATATTTTAAATTAAATGAGATATATATAACATGAGAGTAAAAAAAAACTATTACCATCTACCAACATAACTAAACCACGCAATGTTCAAGTCCAATTATTCCATTTCAACTATAATTTAAACATTAGCTCTTATTCTTACTAAATTTAATTATCCAATTATTTTTATTCAAACGATACCACTATGGCCAGTCGATCCCTTACCGGCCCGGCACACACTCTTAGCGCGCTTAAGGTTCTATACATCACACCCATTCCCATCACTATTAGTTATTTCATTTGGGATGCTTTCAAAGGAAGCATAGTTATACTCCAATAAGACAATTACCCAATAATTATTATATTTATATAATAAGCTTGATAAGAGAGTACAAGTCTTAGAAGATTCCTCTGTTTGCTTTGGAATTTTGGCTCGTCGAAAAGTATTGACATAATGGGCATTGTAGGATTAGATTAAAGGAATCTTGGACTAAGTTGAATTATGTTACCCAACCCAATGATATCACCTTTTTTTTTATAGCTATGAAGCCTTTAGTGTATTTAGAGAGTGGTGAGAATTTTTTTTGGGAATTTGACAATTCAATGCTTGTTTGGTATGATCCTGCAATGAGAACAATGGAAAATGTTAGGTTTGTAGCTTGCAGAATAATTTTATTCACATCTCCATATGGGAAGCCCTGATCATCTCAATGGTTGAAATGGAAGTTTGTGAAGAAATAACAAGCACAAGAGAAAGGGGATAAGGTCTTCCAAGAAGAGGTAAGGTAGTTAAGTGAGTTCCACTTTTGTTGCTTAACCTATACTTATGCTTAGGTTAGATATCGTTCATGAACTTTAGAATATTAGTGTTATCGACTTAATTCCACATTGAAGATATTTGTACTTGTATATTTGTGTATAATTTTAAATTCAAAGGGAAGATTACGATATTTTGACTATGGTTAAAGATAAAGAATAATTCGTTGTGATTTTATTTCTAAGTGATTCTTTAATTTTGATTCTTGGAGTTAAAGAAATCAATGCATTCTTTCTGTTGAAAGATATTTATTTTTTAATAATGCAGGTTATTTTGAACTTTCCTTCACCATTGAAACATCCAATTTTACAATACTCTTTCAAATAGTATTTTTTCCTAACTTTTTAAGAAAAACTCTAAGAAGAGAATACCTCGTTAACATATTTGTTACAATTACAAAGAATTTAAAGCTATTGCGATAGTAACATTTAATCATTAAGGTTATAAATTTGATAATTTCCACATACTCAGTTTTCTTTGTTCCCTGGAGAACCATTGTCCTTGAAATGAAAATAAACTTTTTAAAAATTGGGCCTCTCACTACTTTATAACTTTTTTTGATTACTCTAGCATTTTTCTCCTACTAGTTTTTTTCATCGTGGATATCGAAAAATTCTTAGTAGATTAGTATTTAACAAACAAAAGAAAAAGAACCATTATTGTTCACTAAATGTTGGCAAAAGTCTTACTGAAATTGTAAACATTTGTATTATATATAAATTAGCTCTCTCATGTATCAAAAAGTTTGAGTCTATCAAGTTAAATAGACTTGGTTCGTTATGAGTGAGACACAGTCTAGTTTAGGTTAGATGAACCTTGAGGATTAAAGATTAAAGATCATGCTCTATCTCTCATTGGAGACTTCCATGATTGAATATGAGGACTATATCCTTTCGAGGAGATTGATATAATATTGGCAAATTGCACACACTAAGATGTTTTTTAAATTGAGAGAATTTTTTCATAAAATGTGTTTTAAAAATCTTTTTTTGAGTTGTTTATATACCTTGTGAAGTATTGGCATCTAGGAACAATTTTTAAAAATCATTTTGGATTTTTTTTATTTTAAGGCATTCGAACGGACATAAAATGGGGGCGTTCGAACGGCTAGGTCTCGATTCCTTACTGGATGGAATCAGGTGCATGACCAGATCTAACCTTGCTTACGAAGGTGTTAAATTTTACATTTTTTCTACAAATAAGCATGTTTTCACTCCATTTAAAAGAGAGAATTTCCCCTCATTCCAAAATATCTTATATGAGGAGATTTTCATATTTGTGAGGCTTTGTTTCTTTCTCAAAACCAAAACAAAAATCAATTAATAGATTGAAATGTTTTTAGATCTAGAATGATATATATATTTTTGTGAGAAGTTTTTGAGTTAATTTAGTTAAAAATCTAGCCAAATTTACATCTATTTATATTTTTCTATGATCAAGTACTCCCTGATCTAAAATTAGAGGTGCTTTTATTCATCGGAGGAATTGGAGCATGGTGTGACTTCAATGAAGAATGGAGTTCTTCACTCAACTCATGGCCCTTAGATTGAATTTTCATTTTCTATGGGAGAGAGTTGAAGTTTCATAGGTATCTACGCAATTGTGTTTGGGTGAGAGGTATCTTCCCAATCTTTGTAAAATTTTATTTTTCCGAAGAAATGGAAATTGAGTTCGATTGAGTTTTTTTCCCCTTGGGTGGGTGGGGGGGGGGGGGGGAGGGGTCCTAGTAAAATTTGTCTTTTGGTTTGTTTGTTTTTGTTTATCTTTTTATCTACACGCTTGATCACACACTTCACATTAGTCTATTTGGATCACATAAATTAGTTTAAATTTGACTTAGGTGTGTTAGTTTGTGTATAATCACCTAGATCTATTTGATTTGCTTATGTGTGTGAGTTTTATAAGATTTCTAGATCACTTTGTTTTAAGCATATGAAAATTTGGAAGTAATTTTTGGAAACTTAATTTGGGCACATAGAGTCAAGAAAACTATTCACACTCGCTTGATTTATTTTTAGTCATTCAAACATTCTTCTCAATTGGTATCAAAGCTTTGTTTTTCAAATAGGGTTTATAACCTAAGTTTGATCCTTGCATTATGTGTATACTTATTTGTTTGTGCTTGTTTTGTGTGTTTCAATGGATATTTCCTTCTTGTATGCTCTAGGTGTGAGCGTGGATAATTTTTATCCATAATCACATTCTTAGTTAGCTAAGAAAACTACACTTTACATCTAATGAGTCTAGTTTTGAGATGGGATATGATGAGAGTGATGATGAGGAACTAAGTGAAATTGACCATGCGTATAATAACTTGTTACATGAATCACTCAAATTGAAAACTTCTAACATCAAAATGCAAAGAAGGTGTTTTTTTGAAAGAAAAAGAGGTTTTGATTTTAGAACTCAAGAGTGACTTAAAACATGTAAATGTTGAGAATGTGTCTTTTGAAAGTCAAAAAGAGAACTGCTTGAAATGAAATGGACTTTTGAAAAAGAGAAAATATGTTTGAACTCAAATAAAGAGATTATAACAAAGAAGATGTAGCACTTAAGAATGACTTATATAATTCATTATAAATGAAGCTTTCTTTAGGGGAACATTCGAAAAGATCCATAAAATGCTTTTTAAAAAATATGTGATTCCAAATGGTGCTAAAGGGATAGGATTTGACTATTTTAATCGTCCTACTAATTCTTCTTGTACAACAAAAGAAGGATGATGTTTAAGATAGTTCTATGCAAGATAACAAAAAAAAGTGGTTTCAAAAGGAGAAGTTCTTGAGAAGAAAGTCTCATTCGTCAAGAGTACAAATGTGGAAGTTTCTAAGGTTGAGAGTAATAAAGTTGTGAATCAACCCAAGTTTATTTCAAGACCACAAAAGAAACAATTTGAAGGAAAAGTTTTTGAAAACCAAGGTTCTCATTTTAGAAATCATTCAATAGGAAAATAATTTTTCTAAATCATCGAGTACAACATTTTGAAAGAAGGAATGTGAATTTTTCTCCAAAACATTTTCAAACCTACAAATGTTCTTATTGTTATGTGAGGGGTCACTTGAGATAATTTTGTTTTAAACTTCAAAGAGATGAGCAATTATCATATCCTAAATTTTCAACAAAAAATTATTTTTAAGGAGTTAACATGAAACTTGAAATTGATTTAAAGGAACTTCAAAACAAAGTACGTATTTTGAGAAAAGAAAAAACAGCGAACCAAAATGGGAGAGAAAATAGAGTTACACGTGTTGTATAGATTTTGAAAATTTTGTAACCTCAATTTCTTCAAATTCAAATTACTAATATTTTAAAAGTGGTTTCTCACGTGACATGATGAGGAAAAATCGTGATTTACTTCTTTTGAGAGCTTTGAGATGGTTTGGTTACCTTTGAAAATGGAAAGAAAATGAGAGTAAACGTAAAGGGAACGTTGAGACTTTCTCATAAGACCACACTTAATAATTATATATTAGTGGAAGGACTTGAGGCTAATCTCATTAGTATAAGTCAACTTTTCGAGGATGATCATCGTGCTAGTTTTTTCAAGAAAGAATGTTTTGTTAAGAATGAAGAAAATGATACTTTGATGAAAGCTATAAAAAATTATGAAAAATTTCTATGTTTTGATGCGTGAACAAAAGATAGTTTGGGAAAATGATGAAAACGATTTCGTTAATCAATGGGTTAAAAACATGGATCTTCAAAATTAGGAAAGTATTGAGTCAAATTCTTTTTAATATAGCTCAACAAGTGTGGAATGTGTTTCAAAACATGAAATAATAAGAATGATTCTCCCTTTTGTGAGTGAGAATGGAAAAATTCAAGTTTTGGAAGAACATTTGATTGTTGAATCAAGTGTTTTTAATTTAAAGGAAAATGTGTTTTGAATGTGAAAGGAAATTATCAAGTTGTTTTCAGAGGTCAATGCCTCGTCTGAATTATGGAGGTCATACACTCTCTCATCGCAGTCCGGTAGCCTGGTTGCAATGCTAATAGGAATCCCATATTTCTCTCTCAGAGCATCCAATTCGTCCTGAAGCACATCACACTCGTGACACCTGGCATCAGTGTTAGAAGGATCATAGGAGTATCAAACCCTCCGAAAAAGCCTTCCTCACCAAATGACACCTTCTCAAGAAATGGGGAAGTTGGGGGCTCATCCGCCACTACGATCCTAATTAGGCTATCCAAAATAATTACCGACATATCAGAGATAGTGTTTGGGGTAACACTAGTGGGGTGGGGTGGGGTGAGCTTAATCAAAAGTTTCAGGTCCCCCAAACTCAGGCTCGAAAAGGTTCACATTTAACGGAGGAGACACTGAGTCACCAAGTGAGCCGATAGCGGGGGTATACATAGGATGTCCAGGCTCATCTTCTGGACAAATAACTTGGATGGGTGTTAGGAACCTCTTATTAGTAATTCTAGGGCAAGTAGGCTCCAATTTATCTAAGATCTTAAATTACTGCTGGACGTGAGGAGACTAGATCATAAAGGTGAAGGAAAATGGAGTTTTGGTTGGGCTATAAAAGCTTATGGGTTAACCAGGAACATGAAGCAAGTAATTCGATAGAACCAATCCCCAAAAGTCTAAAAGAACTCAGAAATGGTGAAACCCTAGGTGAACCAACTCAATTACCCCCCAAGATAGCTATTGTACAACAACCACCAATCAAAAGTTCACCCACCAACGAATTAAAAAGGCACAAATAGAAATCTAAGTGGATTCCCTCCAAAAAGAAGAAAAACCCTAAAATCATAGAAAGAAAAAGAAAAGCATACCTGAAACACTCTAAAAAGAATGGAAGCTTACTAAATGATATCTCGAACATCAGGAAGAAAAGGAAAGAACGAAACACTTGGAAGGTTAATAACTATGGTGTAAATGAAAGGTTGAAGAAGGAGGTGTTGTGGAAATAGGGAATTTTATTTCTCTCTCTCTCTCTCTCTCTCTCTCTCTCTCACACACACACACACACACACACTAAATAAAAAATAAAACATTTGAAGAAATGGCCAAATGATTTGAAATGGACATTTATACTCCTAACATGGCGATAACACTATAATAATGAGGCATTACATCATATCTGGAAAAGTGAAAGGACCTATAAGTTTGAACATGCGTGCACTTCTCCAAGCATACGTAATGATTACTCCATGCATGAAAATCCACGCGCAAAATGTGGCAAGTCCTTTTATTTGTGAAAAAATATCACAAGTCTTTTGGGCCGAGCAAAATCCATGGACGACCACTCTCATAAAAGCTGATGACATTCTGATCAATTGACACTTTACTTGATCAAGATGTACTCTACAAACACCCCCAAAGCACAAACGCTTAAGTTAAATTTTTCCCGCTTCTCGTTATCGCCAGTGAAGTCTAGGGGGCTTTTGTTATACCAAAAATTTGTAACACCACATTGGCCACTCAGAAAGTGACACACATCCTTAATAAAAATGGAAATATAGGTCGACTTGTTACTCACTCTGCTCGGCCAGATACAATGAGGTCAGTGTTGATGTAAAAAATTAGATTGCTTCTAATTATTTAATCACAGATAAATTTAAATAAGATAAAGAATTTTTAAAGTGGTTCATCCTTATAAGAATGGCCTACGTCCACTGTTTCTGTTATTGCTGAATGTTTGGGAATTCTCGATTATAGGTTTTATCAAGAAATTTCGGTCCCTCTTGAATGGGTATGATTCAATGTATTTATAGCCCTTAGGCTGTACATGTGAAAGGGTAAATAATTAATGCCCCTTAAGCATATACATCTGTATGATAAGCATTCAATGAATAGTCAATCTGTTGATTATCTGGCAATTAACGTTATGGTCGAGATGCATCTTGGACCGCCTTAGTTGCTCGATATTCAGGAGTTCCTCGGAGCAATGGAGTTCCTCGGAGTATTCCTGTTACTCGGAGTGTCTGAGTTGATCGGGGAGGCAGAGTTCCTCGTTGCTAAAGTGATTGTAGAAATGTTTATATGTGCCACATAAACTGACACGTGTCCTCCTGTGATTCATCCATGTCAGCATGTCAATTTTGGTATCAACAGAATCCCCCAATGTTTCATAGTTCGAAATTTGAGGAGTATGGAACATTCTTTCTCGGGATATGGCAATTTTAAATGATCCTCCTGATTTTTAAGAGCGTTTCCTTCGTATTTATTTTTCCTTCCAAATTCGCTGAATCAGCCTTTTTTGAATTTTTATAACTGCTTCGATCTTCGCGCACTTTTTGTCCTTTTAGCCGCCGGTAGCCTAATCGTTTCTTTTTTGTAATCATTTCCTTCACCGTTTACCGAGGCAAAGTATTTAAGCGTCGCAGACAAATCCCATTGTCGTCTACTTTTTCAAATTGCTATTTTTGAGTTTTCCATTGTCTCTCTCTCTCTCTTGTGCGTTCATCTTTTCCATCGTTCGTTGTCAACAGATCCCCCCTTTTTTCTGGAAGATCTTCTTCCTTCTTCTTCATTTCTTTTATTCATCATGGTTTATCTCGTTGAATCTCTTGAGAATTTTCGCTCTGATTTTTCTATCCCTTCTTGGGTAACTCTGGAGGAACTTTCGGAGCCTTCAGATTTATTTCGTTTGGCTGAGGGACATTGGTTCCCCAGCCTCTTTATTGCTGAGTGTGGATTTTCTTTTCCACCAAATTCCTTATGTTTAGAATTCTGTCAATACTTTGATGTCGTTCCTATAAAAATAGCCCTCAACACATGGAGAATAATTAATGGGGTGCATAGGTTAAATCAAATTCATGGAACCCGCATAGGAATTCCTGAGATTATGTTCTGTTATAGATGGGCAATTCTGGATAATATTTTTTACTTAAAAACTAGATTTTTGAATAGGGCTTTAGTAGTCAATCTCCCAGATGCCAATAGGGACTGTTTCGAACATGGGGTTATTATTAAAAATTGGCAACATGCCCCTTTAATTGGAGATGAAGTATATCAGGGTCCCAGATGCCGTCCCTAAGGCAATGGGATAGGTTATTTTTATTTTATTTTACTTCTGAAATTATGCTTTCATTATGTTTGATAAAATGTGTGACTGATATTTGAATGTGTATTTATTCGCAGTTGATAGCAAGTGAAAAGCTCCAAAGGAAACAGAAGTTAACATAAAACACTTGAAACTTATCTGGAGCTTGCATCAGAAAGTTGTAGACGAGCACATTAGGTCTGCTTCATACTTGCTGCAGTATAAGAGCTATACATCCTCTTTTACTGCTCACCCTGTGATCAGCAATACTGAACCAGTGCCAGTTCCTGAAGACTCTTCTCCTGAATCTCACATTCCCCTGAGTCAGAAGATGGGTAAAAGAAGAGTTCCTGCCATCTTCGAGACATCTGCCTCTGCTGGAGAGGCAAAAAGAAATAAGTCTGATGTCCCAGAGGGGACAAAGAAAATAGATGCTGCTCCCTCTGTTGCAACCAAGAAGGCTGCCGAGAAGCCCCCAGTGGCTCCGAGCAATAATGATGCTCCCAAGGAAGTGATTACCATTTCTCCGACCAAGAGTTCTTCCATGGTTGAAACTGTTCCTGTGCCCCTGAGGAGGCTGAAGAAAAGCTCCTTGATCAATTTGACTGAAACCATTTCCCAGCTCCCAGTTAGTGGTGCTGGTGTTCCTACTATTATTCCCCCGAGCTCTGCTATGAGCTCGGTGAAAACTTGGATCATCCCTGAGATCCAAGGACTTGAAGAAAATCTTCCTCGGGATATGCTCACCTCCTTGGCTACTCGCCATATTGCTTCGATAAGTTTCTCTTATTTTGAACTTTCCTTCTTTCCCTTATTACATATATCTCTGTACTGACTTGTCGTTATTTACTTTTTCCAGTTGGTGAGTTGTTTTAACACAATTGTGAAAAAAGATGAAGCAATCAAGGCTTCCAGCTCCTCATCTGGTGTGGAGGAAGCTTTAGTGGGTTTGACCCGATCCTTGAAGGATTCCCGTCAGAAATATGATAAGGATAAAACTGATTGGGAGAAGAAACTGGCCTTGATCGAGGAGGAGAAGGCCCAGATTGCTGAAGTCTCCAAGGGGTTGGAGAGCAAAGTGAAAAATTTAGAAGAGAAGAATAAAGAGCTTGATGAGAAGCTTAAGAATTTTGGTGAGCTTGAGAACAAGCTCAAAATTGCTGAGGAAGAACTAACCCTTCTTCGCGAGGTAAATCGTCAGAAGGAGGAGGTGGAAGGAAAATTGAAGGCCACCGAGGAACTTCTATCCGAGAAGCTCTCCTATAAAAAAGTAAAAAGAAAATTTGGCCGTTAAGAAGTCCTTCAGTGTTGGCTGGGACAAGGGACGGAATAAGGGGGTGGCAGCAATGATGTCATAGGTAGAGTATGGCGGTCTCAAGTACTTCAGAGATGGCTGGGTTACTGCTCTACGAGAAGTGAAGGTTGATGAGGGTTCTGAACTATTTTAACAACATATTCCTGGCCCCCCTCCAACTCTTGAGGATGAAGAAGAGGACGAAGCTGCCTCCGAGGAGTCCTCCATGGTTGTGGGGGATCAAACCCTTGCCCCACAAGCTATCCAGCCAGTCAACGAGGAGCTTCCACCTCTGCCTGATCCATCTGAGCAACCTCTTGCACCTGCCGAACAACTTTTTGTTTCTGCCGAGAAACCTAGCTCCTCATCCCAGCCTCCCGAGAAAGTTTTGGGAGACAAGGAAAAGGTGTGAAGTTATTCGGTATTTGTTTTATTTTATTTTGACATATGTACTCTGAACTTTGTACTTTTTTCTATGATGTAATAAAACTTGCATTTTTGATCATATATGTTGTTGATACTCTGTTTTCATTCTTATTAACTCTTGCCTTCTCCTCTTTATTAGTTTCTGGCCAGAATGGAATTGCTGTCTGCTCATGACACAAAACTGCTGAGACAATGCAATGAATATTTTAAGGCAGGTCATACTGATTTGGATAAGTCACAAATTGTAGACATCCTTGGCCAAGATGCTTCAGCACAGGCAGTTGAGTCCTATCAATACCTGAAGTGTCTTCTTGATCGTGCCGTAGCCAATAATGTGGCTTATTACGAAATGATTGAAGACTTACAAGGTACTCTTGATGAGCTTCAGCAGTAATACAAAGAATCTTCAGCTTTTTTGCATGAAGGGTATGAAAAGAAATATCAACAACTCTATGCTAACAAAGGCCATAATAAGATATTTGCTGCTTATGAAGGGAGAGAGAGAACTTTAAAAATAGAAGTCGAGGAGCACAGGCAAATCGCTGAGCTTTTGGAGCAAGAGAATAATAATCTGTAAAAGGAACTAGCTCAGTTGAGGTCTGTTGCATCCTCCTCAAATGCCTTGGTACCTGTGACTGACGAGGGATTCTCCTTTTTTAAAGTTGAAAACGCCAAATTACGAGAAGAATTGGAGGCTTTGAGAAGAGCTGGTCCTTCTACTCTTGCTCGGGGACGAGCAAGAGGGTCTCGGGGTCGAGCAAGAGTTGCTCTGAGTGCTGTCGAGGAACAAGGTACTCCACCTGCTCGGGGACGACCAAGAGTTCTTTGGCCTACTATTGAAGAATCTCGTACTCAAGCAGCGTTGGAAAACCAAGCATTCCAGTTGATGGCAAAAAATCAAGCCTTGTCTGAAATGTCCAAGAAAATCCAGAGTCTGGAGGAGCAACTTGCTGCGCAGAAGTCTGCTTTGGAGAATAAAGAGATTTTTTCCAGAAGCCTTCACGAGCAATTAGAGAGATTAACTTATCAATTCCATAAACAACCTCAAGAATTCTGGATGGCAGGCTACAACGAAGCCCTTTATCACTTGGATACTCGTATTGAAAACGCTAACAATGAAGGCTACAAACAGGGGTGGTTGAACGCTTTGGGTGTATTGAAACTGGAGCAAGGTCATTATTTATGGAATTACCATGACCCTGGGCTGCTCGATCTACCAGTTCTGCCTTTCAAGCTTGATATGAGATGGATCCCTGCTCGTGCCATTCCTAGGTGCCCGATTTCAAAGTATCTAGGTGATTATAACCTCCATTCAAATGCAAAGTTATCTCGTACCGAGCACCTACTTGATAGACCATCTGTAATGAATATCAGAATTCTTCAAGACCCTAACTTCATCAATTCTCCCCTTTCCTTGGAGGATCCTCCTGCTGGCGAGGAACCTGTTTCAAAAGCGCAAGGAAAGAAACCAATAAAATAGGGCTTTTGATGTAATTTTATACATTTCATAATCAATGTACTTTATTTTTGGATTTAATGAAATACATATAATTTTGTTTGCAAATGTTGATTGCCATTGTCTTGCAGTTGTAAAATACTTTTCATTTGTGTATGTATCTTTGTTAAAAAGATAATAACATTATATAATTTTGTCGATCAACTATAGTTGATTCAAACTTGTTGTCGACTAGCTTAACTTTGTAGTAATCATTTGGCTGCCCAAAATAATGATGTTTTGCTTCTCGACCAATTAAAAATCACAAGTAATAAAAATTTAACTGGGTCTCTACAATCTTCGTAAAATGTTTCCGACCAACAAGGGTTGGCATCTTTTGATTCTCAACCAATATAACTTGGTGAATTTTCTTTCCCGACCAACTTTGGAATTTTTTGAGAAATATTTTCTTCTTCCTAACCAACCTTAGTTGGCATTTTTAGGAATATTTTGCCTTCTAACCAAACCGAGTTGGCATTTTTAGGAGTATTTTGCCTCCTAACCAAACCGAGTTGGCATTTTTAGGTGTATTTTTGCCTCCTAACCAATCCGAGTTGGCATTTTTAGGAGTATTTTTCCCTAACCAAACCGAGTTGGCATTTTTAGGGGTATTTATGCCTCCTAATCAAACTAAGTTGGCATTTTTAGGAGTATGGTTTCCTAACCAACCGAAGTTGGCATTTTTAGGAATGTCTTTCCCTAACCAAACCGAGTTGGCATTTTTAGGGATATTTTTGATGTTGCTGAGCAATGTAGTGTGTAGCACTAGTATTCCCCGAAAAACTTTCAATAACAGGAAAGAGGCTAGCAAAATATCATCATTTTATTCATACTAATGGAACTGCATTACATTTTACACCACTGATAGTACTTGCGTAGGTGTTCAGCATTCCATGCATTCTTAAACTCTTCTCCTTCTAAAGTTGCTATTCGGTAAGTTCCTGGTCGAACAACTTCTGTAACTTGGTATGGTCCATGCTAGTTTGCCTCCAACTTATTGTGCTTCTGAATGACCTTCTTTAGCACGTAATCTCCTTCTTTTAGGTCGCATTTCTTCACACTCTTATTGTAGAACAGAGCTGTTCGTTGTTGGTAACCAGTATTCCTAATGGCTGCTTCTTCTCTAACCTCCTCGAGCATGTACAAATCCAATCTTCTCATTAAGTCGCTGACTGGGGTGTTGAAATTCAGCACTCTGTGTGTTGGGAGACCCAACTCGGCAGGTATTACAGCCTCACTTCCAAATGCCAGCATATATGGGGATTCTCCAGTTGCTGCTCGGGGAGTAGTACGATAAGCCCACAGTACTGACTGTAACTCGTTAATCCAATTTTCTTTTACCTCATTGAGTCTTTTCTTCAAACCATTTAGCAGTGTCCTATTTGTCACTTCAGTCTATCCATTGCTTTGGGGATGACCTGGTGCTGAATGGAGCTTCAAAATGTTAGACTGATGGCAATAGGCAGCAAATTCCTCATTATCAAATTGCGTTCTATGGTCGGTGATAAATGCATGAGGAAATCCATACCTGCAAATGATATTTTTCCAAACAAATTGATATACCTTCTCATAAGTCATGTCGACAAGAGGCTCAGCTTCTACCCACTTAGTAAAATAATCTACCGCGACGACGAGGTATTTGAACCTTCCCTTGGTCGTTGGCAGTGGCCCGACCAAATCTATCCCCCACATGGCAAATGGCCAAGGGGAAGTGATAGGTGTCAACAATGCTTGTGGAGTTCTTCTGATAGAGGAAAAATGCTGGCACTTGTCACATTTCTTGGCATAGGCTATACAATCAGCCCTCATCGTTGGCCCGTAGTATCCCTGTGTCATTATCCTCTATAAAAGAGTACGACCTGCTACATGAGCTCCACAGGACCCTTCATGGATCTCTTCAATCAATTCTTTCACCTCGGAGGGATGTACACATCTTTGCAAATTGGCCATAATTCCTCGTCTGTACGGAACGCCATTAGTTAATACATACCGAGCAACTTTAAACTTCAATTTCTTGGCCGCGAGTTTATCCGTTGGTAATTCTCCTTCCTCGATATACACCCTTATGGGATCCATCCAAGATGGTCCTAAATTAAGGGTGATAAAATTCATTATCAGGTCTTCATCTATGCTTCGACTAGTTAACACTTCAATTGGTATTGTTCTTCGCATCTCGGTAGGAGTAGCTGATGCTAATCGGCCTAAGGCGTCTGCTCTTGCATTCTCCATTCTTGGTATTCTGATCAGCTGAACGATAAAAAATTCTGATACCAACTCCATCACCTTTGCGTGATACTTAATCATTAATTCTTCTTTGACTGCATATGTTCCCAACATCTAATTCACAATTAATTGAGAATCACTGAAGACGATAATCTGTTTCGCCTCCATAGTTTTCGCCAAATTAAGACCTGTTATCATGGCCTCATACTCAGCCTCATTATTGGAAGCTTTGAATTGAAATCGTAGTGCATATTCCATGTTGACTTCATCTGGGCTGTTCAAAACGATCCCTGCTCCACAGCCTGTAGTACAAGATGAGCCATCTACATACAACCTCCATATATGCAACTTGTCTTCTAATTTCTGATCTGACAGAGTTCCTCGGTGAAATATTTGTTTCTTCTTTTCACCATCCCCTGAGTTTTCTTATTTTTCGTCGACCATCTCTTCTTGCCCTTTTACCAACCTAAGTTGGTCTGAGCTCGAATTTGATGATCTTGTCACATCCACTTGCCCTTTTTCCAAACTAAGTTGGTCTGAGCCAGTGTTTGTTGATCCTGTAACATCCATAGGTTGATCGGCGAGCTGCTTTTGCTCCTCGGGGGTATCAGGATAGGTGAATTCTGCTATGAAATCTGCTATTGCTTGTCATTTAAGCGATGACCTGGGTTCATAAATTATATCATATTCGCCGAGCTCTATTGCCCAGTACATCAATCTCCCTGATTTTTCTGGTTTATGAAGGGTTTGTCTCAATATCATGTCGCTATATACGACTATGGTATGGGCCTGGAAATATGGTCTCATTCTCCTACTTGCCTCAATTAGCGCCAGTGCCAATTTTTCCAGCTTTGGGTACCTGATCTCTGCTCCTCGGAAGGCCTTACTTGTGTAATAAATTGGCTTTTGCACTCCATTCTTCATTATGATCAATGCCGAGCTAACTGCATTCTTTGATAGCGCCAGATACAAGTATAATTTTTCTCCCATCACTGGCCTAGACAACAACGGAGGTGCTCCCAGATACTTCTTTAAGTCTTGAAAGGCCTTCTCACATTCATCATTCCACTCGAAAGTTTTTCAGAGTGTTTTGAAGAACGGGAGACATCTATTAGTTGCTCGGGATACAAATCTGTTGAGCGCTGCTACTCGTCCTGTAAGACTTTGCACTTCTTTCTTCGTCGTTGGAGATCGTAGCCCTAATAGAGCTTTGATCTTTTCTGGATTTGCTTCAATACCTCGTTGATTGACGATATACCCGAGAAACATGCCTTCTCGTACTCCAAATATGCACTTCGTCGGGTTCAGCTTCATTTGGTATTTGTCTAGTTGATCAAAGGTCTGGCCTAAGTCAACTAGATGATCAGTAGCTTTCTTACTCTTTGTCAACATATCGTCGACATAGACCTCCATATTGCAACTGATTTGTTCAGCAAAGACCTTATTCATCAGCCGCTGATATGTCGCACCTACATTTTTCAAACCAAAAGGCATAACATTATAACAATAAGTTCCTCTAGGAGTAATGAAAGAAGTACTCTCCCTGTCTTCAGGTTTCATTTTGATCTGGCTATAACCAGAGTAAGCATCCATGAAGCTGAGTAGCTCGTGTCCCGATGTAGCATCTACCAGTTGATCAATTCGGGGTAGCGAAAAGTGATCCTTTGGGCATGCTTTGTTGAGATCGGTGAAATCAACGCACACCCTCCATTTGTTGTTTTTCTTTTTTACCATCACCACATTTTCTAACCAGTCTGGGTATTTAACATCTTCAATGAATCGAGCTACCTGGAGCTTCTCGACCTCCTCTTGTATAGCTTGATTCTTCTCGGGACTAAATACTCTTCTTCTCTGCTTTACTGGCTTGATCTCCCTATTCACGTTGAGCTCGTGAGATAAGAAATTTGGGTCTATCCCTGGCATGTCTTCATGACTCCATGCAAAAGTTTTCTTTCTATTTCTTAGGAAAGTTATCAACTCCTATTTTATTGATGCATCCAACGACGAACCTATTTGAGTTGTTCGTTCAGGATGTTCGTCGTCCAAAATGACGTTTTCTGTAGCTTCTACCACCTGACCTTTTACAAGTTGAGATTCATCTCTAGGATCCAATGTTTCAATTTCTGTGCCTTCATCCACTTGATATGTAGTAGTCTTTTTCCTCGACTCCTCCAATTCCTCTTATTCGGCAGATGAATAATAGCATTCCCGAGCTACTTTTTGATCACCTTTCACAATTCCTACTCCAAAGTTTGTTGGAAATTTTAAGCACTGATATACTGTAGATGGGACCGCTTCGAACTTTTTCAATCCTACTCTTCCCATGATGATGTTATAGGCTAACTGAACATTCTTATCCATCACAAAGAAGCTTATTTTTTCTGTTCGACAAGCAGGCCATGTACCAATGAATATATCCAACTTGATCGTCCCAAGTGGAAAAACTTTCTCGCCAGCAAAACCAAGGAGAGGTCTGTGATAAGGCTCCAGTTGAGATAACTTTAGATTTAAACTATCGAAGCACGAGTAGAACATGTTGTCTGCCGAGCTACCATTATCTACCAGAACTCTTGAAATCATTACTTCTTTCATCCTCATTTTTATCACCAAAGGGTCATCGTGAGGGTATAGGACACCTGCGAGGTCATTCTTTGAAAAACCAATGACCAACTTCTCTTTGTTTACCTTCCTCGGGCGATCTTCCTCGGCCAAATTTATCCGTTGAATATATGAGCAAGCTTGAGCCTCACAGAGGTAAGCTTTTCTTTCTGCAGTAAGATCTGTTTCTCCTGCGTCTCCACCTGTAATAACATTACAATCAAATGTTCCAAAACGTATTGAAAACACCTCGCGTTCTGGTTGCCTTGGCCTTTTGTGAAGATCGGGGTCATCTTCTGTATCATCTTTATGATCTCTTTTCCTGTTCTCCTCTGCTCGACGAGGAGATCTAGACCATTCTCTTGTTCGGTCTTCATTTCCTCTTTCATTTCTGCGATCAACATACTTTGACAGTTTTCCTCGTCTAATGAGTGTCTCGATCTCATTCTGGAGTGCTATGCAATTTTTAGTCATATGGCCATGATCTTTGTGAAAATCGTAATATTTTTCCCTATTCCTTCTGTCAGGGTCTGCCTTCATTTTCTTTGGCCATTTTAACTCCTCATTATTTTTGATCTCTTCCAAGACGTGGTTGATACCCATCTTCAAAGGAGTATAATTATCAAACTTCTTCAATACTTCCCATGACGACCTATTTTTGGATTGTTTGTCACCACCATTGCCCTTATGCTCTTTCTTCTTAGCTTTGTCGACTTCCACCTTGGTTTCTTTATCCATATTCTTCTTCGCAGCCATAGCCTCCTCGGCATTCATGATTTTGGCTGATTTTGCCATCAACTCTGACATGGTTGTGGGTGGATCTTTAGCCAAAGTGTAATACAACTTATTGGGCAATAGCCCACTCATCATGGTGGTGATCGCTGTCTTCTCTTCATAATCTATGACTTCTAGTTTCTCGTTATTGAAACGAGTTATGTAATCTCTAGTACTCTCACCAACTTTTTGTCTAACGCTTAACAAATGTGCTACTCGTTTTACTGGCTTTGCTCCAAAATAGAAATTCCCAATGAATAACTCGGCCAGTTGAAAGAAAGTTGAAATCTTACCCCGAGGAAGATTGTTGTACCATATCTGGGCAGATCTAGTAAGAGTTCCCGAGAATGCTCTACATCTCATCTCGTCGGGGACAGCATAAATGTCGGCGACAGCTTGATATTGCTCTATGTGAAGAATAGGATCTGTCTTTCCATCATATTTGGGGATCACAGCAGGTGCTTTGAACTTTGACGGTGTGGGAAAATCTACTATGGCTTGGACAAAAGGCGTCCCTTGAACAAAAGTTCGTTGTAATGGGTTCCTTGCCTTAGCCATTTCTCTCAATCTATCTTCCAGTCTCTGAATAGAGCCTTTTCACGCGTTGTTTCCTTCCTCAGGCCTATTGGTTCGAGCAATTGACCGAGTTGATGTGGCTTTCTGAGATCTATCTTGACGAGCAGCTGGTCGTGATTGTGCTGATCCTTCTCTTAGATCTGATGGTTGTCAAAAACTCTTCGACATGGCCTTGGGTGGACTTCTATTCCTCCTAGGACATAATCGACTAAAAGGAGACACTCTGCTCAATCTTTCCAGGGCACTGGTTCTCTCTGGAGAGAGAGTGATACGTTGTTCAATATCTGTGGCCCGTATTGACGAAGTTTGCCCGGTTGATAAGAGAAATCATCAGATTCCTCATTATGATATGAATCAATACGCCTGGATTGTGAAGAAAGTAAATGGGTTTGACTTTGACCACTTCGCTGTCCTGAATGGGCAGGTGCACCGCCATGAAGGATTTGTATGAGTTTCCGCATGGTTTCTTGCATGGCGGTCTGACCCTGGGCCAGATTTGTCATTATTCCAGCCAGATCTGGAACGGTTGAAGGTGTAGATGGATTTGGAGGGTTTCCAGTGTTTCGATTACTTGATTCAGGATTATCAGCCATTGATGATGAATTGCTTTTGGTGAAAAATGATAACAACAATTATTTCCCACAGAAGGCGCCAATCTGTTGATGTAAAAAATTAGATTGCTTCTAATTATTTAATCACAGATAAATTTAAATAAGACAAAGAATTTTTAAAGTGGTTCAGCCTTATAAGAATGGCCTACGTCCACTATTTCTATTATTGCTGAATGTTTGGGAATTCTCGATTATAGGTTTTATCAAGAAATTTCGGTCCCTCTTGAATGAGGATGATACAATGTATTTATAGCCCTTAGGCTGTACATGTGAAAGGGTAAATAATTAATGCCCCTTAAGCGTATACATCTGTATGATAAGCATTAAATGAATAGTCGAACTGTTGATTATCTGGCAATTAAAGTTATGGTCGAGATGCAGCTCGGACCGCCTTAGTTGCTCGATATTCAGGAGTTCCTCAGATCAATGGAGTTCCTCGGAGCAATGGAGTTCCTCGGAGTATTCCTGTTACTCGGAGTGTCTGAGTTGATCGGGGAGGCCGTGTTCCTCATTGCTAAAGTGATTGTAGGAATATCTATAGGTGCCACGTAATCGGATACGTGTCTTCCTATGATTCATCCACGTCAGCATGTAAATTTTGGTATCAACAAACCCCAAAAGTGTTAATCAATAAAGAACATTTCAAAAGTGGTTTCAAAAGGAGAAGTTCTTGAGAAGAAAGTCTCATCCGTCAAGAGTACAAATGTGGAAGTTTCTAAGGTTGAGAGTAATAAAGTTGTCAATCAACCCAAGTTTATTTCAAGACCACAAAAGAAACAATTTGAAGGAAAAGTTCTTGAAAACCAAGGTTCTCATTTTAGAAATCATTCAATAGGAAAATAATTTTTCTAAATCATCGAGTACAACATTTTGAAAGAAGGAATGTGAATTTTTCTCCAAAACATTTTCAAACCTACAAATGTTCTTATTGTTATGTGAGGGGTCACTTGAGATAATTTTGTTTTAAACTTCAAAGAGATGAGCAATTATCATATCCTAAATTTTCAACAAAAAATTGTTTTTAAGGAGTTAACATGAAACTTGAAATTGATTTAAAGGAACTTCAAAACAAAGTACGTATTTTGAGAAAAGAAAAAACAGCGAACCAAAATGGGAGAGAAAATAGAGTTACACGTGTTGTATAGATTTTGAAAATTTTGTAACCTCAATTTCTTCAAATTTAAATTACTAATATTTTAAAAGTGGTTTCTCACGTGACATGATGAGGAAAAATCGTGATTTACTTCTTTTGAGAGCTTTGAGATGGTTTGGTTACCTTTGAAAATGGAAAGAAAATGAGAGTAAACGTAAAGGGAACGTTGAGACTTTCTCATAAGACCACACTTAATAATTATATATTAGTGGAAGGACTTGAGACTAATCTCATTAGTATAAGTCGACTTCTCGAGGATGATCATCGTGCTAGTTTTTTCAAGAAAGAATGTTTTGTTAAGAATGAAGAAAATGATACTTTGATGAAAGCTATAAAAAATTCTGAAAAATTTCTATGTTTTGATGCGTGAACAAAAGATAGTTTGGGAAAATGATGAAAACGATTTCGTTAATCAATGGGTTAAAAACATAGATCTTCAAAATTAGGAAAGTATTGAGTCAAATTCTTTTTAATCTAGCTCAACAAGTGTGGAATGTGTTTCAAAACATGAAATAATAAGAATGATTCTCCCTTTTGTGAGTGAGAATGGAAAAATTCAAGTTTTGGAAGAACATTTGATTGTTGAATCAAGTGTTTTTAATTTAAAGGAAAATGTGTTTTGAATGTGAAAGGAAATTACCAAGTTGTTTTCAGAGGTCAATGCCTCGTCTGAATTATGGAGGTCATACACTCTCTCATCGCAGTCCGGTAGCCTGGTTGCAATGCTAATAGGAATCCCATATTTCTCTCTTAGAGCATCCAATTCGTCCTGAAGCACATCACACTCGTGACACCTGGCATCAGTGTTAGAAGGATCATAGGAGTATCAAACCCTCCGAAAAAGCCTTCCTCACCAAATGACACCTTCTCAAGAAATGGGGAAGTTGGGGGCTCATCCGCCACTACGGTCCTAATTAGGCTATCCAAAATAATTACCGACATATCAGAGATAGTGTTTGGGGTAACACTAGTGGGGTGGGGTGGGGTGAGCTTAATCAAAAGTTTTAGGTCCCCCAAACTCAGGCTTGAAAAAGTTCACATTTAACGGAGGAGACACTGAGTCACCAAGTGAGCCGATAGCGGGGGTATACGTAGGATGTCCAGGCTCATCTTCTGGACAAATAACTTGGATGGGTGTTAGGAACCTCTTATTAGTAATTCTAGGGCAAGTAGGCTCCAATTTAGCTAAGATCTTAAATTACTGCTGGACGTGAGGAGACTAGATCATAAAGGTGAAGGAAAATGGAGTTTTGGTTGGGCTATAAAAGCTTATGGGTTAACCAGGAACATGAAGCAAGTAATTCGATAGAACCAATCCCCAAAAGTCTAAAAGAACTCAGAAATGGTGAAACCCTAGGTGAACCAACTCAATTACCCCCCAAGATAGCTATTGTACAACAACCACCAATCAAAAGTTCACCCACCAACGAATTAAAAAGGCACAAATAGAAATCTAAGTGGATTCCCTCCAAAAAGAAGAAAAGCCCTAAAATCATAGAAAGAAAAAGGAAAGCATACCTGAAACACTCTAAAAAGAATGGAAGCTTACTAAATGATATCTCGAACATCAGGAAGAAAAGGAAAGAACGAAACACTTGGAAGGTTAATAACTATGGTGGAAATGAAAGGTTGAAGAAGGAGGTGTTGTGGAAATAGGGAATTTTATTTCTCTCTCTCTCTCTCTCTCTCTCTCTCTCTCTCTCTCTCTCTCTCTCTCTCACACACACACACACACACACACACACACACATACACTAAATAAAAAATAAAACATTTGAAGAAATGTCGAAATGATTTGAAATGGACATTTATACTCCTAACATGGCGATAACACTATAATAATGAGGCATTACGTCATATCTTGAAAAGTGAAAGGACCTATAAGTTTGAACATGCGTGCACTTCTCCAAGCATACATAATGATTACTCCATGCATGAAAATCCACGCGCAAAATGTGGCAAGTCCTTTTATTTGTGAAAAAATATCACAAGTCTTTTGGGCCGAGCAAAATCCATGGACGACCACTATCATAAAAGCTGATGACATTCTGCTCAATTGACACTTTACTTGATCAAGATGTACTCTACAAACACCACCAAAGCACAAATGCTTTAGTTAAATTTTTCCCGCTTCTCCTTATCGCCAGTGAAGTCTAGGGGGCTTTTGTTATACCAAAAATTTGGAACACCACATTGGCCACTCAGAAAGTGACACATATCCTTAATAAAAATGGAAATATAGGTTTACTTGTTACTCACTCTGCTCGGCCAGATACAATGAGGTCAGTGTTGATGTAAAAAATTAGATTGCTTCTAATTATTTAATCACAGATAAATTTAAATAAGATAAAGAATTTTTAAAGTGGTTCAGCCTTATAAGAATGGCCTATGTCCACTGTTTCTGTTATTGCTGAATGTTTGGGAATTCTCGATTATAGGTTTTATCAAGAAATTTCGGTCCCTCTTGAATGAGGATGATACAATGTATTTATAGCCCTTAGGCTGTACATGTGAAAGGGTAAATAATTAATGCCCCTTAAGCATATACATCTGTATGATAAGCATTCAATGAATCTGGAAATTAACGTTATGGTCGAGATGTAGCTTGGACCGCCTTAGTTGCTCGATATTCAGGAGTTCCTCGGAGCAATGGAGTTCCTCGGAGTATTCCTGTTACTCGGAGTGTCTGAGTTGATCGGGGAGGCAGAGTTCCTCATTGCTAAAGTGTTTTTAGAAATGTTTGTATGTGCCACGTAAACTGACACGTGTCCTCCTGTGATTCATCCATGTCAGCATGTCAATTTTGGTATCAACAGTCAGCTCAGGTATAAATGTGCTCGATCTTGCTATTTCATTGACTGGCCCAATACTGTTTATGCAATGTTAGATAACATTATAAATAACCCCATCAGCACTAAACATGTGGAGGAATAGCAACATTCACATTTATCCTATATATGCACGTGGGAAGTTACATAATATCTCACCCATAACGTGCTATAACAAACTCATCATTATCTGTATCCATGAATGTAAAAATTGTAACTGCCTGACCTATAAAGGCACTCCACATGTCCTCTAATATTCTTTCTCTAATAACTACATATAAATAGCCCTCAACCACTTGATAACGGATTCAAAATTACTCTAATAGATGGCTATATGAAAATCCTAGAGAGAGAACTGATAGATCTTGTATTCCTGACCTTCAAGGCTATTGCCTAGTAATATACAGAGAACTAACATTGTACCTATGGAGGTAGGCACTATATTGGTCCGAACCACGTAAATACCTATTTCCTTCTTTGTCTCTCACCTCCTTTTGTTTCTATTAATTTAGCAAGTCTATAGTTATAATTTCCTTATTTATTATTGTTTATCCTTGGAATTTCCCAGCTAAGATAATTAATCCATAAACCAATTTTTGAAGATAATCACAACCGTGGTTTGGTTCCTTTAACATACTGTGATAACCCACTCAAAATAATAACGGGTGGCCAGACCTATACTACATTAAATCAGGTATCTCCGATGGCACAGTCTTAACATCAACTGACTACACTAAATAATATAAGGCTAACTACCCGAATCATTAAAAGTGGATTGTCAAAAATTTAAAACTTTTATTCAACAACCACAACAAAACCAATAATGCAATCACAACCAATGATACACATCTAATTATGATGAGTCATAAGTGAAAACTCCAAATATATACAAGAGTGCGATACAATGTACAAATAAATACCCGAATATGCTGTTGGGTAACTACAATACAAATCTGAGAAATGAAATGTGAAAGTGTTAATCTACAACACTTTGAATACTAACTCTACATACAACTGCATCCTAGTCTAGATATACAAAGATAGGAATAGACTAAAACCAAATGCCGCAACAGTCCGCTACTGCCACAGCTCCACGATTACTGGATGGATGAACATCAATGGCGTTCTTGTGGAGGAACACCTCAAGTAATATAATATATAAGCATGGAAGAGAAAATATATACGGGTCAAAGCCCGAGTTGAAAAACATTTTATAACAAGTGTATTAAAATGCATAATAATTATAAATGCATTGTTACATGATTTAATGGAATCGAACTCTCCATAATCATTCACTCACCCCTCCACTAATGCGCGCGCTAAACGTATGTACGTAATCTCCAAATGGATGCCCAATTTCTATTTAGGAAAAAGGATTACAACTTAAACCCAATCGAATCATTTAATTTAAATCATCTATCTTATCTTCCAATCTATACTTATCTATTTTCATTAAATTATATACTTATCATTAGTATTATAGTTGTCTTTATAATGTTCATTTGTTGAACATATAAAGTTGCATCATCATGCACATAATAACATCGTCATTCTCAATTACTAGAATTTCATATATTCTAGTTATACCCTCATTTGGCATGTGTAAACAGTATATATTTTTTATTATATATGAGTTATTAGCATCAAGAGTTAAGGACTAAACTCCTCTCGATTCTCAACAAGACACTGCGTTTCGTGCGTGGGACGTCTCGCCGAAGCGAAATCCAAACAAGGAACCCCCCCGTTACACTACTCCTAGAACTGTCGATCCTCGGGATAGGTGATATATATATAAATATGAGCATTAAGGACTAAATTCTCCCCAATTTCCAACATTACACTGCGGTTCATACGTGGGACGTCTCGTCGAGGCGAAATCCAAACAAGGAACCCCCCCGATACACTACTCCTGGCACTGTCGATCCTCGGGATAGGTGATATATATATAAATATGAGCATTAAGGACTAACTTCTCCCCAATTTCCAACATTACACTGCGGTTCGTACGTGGGACGTCTCCCCGAGGCGAAATCCAAACAAGGAACCCCCCCAATACACTAATCCTGGCAATGTTAGTCGTTGATGTCCATTATTCCCTCGATACCCAAGTACAAGAACAAATAACAATAACCATCCAACCGAGCTATAACTCGAAGGACACAGGATCACATGCTATCATCTTACAGCATCCCATATACGTAGCAAACTGGGGCCACCTGGTGGGGTTCAACGACACCCACCTCGTGATCAGCTCACGCACACACCGTCCGGGAAGCGATCATAGCTCCTAACCGGCAAGTGAGAACGTCACATACCCCCGACTTCTCACCCCCAAAAGAATGCATATATATCGCATAATAATCACAATGGACGACTATGACCTGGGGACTATCCACACCCTGCTCTTTGAGCTAGGATGCTCACCCTCAAAGTACTCAACTTCCCAATGATAGCAAGGAGGGGGTATGCTTCACTATATATATATATATACCATCATATAAGGTATACATACATCATCACATCATATAAAGATATATCATCATATAAGGTATACCTGCCACATTATTTTCATTTTCATTATACGCTCTTAGGCGCAATAGATTTAATATCATTGTTTAGTATATCTCTCTCCTTTAATACACTAACTGTCAATTCTCACACAATAACCATACTTAGTATAATCATACTATTTCTCGCTTGAAGCTCACATGTCGCTTCTCATTGTGAATTGTCTCTCAATCCTTTTTAAGTTAAGGATATTCTTTATCCTAAAGCAGCTCAATTTACATTTCTTATTTGTGTGAGATATCTCCCAAATCAGTCATTGTTAAGGATATTTCTATATCCATATGCACATCAATTAGCATTTATAGTTCTCCATCCATAATAGGGTTCAATTTATTTATGAACCTTTGAAGTTATCCCATTTGGGATTGGATCCCAAGATTCAATATCCCTAAATTATTCTCATTCTTTCATGTGAATGTTAATTATTATCTCTAACTAGAATCTCCAATCAAGGTGGGCTTCCCCACTTAGAATACACCAAAATATCTAATCGGTATTCCTCAAACTTAGTCAATAGGACTCTAATCCTTTCTTATAAGGGAAACTCTCTAAAAGTCTCCAAAACATACTCCAAACATCTCCTATAGGGATTCCCAATCAATAACCTAGAACAAAATGGAAAGAATTTCTCCCTAGAAAAACTTCCCTTGAAAAGCCCTGTTTCCGAATCGATTCAGGCCAATTCCGAATCGATTCGGCCCAGCGAATCGATTCAGCCAGGAAGGCGAATCGATTAGGGTCATCAGACCTGGGATTCTATCTCAGGTCGAATCGATTCGGCTGGGGTCCGAATCGATTCGGTCACTCAGACCTGGGCAACTGCATATTTCCGAATCGATTCGGTAGGAGGCCGAATCGATTCGGCCCTACAGAGCTCTCGAAAATGGCTACTTTTTGTAAGCCTAAAATACCCAAAAATCATTTTTAATCATCTTCCCACCATTTTTATCCATCCCAATCACATATATATCATCAATAATTATCCTAGAATACATATAAACTAATTTCTATCATCAAATCAAAGATCTACACATTAAATCTAAGATTATACCCAAAAGTTAGGTTTTGTCAAACTAAACCTAAAAACCATAAATACAATCCATAAATCATGCAATAAATAGTACACAACAATTATTCAGCAAGTTTAATCACTTGCCTCGGGTTCGTAGGGCCTGAATCTGCCTTGAGATCGCGTGGATGTCGGAAAATCCTCTTTTTCTCTCTTTTCTCCTTCCTTTTCCTCTTCTTTCTTCTTCTTCTCTCTTTCTTTATTTCTTTCTTTATATTTATCTTTATCTCTTTGGAGAATTATTTCTCCCGTAGGCTTTTAAGCCTATTCTCCCAAAATACACATCTTTAAATGATAATACACACTTTAAATGACTCGGTAACTTTAATTCGAGTCAAACGGTCCTAATTTATTTCGGAACCTAAATAAACCCCAAGTATAGTCATTTCGACTTTCTCGACCCTTCCGAAAACAATGGTACCCTCAGAATTGCCATTCGAGACACTTTCTAACAACTCCAATTTTGACCTCAATTGCCAATTTAATAATTCTCCAAATAAAATAATATTTATTTCTCCCAAAAATAAATAAATCACCGTCTCCAAGACCCTGGGTTGTTACACATACCTTCAGTGTGCAAGAACCAATGTTAAAGTAATAGAGATTGTGATTCGAGCAACTAAAAAGCCTTTTATAAAGGAGGAAGCACATTTGATGGATGCTGCATTTTATACTTAGTTACATGAGGAAGCACGTATGCTTACAAGGCATATCAAAGGGGTCAAGTGCCCTTTATCAAGGATAGATAAGGACCTATGGGATATAGAGAGGAAGAGTTAGAAGATTTTTTGTAGGTTCAGTAAGTGAGGCAGGTTATTACTAAAGATTATTTTATTTCTAAAAAACCTAAAGATATAATGAAGCTAAGGATAGACCCAATGGAATAAGAGGTGAAACAACATAGTGCGCTGAGTAGAGCTAACAAACTAGTAATGGAGAAGCTTGTAAACTCCAATAAAAGGAAGGAACCATCAACCTCTGCATGATAATGCAAAAAGTGGTGCTTAATGATGGAAGGGTGATATATTTCCTATAAAGGTGTGAACAGGCAACTGAAGACACTGAAGAAGCTGACACCGAATATGAATTTTTTTTAATTAATAATCTAGGACAATATTTTATCATTGATAATTCAAACATCCAAAATTTTGTGGATAAGATTGAAAATGAGCCTGAATGTATGCAAAACCATCCAAAACCCCAAGTTGGGTGAACCTCGCTATTTGTTGTGTTCTTACAGTTGATTTTATCCTCCGAGTATATTTTCTTTCACTATTAAGTTTGATCATCATCATTATTTTAAAGTATATTTTCCCATAACCATTAATACGAGTTATGCCTCAATTTACAATAAACACCAAGGTGACAACAAAAATTACCTCTTCTTCTTACCATCCAAAGAGAAATTCTCTCGTCAAATCATTAAAATTTGTCTTAAAGGTGCCAAGTACTACAACTTGATGTTGTATGTTGTGTTATTCCATTTCTATTCACGTTCAAGCCTATGATTCTCAACTCACTCTAGTTATGTTTCAATTATGCATTGAAAATGTATTAAATTTGTAAGTGCAAGCTTTATAGTTGCTCATTTTATTTCTATTTGCTTTATCCCATTACAGCCCATTGCATATTCATGACCATTTACAACTCTTCGAAGAGAAGAATCATTGATGACATTTGCAAGATATGAGATCGTTCATCAGAGCTTTATCAGAGAAGGGTTACGAGGTGGTTTGGTAAAGCTTAAAAGTTTCAGGAGTTGTTTTAAAAGAGTCTGCATTTAAAAGTTTTCAAAATATTTTAAAAATAATTTTTAAAGATTTTATGAAAAAATTGCTAACTCATTAGAATGAGATTGGCATGTCATTTTAATGGTTGCTTGGGTCATTAGAACGAGGTTCCCATATTCGAACGAGATCTGGAACACTTTTTTTGTCAGCTCTGGAATGTCGTTCGAAGTTTTATTAAAAAGGTACATCGTTCGAACGAGTACGCATGTTTTTATTTTTTAAACAAATATTTTGCAAACTTTAATCCAATCTATTTGTAGCATCTTTTCCTTTAAATAGAGATACTGAATTAGAATTTTCCACAATCCCTTTTAGTGTTTATTTTGTGATCAAGCTCTATAATTTTTCATCCAAACCCCTTAGATATTTTTGGATCAATTTTCCAAACCTAGAAGAACACAATTCAAAGTTATAAACCCTTGTAGAGAAATTATTTACTGTGTATTTGTGGAGTCGACGCTCTATGGTTGAAGAAGAACGGAATTGATTATTTTGAAGGCCACTCAATGGATTCTTATGGGTGGTACTAGACTGCATCATTTTCTGTTGAAGATTTTAAGAAGAGTGCGCTTGTGTTCAAATAAGGAAGTTATTTAATTAAACACAGTTTTTATTAATTAAGTCCTAAACATGCATCTATGTGCGATTGATGATGATAAAATCAAGTAAGAACATTCAAACACACGCAAATGAGGAAAAATCCCCTAATGGGGAAAAACCTTTTATTTTCACTATAATTTTGTAGGAAAATGGCTTACACGGATTACAATGAAAATATGTAACACAGAAATACCCTCGGGTGTCGGTTCTGATGTCGTCGGCTGGAACTATCCCTTTCCAGTAGGGCAGCAATGAAGAAGAGAACGACTTCCTCACAAATTACTCCAGATGAGTAAAATATCCTCTTGAAGGTTTAAAGATTCACACACATATATGGGAATGATTTTGTGAATAAAAAAGGCTTAGAAAACCTTAAAAAAGATGAAGTCTTATTCTGGAATGTTTTCGCAGAGTTTGGAGATTGCAGAAAGACTTAAAAAATCGTGTAGAAGGTGAACATGTATTTATACGAAAATCGAGGCGGTGGCTCGTTCGAACGAGATAGCCATGTCGCTCGAACGAAGGATAGATGTCGTTCGAACTAGATCGCGCGACATGCCTATCTCGTGCAAACGACAGTCAAAGTCATTTGAGCGAGCTCATCGTTCAAGGCACTTTGCTTCTACACTTAGAAAGAATTCTACTTTTGGTAAAAATTAATCCAGACTTCAAAAAATAATTTTCAAAAAAATTCCCAAATATTTATGCAAATATTAAAGCTCCAATAAACTATTTTATCGATAATGCATAGTGGAGTAGTGGGAATGAGCTGAGCAGCACGTCGCATGTAGCATGATGCACGTGAAGATACTGGATGCATTAAATTCAGATAAAGTCCGTTGAGGATGATAGTGTTGACGTACCGAATGTAGCGGTATCAGACATACAAACTGTGATCTAGGAGAAAACAGAAAATTCCTAGATTCTACCCCGGACATTTATAAAATTATGTCCTTACAAATCTCCCCCAATGTCTATGCCGGTACATACATAAAAAATCCGAATTATGCAATCAAATGACATACAAGATAATATCCCCATTAAACCCTCAAACTGAGAATACTAAATGACATGTCTTCTAAAATCTTCAGCTCTTCAGAAACTTCCAAAGCTTTTCTCATCAGGGTGTGTAATCAAATAATGAGAAATGTTATACCTACACACATGAGAAAAAGCAAATAGCCGTGACAAGCAACAATTTAAAATATAATGATATGCAAAATTGATGATAAATTAAGCTTAAGTAAATCATTCATAAATCAACCAAACACCAAAACAGTTCTCTCCCATAATTCTTCTCCCCCTTTTTATGATGTCCCCATATAGACAAATATGAGAAGCATAAATGAATGCATATGGAGAATGACACATGGGAATAAATTACTTTTTTTTTGTATTTTTCAAAAATTTTCACACATAATATACAACAAAGAATCACACCATGATAGAACACAAAAACAACCAAGTCAATGATAGCGTAAATGTAGGGGTGTGATCAAATTCGATAGGAAAATCAATGCATACAAACATGATATATGTGCACGATGAATGTCGGATACTCCTAACGAAGGAACTCAAAATCTTCCTTTGGTGTAAAAAGGTGGTAATATGAGACATTGACTCAATAAAATCAACAAATCAAAGCTCAAAGTGATTTCCACACCAATAACGTCCAAAACTATTTCATGCTTTTTCAGGATTTTCAAGGAAGTGTAAACTCGTTTATATTCTCCAACCAAACTCCCTTAGATTTATATTTTGTATAGAGGCGATCTAAATTCTCAAACTTTGGAGAATTGATGGTGAAACCTAATGGCCCATAGTTGGCATATATTGCTTTTTATTGCCTTTAATTTTTTCGGGCTCTTTTAACCTCTTTGGACCCCGGATAATAAAATTTCTCAATTTTTAGGTCCTTTTTAACGGTGGCTTAGAATTGCAAAGGCTAAATGAACCTTTCGTAGCCCTTCCCCATTTTCGAATAAACACACCGTCTCACCAAAACGGTTTTTACATGCATTCCAATCTTATCAAGTTTTATCGCATATTGTTAGTTGTATAGATAGAATTGAGATGGAAACACTCAAGCCAATATGTGATAGACAAGTACAATAATCAAATAAAGTCGTGCATGTGTGCAATAAAGGAGATAGGAATCAAACATGTAGAAAGATATCACTAAACACATCTCAAAGAATCCAAACAATGTAAAGCACATGGATGAAATGATGCAGCGTCTCAAATCTGTATCAAACAGTCACATGGATAAATGCAATGAAATTGTGACTTGGATATCTTAAATGCTCATCCATAAAAGGTGCAAATAAAATACAAAAATCTTTTTGTGCTTTTCTAAAATTTTTATAAAATGAAAATCTTTTTGGATTTTTCAAAAATAAAAAAAATAATACAAATTAATGGTACATGCTAGCAATAGGCAAAAGAGACATTATGAAAACCAACCTATGCTAGTAGACATGTCAAGAACTCAACCGGGAAGAGCGGTGGAGTTTTACAATGATGGTGACATGTTTTGGAGCAACTCCATAAGATCATGTGTGGTTTTGATAAAAAACTTCACTTGCTCGCGAATGTGTGAAAACTCTCGATCATTATTTGCAAGCAAGGTATCATGAGTGGGTGCATGTGCATAAATGTGTGAAGTGGAATGACGTGACACAAAACCCAACTTAGAACAAAACTCCCTAAGATGTCCTCATTTCTTCCAGTGGGAGCAAACATAAACCGGTCTAGGAACTAATTTATCAAAAATTTTGGGATGAACTATCCCAGACGGACACCCATGAGAATCACTCACCAAAGTGGAGATAGGCTCGAGCCCATTAGAAGTAGTGAATGCACCGTCATGACGTTTTCCAACATTCTCAGCATTATTCAAACCGGGATAGGGAACCATCTTATCAACCTTCTCAGATGCGTTCTCTAATGAGACTTGGAACTCCCATGCTTGTATGAGATCATCCTCAAGATGGGATACACGTGTCGTCAGACTAGACACCGTGTTGGTCAAGTCGCATTTTTCCCTTTTTATCTTAACATTCTCTTCCTTTAACTCATAAATTCGAAGACCTAGAATTCTATTTGACCTTTTTGTTTCCATGTTCTCGATAAAAAACTTTTTAAAAGCTTTTTGGATCACACTTTCATCAATCTTCTCATCCTCACTGTCGCTTAGGGTAGCGGGCATGGAAACTTTCTTTCCCTCTCTCCTAAGTCTGGTGGGACACTCAAATTTCTTGTGCCCTGTCCCATCACACTTAGAACATCTTATTTTCTTAAGGTTTTCCTTTCTCTCTTTTTCTTTCTCACAAAAACTTTCTCTCTCTCCAAATAATCTTAACTCTTTCTCTAAAGCGGTTATTCTAAGAACTAACGCTTTGTTACGCTTTTTAGTTTTAAATGAATTAGAATATAGGTCAGCGTAGGTGCATTGAATATCACTCTCGCTCTCACTTGTGTCATCCTCCTCCTCACTCACATCAATATCACTGTCGAGGTGTCCCTGTGAAGCAGCATATTCATCATCGCGAGGAGCACTAGAAGTACTCACATGAGTAACCATGAATGTGGTGAAGTTACACTCATGCGGTGACTCGTCTCCATAATCCACCAACTCGACCTCATTGTCATCACTAAGGGTAGCATTAAGGACAACTTTACCCTTTTCTCTGTTCAGCCTAGTAGCACACTCAAAATCTCTATGACCCCTACCATCGCACTCAAAGCATCTCTCACTTTCCTTTTTAAGAGGATCTTTAAATCTTTTTCATTTTTCGTTTCAAACTTATTTTTCTCAAACTTCTTTTTATCTTTAAAATTACCATTTTTCTTGAATTTGAGAATTCTCTTGAAATTTTTAGCAAATAGGGCCAAATCATCTAAGTCAAAATCACACTCAGAATCTGACGTATCTGTCTCTTTTTTTCTAGATGACTCTCCCCTCTTTCTTGCCGACACCTCACTCTTTCTCTCCTGGGCATTAAGTGCAATTCCCTTATCTTTAGACTTGACAGATTTAGAAAATATATCAATTTCATACGTTTTCAAGTCTCCTACAAGTTCTTCCATAAAAAGCTTAGGTAGTGATCTAAGAATCTTTTTAACAACTCTAGCATTAGGAATGCGTTCTCCAAGATTAAAGCTAGTGTTAACAATATCAGACAGTCTAGCATAAAATTCATCAAAACATTCAGATTCAAGCATGGTGATTGTTTCAAATTGAGTTGTTAAATTTTATAGTTTCGAATCTTTCACATCATTAGTTCCTTCATGGGTAAGTTGCAAAAAATCCCATGCCTCTTTTGACGTGGTGCACGTCATTATGCGTTTGAACTCATTAGGTGTGACAGACCCAGAAATAGCACTTAAATGCTTAGAATTAAAAGTTGACCATTTAAATTCTTCTTCAGTCCATGTAGTAACAGGTTTTAAATTGGTCACGTTTTCAAGAGTGACGGAGGGAGGTGTCCACCCTCTTTCAACCAAAATCTAGACACGTTCATCAATGGCTTTTAATGCAGATCTCATGCGGGTTTCCAGTATGCATAGTTTGTCCCATAAAAAACTGGTATTTTATTATATAACTTCTCCATTATGAACACACTCGTTTTCAAAAAAATCATTTTTTCTGGAAATTGATATCTTAGAAAAAATTTGCAGAAAATTACACGGTAAAGTTGTGTAATTGGCTCTGATACCAATTTAAGAAGAGTGCGCTTGTGTTCAAATAAGGAAGTTATTTAATTAAACTCAATTTTTATTAAGTAAGTCCTAAACATGCATCTATGTGTGATTGATGATGATAAAATCAAGTAAGAACATTCAAACACACGCAAATGAGGAAAAATCTCCCAACGGGGAAAAACTTTTATTTTCACTATAATTTTGTAAGAAAATGGCTTAAACGGATTACAATGAAAATATGTGACACATAAATACCCTTGTGTGTTGGTTCTGATGTCGTCGGCTGGAACTATCCCTTTCTAGTAGGGCAGTAATGAAGAAGAGAATGACTTTCTCACAAATTACTCCAGATGAGTAAAAGATCCTCTTGAAGGTTTAAAGATTCACACACATATATGGGAATGGTTTTGTGAATCAAAAAGGTTTAGAAAACCTTAAAAAGATGAAGTCTTATTCTGGACTATTTTCTCAGAATTTTGAGATTGCAGAAAGACTTAAAAAATCGTGTAGAAGGTGAATACGTATTTAGATGAAAATCGAGGCGGTTGCTCGTTCGAACGAGATAGCCATGTCGCTCGAACGAAGGACATATGTCATTCGAACAAGATCGCGTGACATGCCTATCTCGCGCGAATGACAGTCAAAGTCGTTTGAGTGAGCTCGTCGTTCAAGGCACTTCGCTTCTAAACTTTGAAAGAATTATACTTTTGATAAAAATTAATCCAGACTTCAAAAGATAATTTTAAAAAAATTTCCCAAATATTTATGCAAATATTAAAGCTCCAATAAACCATTTTACCGATAATGCGTAGTGGAGTAGTGGGAATGAGCTGAGCAGCACATCGCATGTAGCATTATGCATGTGAAGATACTGGATGCATTGAATTCGGATAAAGGCCGTCGAGGATGATCGTGTTGACGTGCCGAATGTAGCGGTATTAGACATTCAAACTGTGATCTAGGAGAAAATAGAAAATTCCTAGATTCTACCCCGGACATTTATAAAATTATGTCCTTACAGATTTTAATACATCTCCTCGTTATGCTCAGTGGATCGCTAAGAAGTCTGTAAGTCAACAAGTGTGTCTTATTTTTTAACAGTGATGAATTAAAGGTTTTGCCCGAAAGATATTTTTCCTCTATTTATTTTTGTTTTTGTATGGTTTGGACTCTGTCTTCATAATTTATCTTACATGTTCACTTTTAGTTAAATCAAGATAAAATTTGGTAATAAGTGAATTTGTGTGTTGGGATAAGATACAAGTAAATCCTTATATCCCATACTGCATTTTCAAATTGGTATTAGATCAAGTTACACTACTTTACTATGTGACCTGTAAATTGGGAGTATATGGATAATTTTTATAATAGGCTACCTATTTTTTATGGGTCAAATTATGCATATTAGAAAGCTCGAATGAGGTCGGCACTAAACTCGATTGACGAGAGAGTATGGCTTGTTTGTGAAAACGGGTGGATACCACCCACTGCGACTAGTGACAATGTCGAAAGTCTTAAACATGTCACCGCTTGGACATATGATGACTTTAATGGAGTAATTTTAACTCTCATAGCTTGAGAGCAATTTCTGGTGCAGTCACTCCCGATGAGTTTCATTGGATTATGATGTGTACCATATGTAAGGAAGTGTGGGATGATTTCTAACTCACTCATGAGGGTACCAATGATGTGAAAGAGTTTAAGCTACAAAATCTCACCACACAGTTTGAAACTATCACGTGCTAGAATCTAAATGTTCTAATGAATTTTATGCTAGGTTATCTGATATTATCAATTCTAATTTGAATTTAGGTAAAATAATTCATGAGACGAGAGTTGTGAAAAAGATTTGAGATCCCCGTCATCCCGTTTTATCCCTAAGGTCATGGTCCTTAATTTGTTAGGAATTTTAGATACTCTTACATTAGAAGAACTCATAGGATACCTTCAAATTTATGAAATCGATATGATCCCCAAAATTCATAAGGCAAAAGAAAAAGGTATATCTTTGATAGCCCAATCTAAAGAGAAAGAGAAGGCATCTTTCGACTCTGAATTTGATTTTTGACCTTGATAATGTTTCCCTTTTTATGAGGAAGTTCAAAACAATTCTTAAACTACGAAAAGAAAATTCTTCCAAACAAAATGAAAGTTTTGAGAAAAATAAATATTTAAATCGATCAAGACGAGGAAAGATTATATGAGTGAGAGGGAAAGGGTCACAAAGCCCACAAGTATGCTATAAGACTAAAAAGATAGGGAAAAGAGAAAGCTGCCTACAATGTCACTCTTAGCGATAAGGAGGTCGAGTTGGTGGATTTCATGGCCCGTCATGTTAGTATATCGAGTACGTATCACGTCGAGAGGACGTTTACAAATATGATGACATCGATAGTGAGGCTAGTCATTTCAAAGAGAGTGAAATAAATGAGATTTGAGTGAGGGGAAAGTGTCCTTCAACACGCTTATATTGAGTTTTACACCGAGTCCTTTAAAACAAAAAATAAAAATAACAATTCGGTGCTTAGGGTGTTAGCTTTGGATAAGGAGTTGAGAGAAAGCGAGTCCTCAGTGAGAGTTTTTTTGGGGGAGATAGTTATTTTTGTGGAGAGGGAACATTGTGACTTGAATAACAAAGTGGCTAGTCTTACGAGAGATCTTCAAGAATCATTGGAGACTCATGAAAAACTTGAAGCCCTTGTATCCCAACTAGATAAAGATCTCGAACGTGCCCTGAAAGTTAAGGTTATTATAGATGAACATCTAAGAAGGTGGGAAAGATGTTACTCGGTCTCAGTTTAGGTATTAAGGAGAGCAAGGAATAATTTACGACGGTACATCCACTTTCCATGTCGTACTAAAACCGGTTCCTAAATTTAGGTAAGATCCTTATAATACTTGAACGAAACCAAAAAAAAAGTCTATATTTGCACCCATTGCAAAAGGAGAGGTCACCTTTGGGTATTTTGCTACAAGTTAGGAAGAACTCCACGTACACATACTCCCGCGCATCATTATATCAACTTTGATAGTCTTAGAGATCAAGTTGAATTCCTAATCACCACTTCTCAAATCTAAATGGTAGAATCTCAAAGGATGTCTATGCCTCTTGAGAATGCTTCGAATTCTACAACTAGAGACAAGAACGATAAGGGCAAACAAAAGGTTACCTACACTTGGATACCTAAAGAAGATGAAAAAGCTCTTGTTCTTCACGTTTCTCTCAAGGTTCAAGATACTTCCCAATGGTATTTTAATAGTGGGTACTCTAGGAACATGATCGGTGACAAGTATTATTTTACCGACCTTGTTTATCGTAAGGAAGGCAAAGTCACCTTTAGAGATAAGAGTAGGTATAGCATATTAGGATGTAATTATGTTGAGATACCCAGATTTCCTAAGCTAGACAATGTGTCGTATATTGAAGGGTTAGAAACAAACTTGATTAACATAAGTCAACTTTACAACACAAACTTTACGGTTAAGTTTGACAGGTCCAAGTGTAATGAATATGATCATTCTGGTTAACTCTTACTATACGGAGTGAGAATCAATGATAATTTCTATGGGGTAATTCCAAAGTCCTCCTTTGGGTTCAATAATGCTATGGTCTCCTCTGTTGACCTTTGGAATAAATGACTAGGGCATTTGAACTTTAGGGATCTTGAGAGATTAGTGAAGAAAGACCTAGTTCGTGGCTTATTATCACTTTAGAAACTAACTTCCTTGGTTTGTGATCCTTACTAATAAGGTAAAAAAATTCAAAATCCCCATCGAAGGTTGAATATCATTACGACCTCTAATGTGTTGGAGTTTATACACATGGATCTTATGAGTTCTACTTGTATGGGGAGCATTGCTGGTAAGAGATACATTATTGTGATGGTCGATGACTTTTCCAGATACTCTATGGTGTTTTTTTAGAGAAAATTCCAATGTGGTTGAGTTCCTAATAATGAAGTGTTGTGTCCTACAAAATTGGCATGGTTTCATTATAATTGGAATACATAGTGACAATAACACCGAGTTTAAAAAAGCCAGAGTGGATTGCTATTGTGATAGAATGGGCATCAAACATGAGTTTTTGATCGTTGGTACTTGTTAACAAAATAATATTGTGAAGATGAAGAACCAGACGATTTAAGAGACGACTAGATGTAAGAATAAGATGGATGAGAATGGTACCATAGTTTGTAATGAGGCTTGGTTAGTCACTTAATTCTACACACATATTAAAGGTGTAGAGTTCGATAAGAAATTCGTTCTTATTGCTAGGCTTGAGGCCGTTCGCTTACTATTCACCATAACATATGATCTACGATTCAAGTTATACAAAATGTATGTCGTGAGTTTATTTCTTCATTGAATTTTATAGGAGGAAGGGTACGCGAAACAACCAAAGGGGTTTGAAGACCCAAATCATCTGGGAGATGTCTTTATCTTAAAAAGGCCTCCTATGGTTTAAAGCAAGCACCTCGTACTTGGTACGAGAGGCTAACTTATTATCTCATATCTCGTGGCTTTAATAGAAGGGGAGTGTATGAGACTTTATTTATGAGGATAGAGAGTGGTGGTTAGAGACCAATATTGCACATACATAATGATATATATGGGCAATACATCTTCCCTGAGGCCTTAATTCATAGACGTTGAGTTATTTTATGAGCATATATTTCATTTGAATGTTATATGTTATTTGACTTTAAATGTATAATTTTGTAGGGCCATGAAAGTATTCTACATGTAAAGCGAAGCTTATTTCCCATAAAAGGCATGTCCCGACTTTAAAATAGGATGTCCAACCCTTCAAAGAAAAATTGTAGGAGTTTTGGATGAATTTTTGGCATTTTGGACAACACAGAGCATAATGTATTTTGATGCTATTAGGATGTATTTTGCTATAGTAGGATGCGTTTTCCTTCACCAAAAAATTACAACAATGCCAATACGGGATTTTAGTTTTAAGATAGTATATTTTAGCATTTGTGAGGAACTTTTACATTATTCTTAGCTGAGGAATAGTTCATACTTTGTACTTAGAGAGTTTATGAGAGAGAAAGAGGAAGAAACAAAGGATTTGTATCAAACTTTAAGATAATTGAAGATTGAAGCCCTATTTTCATTCAAGATCTACGACTTGCTTTCTCTGTTTCGTCTCTAGTTCTATTTCTTTTGTATTTTCAACTATGAATTACGAGATCTGTATGATTAGGAAAGTGAATTCAATATGAATCATGTTTAATTTGTCATAGATTGATTGTAGAACGTATTGATTGGTTAAGTATATTTAATATCGTAGGGATTTCTCTTCATCCATATTGTCAAGCACCATGGATAGTTGGTGGATTTCCATAATTCTAATTCAATTGTTTTCATTTGTTCATAACAAATCTTAACTAGATGTTGTTGGTTAATACCTTCACACATGATATTTGATTTCATATAAAGATTCACCAAATTAATACATCTATATAGTTAATCAATTATGTGTGTTAAGATTCATATTGAACTCATGATCCCCAACCTTCACTCATTTAAATTCTCAATTTGTTGTTATGTTTGTGTTTACTTTCTAGTTATCTTCCTTTTATTCACCAAATTCACATTAAAATTAATATTCACACTACATGTTTGATATAATGCCTCTACAAATGTAATTGATCAATAGTTTTACCAATCTCCACGGAATTTGACTCCATACTTATCGGGATTTACTACGTGTTTTGTGGCTTGCACTTAGGCTATTAATAAACACTTTTTAACCACAAGAAAGTTTTTGGCGCCATTACGGGGGGTTGGAAATTTACATTTTTTATTGATTTACAATTCTAGAGTATAATTTTCTAAAAAGAAAAAAATAAAAAACATTCAAAAACTCAAAAAAAATTATATATTTAAATATAATTTTTTTTGTGTAATTTGTTTCACTTATTTTTGCTTGTAGGTACTTGTTAATGTGAAGCCTGAGGAGATTTCTTGTGTATCAACCCTTGGGCCTGTAGGGATGATGTACACCACTTAATGAGATTTGTTACTCCCTCTTTCAAGTCTAGTTCCATTATTCAATCCGAAGTCACTTCCTTCACTAGCACCTATTCGTATACCACATGTACCATCATCGATAACCTATGTAAATAAAAATATAACGAGCCACCCCACAATGCTTTAATGAGTACACTTGGAGTTTATCTCCAACCCGAGTGGAGCACCAACCCTTCATGCATAATCTTACCCTAAAATGCAAATCACTTCAATTTTAGGCACGGGATGATCCAACTCTTGCCCACATTCTATGGGGTTGAGAGTGAACAACCATACCTTCACCTCAAGGAGTTTGAAGAGGTGTTCATAACATTTTTTGACCAAATATGCACCTAAAAAGTGGTAATGTTGAAGTTATTTCCATTTTCACTTAAGGATTGAGCCAAAACTTAGCTCAACTCCTTGAATATAAGTTTTATAGGCACTTGGAATGAAATACAAGCTCAATTTTAAAAAAAAAATCTCGCACATAGAAGCAATGGACTATGGAGACAAATCATAAATTTTGTCCATACAGATAACGAGAATTTAAATATGTGTTGGGAATGATTTAAGAATCTTTGAAATTCTTTCCCAAACCATAGGTATGAGAAATATAGAATATTGAATTTCTTTATTGAGGGTTTGTCTCCCCAAACTCAGCAATTAGTTGAAACAATTAGTAATGGGGAGGTCATAAACAAGGACCCCAAGCAAGTCGAGGCATACTTTGATTGGTTAGTCATAAATACCAATGATATAACACCACCATTCAAGCCTACTATTAACATCTCGGTGAGTGGTCATTACCATCTTAGGGAAGGCGATAAGCTTAATGCAAAAATCAAACAACTCACTAAGAAGGTAGAAGCAATGGAGCTTTAAAAAATTAATGAGGTCACACCACGGTATGACTTGGAGGAGGTGTGCATTATTTGTGACACACTTGGGCATCCTACACAAACGTTCCCCACTATTTCGTCATTTAAAGATGTTTTTCACGATAAAATAAGTGCAGTGAACAACTTCAAAAAGATGTTTACCTCACCGTACAATGAGAGCTATCATTCGGAGTGGAGGACTCACATAAACTTTGGGTATAAGAACAATCATGGTCACACACATCCCCCATCACTCGAACCACCCCATCCATCCTATCCAAAAAAACTATTTTTTCAACCATCTCCACCACCATATCACCAAAATTAAGGTTCTTCACCCATTACTCCTCACGTGCCACCATATAAGAAGAAACTTTAAAACACATTAAAATAATTTATGTAAGGCCAACATTCTATCAACACTCAAAATCAAGAGAGGTAGGCTAGAAATGAACAATCATTGAGTGAAATTAGAGACACTCTATCTCAATTGACCACATCCATGAGTGCGCTAGAGAAAGGAATATTTTTGGCACAAGTTCAACCCAGCACCAAAGGTCAAATTGTGATAGGTTCCAAATATCCAAACCAAAGGTCAAATTGTGATAGGTTCCAAATATTTAAATGATACCCAACAAGAACATGCTAAATCTATAACTACCTTGAGAAATGGAAAAGTTGTTGAAAAAAATATTCCTTCGGGTCCAAAAGAGCTCGAGGATCAATCTAATGATTAAGGTAGTGATAAATTGGATCTGGTGAAATATGATCCGATTAAGGTGAAAAATGTCCCATTCAACCATCTTTTCCACAAATACTCAAGCCACAACTTTATGAGGATGAGGATGATAATATAAATGATGGGGTTTGTGCTACTGTGTGTCATGTCGAGAATGTGGAGGACCTATTTGAGGAGTTACACCCAAGTGGGGAGGACCTAATCTACGTGCTAGTACGATGACCATCCCATTTTTCATGGGAAAATTTTATCTCCCTTTGTTGTTACCTCTTCGTTTTGAAATGAAACACCATCTTGGTTTCGATTTGAATACATCATTGATTTTAATTGAATACTTTTCTCGATGAAAAAAGGGTGAAAGAGAGTGCTTTCATGAAATGTTATCCTCGTGTGGACTACCATCTATGTCCATTCAACCCCTATCAACAACTAAGGAGATCATTTGGTTTTCATCTCAAATGGTCTTTAAAAAATAATTTCCATTCTTGGAAACAGATCCACCAATTGAAGAAGTTCGTAGGAAATGGTGCATTGGTGAATTACAACATTGTGACTCAATACTTATACCCTGCCAAACATAAGTCACTCACATTAATGGAGAAGATTTGCATTTGTATGACTTATTTTGCATTGAGCAAGACTAAAATTTTGTTGGTGTTTAAATCAATTTTCTGTTCATTTATTCAAAGACAATGATTTTATGTTATATTCTATCACATGTATGATCTTTAAAGACCATTTCATTACATCCTCGAATTTAGAGCCACACATATAGGAGATTTGTCTTAATTGTGGTAAAATTTCTATTGGATCAACAATTTGTCACACCTTGTTATGCTAGTGAATTTTTATGGTTCATTTGTCTTGCGATGATGGTCATATTTTGGAAAGACCCTCAAATTTTCTGTCTTTTAGTTTATGACAGTGTGATTGTTTCTAATTTGGGGTGGACGAATGATTCAATTTTTTTACTCATGTATATTAGTGGATGTTAGTTCCAAAAATTATTGAGTGCATTCTTCATTTTGTGTCGCATTCATGCATTCGAGTGTGGTGGTAAATATTGCAATATGTGCGCAATGGAGGGTTTTTATTGAGTCATATGAGTATATTGGTGATTTCTCCATGTTTGGGTTACTATGATCAATTATATACGTTGAGGGGTCATTTTGGTAAATTTTGGTATATTTTCGGTTATTGAGTGATTCTATATGGTTATTCGGGCATTTTTGTAATTTGAGTTCATTATAATCATTGTGGTACTAGAATGCATGTGCGGGGTCATTTTGATATTTTAATGTCGAGAGAGCATGACGGGTGTCATAATAGCATAATATTTTAGTCCATACTTTTCGGGTCATTTCGATAAAATTTGTGCATGCTAATGTCCTGGGGTGTTCATAATAAATTTGAGAGTTTTTTTGTCTCTTGGGTATTATTTTAAAAGTTAGGTGGTGAAATTTCAATTTTTTGAGTTTTTTTTGGGGTGGGGGGTGGGGGTGGGGGTGATCAAGTTCAATTTTTGAAACTTCTCGAATTTTTGGAGTTTGGGTGTCTTTTAATGTTCAGGGTCATTTTAGTCATTTTTGAACTTCAAATAAAAAATTTCTTGTGAAAAAATGGTGAAAATTGATAATTTTGGGGGTGCATCATTTTTTTGGGGACTCAATTGCAATTTTGGGCTTTGTATTGGGAACATATAATTTTTTTTGAGGTTATAGATTTTTTATTAAATTTGTACCGTTTCCACACTTTTTAACATGCCCAAAACAATGAGTACCAAAATCTATTTTGACTGGGAAAAATAGATTTTGGTTTCACATCTTATGTCCCCAACCAAATTGGTAACACACAACAATAGTAACCCCTCCACACCTACACATCATATCCCCACCCTGTTGCTAACTCACAATCCTACTCGCATACTCACCATCTATGCACACACCCCACTATCCCAACCTCCTATCCCACGCTGAGATCACACACCTACTTAGGCCTTATACCTAACCTGATAAAACTCACACATCCCATCTCCCCACTACCTCCAAATCCCATAGACCTACACCCCCACCATAACCCATCCAACTCCCATTCTTACCTTCTAACCCACCCACAACCTCCCAACCCTATGCCCTTGTGCGCGTCTATTACTTGCCTAAACTGAAACACTCGTGCCCAACCTAATACCCACGCTGCTTGCCTTACCTTGATATCCTTTCCCACTCTTCTCTTTCATTTATGCCTACATGGTTAGTCCTATATCCTTTTTATATCATTTTGTGACATTGAGGACAATGTCGGGTTTAGTTGGGGTTTGGGGGGTTGGAAAGCCTTTGCTTTACTTGTATTTTGAAAGCACAATAAAAAAAATCAAAAATAAAAAGATTAAAAAATTAAGATAATTGAAAATTCCAAAAACAATAAAAAAATCATTAAAAATCCAAAAATAATTTATTTTCTAGTTTAAATTTTGTTTCCTTTTTCTCATTTATTCTCTTTTATTTTATTAGTAGCTTTACTCCATTGATATATTATTTTTCCCGATTTCCCGTTGCATGCTCGTGATACATGTCCATAAAAATTTGAATTTGCTAGTATGATATATTGCGTGATATCCTAGTTCACCTATTATCTTAATCATGAGCTTTTTTATAATATTTTTGAAACCTTGGGAAATTATAATCACATTCCACTAGTTGTTGAAATGAGGTTACTTAGCTAAGATACCTTGGAAATCTTGAAAATAAAAAGTGGAGACTCAAACCCGAGTGAGTCATAGTGCCATTCTCATTGTGAGGGTTTATTTACATCTACTATTCTCATTCTTTGAAAAAGCGTACCTCGTTCCATAATCTCATTTTCATTGTTTTTACCGACAACTAGATAAGTTTATCACCGATGTGTTAACTCAAGGAAAAGACTCATCAGGTTAATACCAATGAGTCATACAAAACGAGGATATTATGACATGTCATCATTCACTTAACCCTTAGCCTTGGCTCACCTCTATTTATACATCTACCCATCGCTAACCCCTTTGAGCCTTTAATTATCCTTTCTTTCTTACACCCCAATATTCCAACCCCTCTCTATATTAGGATAATAACCCATGTATACGATCTATACCCTTATGTTTGGGAATGTTTTGCAACATTTTTTATTGTAAATGTGTATGTTGTAAAGGGGCATTTATAAAGTGAAGAAAAATGAAAGAAAGAAGAGAAAAAAATTAAAAGAGAAAGTTGAAAAAAAAAACTGGAAAAAGCGAAGAACAGGAAAAAAAATCAAGAAAAGGATTGGTGAGAAAAAAGTATAAGTTTGAATTCAAATCTTGAATGCCCTATGCCTTTAATGTAATCTTCATTGAAGTTCTCAACAAATTTCCGAAAACTTTGAACCCCCCTTTATCCTTAATTTCTTAGTCTTTAAACTAGCCCATTACAACCTGAATAAAAGTCCTATGTGATCCTAGATAGATTATGATTTGAAGGTAGACATAATTGAGAGGATAATTTGAGTGAATTTCAACTTAGCTAGTTAACGAAATCCTATCATGAGATTATTAACTCTTCAATATAAATATTTTTTCCTATTTATATGTAATATCTCGATTTTGACTACATATACTCTATTATATCTCACATATAACGAGAGCTTCACCGTATTCAAGCATTTCATTTAGGAGTGTACTCCCTGTGAGGACTGAGTCGAGGTTGTTTAGCTTTGGGACCTTGTTTTGACTCATTAGTCATAGCACACTTACGTACCTAGATTTCAACCATATAAAACGACTTCATGATTAATATAATTTGTGAACTTTGATGCTAAAATAAAGTTGTTTGCTTTCCAGTTAAATGTGTTTTGGAAATTTTGTGGAGAACTCATATAATGAGAATTCAGGGTAAAATACTCAGGAGCTTTGAATTTTGTGGGTATATTCACCGCAAGCCCTCATGATACTTCACTTGTATTCTAGAGGAACCTGAGGGTTTAAAAGGCTTATTGTATATGCTAAATGAAATCAAGAGGCCCGCGAAAGTGTCACTTTTATTTTTAATTTTGCCTTTTCTTGTAGTTAGGAATTAAGTCCTCTCTCTCCTTGTTTTGTGATCGCTTCATATGCTAGGTCCTAGCACGAGATAGTTGTGTGTGTGTGTGTGTGATTAAATTCTAATATTTCACATATATTGTAATATACATGGGAAATACATCTTCCCCTAGGCCTTAATTCCAACCTTTTGAGCTATTTTTATAAGCATACATTTTATTTGAATGTTATATATTATTTAACTTTAAATGTATGCTTTTGTAGGGTCATGGAAGTATTCTACATCTGAAGTGAAATTTATTTCCCACAAAAGGCATGTCCCAACTTTAAAAGAGGTTGTCCAACCCTCCAAAGAAGTATTAGAGGAGTTTTGGATGATTTTTAGGCATTTTGGATAACACATGGCATGATGTATTTTGACCCTATCAGCATGTATTTTGCCCTACCAGGATGTATTTTTCTCCTGTCAGGATGTATTTTTCCCTTTCACAATGTATTTTTCTATAGCATGATGTATTTTCCTTCACCAAAAAATTACAACAATGCCATTACGGGAATTTTAGTTTTAAGATAACATATTTTAAGCCCTTGGAAGGACTTTTTATATCATTCTTACCTGAGGAATAGTTCATACTTTTTACATAGAGAGTTTTAGAAAGAGATAGAGGAAGAAACAAAGGATTTGTACCAAATTTAAAGACAATTGAAGATTGAAGCCCTATTTTCATTCAAAATCTATGACTTAATTTCTCTAATTCATCTCTATTTTTATTTCTTTGGTATTTTTAAATATGAATTGCTAGATCCATATGGTCAGGGTAGTGATTTCAATATAAATCATATTTAATTTGTCATAGATTGATTGTAGAATGTATTGATTGGTTAATTTGAGTTAATATTATAGGGATTTATCTTCTTCCATATTTTCAAGCAACGTGGATAGTTGTTGGATCTCCACAATTCTAAGTTAATTCATTTTATTTGTTTATAATATATCGTAATTAAGTGTTGTTGGTTAATACCTTCACACATGATATTTGAATTCACATAAGTATTCCCCAAATTAATCATCCTTTTAGTCAATCAATCATTTATATGAAGATTCATATTGAACTCATGATCCCTAACCTTCACTCTCATTTGAATTCACAATTTCTTGTTGTTTTTGTGTTTACTTACTAGTTACCTTCATTTTATTCGATCAAATTCACATCAAAATTCATACTCACGTTGCATGTTTGATAAAATACCTATATTAGTGCAATTGGTCAATAGTTTTACCGATCTTCGTGGAGTTTGATCCCATACTTATCGGGATTTACTACTTATTTTATGAATTGCACTTGGGCCATTGACTAGAACTTTTTAACCGTAAGTAAGGGGTCGAGTTTGGTTGACCAAGTCTATGTAAATGACATTGTATTTGGATCCACGTGTTCCCAAAATGCTCACACGTTTGACGAGGCACTACACCAAAACTGGCGATTGGTCACGGCCAAAATCTCTGACCAAAGCTGTGGGTCGCGGACTTGGACCGTGACCATTTCGGGCGAGACCATTTTCGTGGGTCGCGGCCCAAGTCCGTGACCAAAAAATGGTCACGGCCGAGAGGGGTCACGGCAGATGGTCGCGGACTTAGGCCGTGACCCATGTCGTGACGGGTCGCGGCCCTTATCCGTGACCCATAACCGTGACAAATTGGTCGCGGCCAAAGTCCACGACCCACGACCGTGACAAAAAAATAAAAAAAAAAAATTGGTCGCGGCCCTGATCCGTGACCCACAACCGTGACAAATTGGTCGCGGACTTTGGCCGCGACTCATTACCGTGACAAAAAAATATAAAAAAAATTGGTCGCGGTCCTAATCCGTGACCCACAACCGTAATAAATTGGTCGCGGCCAAAGTCCGCGACCCACAACCGTGACAAAAAAAATAAAAAAAAATGGTCGCGGCCCAAGTCCGTGACCCACAACCGTGACGAAAAAATAAAAATGGTCATGGACAAAGTCCATGACCATATTTAACTATAATTTAAAAAAAAAAGGAATTTTTTTGGTCCAATCCTAAAACTGGGGGTCTTGCGAGTGCACCATCAGTTGCTACGTGTAACGTTTGACGCGTACGAGGTGTTACAAATATTTATTATTGGCAAAACAATAAAAAAAATCACAAATTGCGAATCGAGAACGTTGTTAATGAACAAATAAATATACAAACTTATAAATATTACACGTCTTAATAATTCACAGACCAAAAAAAAAAATTGGGCAGAGTTTCCTCTATTTTCTTGACATTCCAAAACCTGTAAATGTGAAACCTACTTATTATAAAGCCTGCACGACCATAAAATTCAACAATAAAATTATAAAAGCCTGCACGGCCATAAAACTAAACAATAACAGCCCGCATGGTTGATAAAATCCTGATTTCCACAACATATAAACAATCTTCATGCTGTAGACCATTGCCTCCTTCGTTTGATCCGCGTGCGAAAATCCTACAAATGATAGGATACATAAAAAAAAATATCAGTAACCAAGTAGTTTTACAAAAAATTTAATCAAGTTGAAAAATTGCATATATGAGTTAAAATTATCAGTAACTAAGTAGAAATATGCAAATTATCGTCGTATTCTCAAACCGGGAGTCCCGCGGCTGCGGGGTTAGTTCCTACGAGTTACATTGGTCCCGTGGGAGGTGTTGGTACCACCCACGGGGCCGTTCAGGGGCTGTTTCGAGTTTTCACCCTCTAACATCATCTTAAGTCTAGAAATATGCAAATTACCATCGTATTCTCAAACCGGGAGACCCGTGGCTGCGGGGTCAGTTCCTACGAGTTACATTGGTCCCGTGGGAGGTGTTGGTGCCACCCACGGGGACGTTCGGGGGCTATTTCTAGTTCTCACCCTCTAACGCCATGTTTTTAAGCCTAAGTCTAGAAATATGCAAATTACCGTCGTATTCTCAAACCGGGAGTCCCACGGCTGCGGGGTCAGTTCTTACGAGTTACATTGGTCCCGTAGGAGGTGTTGGTGCCACCCACGGTGACGTTCGGGGGCTGTTTCTAGTTCTCACCCTCTAACGCCATGTTTTTAAGCCTAAGTCTAGAAATATGCAAATTATCATCGTATTCTCAAACCGGGAGTCCCGCGGCTGCGGGGTCAGTTCCTACGAGTTACATTGGTCCCGTGGGAGGTGTTGGTGCCACCCACAGGGCCGTTAGGGGGCTGTTTCCAGTTTTCACCCTCTAACGCCATGTTTTGTTTAAGTTTAGAAATATGCAAATTATGGTCGTATTATCAAATCGGGAGTCCCGTGGCTGCAGGGTCAGTTCCTACGAGTTACATTGGTCCCGTGGGAGGTGTTGGTGCCACCCACGGGAACGTTAGGGGTCTATTTCTAGTTCTCACCCTCTAACGCCATGTTTTTAAGCGTAAGTCTAGAAATATACAAATTATCGTCGTATTCTCAAACCGAGAGTCCCGCGGCTGCGGGGTCAGTTCCTACGAGTTACATTGGTCCCGTGGGAGGTGTTGGTGCCACCCAAGGGGACATTCGGGGGCTGTTTCTAGTTCTCACCCTCTAACGCCATGTTTTTAAGCCTATGTCTAGAAATATGTAAATTACCGTCGTATTCTCAAATCGGGAGTCCCGCGGCTGCGGGGTCAGTTCCTACGAGTTACATTGGTCTTGTGGGAGGTGTTGGCGCCACCCACGGGGACGTTCGGGGGATGTTTCTAGTTCTCACCCTCTAACGCCATGTTTTTAAGCCTAAGTCTAGAAACATGCAAATTATCGTCGTATTCTCAAACCGGGAGTCCCGCGGCTGCGGGGTCAGTTCCTATGAGTTACATTGGTCCCAATAATAAATATGGTCACGCCAAATATTGAGTGGGTCACGGCCCAAGTCCGAGACCAGCTGGTCGCGGACTTGGGTCGTGACCCACTGGGCGTGACCATTCGCAGGATTTGGTGTAGTGAGGAGATGAAAAGTGAGTTTGGGACGCGCATGATTGGTGAACTTACGTTATTCTTAAGTATCCAAGTGTGTCAACATGTGAATGGGAGATTCATATTTCAATCCAAATATGCTAGGGGTCTAATGAAGAATTTTGTCTTAGACTCCTCTAAGGAGATTCATATTTACGGTTTGCATTTTATGCACATTTTTTTGAAAAACCTTTTTTGGCACCCCAGGGACTCTGCCAATCGGCAGTGTACCTGAGGTGCTATGCCGATAAGTTGGTCCATCACCATTCCGATTGGCACTAAAACCCCTAAGCACACCCTTAGCAAGTCAGAAAAAATTCTCATGAATTCATAGCTATTCCCTTTCCTAAAAACCCATTTTCCCACATTCCCTTCCATCACTTTCTTACCTCACTTGGTAGTTCCCCCCACCTCTCATACCACTTTCATACCATTGCAGGATCAACATATATACACCTCAAGGTAAAGATCAAGCACTTATAAGGAGGTCCAATTCCCCATCCATTTTCTCCAATTCTTCCATTTTAACAATAATCATCTTTTTTCTATTTTAGTACTTTTGTCTCATCACATCACATCCATTAATCTCTATTATTTATTAGTAGTATTGCACATAATCTATTTTAATACAAAACCAAAAAATAAGAAACAAAAGTGTGCCTATTTTTAATTTTGGGTCCTATCCTCAAACTGGGAGTCCCATGACTGCGTGGCCGATTGGTATGTGTTACGTTGGATGTTCACAAGGTGTTTGTGCCACTTGCGTTGCTATTTGGGTCCCACTGGGGGTGCCCACTCCCTCGTTGCACGTTTTAAAACCCAAGTGTGTCTATTTTTGAATTCATATTTGGGTCCTATCCTCAAACCAGGAGTCTTGTGACTTCACGGATGGTTGCTAAGTATTACGTTGAACACGTATGAGGTGTTAGTGCCACTCGCGATCCCATTTGGGTATCGCTGGGGCTGCTCGGCACCCCACGACACATTTTCAAGCCTAAATGTATGTATTTTCGTATTCGTGTCCTATCCTCAAATCGGGAGTCTTGCGATTGGGCAACCGATTGCAACATGCTAAGTTGGACGTGCACGAGGTGATCATGCCACTTGTGGGGCTGTTTTGCATTTTGTTGGGGGTACCCACCCTCCACAACACGTTTTGAAGCATAAGTATTCCTATTTTCAAATTCATGTTTGGGTCCTATAATTAAACAAAGAGTCCCGTGGCAACGCAACCGGTTGTTATGTGTTACGTTTGATGTGCACGAGGTGTTCGTACCACTCGCGGTTCCATTTGGGTGCCACAGGGAGTGCCCACTCCCCCGTGACACATTTTCAAGCCTAAGTGTGCATGTTTTCGAATTCGTGTTTGGGTCCTATCCTCAAATTGAGAGTCCTGCGGCTATGCGATCGATTTTCACGTGTTACGTTGGATGCGCACGAGGTGTTCGTGCCACTCACAATTCCATTTGAGTGCCAGTGGGGGTACCTTCCCCATGCGGCACATTTTTAAGCCTAAGTGTGCCCATTTTCAAGTTTGGGTCCTCCTCAAACTAAGAGTCCCACAACTGCGTAGCCGTTTTTTACATGTTACATTGGATGTGCACGATGTGTTTATACCACTCGTGGTGCCATTTGGGTGCCTCTAGGGGTGTCCGCCACCTTGCAGCATGTTTTCAAGCCTAAGTGTGCATGTTTATGTCCTATCCTCAAACCGAGAGTCCCATGGCTGTGAAAACTGTTGCTACGTGTTACGTTGAACGTGCAGTAGGTGCTTGTGCCACTCGCGACACCATTTGGGTGTTATCGAGGGTGCCCCCTTGACACATTTTCTAACCGAAGTATCCTAATTTTGAATTTGCATTTGGCTCCTGTACTCAAATTGTGAGTCCCACAGCTGCGCGGACAATTGCTACGGGTTACATTGGATGAGCACGAGGTGTTCTTACCACTCGCGATGCTATTTGGGTGCCGCTAGCTCTGCCCCTCGAGCACGTTTTCAAGCCTAAGTGTGCCTGTTTTCGAATTCGTGTCCTATCCTCAAACCAAGAGTCCTTCAGCTATGCAGATGGCTGATATGTGTTACGTTGGATACCCACTAGGTGCTCGTGTCACTCGTGGTGCCATTTGGGTGCCGTTGGAGGTTCCCTCCCCCTATGGCCCATTTTCAAGGCTAAGTGTGTCTGCTTTTGAATTCATGTTTGGGTTCAATCCTCAAATCGATTGTCCTACAACTGCCCTACTAGTTGCTACGTGCTATGTTAGACGTGCATGAGGTGTTCGTTTCACTCGAGATGCCGTAGGGTTTCCCACCCACCCCCTGCAACGCATTTTCAAGACTAAGTGTGTCTATTTTTAAATTCATGTCGTATCCTCAAATCACAAGTCTCATGGATATGTGACCAGTTGCTACATGTTACGTTTGATGTTCACGAGGAGTTAGTGCCACACGGGGTGCCTTTGAGGTGCCGCTAAGTGGGGGCCATCTCTCGAGGCACGTTTTCAAGCCAAAGTGTGTCTATTTTTGAATTCGTGTCATATCCTCAAACCTGGATTCCCACGGTCAGTCAACCGATTGATACATGTTACCTTGTATGTGAACGAGGTTTTTGTGCCACTCACGGTGCCATTTACATGTCCACCCCCTGCAGCACGTTTTCAAGCCTAAGTGTGCCTATTTTTGAATTCGAGTTTGGTTTCTATCCTTAAATCGGGAGTCTCGAAGTTGCATGCCGATTGTTACATGTTATGTTGGGCATGCACAAGGTGTTTGTGCCACTCGCGGTGCCGTTTGGGTGCCACTGGGGGTGCCCGCTCTCCCGCGGCACATTTTCAAGCCTAAGTGTGTCTATTTTTGAATTCGTGTTTAGGTCCTATCCTCAAACCGAGAGTCCTGTAAATACACGATCGGTTGCTACATCTTATGTTGGATGCACAGGTGGTATTCGTGCCACTCACGGTGCCATTTGGGTGTTGATGGGGGTGTTCGCCTCCCACGGTATATTTTCAAGCCTAAGTGTGCCTATTTTTGATTTTGGGTCCTATCCTTAAATCGGGAATCCCACGACTGAATGTCTAATTATTAAGTGTTACGTTGAATGTGCACGAGATGTTTGAGCCACTCACGGTGCCGTTTGGGTGCCGCTAGGGGTGCCCGCCCCCCACGACACATTTTCAAGTTAAAGTCTGCCTAATTTCGAATTCCTTTTTGGGTCCTATCCTCAAATCGGGAGTCCCACAGCTGCACGAACATTTTCCATGTGTTACATTGAACGTGAACCAGGTGTTCATGCTACTGGAGGTTCCATTTGGGTGCCCTTTTGCTGCACATTTTCAAGCCTAAGTGCCCTATTTTTGAACTCGTGATGCTGAGGGTGGCCTCGGCATGTTTTCAAGCCGAAGTGTCCTGTTTTTGAATTTAAATTTGGGTACTATACTCAAATTAGAAGTGCCGCGATTGTAAGACCGATTGTTACATGTTACTTTGGATGCGCACTAGCTGTTCGTGTCACTCACGATGCCGTTTGGGTGCTGCTGGCGGTGCCCACCCCATCGTGGCACGTTTTCAAGCCTAGATGTGCATGTTTTTGAATTCATGTCCTATCCTCAAACCGAGAGTCTTGTGACTGCGCATTATATTGCTACGTGTTGGATGTCCACTAGGTGCTCATGCCACTTGCGATGCCATTTGGGTGCCGCTGGGTATGTACGCCCCTCGTGACACATTTTCAAGCCTAAGTATTCTTATTTTTGAATTCGTGTTTGGGTTTTATCCTCACACTAGGTGTTCGGTGGCTGCGCAGTCAGGTACTACGTGTTATGTTGGAAACGCACGAAGTGTTTGTGCCACTCGTAGTGTCGTTTGGGTGCGGGTGGAGGTTCCTGCCCCCCGCGGCACAATTTCAAGCATAAGTGTGTCTGTTTTTGAGTTTGGGTCCTATCCTCAAACCGAGAGTCCCACGACTGCATGTTCAATTGCTACGTGTTATGTTAGAGGTGCAGGAGGTGTTTGTACCACTTGCAGTGCCGTTTGGGTGTAGCTTAGGTGCCAGCCCCCCGCGGTACGTTTTCAAACCTAAGTGTGCCTATTTTTGAATTCATGTTTGGGTCATATCCTCAAACCGAGAGTCCCACAACTGTGTGACCGGTTGCTATGTGTTACATTGAACACACACGAGGTGTTTGTGCCACTCAAGGTGTCGTTTAGGTGTGACCTTGGTCCGTTTTCAAGCCGAAGTGTCCCTATTTTTTGAATTCGTGTTTGGGTCCTATGTTCAAACTGGGAGTCCCACAGCTGTGCAGATGATTTCTACGTGTTACGTTGGATGCCCACTAGGTAATCATGCCACTCGCGGTGCCATTTGGGTGTCGCTCGGGGTGTTCACCCCCGCAACATATTTTTAAGCCTTAATGTGCCGATTTTTAAATTCGTGTTTGGTATCTATCCTCAAACTGGGAGTCTCATGGATGTGTGGTCGATCATTATGTGCTATGTTGGACGTGGATAAGGTGTTCGTGCCACTCTCAGTGCCACTGGGTGCCTGCTCCCTCGCGGGACATTTTCAAGCCTAAGTGCGCCTGTTTGCGAATTCGTGTTTGGATCCTATTCTCAAGTCGAGAGTCCTACAGCTGTACAATTGGTTGCTACATGTTACATTGGATGTGCATGACGTGTTCGTGCCACTCGCGCTGCCGTTTAGGTTCCCTCCACCCCGTGGCTCATTTTCAAGCCTAAGTGTCCTTAATTTTGAATTCGTGTACAATCCTCAAATCGAGAGTCCCGCGGCTGTGCCGCCGGTTGCTACGTGTTACGTTTGATGCATACGAGGTGTTCGTACCACTTGTGGTTCCATTTGCGTGCCGCTAGGGGTGCCCATCACCCACGGCATGTTTTCAAGACAAAGTTTTTCTATTTTCTAATTCGTGTCCTATCCTTAAACTAAGAGTCCCGAGATTTGGCGACTAGTTGCTACGTGTTACGTTGGACACGCACGAGGTGTTCGTACCACTCACTGTGCTGTTTACGTGCCTTTAGGGGTGCCCACCCCCACAACATGTTTTCAAGCCTAAGTGTGTCTATTTTTGAATTCATGTTTAGGTGCTATCCTCAAACCGACAGTCTCACAGCTGCGCAGATGGTTACTACTCGTTACATTGGATGCGCACGAGGTGTTCGTCCCACTCGCTGTGCCATTTGGGTGCCCGCTCCGCCGTGACTCATTTTCAAGACTAAGTGTGCTTATTTTTGAATTCGGGTTTGGGTCCTATCCTCAAATCATGAGTCCTGTGGTAGCGTGATCGGTTGCTACATGTTACGTTGTATGCGTACGAGGTATTCGTGCCACTTGCAGTGCCATTTGGGTGTCGGTGGGGTGCCCTCACCAAAGCTGCACGTTTTCAATCCTAAGTGTGTCTGTTTTTGGGTTTGGGTCCTATCCTAAAACAGGGTGTCCCACGAGTACATGGTTAGTTTCTACATGTTACGTTAGAAGTGAACGAGTTACGTTAGAAGTGAGCGAGGTGTATATGCCACTTGCGGTATCGTTTGGGTTCCACTGGGGGTGCTCCTCCCGCGATACATTTTCAAGCCTAAGTGTATCTATTTTTGAATTCATGTTTGGGATCTATCCTCAAACCGGGAGTCCTATGGATGTGCGATCATTTACTACGTGCAATGTTGGATGTGCACGATGTGTTCGTGCCACTCGTGATGCTGTTTGGGAGCCGCTGGGGGAGCCCAATCTCCCACGACACGCTTTTAAGCCTAAGTGTGCCTTATTAGAATTCATGTTTGGGTCCTATCCTCAAATCGGGCGTCTCGTGGCTACCTGACTGGTTGTTACGTGTTACATTGGGTGCGTACGAGGTGTTCATTCCACTTGCGATGCCCTTTGGATGCCAATGGGGGTGCTCGCCCCCCATAGCTCGTTTTCAAGCCTAAGTGTGCCTCTTTTCGAATTCGTGTCCTATTATCAAATTGGGAGTCTCGTGGCTTTGCATCCGATTGCTACATGTTACATTTGATGCGCATGAGGTGTTTGTGCCACTCACTGTGCCGTTTGGGTGCCGCTAGGGGTGCCCCCCATGGCACATTTTTAAGCCAAAGTGTGCTTGTTTTCGAATTCCTGTCCTATCCTCAAATCAGGAGTCTCCTGATTGGGAAACCAGTTGCTAAATGTTATGTTGGATGCACACGAGGTGCTAGTGGCTTTGGCGGTTCCATTTGGGTACTGCTGGGGGTGCCCGCTCCCCCGCGGGATGTTTTCAAGCCTAAGTGTGCCTATTTTTGAATTCATGTTTGGGTCCAATACTCAAACCGGGAGTCTCATGACTGCATAAAATATAGCTATGTGTTACGTTGGACATGCACGAGGTGCTCATCCCACTCGCGGTGCTGTTTGAGAGCCGTTGGGGTGCTCGCTCCGCCGTAACACGTTTTCAAGACTAAGTGTGCCTATTTGCAAATTCATGTTTATGTCCTGTCATCAATCTGAGAGTTCTGTGGCTGCATGACCGTTGCTACATATTATGTTGGATATGTACGAGGTATTCATGCCACTCGCAGTGCCGTTTGGGTGCCGATGGGGGAGCCCACCCATCGTGGCACGTTTTTAAGCCTAAGTGTGCCTGTTTTTGAGTTTGGATCCTATCCTCAAATCAAGAGTCCCATGAGTGCGTGGCCGATTGCTATGTGTTACGTTGAATGCGCACGAGGTGTTTGTGCCACTAACGGTGCCGTTTGGGTGCTGCTGGAGGTGCTCGCCCCCCGCGGCACATTTTCAAGCTTAAGTGTGATTGTTTTCGAATTTGTGTTTGGTACCTATCCTCAAAACGGGAGTCCCACGACTGCGCAAAAGGTTTCTATGTGTTATGTTGGACACGTACGAGGTGTTCATGCCACTTTCGGTGCTGTTTGGGTGTTGATGTGGGTGCCCGCCCCTGCGATACTTTTTCAAGCCTAAGTGTGCCTGTTTTTGAATTCGTGTCTTATCCTCAAATCAGGAGTCCTGGGGCTACCCATTCGATTGCTACGTCTTATGTTGGATGCCCACTAGGTGACCGTGCCACTCGTCATGCCGTTTGGGTGCTACTGGGGGTGTCCGCCCCCGATATGTTTTCAAGCCCACGTGTGCCTGTTTTTGAATTCGTGTCTAGATTTTGTCCTTAAACTGACTGTCGTTGTGTAGTCGGTTACTACATGCTATGTTGAATGAGCACAAGGTGTTCGTACCATTTGTGGTGCCATTTGGGGGCCGTCCGCTTCCCTGCTACACGTTTTCAAGCCTAAGTGTGCCTATTTTCGAAGTCATGTTTCGGTCATATCCTCAAAGCGAAAGTCCTGCAACTACATGGATGGTTTTTACATGTTACGTTAAATGTTCACGAGGTGTTTTTTTCCACTCGCGATGCCATTTTGATGCCGCTTGGGGTACCCTTCCCCTCGCAGCTCGTTTTCAAGACTATGTGTGCTTATTTTCGAATTCGTGTCCTATTCTTAAATCGAGAGTCCTGTGTCCACATGACCGATTGTTACATGTTACGTTTCATACGTACGAGGTGTTCGTGCCACTCGCAGTGCCGTTTGGTTACCACTGGGAATTCCTGACCCCCGCGAAACTTTTTCAAGCCTATGTATGCCTATTTTCCAATTCGTGTCCTATCCTCAAACAAGGAGTCCCACGCTTGGGAGGCCAGTTGCTATATGTTACGTTGGACGTGCACGAGGTGTTCGCGCCACTTGTAGTGCCATTTTTGTGCCGCTGGGATGGGCCCCCAGTACATTTTCAAGCCTAAGTGTGCCTATTTTTAAATTCATGTTTCGGTCCCATCCTTAAATTGGGAGTCTTACGGCTAAGAAGTCGATTGCTACGTGTAATTTTGGATGCCCACAAAGTGCTCTATCACTCGTTGTATTTTTTGGGTGCCACTGGGGGTTCCCACTTCATCATGGCATGTTTTCAAGCTCAAGTGTGACTATTTCCAAATTCATGTTTGGGTCCTATCCTCAAACTGGGAGTGCCATGGCTGTGTACCTAGTTACTACATTTTACGTTAAATTCTCATGAGGTGTTTGTGCCACTCAAGATGTCATTTTGGTTCCGCTGGGGTGCTCGCCCCCCACGACACATTTTCAAGCCTAAATGTTACTACTTTTGAATTTGGGTCTATTCTAAAATGGGGAGTTGCACGGATACACAAAATATTTTTAGGTGTTACGTTTGACAAGCACGAGGTGTTAGTGCAACACACGGTACCGTTTGGGTGCCGCTGATGGTGCTCGCCCCACCGTGACACATTTTCAAGCCTAAGTGTGCCTATTTTCGAATTCGTGTCTGGGTCCTTTCCTCAAACCGGGAGTCCCGTGGATGCACAGACAAACTCTAATTGCTTTGTTGGAATGTTATGAGGTGTTCATGCCACTCGAGGTGCCGTTTGGATCCCACTAGGGGTGCCCTCCCCCGACATGTTGTCAAGCCTAACTGTTTGTGATTTTTGATTTGGATCTTATCCCCAAACCTAGAGTTCCACGACTATGTCTTCGGTTGCTACGTGTTATGTTGTATGCACACAAGATGCTTCTGCCACTAACAGTTCCATTTGGGTTCTCTTGGGGGTGCCTGATCCCCCGCAACACGTTTTCAAGGCTAAGTGTGCCTGTTTTTAAATTCGTATTTGGGGCCTATCCTCAAATAGGGAGTCCGACGACTGTGCTGTAATACCCCGTATTTATGAGGATTTAGAATTTAATTAATTCGGTGATATGCGATTTAATTAATCTGGAAGATTTACTTAGATTAGTGAATTGATATTTAATTAATTCAGATTGTTTTTAAAATTTACATGTGTAGTAATTTGAGGTCGAGATTGGAGAATTTTAGTAAAGTAACTCAGATGAAGATTCTGAGTGCACACTTGACTCTAAATAGGTCGAGATAGTCAGAAAGGAGCACTCGAGGGTAATAATTAGGTCTCGGGACATTTTTAGGCATAATCGGGCTCACACGGGGGTGTTCGGGTCATTTGGGCTTGGTCCATAGGCTTAATTTCGGGATTAGCAATATAAAACCTACATTAGGGAGTTTGTGGCTGACACAACTCAAATATAAAACCCTAGTTTTGCAAAGGATAAAAGAGGGAGAAATTAGGAGAGCTTTTGGGAGTCAAACCAAGAGAAGAGGGATGTGTTCTTCGTCAAATCTTCATCTACATCAAAGGAAACCAGACCCTACAAATTTATTCAGGCAAGTAGTTAAACTTGCTTTCATTTGAATTAGGGTATTGCTTTCATTTGATTTCAAATTTCTCAAAAACTATATCATGGTGGGTGTAAACTACATTAAAATAGGTTTTGAGAAATTTTGACACGTTATTTGGATTAAAAGGTTAAATTGATGATATAGGATATGTCAGAACTATTTGAAATCAAATTATGTAGAAATCCAGTTGTAGAATAGGGTTATTCGATTTATGATGTTGAATATTAGAAGAACAAATTAATGGAATTTGGAGAAAACCAACTCTGGGATTTAAAGAATTAGTGATAAGAATTAGTGAGGAGTATAAATTAAATCTACAAATTGAATATGTTTAAAAGAAGGAATTTTGTTGGGACTGTTGTAATAGAACGCTGGGTTAAGAAGAAAAGCTCAGAGGATCATTAATGGAAGAAAGCAAAGTGGGGAAGAAGGATAACTGACTGACGCAGCGTCAAACTATATAGAAAGTCGTTCTAATGACCTTGCATGTCGTTCAAATGACAACGAAAGTCGTTGGAACGATAAGGGTGAATTTTGGGCAGCTTTGTCCTTTTTCTTTGATTCTTGTTGGGATTATTCTTTTAAGGATTTGATTATATAAAAATTAAATGGATATTAATACTTAGGATATTGGGAGATGGGTATTAAGGAATATTAACATTAATAAGGGTGTCAAACTTATTAACAAAACATTGTGCGATAAATCCTAAAAGGTTAAATTACGGACCAAGTAAGGGAGTACGGGCATTTTTGTTGAGTGACGCCATTTAGATAAAATTAATTGAGGAGAAATTTATTTAATTAATATTCGGGGTTTTGACTCGGATATATTTTTAGGTTAGTGCGACGGGAGTTAGGCACAGGGTAGCCGATTTAATTTATTATAGATATATATAATAAATTATCGAATTAAATTTAACGAGGGGTGTAAAACTTAATAGTGGAATTTTGTGTAACAAATTCTAAGGGATGAAGATACAGACCGAATGAGTGAGACTGGGTATTGTAGTTGGGTGACACTACTTAAATAACAAAATAATTTATGTGTGATTAATTAAATTACAAGTCGGGACATAGACTTGGGTATTTTGGGCTAGAGCTATGGGTGTTAGGCAAGGGTTCGTGGGACTTTTTTTAAATATATGTATACGGTTAGTGTGATAGTGAGTATCTATATATATATATGTGCATTATAAATATCGATGTGAATGATATTTATAGGAATACATACCCCTTTAGTGCTATCATAGGAGGTTGTGTGATGTGGGTGAATCCCTTGGCTTGAGGAGCAGGGAGAGTATAATCCCTAGGTCATATCGCCTATTTTTGTTGCGTGATTTATTTTTCGAGGTGAGACGCTTTGGGTATGATTCAGTTTCACTTTCGGGGGGAATATGACCACCTCCACTGCGTTTACGCTATTTTTCCCCAAGTTCGGTGTGGCTAGTCCGACATGAGGTGATCGAGTTAGAGTGAGCATGCCTGGGACATGATAGCATTTTAGAGAAAGCATCCGGTGAGTTATTACTCGGGAATTTATGGTTATTATACACGACATCTGTGTGAATGTTGTAGTTTACTAGTACGTATATAATATGAGTATGTAATTATATACGGGATAAATACATAAGTGTGAATGTGTTTCTTATATAACTAGTGTGAAAGTTACATGATTTAAAAGTGGTTTCTTATATAACTAGTGTGAAAGTTATATGATTAAAAAGGTATTTCCCATATAACTAGTGTGAATGTTATATGAATTAATATAGTTGAACTGATTAATAAGTTAGTGAGTAGATAACTTAATAGTTAAAGTGAGAGTACTCGGGTTAGAGTAGTATGGTAGAAAGAGGTGTGATATGGCTAGTTAGGTGGGGTATCTTAACTAGGAATATTATAAGGCAAGCGTTAGGCGTGCACATTAGATGAGGGGGGAGTTATACCTCAAGAGAGTACGACACTAGCTTAAATATGAAGAGTGTGCATGCATATTTAATTATTGAAACTTGACTGCTTCTAAATATTTTCAAAATGTTTTAGTTGGGCTCTAACCCGTGTCCAAATATTTTTCAAAACCTTTTAGGTGTCCAGCTACAGGGATGACTAGTTTGAGGATTCTCTCCAGGGATGCACAACTGCAGGTCATGTGGAAGCTGACGGCCTTTTCTATAGACGCTTCATTCATTAGTTCCTAGTGTAGGATCTTTACTTCAGTACTCATTTGGGCATGTTGCCCTCAGATCTAGTATTCAGTTATTTATTTGACCTTGTGTATCCAGGTTATTATTTCAGTTTATTGCTGTATTTTTGTTCAACCGATAGTCGATTCAATCATCTTTATTTATATTATTCATTTGTGTTGGATTCAGTATCCTGGTTGCGTGGATGGTTTTATTATTATTTGTTTTTCACATGTTGTTAATTAATGAAAGATAAAATTTGGCACCAGTCTATTTAAACTACTAGGTGGTTAGTAAATTTAAAATGTTTTCGACAGTGATGCTAAGTATGAGCCATATGAGACCAACATTTTATTTTGATCACGGGATGGCCACCCAGTATTTTAGTAGGCGGGGTGTCACATGCGCATCAAGTTGCTACGTGTTACATTGGACGCGCACGAGGTGTTCGTGCCACTCGCGGTGCCATTTGGGTTCCGCTAGGGTGACCATAACCTCGAGGCACATTTTGAAGACTAATTGTGCCAATTTAAAATTCATGTCCTATCCTCAAATCAAGAGTACCGTGGTTGAATGACCGATTGCTACGCGTTACATAGGATGTGTAGGTCCCTTATTTTCAAATCATACTTTGCTTTAAGGATGATGAAACAGTTTTTCTTTTTGAAAAAGTCTTTTTCAAATTTTATGTGCACCAATTTTAACCAACCAAATTTTATCTTGATTAATCCTAAACATTCATCTAGTGATTAAAGTAAGGAAAAGAATTCTCACAATGCCGGATGTACGAGGAAATCACAACGAAAAAAAAAATTCGGAAGACCCAATCCAGACAATCACTATGAATGTGGATTTACAAGTAATAAACACAAGTCTTACTCAACGACTTCATCCCCTTGAGACTTTACGCTCTTCTTATCTTCAACCACTCATCTCATAGTGCCCAATCAAATGAGTTTTTTCATCTTCTATAACCTCTAAGAGAGAGTTTTGAGAGCTTAATTCCTCCATGAAAAAGTTCAAGTTTTGAGTGTTTGTTTTTCCAGAAAATCATTCTTAAACACTTTTGTTTACACCCATATTAGTTTATTCCAAGTACCACATATATATATCTTGCTTGGAGTATTTGGCATCGGGTTAATTCTCATCCCATAAAAGAGTTGTTTTGGTTCTTCTCTATTAGAAAAAGGAGAAAAGTTTGTTTCGGCGTTCCTATTTGGAGAAAGGCTTCGGGTGCGGGTCGATGGTTGTCCTAAAAGCTTCATTAGTGGATTCCAAGATTTCGATGGATTTCAGGATTATCGACTAGGCGGAGGTTAGTACAAGAAGACGCGTCAGGGGCTTGAAGGGACTCAAGTCGAGTTGAGTAAGTCATTTGTCTTGTACTTGTAAGAATACCGTACTTAGTGGACTTAAGGCTAGGGCCGTTTGAGGTTTTTCCCATTTGGGTTTTCCTCGTACATCGCGGCGTAGTGGTTGTGAATTTATTTTATCTTGAAAAACCCACCTCGGATGCATGCTTAGGTGAAAAGAGAAAATTTGGTTTAATTTGTAATCTTGATTAAAATGGTGCATGTTTAATTATTTGGGTAAAGTTTATTTTAATTTAATTTAATTCAAGTTGGTACTTATTTAATTGGATTATTTTCTTGCCTAAATTGTTTAAACTTGATAATTTAATTAATTTGGTTTAAGTGAATTTAAAGTGTGTGTGTGTGTGTGTTTACCTTTATTCACATTGTAGTGTTTGATTTTAATTTGTTTTAAGAAATTAAAATTTATGTTCACCATAATTTTCCATTTTCTAAAGAAAAGAAAATCAAATAAATTTGGAAAATTAAATTGTTGAGTTGAACCATCTTTATTCCGCATTTAAAAGGAAATTATATGTGTATATTGAAAGATATTTAAAATTGGGGGTCCTTTCATGTGCATAAAAAATACTAGTGTCCTATTTAGTCTTGGTGACAACTATGATATTTCCTCAAAAAATTCTTAATATTATTCTTATATCGACCACTACCGATATTCCTTCTCTACATAATATGTTCTTAAGTTCCTAGGGTATATCTTAAATATGGAATGGTGAACTTTCGATGATATTGGTCAGGGACTTGTAATCTCTTTCTAAATTATAGGTTTATTTCCCTATTGTAGGATAACCTTTGGTTCTCATTCCGGTTTTTGTTTCATCATAAAGGGATATTGAAGAATGTCATTCTAAGTTTTCCTCTCTCAGGTTTGTATAGGCAATGGTATTGGTGAGATTTGGAAAAGTACAGGGTTAGCCACAGTTCACTTCTTTATTTAGTAGCAATAACATTTTATAAGATCAGATGGTTAAGTTTCCTAATAAGGTCACGATACTAAGTGTCATCTACAACGTTTATTTTTTATTTTTGTATGATAGTCTAATTTAATTCGGTACTTGTTCCATTCAATGTTTTTGTTTCTAACTTGAAACCTATCTGGTGAAGATATATTTCAAACATGGGTGACCTGAGTTTACTTAGTATTCTAATTGTCCATCACAAGATTAGGGTCTCCTGTATTGATCTAAGATAACACAAATATGAATTTTAGAAAGTACTCTTAGATTAAATTAACTATATATCTAAATCACTGGTAATAAGGTGAGCGTACATAGATGTAACGGGGTCTAAATTGATGATTGTCATAATTTGGATAATTACGATACACAATTGATAATGAAACGCGTAATAATTTCAGATGCTAAAGGATTCAATTTTATTCCTAATCCGTTGATGATTTCAAATTCTAAAATTTCATAAGGGTACTATATTTGGATAATCATTCCGGGATACTTGGTAAATATTTATAGAAAAGAGTTATATAAATAAATGGATCATTAATTCAATTATCTGTTAAAGGATCTTACATAAATTGTAAGTAACTGAACTATATCGATTAAGGAGTTGGCTAATGGAAAGTTTATTGTATCATAATAGGAATACATGCTGTCAAATGTAACTTGTCAAATGTGGTGATGGAATCTGTATAGTTAAAACATAAGGTTCAAGTAACAATCTATAAATTGTATTATTGTTAATGAGTAATTATTTTCTGATAATTTCACAATAACTTTAATAAGAAAACGGAACAAGTAATCTGGGACTATGGATTTCAGAAAATACAAGATTCTTGTTGATTAAAGAAACAACTACTATTTGATGTAGAGCTTAAGAGGTCTTGATAATGCGTGTTGTTAACATTCACATGGTTTATTCATTTTTTCCTACTTAAGAGAATGAGTGAATTTATTCATTTTTATCATTGATTTGTCTGGATGAAAATCCATATTGTCTCATAGGAAAATTATCCGGGTTTCATGTTAGGGTTCCTTTAGAAAAATCGGTCATAAGAAAGACACATTTGGAATATCCAAGCCATGTAGTGGTTTGGTAAGATTTTATGTAATTACAATTAGGCTCGTTGCTTAGGCTAAGAATTATATTTCACTACTGAGATCGTGGTATTTGTGGTGATAAGATTTTCAGTAATATTCTGAATCACCACAAACTGTGAAAATAATTAACAATAGCTATGAGGCACATAGTATTGGTTCAATACTCAGAATGTGTAACCGAATTATGTGGGATTCGGGAAAATTATAATCATGGGGTTGTATCTGGTAAATAATACCTTTATGTTCTAAAGAGTTGAACGGTCAATCCTAATATTTCTAATGTCTTGAACTTTCTTCTAGAAAACTCTCAATATTCCCTAACGAATCTTCTAAATAGTTGCTTATCTACTCCTGAACATGTACCATTCAAACATAAATTATTCTTCTCGTAATCTAATAGTATATAGTATAACAATAGTAAAATGTGGAAGCTGGTAATAAAGGTTCAAATCGAGAAATGATATAACTTTCAAAGATGAAAGTTCTTAGAACTCCAAATGAAGTAACTCATTTTCAAGGAGAGGGTCAATTAATCGCATAGACAAAAGAACAATGCTATGCGTATAGACTTGTGAAGTTTATTGTATACATTCCCGTCCTAAGATAACTTTCTTAGTATGTCTCTAAATCCTCAATTACGTCATTTGACAATCCTAAAATTCTTAATGATTCGTTCGGTCATATACATCTAAATATCGAAACTAACCACATATCTCAAATTCATAGTTCAAGGATTTGTTCTCCTAGTCCATCAATCTAAATATCTTTCCTTGAAGCAAAGTCCTAGTATCTCATATACTGGTCATGTAGATTGAAAATCAACTTTCCTTAATTATTGTCTAAGTATGTTATTCTCCTTATTCCTAATATCTAACTATCCTAGTGGTAAACCCAACTATGTCCCGCATAGGAGTATCAAACTGGTGCTCTGATACCATGTTGTCACATTCCAGTTTCCCGAGCATGAGGGTTACCTGATAATAATTATAAACCATAAATAATTCTGAAATACTAAAACAAGTGAGGCATGTATTGATACTCAAATATTTTACAACCGAAATCTGAGAATTCATTCTTTTGTCAAACTTCTATACAAAATTATTTCTCATTTCATCTATTCTCCTTTTCTTTTAATATGACCTCGCCTTGCTTCTATGTATAAACTAATCTTGGAAATATTCATCATAGCCTATAGGTACCTGATAAAAATAACTGAAAAGGAATGAATAAGCAAAACTTTGCCCAGTAGATGATTCTAATTTCGTAACAAGTATACAAATAATTTTCAAGATAGAATCTTGCTTTAAAGGATAATAACATCAGGAATACAATATGAAATTAGATTCAACAATCATAGTGAGATAATCATAATGATACATGATGATATTGCTAAAAATAAAAATATCAGGGCTAGATCTAGTTATAGGCTGTGGATGGTTCTAAACAAATAACCCTTAATTATCTGTCCAGAGGCTTAGGGCAATAACAAATACATACAACTAAACCAATCCAATTAAATTGGAGATAATCAATCCAGATAACTGGAGATAAAATTAACCGTGATAAGTCATTAAATGACATTCCATATGGTAGCATTAATTCAGGCCATCAATCATCTGAGTCCTTCAGGCCAAATAATACAGTCGTGGGTATAACGAAAGATTATTCCTTGATTGTAATGTATGCTATAAATTAGTAACCGGGTCAAAAGCATTATGTGAAATAATATGATTGCATAATCATTCAAGATATGAATCAATTGTATGTAAACAATTTGAACTACTCAAATGAGTTATACAATGAGATTATAATATACTGGGTCTATCACAAAGTGATATAATTGATAGGCGTAATTCAATAGCATTGCGAGAAATAATATTGAATAAGAAATCACCTATATTGTTTACGAGTTTTATGCTGACATTTAGGGATGTTCCATCGTTGTATTCCAGTTTTCGTATATAGTTTCACTCTGGGGTTTAAATGAAAGTGTGGTTATATCAATGTTTAGGAGGAATGGTTTGGGTTTATGACAACCTACGCCTTTCGGTAAATATGGGCAAAACTTTGTTCTTTAAATGGAATCAAGGGATTCAATTTGTCTAAATAAATTGAATAAACAATAATTTAATATTTCATTAAGATATTATACGAGTCAAATATTCGATTTAGTTATTTTAGATAAATATACATGTTTGAATGTAAAGACCTGTTTCCTTGTGTTATCTCGATATGTGATTCTAAAAATATTAATTTCCAAAGTTGGTCTAAAAATCAATTGTTTAATTAAATTGATTAAAATAGTAGTCCCTCTCTGTCATATTTTTATTATTCGAGTGTCAACATTTGGTACGGGTAGTTATAAAATTAATGTTCGTGACACAAAATAAAATTTGAAAAAAATTAAAAATTTCCCCTTTATTTGGAGGATAATCCCGTGGTTGTGCCACTTCCAAAATTAGCCAACACAATAAAATAAACAGTCCAACACCGGCATAATCACAATTTTAATAAATATGACTCGTAATATAGTCTCGGATTATAAAAATAACATATGGAACTGTTTGGTGTCGTGACTTGTTTAAACATTTAAAAAAACAAACAGACAATTTTATAAAAAAACTGACAAGGAGCCGAAATATTTATATATAAAAAAATGTATGATTACCCGTACGTGTCGGGGTCTCGTGTTTATGATAATTTTATATGAAATTCGAGTATAAATATTGTTTTAATTTATGTACAACAATATATAGTTTAGAAATTAAACTAAAAAAAATACGAGTATATCCAACTGTTGTTTCCCATACCCAAGTATCAAATCTCAGAACCCTGATAAAATTCCAACCCCAAACAATAATTTCAACAAAACAGATTCTTGGGGGTAAAAACATATGTGTGTGTGTGTGTGTGTGTGTATATATATGTTTAAACGAAATTATTAGCAAATAATCAACAAGAATATAACCCCAAAGTGGTTTTGCTACAGTCGGCCACCACCATGGAAATGTGTGGTTTTCGGAGCTTCACCCGTTCACACACACACACAAAAAAACATCGATGAAGAAGAAGATGAATGTTGGTGCTGGTCTGGTGTGGGAAAGGCTCAGCGGTGGAGGAGGTCGGCCGTTTGGGAAAATCGGTGGTGGAACAGAGGTTCGGGAAAGGGAGATCGGCGGTGAAGGAGAACGAGGGGCAGTGGGGTATAGGTTTGTTTTTGGATTTCTTGGTATTAGATCTAGGGTGTGAGAGGATGGGTTGATTTTCTTCGTGGGTTTGGTTTTGACAGAGCTTCTTTGGCTTTTGTTTTCTATGATTTAGAGACGGAGAGAGTAAATCATTGAGTGTGATGAAATACAAAAGGCGGTAGGCTTCTTTTATAGACTTTAGATAGGTATAATCAGCTTAAGATAACTATGCTACTGAGTGTATTTCATACCCATGTATAATTTTAACGGGTATGATTTTATTACTTCTTGATATTCCAACCAACTATAAATTAGTATTGAAGCGCGTAGGACACGCTTTTGTATTTGTTTCGTATTGACATTACTTTTGGATTAAGCTTAATTATGTACACTATAATTTAAATAATAATTTAAATAATATGTTTTAAATTCATTCTAATATCTGCTTTATATGAAAAATATTCAATTTCGAATGAGAGAATAGACGCGTCGATCCTATTTTCATGTTACATACAATATGTAAGGGTCGTAAATGTCGCAAAATTTATTCATAGACAGTAAATATGCATTTTAAGATATAAATAATTCAATTTAAATTAAAACAAAAAAAATAGGTTATTTCATGCTACATGTTACTTTTGATGTGCACGAGGTGTTCATGCCATTCGCGGTGCCATTTGGGTGCCCATCCCCGCGACACGTTTTCAAGACCGAGCGTGCCTGTTTTTGAATTCTTATTCTATCCTCAAATCAGGAGTCCCGTGGTTGCATGATCGAGTGTTACATGTTATGTTGGATGTGGTATTCGAGCCACTTGCGGTGCTGTTTGGTTGCTGAAGGGGGTGTCCCCACACCTCAACACGTTTTCTAGCCTAACTGTGCTTATTTTTGAATTTGTGTCCTATCCTCAAATCAAGAGTCCCGTGAATGAATGGTCGATCTCTACGTGTCACGTTGGATACGCATGAGGTGTTCCCGCCACTTATGGTGCCATTTGGCATCCACTAGGGGTGCCTGCCCCCCGCGGCACATTTTCAAGCCTAAGTGTGCCTATTTTTGAATTTGGATTTAGGTCCTATCCTCAAATCGAGAGTCCCACAACTGCGCGACCGATTGCTACGTACTTTGTTAGACGTGCATGAGGTGTTCGTGCCACTTGCGGTGCCGTTTGGGTGACGATGGGGTACACTCTCTCCCACGGCACGTCTTTAAGCCTAAGTGTGTCTATTTTTGAATTCGTCTCCCATCCTCAAATTAGGAATCCCTCGACTGTATGACCGGTTCCTATGTGTTATGTTGGATGCGGACGAGGTGTTTGTGCCACTCGCGGTGAAATTTGGGTGCCGTTGGGGGTTCCCAACCACCACCCACGACACACTTTCAAGCCCAAGTGTGTCTGTTTTCAAATTCGTGTCCTATCCTCAAATTGGGATGTAATACCCCGTAATTTTAAGGATTTTAAAATGGGATTAATTGGGATTAATTGTGAGATATTTAAAATTAATCTGATTTAAATATTACTCGAGAGTAAAGTAATATGTGATATAATTTGAATATTACTTAGTGATTACAAGTAATATATAATTATGACTTTACATGACTTAATAAAAATTATCGCGAGCGATGAATACGACAATTTTAGGAATTAAGTCGGGACGCGCGTGTGAGACGTGTCGGGAGTGAAATTAAATGAATTCAAAGTAAAATATTTTTATGTCATCCAATTGGTAATTTTGACTGTACCAAAGTGTTTGCACGCATTTAAATAGTCAAAAATGTCTACTTGGGGGTTTGATATGGGTCTCGGGGCACTTTGGAGCCGAACAGACACCCCAGAGGGGTATTTTGGTCAATTTATGTGGGAGGTGAATAGTAACCACGAAAATGCATGATTATTTATAAGTCTAAGGCTGGTAAGGATGCATGTTCATTTCACCAAAACTTTAGAGTGAGAGAATTAGAGAAGAGTAAGAGTTTTCTTGAAAAGGGAAGGGCCACCTCTAGGAAACCAAGGGACAAGGTCATCCACCACCACTAACACCACAGTCGGTTGTTGGATTGAAAAGAGGAGGACCACCAGTAGCCTATCATCCTCAAAGGTTCATACCTACATATTAGAGGCAAGTGGATTAATCTTTACAATTCTAGCATGTATCATGTTCATATTAGAATAGTTGTAGAATTCTGAATATTTACGTGATTTAATGATAAACTATGGGGTTTTTGAATAAGTCCCTTGAAATGAGAAACATGTAGATTTAATCTGGGATGATCATATAATATTAGCCCCGAAATGGGAATCAATTGATGAAGAGAATCTAGGTTTTATAGTTTGTTCTTGGAGAATATGATAATATATTAGTTTTCTGAAAATTATGGAAAATGATGTTTTAATCCAATCTTCTTGAGGATTTAGGATTGTTTGATTATTGTAAATCATTTATATAAATTGTGATATCATATGGAATATATTATAAGGAGTTTGGGAATTCAAAACATATTAATTAAAGAAGAAAAATGGTTAAACCCTTAAGCAAATATAAACAGAATCGTATCTATACCTGATGAATGGATCGATCGACTCAAGAATGTCGGTCGATCGACTGGATCGATCGATTGGCCTTCCCTTTGATCGAACAACTCCTCCTGGATTTTTGAAAATTGTTTCATTATAAGGTTTTATTGAATCCCATCTTGTATAAATCTTTTATGGTGACTAATTGAACATTTTGGGACTTAAGGAAAGTCAGTAGGGTGATAGGTAGAACCCAAAAAAATATTGATAGGTGGAATTACTCCTAGGGAACGGGAATAAGGGGTTAAAATCAAATTAGTGAGTATCGAAGAATAAACCCAATTGAAATGATTAAATTTAGAAATTGTGATGACATGGACTAGTAGGGTGTAGACTTGTACCTACTGAAACTATATGAGAAATGTTTGATAATCTTCGAGTGTTGAGAAAAGCTCGGGAATATACTTTAAGAAGTAAAGTTATAATCTATAAATACGTAGGATATTTGAGATATAAATATACTACGTAAGGGAATTATTATGGGTTGTACGTACGCCCTATATATATATATATAGGTGGGATAAATACCTATATTATGATTTATTTTGTGTATGATAGGCATACGCTAATTGCTATCGGGGTGGAGGTTTCGCATTGTGCACGGTCTTATCCTGATTGGACCCATTTAGGGGGATTTAGATTCATACACTGAGCATAGGACCTTGGACACGTGCAATCAGTGTGAATGATAGTTTTGACAGTCGAATGGGAGCATAGGTATGTGCATGATCAATTTGGATGGGAAGTATGCTCGCCTCCAATATTTGTTTAATGAGATTTATGGTTCGTGAGAGACGCCGAACTAATTGTCCGTTATGCTGTGAGTGATGCACCAGGACATGATAGCAGAGTATGTATGCACCTCAGCTGTGTCTAGGGGGTGCTTTATTAGTATATATATAATGTTGTCATGAAATATACACATATACTATGATTTAATCTACTGGGTGACTTTTAGTGGATATGAGAGATTAATGAAATCTGAAATTAATTAAGTAAGTGAATACTTAATCTTAAAGCCTTGAAAAGCTTAGTTCATATTAAAGAGAAATGAACATGCGTAATTATTATACGTATTGCGTGAGAAATACGGGAAAATGAGATAAGGCCGAGTCAAAGTAACTCCTATATTAAACTAGTCAATGAGAACTTTGCTAGGAAGATTTTGAGGTACGTTAGGTGTGAACTCTAGAAGAGGGGTGAGATTCTCAAGTGAGTGCCGAAAACTAATATGAATATAATACTGGCTTTATTTGTAAATACTAAGAACTTGCTATTTTTTAAGAAATATTTTACAATCGGGCTCTGAACCATTTACTTCCATATTCTCTTCTCTTCTATATCTATATTTCCAGGTGCCCAGCATCAGGGGCGCTCGACTTAGAGGATGGATATTTTGATGAGTTTATGGGGATGCAGCTTTAGATTAGACGCATTCGTTCTCTTCATTCCTATCTTTATAGTATTTGGCTCATGTAGGGCATGTCGCCCAGGATTTAGTTATCTCATTTCAGTTTTGGATATTGTATTCATTTTATATTGATACTGTTGTTATCATTTTGTTTTGGATGGTGATATTGAGATATTTCAACGGGAGAGTTTATTCCAGTTACATTTATACTAGTTGAGTTTTAATTCATTTGTGTTAGGGTGCTACCTGTTTTATTCAGTATGGTGGTATGGATTTAATTAAAATAAAATTTGGCAAAGTTTTGACTCTTAGCTTAATTAATTATTAGGTGAGTTAACAAGATATTGTTTTGCGATAGTGATGCTAAGAATGAACCAACTGGATATTCTGATTTAATTTAATAAAGGACTGATCACCCAGTATCTAATTAGGCGAGGTGTCACAGGTGGTATCAGAGCATCAGGTTCTAGTGTCCATAGGATCTGTACGTTCTACTATGCATTCTTCTTAGCGTCCTTTGATATAGAGCCCTATCATTAGGATTGTTTTATTCATAATTAAGCAGTTACAACTTCAACTATTTATGCCATATTTTAAATGCTGATAAAATATTTCTCCCTCGTTTCAGATGCCTCCTCGACGTGCACGACGAGCCCCCGGGGTGGCACAACCATCCCCACAACCTGCTCCAGCACAGGGTACTATGAACGCAGCAGAGGTTGCTGCCATTGTTGCTCAATCCGTTAACGCTGCCTTAGCGGTTGTCCAGCAAGCACCGCCACAAACACAAGCTATGCCTCAATCACCAGTGTAATAAACCCATTTTTTATATGTTCATACATAGTTTTAAATGTTGTATTATTTCATATGTGATATGAATAATGTTAATTTATTTATCCTCCCTTCATGAATCATGAAATATCAAATTAGTTACAAACATAAAATTTTAAAGTTTTCGGTAGGAATGTTCATATTAGAGACTAGTTTTCACCATTATAATATAACAATTGACTTGAGGTAAAACCCAAAAAGTTGTAGATATATGAATTAGGTTTGTAACACAACAAACGGTGTGTTTAACGGAGGTTCGAGCAACAAGTTATACCGAAATTACGAAATAAGGGCAAATCTGTCCATCCTTTAAGTCGTATTTTGTCTTTTTAGCACACCATGTGTTATGGTTTGATTGGTTGGAAGGGGAGGCTAGTTAGGCCGACTTAAAAACCTTGAAATGACCTTTTTCTTCAGCAAGATGGATTAAATCAAAGTCTTATAGCATATCCTAAGCTAAATGATAAGTTTTGGAGTAGAAAATGTAATTTTATGAAACTATAGGGACTTGATTTTAAATAAAGAAAGTTTCAAAGACTAAAATGAAAATATAAAAAGGACCATTTTGTAAATAAAATATTTTTAGGTACCTCTAAGAAATATTGAAAATATATAGTGTGAAATTACCAAAATGCCTTTAATGTGTAAAATGACCCTTACACCCTTAATAACTTTCCACCTCGTGCTTTCTTTTGGACACCTCCACCACACACGTGTTGAATTTATAGGAAAGGATAAAACACATGTCAATCCTATAGAAAAAGGGAAAACACGTGTCGCCCTTTGGTAAACTAAGACTGCAAGGCTGATCCATTGTGCGACACGTGAACGCCGACTCACCAAAATGAAAGCCTTATCACCCAGACACGTGTTAACACCTAAATACCTTTGAAAAACTATAAATAAAGACCTTGGATCAGCCATTACAAGAAATTATACCAAAATCTTACAAGGAAATAGTGAGAGAAAGTGCGGGGAAAGTAAGAAGAAGTTTCGTCTCAAGATTAACGAGAGATCCAAGACTCTGTTTCTATAACTTCGAACTTTTGTTTTAGGTGAGTACTCTAACATTCCTTGTGCGTTTTAATTTTATGATATTATGAAAACTATATATATTTTGTGAACTACTTTTATTCTCAAAATTCATCTGATACCGATGATTGATTCCTTGTGATATGTTTATATTTTTCCATATAGACATACCGATTAAAAAGAGTTTTGAAAATGATATTGAATATTGGAAATAAGATTCGGCCTAAGGGACCTCTCTTACTGACTTCCCTTTCCAGTTGGGTTATCGCTGGTGTGCCCTAAATAAGGCGTTGTGACGAACAAGTTCGATTGACCCTTAACTATCGGGGAATAATACGGTATTAGAGTGTACTTGGCCATTAAAATTATATGATTGAAAGAAAAAGTTATTGCCTTCGATTTATTGCATCCGTTCTATTCTGAGCTATTCTTCTACATATTGTCATTCACATATAAATATTTTACTGCAAATTCCTGTCCATATATGTATATGCCTTCTGTTGTAAATTGAATAGGTATCAATTTTCTGAAAAACCATGGAATGTCTAGAGATTTAACCTCACTCGACCTTTAGCTGCTGTTGTATAACTAACCATTTTTCAGGAAATAAGTAGGCTTGGAGGGAACGAAAAAGGACTATATGGAAGATTTATCTTTTAGAGATCTTTTTGTTATTTTAAGTAAAAAGTTTGTTATATTATATAGAGCATGTTTGGCTCTCTTGTAATCAGTTTTAAATTTTGTTTTAAGTTGTAACTCGTTGTTACTTATAATATAAATGAAGTTTCCTTTTAGAAAGCTCCGATGACATAATTCCTTTAATTTCAATATTTTACGATTCATAACCATGTAATTGTATTTTCGTTGCATTTAATTAAGGAAACAATTTAAGTCAGAGTAATTATTACCTTGGTGGAATGTCAAGACACTCGTTCCCCACTAATATTTTGGAACGGGGTCGTGACAGAGGTGGTATCAGAGCATAGGTTATGAACCCATAGACTACTGAACATAAGCTTCAAACGTGATAGATTTTAAGTTTCCATACATAGGATATAGGATGTAATATCTGACTTATGTGATAACCCTCCATATGTCTTACAGTCAACATATAATTGTTTATATATAATTATTCTTCTAATTTGCAATCTTGAGATAGTATAATACGTCTTATGTTTGGCCATGACTGTAGAAAATGACTAAGACGAGATCAACTGTGGGAACTTGTGGTTCAAATATGGAAGGACTGGAAGGTGCATACAAGGTAATTAAAAGTCTAGCAAGAATTGTGGAGCATCAGGTGAATAATGGAGCACCAAGGAATCTTGAACCAAGTAGTTGTACTATTGAACAATTCAAGAAATTGAACCCGCCATCTTTTAAAGGTACTCCTAACCCCATTGAAGAAGAAAATTAGGTGATGCAAATGGAAAAGATGTTCGATGTTATTAAGTGTATAGATGAACGAAGGGTTTCATTTGGAATGTTCATGTTAGAAGGTGAAGCCGAACATTGGTGGAGAATGACTAAGAGAATACACGGGGAAATGAATAATCCCACAGGTTGGAATGACTTCTTGGTGATCTTCTATGAGAAATATTTCCCCGAAATGGCGCAAGACCAAAAATTAGCTAACTTCATGAGTCTGTTTCAAGGAAATATGACAATTAGTCAATATGAGGCAAGGTTTACTGAGTTATACCATTTTGCACCTCATGTTATGATAACCGATGTTTTAAAAGCCAATAATTTTGAACGTGGGTTGAGATTGAGTATTCGTAGCCGAATTTCCATCTTAAAGTTGACATCATATAATGACGTGGTGGCTAGGGCAATAATATCTGAGAAGGATAGTGAAGAATATAATCAGGTTAGAGAGGGGAAGAGGAAGTTTAGAGAACATAGAGGAAGGAACCACAATAACAAACCCTTTAGGACTATACCTAATATATGACAACCTTTAGTAAACTAACCCTTTAATGGTGATAGATGCCAACAATGTGGTAATATTCATATAGGGCAACCATGCTACTTGGATACGGGAAGTTGCTTTGGGTGTGGCCAAAAGGGACATAAAATGAAAGATTGCCCTAACAAAGGGAAGGCGCTGACAAAGACCTTTAATGACAACAAGGATCACGGAAGACAAGGTAGAGTTTTTAATCTTTCTGATGCAAAGGCTTCTAATGCAGTAGTGTCAGGTACACTTTCTATATGTGCACAACCTTTTCAAGTTTTAATTGATCCTGGTTCTACCCATTCATTTGTGTTAGTACATTTTTTTAATTGCTTTCCTAATATTCCTGAACCCTTGAATCATAGCATACACGTTTCTACTCCTTCGGGTGAGTTATTGACGGGAACGTTAGTATATAAGTCTTGCCCTATAGAGGTTAGTAGTCATAAACTATATTTCGATTTGATAATTTTAGACATAAGAGATTTTGAAGTCATTTTGGGGATGGATTGGTTAGCATCGTACCATGCTAAGGTAGATTATTTTGAGAAGAGAGTTACTTTCCAAATTCCTAACCATCCAGAATTCAGTTTTGAAGGAACTAGCTTCCTATCTCCCATACATATTATCTCTGCAATGCAAGCTTGTAGTTTTCTTAAGAAGGGATGTCAAGGATTACTTGCAAGTGTTATTGATTTGCAAACAAAAGAGCCTAGGTTAGAATATATTCCTATAGCTAAACGTTTTCCAGATCTTTTTCCTGATGATTTACCCAGTCTTCCTCCTAGTAGAGAAATAGAGTTTATAATTGACCTTATTCCTGGAACTATGACAATCTCAAAACCCCCATATCACATGGCACCTTTAGAACTAAGGGAATTAAAAGTTCAATTACAAGATTTATTAGACAAGGGTTTTATTAGACCAAGTGTATCCCCTTGGAGTGCTCCAGTCTTATTTGTTAAAAATAAGGATGGGACGATGAGGTTATGTATAGATTATCGTGAACTAAATAAGGTGACCATTAAGAATAAATACTCCTTACCTCGTATAGATGATTTGTTTGACCAACTTCAAGGTGCGCAAGTATTTTCAAAGATTGACCTTAGGTCAGGCTATCACCAATTGAAGATTAAGGAGGATGATATTTCAAAATCAGCTTTTCGTACTAGATGTGGTCAGTATGAATTTCTTGTGATGCCATTCGGACTGACTAATGCACCAGCCGCTTTTATGGATATGATGAATAGAGTGTTTAGGAAATATTTGGATAGGTGTGTGGTTGTTTTCATTGATGACATCCTTATTTATTCCAAAAGTATTGAAGAACATGAAAAGCATTTAGAGATAGTGTTGCAAATCCTTAGGAAGGAGGAATTATATGCAAAATTATAGAAGTGTGAGTTTTGGTTGCCTAGTGTCTCTTTTCTCAGACATGTCATTTCTAAGGAGGGAGTGTCGGTTGATCCTCAAAAGATCAAGGCTATAATAGATTGGCCTAAACCAACTAATGTGACGGAGATTCGTAGTTTCCTTGGATTAGCCGGCTATTATAGAAGATTTGTTGAAGGATTTTACATTATTGCCAAACCTCTATCTAGGTTAAAACAAAAGAATTTGAAATATGAATGGTCTGAGGAAGTTGAGAATAGTTTTTAAGAACTTAAGAATCAATTAGCAACTGTCCCAATTTTGACTATTCCTTCCAAAACAAGGGCATTTGTGATTTATAATGATGCTTCTAAAAATGGTTTGGGATGTGTCCTAATGCAAAATGGAAAAGTAGTAGCTTATGCCTCGAGACAGTTAAAAACCCATGAGCAGAATTATCCAACCCATGACCTTGAATTAGCAGCTGTAATTTTTGCTCTTAAGATTTAGAGACACTATTTATATGGTGAGACTTGTGAGATTTATACCGATCATAAGAGTTTGAAGTATATATTTACTCATAAAGAATTGAACATGAGACAAAGGTGGTGGTTAGAATTGATGAAAGATTATGATGCAAATATTCACTATCACCCGGGGAAAGCTAATGTAGTAGCCAACGCTTTAAGTAGGAAGTCTACAACAAATTTAGCTTGCCTCATTACAAATCAGGAACCTTTGTTAAGGTATTTGAGAAGTATGGAAATAGACGTACGTATCTATAGCAAAGGAGGAATAATTGCAAACTTACAAGTACAACCCATGTTGATGGAAAGGATCAAAATTGCACAAGTAAATGACCCACAATTGAAGAAGATTAGAGAAGAAGTCATTGAGGGTAAGAGAACTGAATTTGTGATACGAGATGATATATTGAGGTTTGGAAATAAAATATATGTTCCCTGTGATGTCAAACTAAAAAGGCAAATTTTGGAGAGAAGTCATTACTCAAGATTCACATTTTATCCCGGATGTACAAAAATGTATAGGGATCTTCGAGAAGTATTTTGGGGGAATAACATGAAGAGGGAGATAGAAAAATTTATATCTCAGTGTTTTGTTTGTCAACAAGTAAAGATAGAACATAAAAAACCATCAGGATTACTACAACCCCTACCTATCCCTGAGTGGAAATGGGAACATATTACTATGGATTTTGTTACAGGTTTATCGAGGAGTTCAAATGGTAATGATTCTATTTGGGTAATTATTGATAGGTTAACTAAATTTTCTCATTTTCTTGCCATTAAGATTACCCATTCTTTAGAAAAGATAGCTAAGTTATATATGCGGGAAATTATTAGGCTTCATGGAACCCCAGTTTCAATTATTTTTGATCGTGACCCTAGATTTGTGTCTCGCTTCTGGAAAAGCCTACAAGCAGCCATGGGAACAAAATTGAATTTTAGCACCACTTTTCATCCTCAAACGTATGGGCAATCTGAGAGAACCATTCAAACCTTAGAGGATACGCTTTGGGCATGTTTACTTGATTTGAAAGGTAATTGGGATGATCATTTACCGTTAGTGGAATTTGCGTATAATAATAGTTATCAAGAAAGTATTCAAATGGCTCCGTATGAGGTACTTTATGGTAGAATGTGTCGTTCCCCTACATGTTGGGTAGAAGTTGGAGAACGAAAATTATTAGGACCAGAATTGATCCAGATCATAACAGAGAAAGTGAAATTGATACAAGACCGACTTCGAATCGCTCAAAGCTGTTAAAAGATTTATGTTGACAATCGCCAACGAGAGTTGGAATTCCAAAGTGGAGATTATGTGTTCTTACGAGTATCACCAGCAAAGGGAGTAATCCGATTTGGAAAGAAAGGGAAATTGAATCCAAGATACATAGGACCTTTTAAAATCCTTGAAAGAATAGGAGCTGTTGCATATAGAATAGCGTTACCCCCTGAACTATCTAGTTTGCATAATGTGTTCCATGTTTCAATGATGAATAAATACGTCCCAGATCCAATGCATATCCTGAGTTACGAACCTCTTCAAGTCATACATTGAGCATCCGATAGAAATTTTGGACCATAAAGATCAAATATTACGAACCAGGGTAATTCCATTGGTCAAAGTGTTATGGAATAATCATTCCATTGAAGAAGCAACATGGGAGCGGGAAGATGAAATAAAGGAGAAATATCCATACTTGTTTGGAAATTAATGTAAGTAAAGTTTGGGGACCAAACTTTTTATATGGAGGGTGGGATGTAATGACCCCATTTTTTTTATATGTTCATATATAGTTTTAAATGTTGTATTATTTCATATGTGATATGAATAATGTTAATTTATTTATCCTCCTTTCATGAATCATGAAATATCAAATTAGTTACAAACATAAAATTTTAAAGTTTTCGGTAGGAATGTTCATGTTAGAGACTAGTTTTCACCATTATAAGATAACAATTGACTTGAGGTAAAACCTAAAAAGTTATAGATATATGAATTAGGGTTGTAACATAACAAACGGTGTGTTGAACGGAGGTTCGAGCAAGAAGTTATACCGAAATTACGAAATAAGGGCAAATCTGTCCATCCTTTAAGTCGTATTTTGTCTTTTTAGCACACCATGTGTTATGGTTTGATTGGTTGGAAGGGGAGGCTAGTTAGGCCGACTTAAAAACCTTGAAATGAAATTTTTCTTCAGCAAAGTGGATTAAATCAAAGTCTTATAGCATATCCTAAGCTAAATGATAAGTTTTGGGGTAGAAAATGTAATTTTATGAAACTTTAGGGACTTGATTTTAAATAAAGAAAGTTTCAAGGACTAAAATGAAAATATAAAAAGGACCATTTTGTAAATAAAATATCTTTAGGGACGTCTAATAAATATTGAAAATATATAGTGTGAAATTACCAAAATGCCCTTAATGTGTAAAATGACCCTTACACCCTTAATAACTTTCCATCTCGTGCTTTATTTTGGACACCTCCACCGGACATGTGTCGACCTTATAGGAAAGGATAAAACACATGTCAATCCTCTAGAAAAATTCAAAACACATGTCGCCCTTTGGTAAACTAAGACTGCAAGGATGATGCGTTGAGCGACACGTGAGCGTCGACTCACCAAAATGAAAGCCTTTTCACCCAGACAGGTGTCAACACCTAAATACCTTTGAAAAACTATAAATAAAGCCCCTGGATCAGCCATTACATGAAATTATGCCAAAAGCTTACAAGGAAATTGACCGGGCAGAAAAAGTATGTTCGTGTGAGGACACAATCGTTGTGTGTTTCGCCGCCGCGATACAAAAAACCTAAGCTACTACTACACTTGACAAGCAAGCACAGCGGTAAGTCGGGTGTCGTAAGAAATCCACAGGGAGTGATTGAATTTTACATTTTAATTGTTTAATTACTTCTGGAATAAAAGTGTAAAATAAATAAGAAAAGGTGATGGGTGGTTATGGTGACAAAAGAAAAGAGAAGTTAACACTAAATTAAAGGAAAGCGAGGATTGGGATCACATACACGCATTCACGGGCTAAACAACTACTAATTAGAATTTCGATTCGAAAACATTTAATCGATCATTTTCAATTAAGCATAAACATAACGCAATAAGGAATTTAAGCCAAAGTTGCGAGATTAAACATTTAATCAAAAATGGTCACACGCGGATTAAATTCGGATTATCACTATAAACACTAAAGTTGCATGACAAATAAAGTTAAACGCATAACAATCCAACTTTAATACACGCGGTTTCAATTAAATGCAATTTTACACGAAACCCTAACTTTCGAGGTCCAAACCCGTAAATGGCGGAATGAAATCCCGACCCTATTTATCTAAGGGCAATACATGAATTAAACTAATTAACAAAGCAATAAACTAATTAAGCAAGAAATAAATTAATCTAGGCAAAAGATATAAATGACATCAATGGAAATAAATCAAGAAATCAACTATATTAATGGTAGGGGTAATGAAAATCCAACTTACAACACCCAAAAGTTGTCACACCAAATGAGGAAGAAGAAGAGCTCCCAAAACCCAAACCCTAGAATTAAGCTAAACTAACCTAAAAATCTGATTTTTTTATCTCAAAATGAGATGGATTGGTTTTATACAAAATATCCCATGGCAAACTTGTAATAAAAGGGAAGAAAACCCGAAATCTGGAGGGCCGAATCGATTCAGAAATGGTCCGAATCGATTCGGAAATAGGGGAAGTTCGAGCTGCAATTCTGCAGCAATTCAGAATCGATTCGGTTTTGGGGCGAATCGATTCGCCCCTATAGGTCTGCAATTCTGCAGCTTTGTCATGTTTTACGGAAAATGTTTCCATTTCTTCGTTATAGCTCGGAATGAGGCACGGTCGGAGGATACGAGAAGATAACTCAGAGGACTACAACATCCAAGAAGACATTAGGCTAAAAAACCAAAATATGAAATGACTGAAATGCCCTTGAATGTGACCTTGAGTGAACTTTTGCAGTAAAAACCATCCTAAAAATGCCATAACTCCATCGATACAACTCGGAATCATGCACCGTCGGCGGCCACGCGAAGAGAAATCAAAGGTATTCAACTTCCGTGAAGAGCTCAGGATTCAAACCCGAATGATGAAATTACTAAAATGCCCCCGAAGCTGCAAAAGTCGACGAAACATTTCCGGAAAGCGTCCGAACTTCATACTAAGCATGCGAATACCTACAAAAGCTCAATTAACCCCTGCAAAACATGTTAACATAGAAATCCGAGGTTGTCTGGTTAACGAGCATAAGTATAGGGATTAATATACCCGAGGGGGCTAATAACGCGTAGGTTAACGGGTGAAATACACAATATTTGCGTCGTATCACACCCGCTAACTTACACATTGCTATTCCCTAGCAATGAAATAGGAAACAACAAGAACTACAAGCAAACCAAAAGCAGGATACAAGTACAAAATGGGATGAAAAAGTAATAAAAAGATAAGGCCACTTTCGCGGGCGAACGATTGCATTTAGCATATGCAATAAGCCGTTAAACCCCTAGGTTACCCTAGTGGACGAGTGTCGTCTCGTGAGGGTTTTCAGGGATGAAACCCACAAACATCATATGGTTTCCTCAAAATATGCCCAACCCAACATGCGACAAACTCAACAATGGCGAAAAGGATTTCATACGCATTATTAGCAAAGTGAATGAATTCAAACAGAAGTCCAAATCATTAAAATTATAGAATGCACCTCATAGAATTGAAACTTTAAAAGTGGGAGGGGGGAGAGCAAATGCACAATATGATTTGGTAAAAACTTAAATAAACCGGATAAACATAAAGGCATGCATATATTCAATCCTCACGGGCATTACGCTCAACAAATGAAATCACTCGGAATGGGAGGTAATACACGGGACATGCGGGCATAAAGAGTAAATGTAAATGGAAACTAGGCCGCACACATGTCACAAAAGAAGAACGCTATATAGGAAAATGAAAAACTGTAATCTCAATGAAAGGATACCGCACACTAAAAGAAGCGAAATGCATTTTCACAGATTATCAAAACTATTTAAACATTTGAATTACATCTACTTAAGATCACATAGGACTTGTAAAGGGTTGTAATGTGGGCTAGGTTAAGGTACGAAATGAAAGGGATGTATATACGGATTCAAAGTGTTGGGGATGAAACTCGGAATAATGGAAAGGATGCAGGCAATATAAAAAATGGAAAGTAACTTCCAAACGAGCATTAGATATATCATCGGGGAGAGTAATCAAAGCTTATTCAACTACTACAAACAATATAAACAACTTTCTCTTTCTTTTTCTTTTCTTCCTTTTTCTCACTTTTTCTCTTTTGTTTTCTTTTTCTTTTTGCTTTCTCTTTTTCTTCACTTTTTTCACATCACTTTTCTTTACTTTTCAAACTCTCATATGCTTAAATTGCAACCGACATCATAACAACATCATTCAATCCCAAGTATCATTCCAAACAAAGGTATGGAAAGTGTATATATGGGCTAAAACTCCAATGCGGAGTTGGTTATGGGAATGGGGTTATGAAACGAAAGACTATATTTAGGCTCAAAGGGGTTAACGAGGGTAAACATATAAGGGTGAGGTCAAGGCTAATATTGGTGATATAACAAAGATGGCCTATGATCATTTCACAAAGTTTACGCAATTCTCAAGTCAAAACAATATATGAAAATCATGATCAAGTAACACATTTCAAGTATGAACTCAATTAATGAACGATCAAATGAAAGAATAGAGAGATTACCGACGAATTCAACGTTTTCAATGAGAAAAGAATAGTGTATAACACTCACAAACGACGAAAGGTACAAAACTTACTCGGTGTAAGTATATACAATGCAACAAAAGATTACCGAGTTATAAAAATCTTAAACCAAATCAATATGACAAGGAAAGTGCATATGCTCATGGGATAAAGTTTAATTCATGAAGTTATTCACATTATCAATGATTTGAGGACTAAAGTCTAATAACTTCTAAAATCGAGAACATGCATCATTGAGTTGTCTATTGGATCGGGCAATTATTAAAATTTATCATCGGAAACAAGGAAAAATGCCCAACAAAGGAGAAAAAAGAAAGAAAATATTTTTGAATTTTTTCAAATTTTTCACAAAAAGGCATACTAAGTAACTAAATGTGAGAAAATCCATGGACTACACATGAAATGGATAGAATATCCTACACCCCTAACTTAAATGTTTCATTGTCCTCAGTGCGCATTAAGAACACAACATAAAGAGAGGAAAAGAACGATATTACACAAAATTGGAGCGATCTCCATAAGCGCGAGTCCAAAGGAATCTACAAAACAAGTTAGTACCGAGCATAGCAAAAACAAATAACAAAAAGTTAACTAATTACACTAGACTAAATTAAAAGGAAAGAAAAGTAAGAAATAAAGAAAATTAAAAAGCTAACTATTTACAATCTACTATTTACGCTTCACACTAACTATACACTAGAAGTCTAAATAGTTGAGGGTCCACCCAAACATGGATTTGACTTTGAAAGATCAACGGTGGACCCTCCAAAAGTAACATGCCTCCCGGAAAATAAGAATTCCGTTTGAACAACGGAAGGCATGTGGGTGGTGAAAAAAGTGAACCATCGCCAATTTGAAATTTTGGGCGGACGATGGGGGATTTGGATAATAAGGGGGGAAGGTACACTTGAGGTCCAAGAAAAATCGATTCATCTCCCAAAGGTTTTTCAAATGGAATGGGAGATGGTGCACACATGGGGATAACATCCATCGAAAACAAGTCCGTTAAGGAGTCCTCATCGGCAAGAAGTGTAGAAATTTTAATTTCTACCGACTCATAGGAATCAACCGGTAATTCTAATGGTTCAATGACGGAAAACGTATATGGTAATGAAGTAAATTCAATCTCCATCAACATATCATCGGAAGGAGATTGAATTTCGAGGGAGAGAGATTCACATTCGATGAGAAATTCTTTGAAAAATTGAGGTGAAACACAAGTTTCCACCTCCATGTTGTTTTTTGAAAAAGAATTCATCTCATCGCAAAGTGCTCCAAGTCTCATTCCAGCATCATTTAAGCTTTCCAAACCTTGGGAGTAAAGAAGCAAAGTTTCTTCCAAAGTAGGCTTCCTCGGCTCAAGAGCCTCGGACTCCTCATTTCGTTGAAACTCATCTTCGAAAGTAATGAAATAAGAATCGTCATTGGATTCGAATAATGAATCCAACTCAAGTTCCCAATAACGATTTTCATTCCGTTAAATGTTTTCAAGTCTTTCAAACTCAAGAAACTCTTCAAAATGGAAAACTTGAAAACTATCCCCAAAGTAAGAATCATTAGAATGACCGTAATAACTATAATAGTAGGACATGATTACCTCGTTGTTTGCAGAAGGAGAATCCGTTCAAGAAATTGAGCAACCGCGAATCAAAGTTTCTTAGCGCTCAAATATGCTATCCTGCAAAAAAGGTTAAAACAAAGAATACAAATACAAAAGGAAAAATACTACGAAATAATAAAACAATTACAATCTAAAACACACTCCCCGGCAACGGGGCCATTTTGTGACCGGGCGGAAAAAGTGTGTTCGTGTGAGGACACAATCGTTGTGTGTTTCACCGCCGCGATACAAAAAACCTAAGCTACTACTACACTTGACAAGCAAGCACAGCGGTAAGTCGGATGTCGTAAGAAATCCACAGGGAGTGATTGAATTTTAGATTTTAATTGTTTAATTACTTCTGGAATAAAAGTGTAAAATAAATAAGAAAAGGTGATGGGTGGTTATGGTGACAAAAGAAAAGAGAAGTTAACACTAAATTAAAAGAAAGCGAGGATCGGGATCGCATACACGCATTCACGGGCTAAACAACTACTAATTAGAATTTCGATTCGAAAACATTTAATCGATCATTTTCAATTAAGCATAAACATCATGCAATAAGGAATTTAAGCCAAAGTTGCGAGATTAAACATTTAATCAAAAATGGTCACACGCGGATTAAATTCGGATTATCGCTATAAACACTAAAGTTGCGTGACAAAAAAAAATAAACGCATAACAATCCAACTTTAATACACGCGGCTTCAATTAAATGCAATTTTACACGAAACCCTAACTTTCGAGGTCCAAACCCGTAAATGGCGGAACGAAATCCCGACCCTATTTATCTAAGGGCAATACATGAATTAAACTAATTAACAAAGCAATAAACTAATTAAGCAAGAAATAAATTAATCTAGGCAAAAGATATAAATGACATCAATGGAAATAAATCAAGAAATCAACTATATTAATGGTAGGGGTAATGAAAATCCAACTTACAACACCCAAAAGTTGTCACACCAAATGAGGAAGAAGAAGAGCTCCCAAAACCCAAACCCTAGAATTAAGCTAAACTAACCTAAAAATCTGATTTTTTTATCTCAAAATGAGATGGATTGGTTTTATACAAAATATCCCATGGCAAACTTGTAATAAAAAGGAAGAAAACCCAAAATATGGAGGGCCGAATCGATTCGGAAATGGTCCGAATCGATTCGGAAACAGGGGAAGTTCGAGCTGCAATTCTGCAGCAATTCCGAATCGATTCGGTTTTGGGGCGAATCGATTCGCCCCTATAGGTCTGCAATTCTGCAGCTTTGTCATGTTTTACGGAAAATGCCGCCATTTCTTCGTTATAGCTCGGAATGAGGCACGGTCGGAGGATACGCGAAGATAACTCAGAGGACTACAACATCCAAGAAGACATTAGGCTAAAAAACCAAAATATGAAATGACTGAAATGCCCTTGAATGTGACCTTGAGTGAACTTTTGCAGTAAAAACCATCCTAAAAATGCCATAACTCCATCAATACAACTCGGAATCATGCACCGTCAGCGGCCACGCGAAGAGAAATCAAAGGTCTTCAACTTCTGTGAAGAGCTCGGGATTCAAACCCGAATGATGAAATTACTAAAATGCCTTCGAAGCTGCAAAAGTCGACAAAACATTTCCGGAAAGCGTCCGAACTTGATACTAAGCATCCGAATACCTACAAAAGCTCAATTAACCCCTGCAAAACATGTTAACATAGAAATCCGAGGTTTTCTGGTTAACGAGCATAAGTATAGGGATTAATATACCCGAGGGGGCTAATAACGCGTAGGTTAACGGGTGAAATACGCAATATTTGCGTCGTATCAGAAATAGTGAGAGAAAGTGCGGGGAAAGTGAGAAGAAGTTTCGTCTCAAGATTAACGAGCGATCCAAGACTCTGTTTCTATAACTTGGAACTTTTGTTTTAGGTGAGTACTCTAACATTCCTTGTGCGTTTTAATTATATGATATTATGCAAACTATATATATTTTGTGAACTTCTTTTATTCTCAAAATTCATCTGATACCGATGATTGATTCCTTGTGATATGTTTATATTTATCCATATAGACATACCGATTAAAAAGAGTTTTAAAAATGATATTGAATATTGGAAATAAGATTCGGCCTGAGGGACCTCTCTTACTGACTGTCCTTCCCAGTTGGGTTATAGCTGGTTTGCCCTAAATAAGGTGTTGTGATGAACAAGTTCGATTGACCCTTAACTACCGAGGAATAATACGATAGAAGAATATGGTATTAGAGTGTACTTGGCCATTAAAATTATATGATTGAAAGAAAAAGTTATTGCCTTTGATTTATCGCATCCGTTCTATTCTGACCTATTCATTTCTACATATTGTCATTCACATATAAATATTTTACTGCAAATTCCTGTCCATATATGTATATGCCTTATATTGTAAATTGAATAGGTATCAATTTTCTAAAAAACCATGGAATGTCTAGAGATTAAACCTCACTCGGCCTTTAACTGATGTTGTATAACTAATTATTTTTCAGGAAATAAGTAGGCTTGGAGGGAACAAAAAAGGACTATATGGAAGATTCAGCTTTTAGAGCTCTTTTTGTTATTTTCAGTAAAAAGTTTGTTATATCATATAAAGCATGTTTGGCTCTCTTGTAATAAGTTTTAAATTTCATTTTAAGTTGTAACTCGTTGTTACTTGTAATATAAAAGAAGTTTCCTTTTAGAAAGCTCTGATGACATAATTCCTTTAATTTCAGTATTTTATGATTCATAACCATGTAATTGTATTTCCGTTGAATTTAATTAAGGAAAAAATTTAAGTCAGAGTAATTGTTGCCTTGGTGGCATGTCAAGACACTCGTTCCCCACTACTATTTTGAGACGGGGTCATGACAACCAGCACCGGTATTTACCATTGCTTAGGAGCATGTCAGGGATGCCTTCCAAAAGGCACACCCACTAGAATTTCTAGGGGGCTCCGATGTTGTGATTGCTAGCTAATGGAAGAAAGACATCCAATGGCATTTGTGTATAAATGAGTTTACGGAGTTTCAGAAGAATATCATGGTGACATTTAAGCTGGTTGGAGTATCTTTACAGTGGTGGGAGTACACTACCACATTAGAGGAGAGGGATATGATGACTATTCAAGGCTTCTGGGTGCGATTGGCTGCAAATTCTTTCCTTCAGCTGTTCAGATCGAAACGAGGTGGAAAATTTTAGACCTCACCCAGGAGGGGAAATCAGTTGTCGATTATGAAAAACAATTCACTAGGCTGACCAATATGGTACCAGGAGAAGTGCCCACTGAAGAAAAGATAATTCAGATGTTCATAGATGGTATTAATTGGAGGATTCGCCAACATCTTTTGGGTAATCTTTCATTATAGACCTACAGAGATGTATTGAATGAAGCATTGCTTCACTATCAAGATCATCGCCTTAATGCTAAGGTAAGTAAGTGGGGGATTGAGTCCAGTCAGCAAGGTAAGAATGGGGGAGGTAGTGGAAGTGGAACATCATCAGTCCAGGGTCAGCAGAGGTAGGGAGAGAAAAATTTCCAACCGGGGGATTATGATAAGTGACTTAGATCAGGAGGCTTTCGATTTGGGCAGGGAGGTAATAAACAGGGCTAGTAGGGCCACCAGGGCTAACAACACATTCACTAAGGCCAGCAGGGCCAAGGGAGAGGTGGAAATGGTCATCAGGGCCGAGGTTAATAAGGTCGTAACGGGGGATAGTTTGCCGGTAGATGCTTCACATGTGGCAAGACTGGCCAGAGGAAGCAGGATTGCCCAGATAAGGGCAAGATATCCCATCAGTAGGGTGCTCATCAGGATTCGCAGAGGACTATGTTTATAACTTCCCTTATAGCACCAGAATAGGTAACAGCCTTACCTACCATTGCTCCCGCCGCCCCACCACGGCAAGGGCAGTAACAGTATGGGCGTGTGTACAACATCCAGCAGGCAATAGTTCAGCAGCCACCACCCGTAGTTGAGGGTATGTTTTCTATTTCTGGGGCTATGGAACATATTTTATTTGATCCAGTGTCTTCACATTCTTTTATAGCCACATTTGCACGGGCCACGAGGTTATTAGACACGAACAATAATACTATTACATATGTAGACGCACCGATGGGTAGTGGGATACTTATTTTCTTTATATGCTAGGGTGTGAGTGTAAAGATTGGGAGTCAAATTTTACCAGCTAATATAATTGGGTTAGACATGTCTGCATATGATGCTATTACTGGGATGGAATGGCTTGTTGCTTATAGAGCCACCATTGACTACTTTGGTAGGAGCATTATATTTGCTATCCCAGGTTAGGTTGTTACACCCCGTCTAATAAAATACCAGGTGATCAGTCCTATACCAAATTAAAACAAGAATCCCAGTTGGATCATCCCTAGCATCACTGTCGAAAACTTTTTAAATCTTACTAACCACCTAGTATTCCAAAAGTTGGTGCCAATTTTTAACTTTTTGATTAAACAAAATAGTACACGCGGAATTAAAATATAAATCATTCACACAACTGAATGAAAATAGACTAAATCATAATTACACAACTTTCCGAATAAATCACCGGCCACTAAATAAATAATCAGATACAAATATTCAACACCTGAATGAATTACACCTGAAAACTGTACCGACAAGTCTGGGCTACAAGCCCTAAATAAAACTGAGACTGATACAAGATTCCTACTCTAGGAATGAATGAATGATGCGTCTAATCCAAACTTCCGCTAGCATCCACATATGCCGCAGCTCCGTGCCCCTGGAATAGAATATTCAATCCTGGCGTCCCTGTGGCTGGACACCTAAAAGGTTTTGAAAATAGTTTTATAACAAGGGTTATAACCCAAAACATTTTGAAAATATTTAGCAAGTGAATTAACTGCAGTAATTTAAAATGCATGAATGCGCTTCATATTTAAGTTAGTGTCGCACTCCCTTGTGGACATTCTCACCCCTCCACTATTGTGCACACCTTCCGGTTATCTTAACCCCACCTAGTTGTGCTACCCCTTCCAACTAGTCCTGGTATAACCTTCCCTTGCCATACTACTCTAACCCGAGTATAATGATTTCCTGAATTATAAGTTATTTCACAATTTACTTAATTAATTCCTCTTAAATAGTAACATATAACCGTATCACAAGTTATATAAAGTAAACACATCACACACTGTATTATTCCCACAAATGATTAACTTAATTAATTTCTCATTAATTAACAGCATATAACTGTAACCCGAGTTATATAAAGTAAATACATCACGCACTGTATTATCACCTACATATAATATTTCCTACCATATTATACGTACCTTTACTAACATCCACACATATATCATACGTGCATCCATCCTTCGGAGTATACCCTCACCGGATGATTCACTCTAAAATGCCATCTCACTAGGTGTGCTCACAAAACCTAGTTTTCCAAGTTTGATTCGCTCACCAACCTGGACTAAAACATAAACGAAGTGGAGGCGGTCATATTCCTTCTTGAAAGTGAGATAATCTCCTCACCCATGTACCAGACGCTATGACCTGGGGATATACTCACCCTACTCAAGCTAGGGGATTCACCCACATCGCGCAACCTCCCTTGATAGCATTAGAGTATATATTTTGAATAAATATCTAGTCATTGATATTTAATATCACACCCAATATATACACATATATATATATACTATCACTACACTGTATATATATAATATAAATCCCGGCTTTACCGTGTACTTAAAATCCCGTATACTACCTGAAATTTAATATCACACACAATATATACGTATATATATATATATATATATACTATCACTACACCGTATATATATATATTATAACGCTGGCTTTACCGTGTACTAAATATCCCGTATACTGCCTGAAATTTCCTGAGTTTGTGGCTCGACTCAACGTAATTAATTTTCTCACTTAAAAATTTATCGTCTTCCCGAGACTATGGTCTGACTCTAATTAAATTAATTATCACTCTTATTAATTTAATCTTACCCGAGTCTACAATCTGACTCTAATTAAATTAATTATCACTATCATTTATTTAATACTTGGTGTCGCCCAACCATTATCCCCGGACTCTCTCACTTGGCCCGTACCTCAACATTTCCCGAGTCTATGTTCCGACTCCAAACTAATTACTTTCTCTCAATATATAATTTAATACCTTGATGTCACTTAACCAACATACCCGGACTCGCTCACTTGGTCCAATATACATCTCATAATATAATACCCACATTTTCGCCTATAATGTGTCACACCTTTATTTCCATAATTTCCCCAATCATATTTACCTATAATTGTTAGCACACCCGGACCCACCCACTTAGTCCATAATTAAACATTTCACCTAAATTCCTTTAATAATGTAGTGTCACTCAACTACAATTCCCGAATATCATTCTTCGACCCGATATCAATAATTGAATTATTTCTCCAAATTCGTTCATCCCATGGCATACCGTTCACACCCTCCTAACCCAATTATATCACCCTATAATTGTTAAGGAAACATATGTACCATATGAATGTATCACCAAATAAAAGTAAGGGAATTAAAACTTAAATAAACCCTCATTATAAACTACCTGGCCGAACTGCCCAAAATTTCCCATCGTCGATCGATCGATGGCCCCCGATCGATCGATCGATCCCTTCGTGACATCTCTTCTTCCCCATGAGAATTTCCACCATTAATGAGCTTTAAGGTTTCTTTTACTCAAAAACCAACTTCAAATCAGCATGTTAATCATATTATATCATTTCTCATGAACTTAAAATATCATCTAAACCCTTTAACATCATTAACACTATGAATCTTGACCCACTCAAGAACACAAAATTTCTAGGGTACAATCCAAATTTCAAATTCAAATTTCATCCTTTTATAATCCGATTTTTCTCATTCAAACCAGATAATCATACTCAGAATTATGTTGCACAATTAATTCTTTCCTTAAATTCCATTCAATGGTTCCATTAACAAAACCCCCTTTTTGTACCCATTTATCCCCAAAATGAATTTTGGTTTACACATCACTATGATATGAATTGATTATCATACTTTAATAATCAAAACAGTTAACCACTTGTCTGGAATCGTTCGTAGGGTCTGATTCTGTTGTTGTAGAGATTGGTTGACGAAGAACACCCCAAATTGACCCTTTATTTTGGCTCCAAAAGCTCCCAATTGCTCTTGCTAAGCTTTCCCCCAATTTCCCTCTCAAGCCCTAGGGTTAGAATTGTGTTGGCTGCTGATTTCCTAATCCCCCACTTAGGTTAGAACCCACAATCCCGTTTTTCTCCTAATGGGCTTAATTAAAGTGGCCCAAATCACCCCGTGTGGGCCCAGCTATGCCCAAAAATACCCCGAGACCCAATTACTACTCCCAGGTACTCTTTTCTGACTATCTCGACCCATACGGACTCAACCGCGCACTTAGAATTGACATCCGAATTAATTTATAAATTTTTTTATCTCACACCCAATTTAGTCTATACCGACTCCCGGCTGGAAAAAGTGTATACCTCATCATTAATACTCGAAATGACGTAATTAAATTATTACTATTCACTTAGTAAATAAATTTCCCTAAACATTAACCATTCACTCCCCGATTAATATTTAAATATATATATTGCTATAATTAATTAAATTAAAATTACAACACACTAGTAATTTAAAATTCCCGAATTACCTAAATATTAAATGCACAAAAAGACGGGGTGTTACATAGGAGATGTTTTCAGTGGCGATGCCTCACCTCGAGGGAGGATCATCCACTCATTTTTATTTCATAGAGGAGGAGACCTCTACGGGTGTTGTGATTCCCCTTGACACGATTCATGTTGTTAGGGAATTTGCAAATGTGTTTTAAGATATAATAGGGTTATCGTCGAGTAGGGATATTGAGTTTGTGATTGAATTTGCACCGAGCACTTGATCAATAGCCCATGCCCCCTACCATATGGCTCCTGCAGAGATGAGGGAGTTGAGGGATCAGGTTGAGCAGTTGCTGGGATAGGGTTTCATTCCTAGGAGTACCTCACCTTGGGGTGCCACAGTCCTTTTTATTAAGAAGAATGATGGATCTTTACATTTGTGCGTGGATTATCGAGAAATTAATAAAGTCATGATCCGAAATAAGTATCCATTACCCCACATTGATGATTTGTTTGATTAGCTGAGAGGAGCAGCATACTTCTTAGAGATAGACTTAAGGTCTGGATATCACCAGTTGCGAATAAGGGAGTAGGATGTGTCAAAGACCGCTTTTCTGACAAGATATGGATCTTATGAGTTCCCGGTTATGCCATTCAGGTTGACCAATGCTTCGGCTATATTTATGAACTTAATGAATAGGGTGTTCAAAGAGTTCCTAGATCTGTTTGTCATTGTTTTCATACATGACATCTTGGTTTATTCTCGTAGTAAAGAGGAACATGCTGAACATTTTTAAAGGGTCTTACAAACACTACGGGAGCACCAGTTTTAAGCCAATTATGAAAAATGTGGATTTTGGCTCCCAGAGGTGCATTTTTTGGGGCATGTAGTGTCAAAAAGGGGTTTAATAGTGGATCATAGCAAAGTATCAGTGGTGAGGGAGTGGGGAAAACCCACGACACCGATTGAAGTTTGTAATTTCTGGGGATTAGCTGGTTACTATAGACGGTTTATCAGCGGCTTTTTGAAGATTGCGGGTTCGATGATAAATCTAACTCGTAAGGGCATAAAGTTTATTTGGGATGATGCGTGTCAGTTGGAATTTTATGAATTGAAGGATAAATTAACTTCAGCACCCATACTAGCACTTCCCAGGCCCAGAGTGGAGTACCTAGCATACATTGATGCATCGCTACAAGGACTAAGTGGGGTGCTATAGCAGGAAGAGTAGACTAGAGCTTATGCCTCTAGAAATCTTAAGCCTCATGAGAAGAACTACCCTACCCACGATTTGGATCTAGCAGTAGTGTATTTGCCCTTCGAATATGAGACATTATTTGTTGGGTGAATTTTTTTGCCTATTCACGGATCACAAGTTATTACAGTATTTGTTCACTCAGAGAGAATTGAATATGCGACATCAGAGGTGGCTTGAATTTATGAAAGATTATCAGTTTGAGATATACTATCACCTAGGGAAGGCTAATGTGGTAGCAGGTGCCTTGAGTTGTAGGCCCGAGGATGAACTAGCCACGGTGTGGAAGGCCAAATGAAAGGAACTAGGCCATCAAGATGTCGTTGCTAGGTCATTTATGTCAGTTATGACCGTTACTCCTCAGATTGTGATGCGGGTAGTATAGGCCCAGGCAACGAATCCATTTTGCCAAGTGAAAATTCGATAACTTTTGGCCGAGTGAGCAGAGTCTTACTCAGTGAGTTCAGAGGGAGGCTTGCGCTTTAATAGTAGACTGATTATTCCAAAAGGGGAAGAGTTGTGGCACACAGTGATGTCAGAGTCGCATGGATCCCGATTTATGGTGCATCCTGGTGGGGATAAAATGTACCAAGATATGAGGTGACAATATTAGTCGAGTGGGATGAAGATAGACATTGCTGAGTTTGTCTCTAAATGTGCTACCTGTCAGTTAGTGAAGGTGGATCATCAAAAGCCAGTCGGGTTGCTTCAGTCGCTAAAGATTCCAATGTGGAAATGGGAGAGCATTTCCATGGACTTTATCACTAGGTTTCCAACTACTCAGAGGGGTCATGATTCCATATGGGTGATTATGGATTGTTTGACTAATGTAGCTCATTTCTTGCTGGTTCGAAATGATTTTTTGATATGGCAATATGCACAACTCTTTATAGCCGAGATAGTGAGGTTACATGGGGTACCGCTAGATATTATGTCCGATCGGGATAAGATCTTTGTCTCTAGATTTTGGAAACGTTTTCATGAGGCCATGGGAACCAAGGTGCGATTGAGTACGGCCTATCACCCCCAGACAGATGGGAAGACCGAGCGTACTAACCAGATGCTAGAGGATATATTACACATATTTATTCTGCATTTTGGATGGAGTTGGGAGCAATATATTCCATTAGTGGAATTTATCTATAATAATTCCTATCAGTTCACCACTGGTAATGCCCCATTTTAGGAATTAAATGGTAGACCGTGTCACTCTCCTGCGTGTTGGTTAGAGGTGGGGGACAACAAGTTACTTGGTCCAGAAGTAATTCAAGATATGTTTACCAGGATTGAAATGATCACGAGTTGTATTCGGGTAGGTCAGGATAGACAGAAGAGCTACATCGATGCCAAGCGATTCTTCAAGGAGTTTAGTGTGTGGGAAAAGGTTTTATTGTGTGTGTCTCCTATGAAAGAAATCATAAGATTTGGGAAGAAAGGGAAATTGTCTCCGAGATATTTAGGACCATTACCTAGTATTAAGAGGGTCTGATTTATCGCGTATCGACTTGGGCTGTCGGAGCACTTGTATCGTATACATGATGTGTTCCATATTTCCTTGCTGAGGCAATATATCCGAGATGAGTTGGTGCACACTCATATTGTATTGGAGGAAGTTAATTTTTAGCCAGATAGTTCTTACGATGAGCGACCAATGGCGATCTTAGACCGCAATGAGAAACGTTTGCGATCGAAGATAGTTCCGTTTGTGCGTGTTCAATGGGCACACCATACTGTCGAGGAGTCTACTTAGGAGCGCGAGGATGATATGCACGATAGATACCCGAAGTTATTTCAAATGGGTATGCCTTTTCTGAATTTTGGGACAAAATTCCGTTATTAGGGGGAAGTATGTAATACCCCATAATTTTTAATGATTTTAAAATGGGATTAATTAGGATTAATTGTGAGATATTTACAATTAATCCAAATTTAAATATTACTCGAGAGTAAAGTAATATGTGATATAAGTTGAATATTACTTAGTAATTACAATTAATATATGATTATGACTTTACATGATTCAATAGCGCGAGTGATGAATAGACAATTTTGGAAATTAAGTCGGGACGCGCGTGTGAGACGTGTCGGGACTAAAATTAAATGAATTCAAAGTAAAATATTTTTATGTCATCCAAATGGTTGTTTTGATTGCACCAAAGTGTCCGGAAGCATTCAAATAGTCTAAAATGTCTACTTGGTGGTTTGATTTGGGTCTCGGGGCACTTTGGAGCCGAATAGACATCCTGAAGGGATATTTTGGTCAATTTATATGGGAGGTGGATAGTAAACACGAAAATGCATAATTATTTATAAGTCTAAGGCTGGTAAGGATGCATGTTCATTTCACCAAAACTTTAGAGTGAGAGAATTAAAGAAGAGTAAGAGTTTTCTGGAAAGGGAAGGGCCACCTCTAGGAAACCAAAGGACAAGGTAATCCACCTCTGTTGAAAATTGGCTGGAAAAAGGAGGACCAGTAGTAGACTATCATCCTCAAAGGTTAAGACCTACATCTTAGAGGCAATTGGATAAATCTTTACAATTCTAGCATGTATCATGTTCATATTAGAATAGTTGTAGAATTCTGAAGATTTACATGATATAAAGATAAACTATGGGGTTTTGGATTAGCCCCGTGAAATCAGAAACATGTAGATTTAATCTAGGATGATCATATAATATTAGCCCCGAAATGGGAATAAATTGATGAAGAGAAGATGGGTTTTACAGTTTGTTCTTCGAGAATATGATAATATAATAGTTTTATGAAAATTATGGAAAATGATGTTTTAATCCAATCTTCTTGAGGATTTAGGATTGTTTGATTATTGTAAATCGTTTATATATATTGTCATATCATGTGGAATAGATTATAAGGACTTTGGTACTTTAAAACATATGTATTGAAGAAGAAAAATGGCTAAACCCGTAGGCAAATATATACAAAATTGTGGCCATAGTTGATGGATCGATCGACTCATCCAGGATTTTTGAAAATTGTTTCGTTATAAGGTTTGATTAAATCCCATCTTGTATAAATCTTTTGTGGTGACTAGGGACTTAAGAAAAGTTAGTAGGGTGATAGGTAGAACCCGAAAAAATATTTATAGGTGGGATTAATCCTAAGGAACGAGAATAGGGGGTTAAAATCGAATTAGTGAGTATCGAAGAATAAATCTAATTGAAATGATTAAATTTGAAAATTGTGATGATATGGACCAGTAGGGTGTAGACTTGTACCTACTGAAATTATATGAGAAATATTTAATCTTCGAGTGTTGAGAAAAGCTCAGGAATATACTTTAAGAAGCAAAGTTATAATCTATAAATACGTAGGATATTCGAGATATAAATATACTACGTAAGGGAATTATTGTGGGTTGTGTGTAAGCCCTATATATATATACACACACACACACACACACACATATATATATATATATATATATATATATATATATATATATATAGGTGGGATAAATACCTATATTATGATTTATTTTGTGTATGACATACATACGCTACTTGCTATTGGGGTGGAGGTTTTGCGTTGTGAACGATCTTATCCTGATTGTACCTATTTGGGGAGATTTAGATTTGTACACCGAGCGTAGGATCTTGGACACGTGCTATTGGTGTGAATGATAGTTTCGACGGTCGAATGGGAGTGTAGGTATGTGTGTGATCAATTTGGGTAGTCAAAAGGGGTTACGCCTCCATCTTATCTAAACTACGCTCTTACACATAGTAATACCTATATTAAATTAGTAACTAAGAACTTTGCTAGGAAGATTTTGAGGTACGTTAGCTGTGCACTCTAGATGAGGGGTGAGATTCTCAAGTGAGTGCCAAAAACTAATATGAATATAATACTAGCTTAATTTGTAAATACTAAGCACTTGCTATTTTAAAAAAAATCTTTTACAATCGGCCTCTAACCCATTTACTTACATATTCTCTTCTCTTCTATATCTATATTACTAGATGCCCAGCATTAGGGACGCCCGATTTAGAGGATGGATATTTTGATTAGTTTCTGGGGATGCAGCTTTGGATCAGGCGCATTCATTTTCTTGATTACTATCTTTATAGTATTTGGCTCATGTAGGGTATGTCGCCGATGATTTAGTTATCTCATTTCAATTGCAGATATTGTATTTATTTTATATTGATACTGTTATTATCATTTTGTTTTGGATGGTGATATTGAGATATTTCAACTAGAGAGTTTATTCCTGTTACATTTATAATAGTTGAATTTTAATTCCGTTGTGTTTGGGTGTTAACTATTTTATTCATTATGGTGGTATGGACTTAATTAAAATAAAATTTGAAAAAGTTTTGACACTCAACTTAATTAACTATTAGGTGAATTAATAAGATATTATTTTGCGACAGTGATGCTAAGAATGAACCAACTTGATATTCTGATTTAATTTAATAAAGGACTGATCACACGGTATTTAATTCGGCAGGGTGTCAAATGGGAGTCCTATCAGTGCGCGAACGGTGCTACGTGTTATGTGGGATGCGCACGAGTTGTTAGTTCTACTCAGGGTGCCGTTTGGGTGTCGTTAGGGTTGCCCGTCCCCGCGACACGTTTTAAAGCCTAAGTGTGCCTATTTTTGAATTTGTGTTTGGGTCCTATCCTAAAACTGAGAGTCCCACAGCTACACGACCAGTAGCTACGTGTTACGTTCTATACGCACGAGGTGTTTGTGCTACTCGTAGTGCTGTTTGGGTGTAGCTGTGGGTGCTCGGCCCCCACTGCACATTTTCATTCCTCAGTGTGCCGTGTTTGAATTCATGTTATGGTCTTATCCTAAAATAGAGAGTATCATTGCTACGTGTTATGTTGGGCAGGTACGAGGTGTTCCTGTAACTCACGGTGACGTTTGTATGCCGCTGGGGGTGCCTGTCCCTGCGACCCATTTTCAAGCCTAAGTGTGCCTGCATTTGAATTCGTGTCCTATCCAAAAACTAGGAGTCCAAAGGCTGCTACATTGGTTGCTATGTGCTATGCTAGACATGCACGCGGTGCTCATGCCACCCGCAGTTCCATTTGGGTGCCATTGGGGATGCCTACCCTCCCGCGACACATTTTTAAGCCTAAGTGTGCCTGTCTTGAATTCGTGTTAGGTTCTTATCCTCAAATCGGGAGTCCTATTACTGCGCGACCGATTTCTATATGTCAGGATGGATGCACACGAGGAGTTCGTGCCACTCACGATACCATTTGGGTGCCGCTGGGTATGCCCGTCCCTCTCCCCTTGACACATTTCCAAGCCAATGTGTGCATGTTTTTAAATTCGAGTCCTATCCTCAAACCAAGAGTCATGCGGATTTACGGTTGCTTGCTACTTGTTATGTTAGATGCGAATGAGGTGTTTGTGCCACTTACAATGCCACTTGGGAGCCAGAGGTGTCTATTTTTAAATTTATGTTTAGGTCTTAGGCTTAAGGCGAGAGTCCTGTGGTTGCGCTATCGGTTGCTATGTGTTACATTGGACACGCACGAGGTGTTCGTGCCTCTCTCGATGTTTGGGTGCTGTTGGGTGTACCTACCCCCCTGTAGCATGTTTTCAAGCCTAGGTGGGCCTGCTCTCAAATTTGTATCTTATCCTCAAACTGGGAGTCCTGTGACTACACGACCGGTTGTTAAATGTTACTTGGATGTGCACGAGGTATTCGTGCCACTTGCAGTACCATTTTGGTGCTTCTGGGGGTGCTCGCCACCCCCCCACGTCATCTTTTCAAGCCTGAGTGCGTCTGTTTTAAAATTCATTTCCTATCCTAAAATCGAGAGTCCTGCGGTTGTGCATCCAGTTGCTATGTGTTACGTTGGATGTGCATCAGGTGTTCGTGCACTCTTGGTGCCATTTGGGTGTTGATGGGGGTCCCCTCCCCACGAAAAGTTTTCAAGCCTAAGTGTGCCTGTTTTTGAATTTTTTTTTTGGAGGGGGGGGGTTCTATCCTCAAACGGGATTCCCTTGGCTACGCAACCAGTAGCTATGTGCTACATTGAATGCACACGAGGTTGTTGTGCCACTCGTAGTGCCGTTTTGTGCCACTCATAGTGCCGTTTTAGTGTCAGTGGGGTGCCCTCCCCCGAGCCACATGTTTTCAAGCCTAAGTGTGCCCATTTTCAAATTCGTGTCCTATGCTAAAATCGGGAGCCCCGTGACTAGTTGTTACGTGTTACTTAGATAGGCATGAGGTGTTCGTGCCACTAACAGTGCAATTTGGGTTCCGCATCTAGTTCCCACCCCCACGACACATTTTGAAGCATAAGAGTGTTTGTTTTTAAATTTGTGTCCTATCCTCAAATCAGGAGTCCCGCGGCTATGTGGCCGATTGCTATGTGTTATGTTAGATGCACACACGGTGTTCGTGCCACTCAGGGTGCCATTTGGGTGCTGTTAGGGCCGTCTCGGTAGCACATTTTGAAGCCTAAGTGTGCCTATTTTTGACTTCGTGCTTGGGTCCTATCCTTTAATCGTGAGTCCTGTAGCTGCACGATTGGTAGCTACTTGATAAGTTGGATGTCCACAAGGTGTTTGTGCTACTCGCAGTGCCTTTAGGGTGTCGCTGGGGGTGCCCTCCCCCTGTGACATGTTTTAAAACCTAATTATGCATGTTTTTAATTCATGTTATGGTCCTATCCTCAAATCGGGAGTACCATAGCTATGCAGTCAGTTGTTATATGTTACGTTGGACAGGCACGAGGTGTTCGTGCTACTCATCGGTGCCATTGGGGGTGCTCATCTCCCGTGGCCCATTTTCAAGCCTAATGTGCTTGTTTTACAATTCCTTTCCTATCCTCAAATCGGGAGTCCAACCACTTTGCATCTGGTTTCTATGTGTTATGTTGGATGCGCATGAGGTTTTCGTTCTAGTCACACTGCCATTTTGGTACTGCTGGGGTACCCACCCCCGTGGTACATTTTCAAGCCTACGTGGGCCTGTTTTCGAATTCATGTTTGGGTCCTATCCTTAATCAGGAGTCCCACGACTGTGAGGTTAGTTGCTATGTCTTACGTTGGACACACGTAAGGTGTCCGTGCCACTCGCGGTGCTGTTTGGGTTCCGCTGAGGCTGCCTGCCCCCCGCGGCACATTTTTAATCCTAAGTGTGCCTTCTTTCAAATTCGTTTTTGGGTCCTATCCTCAAAGCGATAGTCATGTGACTTTGTGTCTACTTGCTATGTCTTATGTTGGATGAACACTAGGTGTTCGTGCCACTCGTAGTGCTGTTTAGGTCCATTGGGGGTTCGCACCCCCCGCGGTAGGTTTTTAAACTGAGAGTACCGCTGCTGAGAAGTCGGTTGCTATGTGTTACGTTGGATGTGCATGAGGTGTTTGTGTCAGTCACGGTGCCATTTTGGTGCTATTGGGGGTGCTCTCCCCCTGCGATCCGTTTTCTATCCTAAGTGTGCCCATTTTCAAATTTGTATGCTACCCTCAAATCGAGAGTCCCACGGTTATGCAACCAATTTTTATGTGTTACATTAGATGCGCACAAGGTGTTCGTGCCAAACCCAATGATGTTTGGTTGCCGCTGAGGTGCCCACCCCGAGGCATGTTTTCAAGCCTAAGTCTTCCTATTTTTGAATTAATGTTTGGGTTCTATCCTCAAATCGGGAGCCCCACGACTGCGCGTTCGGTTTTTACATGTAACGTTTGATGGACACTAGGTGCTCGTGACACTTGCAATGCCATTTGGGTTCCCTCCTCCCCACAACACATTTTTTAGTCTAAGTCTATCTGTTTTTGAATTTGTGTTTGGGTAGAAACCTCAAATCGGGAGCCCCGCAACTGCACGGTTGGTTGCTATGTGTTATGTTGTATGTGCATCAGGTGTTCGTCTCGCGATGCCGTTTGGGCACCGCTGGGGATGCCCTCCCCCTACGACACATTTTCAAGTCTAAGTGTGCCTGTTTTTGAAAAGTTGTCCTATCCTCAAACCAAGAGTCCCGCGGCTATGCCACCGATTGGTGCGTGCTATGTTGTATGTGCATGATGTGTTCATGGTATTTGTGTTGATGTTTGGGTGCCACTGGGGGTGCCCGTCCCCTCCCCCCGCGACACGTTTGCAAGCCTAAGTGTGCCTATTTTTGAATTCGTGTTTGGGTCCTATCCTTAAATCGCGAGGTGTTCATTCCACTTGCGGTGGTGTTTGGGTGTTGCTGTGGGTTCCCTCCTCCCATAGTACATTTTAAAGCCTAAGTGTGCATGTTTTTGAATTTGTATCCTATCCTCAAATTGAGAGTCCCACACTATTGTGACCATTTGCTTTATATTACGTTGGACGCATACGAGACTCATCGTGTCGTTTGGGTGCCGCTGGGGGTGCCCGCTTGTGGAACCTTTTAAAGCCGAAGTGTTCCATTTTTGGAATTTATGTTTGGGTCCTATCCTAAAATCGGGAGTACCGTGGCTGCGCGATCATTTCTACGTGTTACTTTGGACATGCACGAGGTGTTCGTGCCACCCACAATGACATTTGGGTGCCGTTGGGAGAGTGCGCCCAGCCGCGACACATTTTCAAGACTAAGTGAGCTTATTTTTGAATTCATTCCCGAACATCAAACTAGGAGTCTGGGGATGTGTGATCGGTTGCTACGTGTCATGTTAGATGCGCACGAGCTGTTTGTGCCACTTGTGGTGCCGTTTGGCAGCCACTAGGGGTGCTTGCCACCCACGACATGTTTTCAAGCCTAAGTTTGCCTATTTTTCAATTTGCGTTTGTGTCCTATCCTCAAATTGGGAGTTCTTCTACTACATGATCGATTTTTACGTGTTATGTTGAATGAACATGAGATGTTCCTACCACTTGTGTTGCCGTTTGGGTGCCAATTGGTGTTCCCACCACCACCGACACGTTTTTAAGCCTAACTGTGCTTATTTTTGAATTCGTGTCCTATCCTAAAATTGAGAATCCCATGGCTGCGTGGCCAATCGCTACGTGTCATATTGGATGCGCATGAGGCGTTCGTGCCACTTGTAGTGCCATTTGGTAGCCACTGGGGGTGCCTACCCCCCGCGGCACGTTTTCAAGCCTAAGCGTGCCTATTTTTGAATTCGCGTTTGAATCCTATGCTTAAACCAAGAGTCCTACTGTTGCACGACAGGTTGCTATGTGCTACGTTGGACGTGCATGAGGTGTTTGTACCACTCATGGTGCCGTTTGGGTGCTGACGGGGTACCCACCCCCCGCGGCACATTTTCAAACCTAAGTGTGACAATTTTAGAATACGTGTCCTATCCTCAAACTGAGACTCCTGCAACTGCACGATAGTTTGCTACGTGTTATGTTGGATGCGCACGAGGTGTTCGTGTCACTCGTGCTACAGTTCGGTGCCGCTGGGGGTTTCCACGCCCACCTGCGACACATTTTCAAGCCTAAGTGTGTATGTTTTGAAATTTGAGTCCTATCCTCAAACAGGGAGTCCCGTGGTTGTGCGGAAGGTTGACGCGTATTATGTGGGATGCGTACGAGGTGTTCATTCCACTCACGGTCCCGCTAGGGGTGTCCAGACCCCGCGGCACATTTTGACACCTCAGTGTACCTATTTTTGATTTTGTATTTGGGTCCTATCCTCAAACTGGGAGTCTGCAATAGCATGATTGGTTGCTACGTGTTGTGTTGGATGCGAACAAGGTGTTTGTTCCACTCACAATTCCGTTTGGGTGCTTCTTAGGGTGCCCTCCCTCCACGACACGTTTTCAAGCCTAAGTGTCCCTGTGTTTGAATTCATGTTACGGTCCTATCCTCAAACTGGGAGCACCGCTGCTGCAAAGTCGGTTGCTACAAATTATGTTGGACATGCACGAGGTGTTCATGACATTCGCGGTACCGTTTGGGTGCCGCTGATTTTGCCCATCCCCATGATCCATTTTCAAACCTAAGTGCATCTGTTTTTTAATCCGTGTCCTATCCTAAAATAGAGAGTCCAGTGGTTGTGCAGTCAGTTGCTATGTGTTATGTTGGACATGCGTGAGGTTCTCGTGCCACTTGTGGTGCCGTTTGGGTGACACACGAGATGCCCCCCCGATGACACGTTTTTAAGCCTAAGTGTGCCTGTTTTGAATTATTGTTTGGATCTTATCCTCAAATTGAGAGTCCCATTACTGCGCGACCGGTTGATACGTGTTATGTTGGATGCGTAAGAGGTGTCCGTTCCCCTCATGGTGCCATTTAGGTGCCGCTGGAGATTCCCACCCCTTCCCTCGCGACACATTTTCAAGCCTATTTGTGCTTGCTTTTAAATTCGTGTCATATCCTCAAACCAGGAGTTGCGCATCTTCATGACTGCTTGCTACTGGTTATTTTGGATGGGCATGAGATGTTCATGCCAGTCATAATGCAGCTCGGGGTACTTGTGCTCCCACGACACATTTTTAGGCCTAAATGTTCTTGTTTTTGAATTCATGTTTAGATCTTATCCTCAAAGCGAGATTCTCGTGGCTGTGTTTCTGATCGCTATGTGTTACGTTGGACACACACTAGGTGTTCATGCCTCTTGCAGTGCTGTTTGGGTGCCGCTAGGGGGTGCTTGCCCCTTCGCAACACGTTTTTAAGCCTAAATGTGCCTATTTTCGAATTCGTATCTTATCCTAAAACTGGGAGTCCCGTGGCTATGCAACCGATTATTACAGGTTACTTGGATCCGCCGAAGGTATTCGTGCCACTTGCGGTATCGTTTGGGTCCTTCTTGGGGGTGCTCGACCCCCCGCGACACGTTTTCAAGCCTGAGTGTGTCTATTCTCAAATTTGTGTCCTATCCTAAAATCGGGAGTCCTAAGACTGTGCAACCTATTGGTATGTGTTACATTGTATGTGAGGTGTTTATTCACTTACGGTGCCATTTAGGTGCTGTTGGGCGTGCCCGCCCCCGCGACACATTTTCAGACCAAAGTGTTCCTATTTTTGAATTTATTTTTGGGTTCTATACTCAAACCTGGAGTCTTGTGGCTGTGGGAACGGTTGCTACATGCTACATTAGATACGTACGAGGTTTTTGTGCCACTCGTGGTGCCATTTTTGTGTTGGTGGGGTGCTCTCCCCCCACGACATATTTTGAAGCCCAAGTGTGCCCAATTTTGAATTCGTGTTCTATCCTCAAATCGGGAGTCCCACGACTGCGCGGCGGGTTTCTATGTGTTACGTTGCACACTAATGAGGTGTTCGTACCACTCCAGGTACAGTTTGGGTGCCTCTGGTGGTTCCCATCCCATGCGACACATTTTAAGCCTATTATAGTCTGTTTTTGAATTGGTGTCCTATCCTCAAATCGGGAGTCCTGCAGCTACATGTCCGATTGCTACGTGTTATGTTTGACGTGCATAAGGTGTTCACACCACTCAGTGTGTCATTTGGGTTCTCGCCCCCAACAACACATGTTGAAGCCTAAGTGCTCCTGTTTTTGAATTCTTGTTTGGGTCCTATCTTCCAACCCGGAGTCCCGAAGCTGCACGACCGATTGATATATGTTATGTTGGATGTGCATAAGGTATTTCTGCTACTCGGAGTGTCGTTTGGGTGCTGCTAGGGGTGCTTTCCCCCTGTGGCACATTTTAAGCCTAATTACGCCTATTTTCGAATTCATGTTATGGTCCTATCCTCAAGTCGGGAGTGCCGTAGATATGTAATATTTTGCTAAGAGTTACATTAGACATACACGAGGTGTTTTTTCCACTCGCGATGCCGTTTGGGTGCTGGTGGGGTACCCGTCTCTCGCGACCCATTTTCAAGCCTAAATGTGCTTGTTTTCCAATTCGTGTCCTATCCTCAAACTGGGAGTCCCGTTGCTGTGCATTCGATTTCTATATGTTACGTTGAACGTGCACAAGGTGTTCATATTAGTCACAGTTCCCTTTGGGTGTCGCCGTGGGTGCCCTCGGTACTTTTTTGTGCCTAAGTGTGCCAATTTTTGAATTCATGTTTTGGTCACATCTCAAATCGGGAGTGTCGTGAGTGTGCGACAGGTTTCTATCTCTTACGTTGGATGCAAACTAGGTGTTCATTCCACTCGTGATGCCATTTGGGTGCCGCTGGGGGTGATCGCCCCCGCGAAACATTTTCAAGACTAAGTGTTCCTACTTTCGAATCCATTTTTGGGTCCTATCCTCAAATTAGTAGTCCCATGACTACGTGGCTAGTTTCTACATCATACGTTCGATGAATAATAGGTGTTTCTACCACTTTCGATGCCGTTTGGGTCCCGTTGGGGTGCCCTCTCCCCACGACAGGTTTTCAAGACTAAGTGTCCTGTTTTCAAATTCATGTTTGGGTCCTATCCTCAAACTAGGGGTACTGCGACTGAGCAATCGGTTGCTATGTGTAACGTTGGATGCGCACGAGGTGTTCGTGCCAGTCGCAATGCCGTTTGGGTGTTACTGGGGGTGCCCGTCCCCTGCCATCCATTTTCAAGCCTAAGTTTTCCAGTTTTCAAATTCTTATCCTACCCTGAAATTGAGAGTTCCACGGATGTGTAATAGATTTCTACGTATTAAGTTGATGTGCACGAGGTGTTCGTGCTAGCCGCGATGCTGTTTGGGTGCCGCTTGGTGTATCCGCCCCCGAGGCAGGTTTTCAAGCCTATGTGTTCCTATTTTTTAATTCATGTTTGGGTCCTATCCTCAAATCGGGAGCCCCACGACTCTGTAAATGGTTGCTCGGTGTTATATAGGATGCACATTAGGTATTCGTACCACTTGCGGTGCCATTTGAGTGCCGTTGGGGGTTCCTGCCCCCCGCGACACATTTTCAAGACTAAGTGTGCATGTTTTTTAATTCGTGTTTGGGTCTTATCCTCAAACCAAGAGTCCCACAACTGTGCGACCGATTGCTACATGTTACGTTGGATGTGCAAAAGGTGTTCATCCCACTCGCAATTTCGTTTGGGAGCCGCTAGTAGTGCCCTCCCCCTAAATACATTTCCAAGCCTAAGTGTGTCTATTTTTTAATTCATATCCAATCCTCAAATCAGTAGTCCCGCAGCTATGCTTATGGTTGCTACGTGTTACGTTGGATGCGTACGAGGTGTTTGTATCACTTCCGGTGTCGTTTGGGTGCTACTTGGGTTGCCTCCTTTGAGGCACATTTTCAAGCCTAAGTGTGCCTTTTTAAAAATTTGTGTTTGGGTCCTATCCTCAAATCGGGAGTCCCACAGTTGGGCGGCCATTTTCTACATGTTTCTTTGGATGTGCACGAGGTGTTCATGCCACCCGCAGTTCCATTTGGGTGACGCAGGGTGTGCCCCCTGCACGTTTTCAAGCCTAAGTGTGCCTGCTTTCGAATTTGTGTTCGGATACTATCCTCAAACTTTGAGTCCTGTGACTGCACGATCGAATGCTACGTGTTGCATTGGACGTGTACGAGGTGTTAGTGCCACTCGCAGTGCCCTTTTGGTGCTGTCGGGGGTTCCCCCCCATGCGGCACATTTTCAAGACTAGGTGTGCCTTTTTTCGAATTCGTGTGCTATCCTCAAATAGTGAGTCCCGCGGATACACGACCGATTTTTATGTCTTACATTGGACATGCACGAGGAGTTTGTGCCATCACGGTGCCGTTTGGGTGATGATGGGGGTGCTTGCCCCACCGCGACATGTTTTCAAGTCTAAGTGTGCCTGTTTTTTGACTTTGTTCTTGGGTTCTATCCTCAAATCGAGAGTCCTGCGAATGTTTGTCCGGTTGCTATGTCTTATGTTGGATGCGCATGAGGTGTTTGTGCCACTCAAGGTGCCGTTTGGGTGCTGCAAGGGGTTCCCGCCCCCACGACACATTTTCAAGCATAAGTGTACCTATTTTCAAATTCATTTGTGTTGGTCCTATCCTCAAATCGGGAGTCCCGCGGCTGTGCGACCAATTGCTACGTGTTATATTAGACTCACACGATGTGTTTTGACACTCGCGGTGTTGTTTGGATGTTGCTAGTAGTGCCCGCCCTTAGCGACACGTTTTCAAGCTAAATGTGCCAGTTTTAAATTCGTGTCCTATCCTTAAACTTTGAGTTCCGCAGCTACACGACCGGTCGCTACATGTTATGTTGGACTCACATGAGGTGGCGTGCCACTCGCTGTGCTATTTTGGTGCTGGGGGTGCCCGCCTCCGTGCGACACGTTATCAAGCCTAAGTGTGCATCTTTTTGAATTTTTTCATGTGTTTTATCCTCAAACCAGGAGTGAGATGGATGTGCGATCGATTATTACACACTACGATGGATGCGCACAAGGTTTTTATGCCACTCGCGATGCCGTTTTGGTACCGATGGGGTGCCAACCTCCAGCGACACATTTTCAAGCCTATTTGTGTCCGTTTTTGAATTCGTCTCCTATCTTTAAATCAGGATTCCTCCCACTACAACCGATTGATACGTGCTACGTTGGACATGCACAAGGTGTTCGTGCCACTCACAGTGCAATATGGGTATCGCTGATGGTTCCCACCCCCCGTGACACACTTTCAAGCCTAAGTGTGTCTGTTTTTGAAATGGAGTCCTATCCTCAAATCGGGAGTCCCACAGCTACGCGGATGGTTGCTACTTTTTATGTTGGACACGAAGGAGGTGTTCATGTCAATTAGTGTGCCGTGTGGGTGCTGCAAGGGGTGCTCGCCGCCCGCGGCACATTTTGAAGCCTAAGCGTGCTTGTTTTTGAATTTGTGTTCTCAAACCGAGAGTACCGTAACTGTGCGGTCGATTTCTACATGTTACGTTGGATGTCCACCAGGTGTTAGTACCACTTTTGATTCCGTTTGGGCACCGCTGGGGGTGCCCGCCCCCCTGCGACACTTTGTCAAGCCTAAGTGTTCCTATTTTTTAATTCTTGTCCTATCCTCAATTTGGGAGTCCCTCGGCTATGCCGTCGGTTGCTACATGTTAAGTTCGATTCACACAAACGGTTCGTGCCAGTCGTGGTACCATTTGGGTGCCACTGGGGGTGCCTTCCCTCCCACCCCCTGCATCACATTTTCCAGCCTAAGTGGGCCTGTTCTTGAAATTGTGTTTGGATCCTATCTTAAAACTGGGGGTCCCATGGATGTGCGACCGATTAATACATGATACATTGGACATGTGCGAGGTATTCATGCCACTCGTGGTGCCATTTGGGTGTTGTTGGGGGTGCTGGCCCCCATGGTACATTTATAAGCCTAAGTGTGCCTTCTTTCGAATTCGTATCCTGTCTTATAACTTGGACTCCAATAGCTATGTGGTCAGTTGCTACGTGTTACATTGGATACATACGAGGTGTTCGTACTACTCATGGTTCCGTTTGGGTGCCTTTGGGGGTGCCCGTCCCCCACGACATGTTGTCAAGCCTAAGTGTGCCTATTTTTGAATTCATGTTTGGGTCCTTTCATTAAATTGGGATCCCGTGGCTGCGTGGACGATTGCTACATGATACGCTGGACAAATGCGAGCTGTTCATGCCACTTGCAATGCCTTTTGGGTGCCGCTGGGGGTGACATTCCCCCACAGTACATTTTCAAGCCTAAGTGCGCCTATTTTTGAATTCGTATCCTATCCTCAAATCAATAGTCCCGCAGAAGTGTGGTAGATTGATACATGTTATGTTGGACACATACGAGGTGTTCGTACCACTCGTGGTGCTGTTTGGGTGCTGCAGGTGTGCCCGCACCCCTGCCGCACGTTTTCAAACCTAAGTGTGTCTGTTTTCAAATTTATGTCCTATCCTCAAACTAGGAGACCCACGAGTGAACGGTCGATTTTTATGTATTACGTTGGACATGTACGAGGTGTTTGTGGCACTCTCGGTGCCATTTGGGTACCGCTCTGGTGCCCGCCCCCAGAACATTTTTAAATGTAAGTGTGCCTATTTTTGAATTTGTGTTTGGGTCCTATCCTGAAATCGGGAGTCATGTGGCTACACGACTGGTTGTTACATATTACGTTGGACGTGCACGAGGTGTTAGTGCCACTCGCGGTGCCGTTTGGGTGCCTCTGGGGTATCTACACCCCCATGAAACGTTTTCAAGCCAAAGTGTGCTCGTTTTTTGAATTCGTGTCCTATCCTCAAACCGGGAGTCCCACTATTGAACGATCGATTGCTACGTTATATGCTGGACATACACGAGGTGTTTGTGCCACTCGCGGTATCGTTTGGGTGCCGCTGGGGGTGCCCGCCCCCCGCTGAACATTTTAAAGCCTAAGTGTGCCTCCTTTTGAATTTGTGTTTGTGTCCTATCCTCAAATCGTGAGTTATATAGCTGTGCGACCAGTTGCTGTGTATTACATTGGACATGCACTAGGTGGTCATGCCACTTCTGGTGCTATTTGGGTGCCGCTGGGGGTGCTCGCCCCCCGCGACATGTTTTCAAGAATAAGTGGGCCAATTTTGAATTTTTGTCCTATCCTCAAATCAAAATTCCCGTTGCAATGCAACATATTACATTGGATGCGTACGAGTTGTTCGTAACACTCGCAGTGCCATTTGGATGCCACTGGGGGTGCCCCCCGTAACACGTTTTCAAGCCTAGGCGTGATTATTTTTTGAATTCGTGTTTGGGTCCTATCCTCACACTGGTAGTCCCACGGATGTACGATCGGTTTCTAAGTGTTACATTGGACATGAATGAGGTATTTATTCCACTCACGATGCCATTTGGGTGCCTTTGAGGATGCCCGTCCCCACAGCACATTTTAAGCCAAAGTGTGTCAATTTTTAATTCGTGACCTATACTCAAATCGAGAGTCCCGCAACTGCATAACCGGTTGCTATGTGTTACATTGGATGCGAAAGAAGTATTTGTGCCACTCGTAGTGCCATTTGTATGCAATTGGGGGTGTCGCCCCTAGGACACGCTTTAAAGCCTAAGTATGACTGTTTTCGAATTCATGTCCTATCCTGAAATTAGGAGTCCCACGCTTGTGTGGTCTATTGATACGAGTTACGTTGGACACACACGAGGTGTTCGTTCCATTCTCGATGATGTTTGGGTTTCGATGGTGGGTACTTTTTTAAGCCTAAGTGTGCCCATTTTTGAATTTCTGTTTGGGTCCAATCCTCAAACTGGGAGTCCCGGGACTACGCGACCGGTTCCTGTGTGTTACGTTGGATACATAAGAGGTGTTAGTGCCACTCACGGTGCCGTTTGGGTGCCGCTGGGTGTGCCCTTCCCCCGCGGCACGTGTTTAAACCTAAGTGTGCTTATTTTTGAATTTGTGTCTTGTCCTCAAACTGGGTGTCCTGTGGCTATGCGAACGATTGCTACGTGTTATGTTGGATGCACATGAAGTGTTCATGCCACTCGAGGTAACGTTTGGGAAGTGTCGGGGGGTGCCCGCCCCCCTGTGGCACGTTGTTAAGCCTAAGTGTGCCTATTTTTGCATTCGTATTTGGATCCTATCCTCAAAACTGAGTCCCACAACTACACGACTGATTGTTATGTATTACGTTAGCTGCTCACGAGCGATTCATTCCACTCACGCTGCCGTTTGGGTTCCGCTGGGGGTGTTCACCGCTAGCATGTTATCAAGCTTAACTGTTCCTATTTTTTAGTTTGGGTTCTATCCCCAAATCTAGAGTCACGTGCATCCACAATCGATTGCTACATTTTATATTGGATGCACACGAGGTTTTCATGCCACTCGCGGTGTCGTTTGGGTGCCGCTGCGGGTGCAAATCCCCTCGCGACACGTTTTTATACATAAGTATGCCTATTTTCAAATTCGTGTTTGGGTCCAATCCTTAAAACGGGAGTTTTGTGATTGCCCACGACAAGTTACTACATGTTATGTTGGATAGGCACGAGGTGTTCGTGCCACTCCCAGTGCCATTTGGGTGTCGGTGGGGGTGCTTTCAAGCCTAAGTGTGCCTATTTCCGAATTCATGTCATATCCTCAAATAAGGAGTCTTGCGGATGCGGGACTGGTTGCAATGTGTTAGGTTGGATGTGCATGAGCTATTTGTGCTACTCACGGTGCTGTCTGAGTGTCTCTGGGGGTGATCGCCATTTGTCTTGAGTTACACATTTTCAAGCCTAAGTGTGCCTGATTTTGAATTCATTTTTGGTTCTTATCAACAAATCGGAAGTCTCGTTACTACGCGATCGCTTTCTCCGTGTTACATGGATGAGCACAAGGTGTTCGTGAAACTCATGATGCCATTCGGATACCCCTGGGATGCCCTCCCCTCGGAACATTTTCAAGCCTAAGTGTACCTATTTTTGAATTCTTGTTGGGGTCCTATCGTCAAACCAAGAGTCCTGCGACTGAGTGGCCAACTGCTACGTGTTATCTTGGACATGCATGAGGTGTTCGTGCCATTTGTGGTACCATTTGGGGGCCACTGAGGTGCTCTCTCCCTTAACATATTTTCAAGCCTAAATGTGCATGTTTTTGAATTCGTGTTTGGGTTCTATCCATGAACTTTTAGTCCCGTGGCAGTGCTATCGATTGATACATATTACGTTGGATGCATACGAGGTTTTCGTGTCACTCGTGATGCCGTTTGGGTGACGCTGGGGGAGCCTCCCCCCGTGCCACGTTTTTAAGCCTAAGTGTGCCTATTTTTGAATTTGGTTCCTATCCTCAAACTGGGAGTCCCACAGTTGTATGGATGGTTTCTACATGTTATATCGAATGCCCCCACCCCTGGCACATATTTAAGCCTAAGTGTGCCTTTTTTTCAATTCGTGCTTGGGTCCAATCCTCAAATGGAGAGTCTCGCGGCTACGATGTTGGTTGCTATGTTTTACGTTGGATGTTCAAAAGGTGTTTGTTCCACTTGTGGTTCTGTTTGGGTTCCGTTGGGGGGTTCCTGTCCTCGCAACACATTTTCAAGCCTAAGTGTAGCTATTTTAGAATTCTTGTTTGGGTCCTATCCTCAAAGTAGGAGTTCGACGAATGCGTAGTTGTAGTTGGAAACGAGGTTAAAAATGGATTTTACAACTTACATACTGGATCCTTTTTTTGGGAACAATGATAATTTCATGTCCTTGCACGAGGGGTTTGAGGCGGAATTTGTAGCTAAGGTGGACAAGCAGTCACTTTTGGGATTTTGGGGGTTTGAGGATGCTTCCTTCATTTTCTCTGAGAGTATTATGAGGAATCGAGCATATAGAGATGATTTTACTTTCTCTAATATAAATTTTGATTTTTACGGTGGATCACCCAAGGAATTAGAATTATGGGTTAAATATGTTTATTCAATGGATAGCTATCGTAAGATCATTGAAGGGTCTAGTCTAGAAAAACCCTTAGTAAGAAGACGAGATCTCTCAACACCCTAGTTTTTTTTATCAAAGCATAGACACACATACCTTTGTTAGTGAGTGGGGGAATTTTTCATTACTTTGGAAGATACCTGTGAGCTTACGGGCCTGCCTATTTTAGGAGATCATATCTTTAAGGAGGCTTATGAAGATACAGAGAAAAAGGAGTTATATGAGGATTTACGCAAGACATTAGGAGAATGAATCTACTATATGGTACTTACTCATACTGGTGTGAACTAGCATTCATTTACCATATGGTCGGGATTCAGGTGTAGAGATTTTAAGCCTCTCTTTAGAGATAAAGTTAGGACAAAGGTCCCAAAAACCAAGGATCGCCCAAAATTAAAGGGCGAAGGGTCATCTAGCTACATTTTTACTACTTTTCTATTAAGATTTTTAATTTTAAGGGAGACTCGATGACTCCCATCGTGATTTATTATTTGGCTTGGCCATGAGACTTCCTCATGGAAAAAATTTATCACTTGCTGCTTTGACTCTTGACTCCATGGATACCTTGTCGGATTAAATGCATTTAGATATGGAGAGATCGCATAGTCCCTTTGATGAGTTTAATTTTGGTAACTCTTTTATTTTAATGGGGTGTTTATTTCAGCAGTCCCCAAAACCTCGATCACAGCCTGTTGGTACTGTTCGGATAGCCAGATGGCACAGGAAGGTTCATAACCACTCGTTTATTCTATTTTTAGATAATATCGATGAGTATCTTTTCGTCCCTATTCGCGAAGGTTGGGAGGTATATTCTCTTGGAGTATTTTTTTCTTTCAACTTCTCAAGTTTTCAATCCTCCAAAAAATGCTCAATTTGTGAAGGATTGTGCCTATATATCTGCAATGACCATTGTTTTTCCTTGTATCATTACCTAGAAGATATGAAATTGTAAGTATAGAAAACACCATAGGTGACCAATGAGAATAAACATATATGAATTTGTTTTTTTTAAATTATTTGGAACTTATTTTAAAAGAAAAATAAATTTTTATTTTAAAGTCGTTCGAATGAGAGTATGGGTTTGGTTACACTGAGAATGGAAGTTCATTCAAATTAACATGAAACAAATATCAAATGATTTTTATCTGTTTACAGATCAAATATCACTTGAAGATCGTTCAAAGCTAGTTCGAATGAGATTAATTATTCGTTCGAATGAGGTTTGATTTGGTTTGAATGATTTTGTCGCTTCATTCGAATGAAGTCTCCTTTTTTTGAACGAACTTCTAAAAAATTGTGCCGCCTCAAAAATCATGCTTTTTATTTAAAGGGATCCTGGCATTAGTTTTTGAGAAAGACTTTTGGCCAAAAACTATTTCCCATACATATCCAAAATCTCTCAAACCCTAGTTTCACCCAAAGTGTTTAGGATCCAAGTTTCATCTTTTTGTATTCTTTAAGATCTTGTTTTGTAGGAGCCAAGAAGTTTTTATTGATCATCATCTTTGTTGAGTATGTTTCATACTTCAAATTTCATGTTTGTTGTTTGTATGTGATAAACTCTGTAGTGTGGTGTTGCAGTGAAGAAATAGTGGATTTTATGTTCCATATCTGTAGACGATTGTTGACCATGTTCCGTGGATACAGAAGAGTATGTGTACTCACACGTTATGGTAACTTGCATAGGTTTATTATTAAGTTGTCACTATGGATGAGTGGTTAAAGATTGAAGATACGCCAAGGCTTGTGAGGGCATCAACTTATGTAAATTCGTGTTTGAGTGAATTTGCATGGCTCGGCCGCCCGTTTTTTTTCATTATGGGTCTTCTTCGTACGTCGGTGTGTTGTGTGATTGATTGATTTATTTTATATTTTATCACCTAGATGCATGTTTTAGGTTAAAATAAATTATGTAAATCATTTCATCACAACACTTCATTTAAAATTGGTGAAATTTTTTATTTGGAATTAATTTTTTATGTTTAATATTTAATTTGAGAAATTAAAAATTGACTTTTCTTGTTTAGAACATCCCTCTCCGTATATACTAGCTTTAGCACACTTTCAAATTGGTATCAGAGCAGGAAAACTAAGTTTTGTGTTAGATTTGGGTTTGGGCATGAGTTTTAGTAGTTTTTATTCGGAGGGTTATTCAATTCTAGGTCACCAATGTTTAATGGGTCTAATTATGCATACTGAAAAAATGCATATGAAATGAGCATTTAAGGCAATGGAAGAGCATGTATGGCAAGTGGTACTTGATGGTTGGTCCCCACACGCAACCGTAGCTAATGACTATAGGATTTCTAAACCTGTATAATCATGGAGTAACGATGAGCCTTGGTTAGCAAATTATAACTCGCATGGTTTAAATGCCCTATTTTGTTCGGTCACGAGGAAGGAGTTTTGTCATAATATGACTTGTGAAACGTATAAAGAGGCTTGGAACATACGCTAACTCCCACATAAAGTTACTAGTGTTGTTAAGGGTCCCAAACTCCAAACCCTCACTACTAGGTTTATAACCATTCAGATAGAGGAAATCGAAACCTTCGATGAGTTCTACGCTAGATTATTCGATATTGTGAACTCATCTTTTAATGTAGGAAGGAGAATACCGAAAAACCAAGTAATCAAGAAAATCTTATGGTCCTTGCCAGAAAGATTTAATTCAAAAGTAACAGTTTTGAATTCCTTGGGTACTTTAGACTCTATGAGATTTGAAGAGCTTATAAGTGATCTTCAAACTTATGAGCTCGATATATTTTCCACCAAAACAAATAAGAAAAACAAGGGCATTGATTTTAAAGCCCAAAAGGAGGAAACACTTGTTTTGAATGATGAGTCTCACATCGATTCCGATGATATGGCCATGTTTGCAAAGAAGTTCAAAAAATTTCTCAAGTTTAAAAAATAATCAAAATATGTAATGAAGTTTGAGAAAAATTAGTATAACAAGACCAATCAATTCCCTAAAAATTATAATGATAATTTTACGAGGGATGAGTCAAATAGATGTTTTGCGTGCAAGGGGTATGGACATAGGGAAGATTAGTGTCCCATTAAACAAAGGAAGGAGGGGAAGAAATCAAAGGTGTATAATTCCACCCTTAGTGATAGTGATCCGAAAGAGGGACCTGATTCCCCTATTGAGTCCAACTACACCGTGTTCATGGATATCCATGCCATTGTTTATTATTTTTAAATGAGTGATGGTAAACTGAATGGAGAAGAAGAAGAGGATGGAGAAGTGGAGGAGAGTAAACTCCAAGTTGCCTTCTATGAGTTTTATGATAAAATATCGAAAGTTAAAAAGGCAAACATAAAGTAGTAAGCTAGGTTGAAGGAACGTGTTATGGGTAATAATAATGCTAAATTGATTGAGAACCTTAAGGCATGCAAGAGGACTCTAACGGAGAATCTCGAGTATGTTGAGGGAGAAATAGATAGGATTCTAGGTTTAATGGAGGTTTTAAAGAAGTAGGTTCTTGAGTTTAAAGATTCTAGAAATTTAATCAAGTCTAGGATAGTAGATCTTATAGAGATATTGAAAGACTTGATTCATGTCAAATTGAATCCTGAATCTAGGTTGGAGATGGTGGATAAAATGTTAGGCACTATCTGAATAAAATGTGACAAGTGTTGGATTGGCTTTGATATTCCAAATACTTTTGCTACCAAATCCAAAACCATACTTTTTAGAGAGTCAACTGTTGTTGACAATGTAAAAAAAATTCAACCCCGAGGTAACACCCCTCATCGTGTCTACACATGCAGACATTACTATTGGAAAGGTCACCTTAGGCATTTCTACTTTGATCTTAAAATCGGTCCTAGAAAGTCTAAGCCAAGTCACCAAGGTTCCTAAAACCCTATAGTATCTTATTACGCCTATATAGGTTAGGAAATATGATTTGAGGCTCCACATGATAAATTATTTATTCTCAAATTCTCGTACATGATATTTCTCATGCTATATTTAATGGTCTATTATGTTCCCATGTTTTCATATACTAGCTTTATTACTTCATGATATATGTGTTTACTAGTTGTATGTGCTTTGAGTCTTTTGTATTTTGATTTTTAATTGATTAGGTCTTGTTTAAAAATACAAAAAGATTGTTTGTCTTTTAAGATTTTTTTAAATTGGTATCATTTTGAGAAATTATTTAAAAACTCAAAAAGATTTTTTATATGTAGTTTAGTTTTACACATTTCATGTGGCATATTGGTGTGTTTGAATCCATTACATTCCATGTTTTCATTTGTCTAGGACATTTGATTATGACTTTCAATGATTAAATTCTTTTTAATCATGTTTGCATCGATTTGTTCAACTTTGATTTGCTTAATGGATTCACTTTATATATGCCTTCACACACACATGCACGAGCTCTTTTGAATTTTAAATTAACATGTTATATTTGAGCTAAACAAGATCTTCTCCCATTAATCTTGTTATCTGCATATCTGTTAGCTATGGGAGATTTGTGTATGTAAGAACCATTGCCTGTGAGTATGTTGATTTTTATTGAAAACATGTAGGTTCACGGGAAATGGATATGAAAGGAGTAACTATCCCTCGTTGTAAATCTATTATTGGAAAGAGACTAAAAAAATGATAGGCACAAAGAAAAGATTAAAGACTAACAAGTTCGTTTAATTATTTTCAAAATTATTGAGTGAAAAAAATATGTGTTGTTTGTTTAGCTTTTGAGGGTATTATATTGAAGATCAATGGGTTTACACAATGAATACTAGGTAATCTTATCATGTCATGACGCTATTGATTTGTAGAATCATCAGAATTCTAGGCTTATGTGCATTGTTCTTGTTTATTCATTGAGTTCACTTTATTTATCACTTGAGGCTAAATATTTTGATAAAGTTTTACGGTCAAATAGAACTCCTTGGACACTTTTGAGTGATTGGACATAATTCATTTATATATAGTTCATGCCCATTCATTCCAACCCACATGTTTAGACACATCGATACTATGCTAATGTATAAAGCTTATGTTTTTTGTATTAGTTTTCATGGTTGTTGCTTATATATATATGTGTGTGTGTGTGTGTGTGTGTGTGTGTGTGTGTGTGACTGTGTTCTATTAGCATATTTACATATATGGGGGAGAAATAGTTTTATTCATTCTTTTTTTGTCTATACCTAAATAAAAAGGGGGCGAAATGGTATTTTTCACTTTAATGTTAGAAGGAGATTTTTATCTTAGTGGGAGACGTCTTAACTAGGTGGGGATTGCTAGATATAGGAGGAGTTTTATTCCTTTGCAGATTTTATACTTATTATATTCTCTTTGCATTTGAATGTGTGTTTAAGTGTGCAGGCTTCAAACATGCGAAAAAGTATAAGCGAGCAAAACTACTCAATGTATGTGTTTATCAGTCATCTGTAATTTTTCTTTTGCAGTTGGGGATCGAGTCTTTTAGGGAGCCTGATGGCCCAGAGAGTTTTTGCTTTTGGTTTTATCCAGGAATATCCAAATGAGGAGATTAGTAAGGGAAAATTTCCAATTGAGTCAATTTGTATGTATTAACTTAATTACGAATAATACATTTTATATCATAGTGTGTAAAGCTTATGTTTTATGTATTAGTTTTTGTGGTTGCTTATACCTATATATATGCGACTCTGTTGTAACACCCTGTAATTTTGAGGATTTAATATTTAATTATTTTTGGGAGTTATAAAAATATTTAAATTGGAGAAACTTAAATTCATAAGTTGGAGAATTTAATTGAGTGAGCCGAATTATTCATAATTGGCGACTTTTAAGTTTAATGGTTCGAAATCTTGTGTGTCGCATTTTGAGGTCGTAATTTGAAAATTTCGAAAAGTATTTCGAATGGCAATTCCGAGTGCGCGGTTGCATCCGGATGGGTCGAGATAGTCAGAAAAGAGTACCCGAGGGTAGTAATTGGGTCTCGGGGTATTTTTGGGTTAGTGGGGCCCACACGGGATGAGTTAGGCCTTTTTAATTAGACCCACATGGCCAAAAATGGGATTTGATGTTTTTAACCTAATTTAGAGATTAGGGAATGACAGTCAACTCAACTCTAAGCCTAGGGCTTGAGAGGGATTTGTGGGAAAGCATATCAAGAGCCAATTTGGGGATTTTGGAGCCAAATTAAGGGTTAATTTGGGGTGTTCTTCATCAACAAATCTCTTCACCAACGGAATCAGACCCTAAGAACAATTCCGGGCAAGTGGTTAACTGTTGTTATTTCTAAATTGATGATAATCAATTCATATCATAGTGATGTGTAAATCAAAATCCGTTTTGGGGATAAATGGGTACAAAATTGGGTTTTTGTTCATGGAAACTATTAAATGAGATTCAAAGTAAGAATTTTTTGTGTTGTATATCTTTGAGCATAGATATCTGATCTGAATAAGAATCTTGGAATATAGAAGGATAATATTTAAATCTGAATCTAGAATTATAGAACAAAGTTCATGGAAATTTATGGATAAACCCAATTTGTGAGTCAATAAATTGTGGTGGGGATAAAGGGGAGTTGTCGTTGTATCCCTGTTGTAAATTAGTTTAATCAATGGGTTTAAAAATTATGTTAGGTTTGGTCAAGTATGGAAGGGAAAATCAGAGCTTGAAAGCTCGTTAATGGTGGAAATTTTAGTGGGGAAGAAGAACTGCCAGGGGACGATCGATCGAGGGCTATCGATCGGTCGACGATGGCGAATTCTGGCAGGTCAGGTTGTTGTTATATATGCCTCATTTTTTGTTTGGATTTTTGGGTATAATTTCAAATGGGTGATAAATTATAAAGAGTTTAATAGCTAGTGGCTCAGAAGATGGCTATTAGGAATTGACCATTTAAGTTAAGAGTTGGGACTTAAAGTAAGAATTTTGGGTGAAACATATTCAACTTAATTATGGACCAAGTGGGCGAGTCCGGGTATGTTGATAATTATAGGTAAATATAATTGGGAAATTTGATGGAGATGCATGTGTGACACATTGGGGGCGAATATGTGGGAATGAAATTTTGAGATGTAAGATGGACCAAGTGAGTGAGTCCGGGTATATTGGTTAAGTGACACCAAAGTATTAAATTAATTATTGAGAGAGAGTAACTAATTTGGAGTCGGAACATAGACTCGAGAAATATTAAGGTATGGGCTATGTGAGCGAGTCCGGGGAAAATGGTTGGGTGACGCCAAGTTATTAAATTAATTGATGTTGTAATTAATTAATTTAGAGTCGGATTGTAGACTCGAGAAGGGTATTTATTAATTAATGTGTAAATTAATTATATTAGAGTCGGATCACAGACTCGGATTTGTGTTGATTAATTAATGTGTAAATTAATTATATTAGAGTCGGACCACAGACTCGGATTTGTGATGATTAATTAATGAGTGTGTTAATTAATTTAATAAGAGTCGGATTGTAGACTCGGATAGGTATTAAATTTATGGGTGTGTTAATTAATTTAATTAGAGTCGGATTGTAGACTCGGGGAGGTATTAAATTAATAAGTGTGTTAATTAATTTAATTAGAGTTGGATTGTAGACTCGGGGAGGTATTAAATTAATAAGTGTGTTAATTAATTTACTTAGAGTCGGATTGTAGACTCGGGGAGGTACTAAATTAATAAGTGTGTTAATTAATTTAATAAGAGTCGGATTGTAGACTCGGTGATGTATTAAATTAATGGGTGTGTTAATTAATTTAAATTAGAGTCGGACCATAGACTCGGGAAAAGTATTATATTAATTGAGGCGTGAATTAATTATATTAGAGTCGGACCATAGACTCGGGAAGATGATAAATTATTAAGTGAGAAAATTAATTACGTTGAGTCGGGCCACAGACTCAGGAAATTATAGGCAGTGTATGGGATTTTGAGTACACGGTAAAGACAGGGTTTATATTATATATATACGGTGTAGTGATAGTATATATATACGTGTATATATATTGTGTGTGATATTAAATTACAGGCAGTGTACGGGATTTTGAGTACACGGTAAAGCCGGGGTTTATATTATATATATAAGGTGTACTGATAGTATATATATACGTGTATATATTGTGTGGGATATTAAATATCAGTGACTAGATATTTATTCAATTTATATACTCTAATGCTATCGAGGGAGGTTGCGCGATGTGGGTGAATCCCCTATCTTGAGGAGTAGGGCGAGTATATCCCCAGGTCATAGCGTCTGGTATATATGGGTGAGGGATTTATCTCACTTTCAGGGAAGGAATATGACTGCCTCCACTACGTTTATATTTTGGGACAAGTTGGTGAGCGATTCCAACTTTGGGAAACTAGGTTTTGTGAGCACACCTAGTGAGATAACATTTTAGAGGGAATCATCCGACGAGGGTATACTCGAAGGGATGGATATACGTATGTTATATGTGTGGATGTTGTGGTAAAGGTACGTATATAATGGTAGTAAATATTGTATACGGGTAATAATACAGTGTGTGATGTATTTACTTTATATAACTTGTGACACGGTTATATGTTACTATTTAAGCGGAATTAATTAAGTTAATTGTGAGATAACTTATAATTCAAGAAATTATTATACTCGGGTTAGAGTAGTATGGCAAGGGAAGGTTATACCAGGACTAGTTGGACGGGGTAGTACAACTAGGTGGGGTTAAGGTAACCGGTAGGTGTGCACAATAGTGGAAGGGTGAGAATGTCCACAAGGGCACTAACTTAAATATGAAGCGCATTCATACATTTTAAATTACTGCAGTTAATTCACTTGATAAATATTTTCAAAATGCTTTGGGTTCTAACCCTTGCTATAAAACTATTTTCAAAACCTTTTAGGTGTCCAGCCAAAGGGACGCCAGGATTGATATTCCATTCCAGGGACACGGAGCTGTGGCATATGTGGATGCTAGCAGGAGTTTGGATTAAACGCATCATTCATTCATTCCTAAAGTAGGAATCTTGTATCAGTTTCAGTTTCATTTAGGGCATGGTGCCCAGACTTTCAGTTCAGTTTTCAGATTTGTTTTATTCCGGTGTTGGATATTTGCTTTGGATTATTTCACCTTGGGTGGCCGATGGTTTATTCGGAAAATTATTTAATTAATTATTCAGTTGAGTTTTATTCAGTTGTGTGAATGGTTTATATCTATCTCCGCATGTACTATTTTGTGTAATTAAAAAGTTAAAATTGGCACCAGCTTTTGGAATACTAGGTGGTTAATAAGTTTTAGAAAGTTCTCGACAGTGATGCTAAGGATGATCCAACTGGGATTCTTGTTTTAATTTGGTATAGGACTGATCACCCGGTATTTTATTAGGCGGGGTGTCACAACTGTGTCATTGAAATATTTTCCATACTTACATATATGGGGGAGAAATAGTTTTATTCATTCTTTCTTTGTCTATACCTGAATAAAAAAGGGGAGAAGTGTTATGTTTCACCTTAGTGTTAGAAGGAAATATTTATCTTAGCGGGAGACGTGTTGCCCAGGTATAGGAGGGGTTTTATTTTCATGCAGATTTTATACTTATTATATTCTCTTTGCATTTTAACGTGTGTTTAAGTGTGCAGGCTTCAAACGTGAAATAAAGTACAAGTGAGCAAAGCTACTCAGTATATGTGTTTATCAGGCATCTGTAATTTTACTTTTACATTTAGGGACCGAGTCTTTTAGAGAGATTGACGGCCCATAGAGTTTTTGCTTTTGGTTTTATCCAGGAATAGCCAAATGGGGAGATTCGCGAGGAAAAATTTCCAATTGAGTCAATTTGTATGTATTGGCTTAATTAAGAATAATACATTTTATGTCATAGGTTAGGCTTTGAGTTGTTGACCTTTCAAGCCTGTGACGCGTTTGATTGAAGATATAGAGGAAAAGATTTAGAGATTAAAAATCGTGCCATGATCCGTGCCACGTTTCATCTTCTTGTTTTCTAGGATCTCTCAGGTATGAATGGGCATGGATTTTGATCCTTGCAATTTATTGTTTTTGGGTGTTTTCTTTTTGTAAAATTGTTTAGAGCTAATTTTAAAAGCAAAATATTTTTAAATATTAAAATCATTCGAATGAAATTATGGGTTCATTCAATGAGAATGGTAGTTTGTTCAAATAAACTTCAAACGAACATCAAACGAGTTTTATCTATTTAAAAATCTAATATTGTTTGAAGCTCATTCGAAGCTGGTTAGAATGAGATTAGCTATCTCGAATGAGGTTTAATTTTGGTTTGAATAATTTTGTAACTTCATTCAATTAAAGTCTTGTTTTCGTTCGAACAAACTTTCTAAAAAATTGTGCAATATCAAAATCATTTTTTATGTAAAGGGGTCCTCGTATTAGTTTTTAGAGAGACTTTTGGCAAAAAAAAACAATTTTTTCGTACAAATCCAAAAGCTCCCAAATGTAGACACTTGTCCTTTTTTAATGCTTGTTGAATAGATATGAACACTTCATGGGCTCGTTTAAAATCTCACCGATTAAGGATTACGTCCAGATATTCACTATCTCGACTTATTGGCATCAGTGCCAGGTTGTTATCCGATTGTAAAGACCAAAGTTAAGACATTTAGAGATAAAAAGCAATTAAAGCATTCGCATGTAACAATAAAAAAAGTGAATAGCAGCGATAAGGCCAAAATGAAAATTTTTCATTAAAAATATAAGGATGGGCAAGCCCTTACAACACAAATAATCAAAAGACATGAAAATACAAAGAATAATAAAACCTAGGTTAAATATAAGCAATCTTATCCTTCTTTCTCTTTCAGATGCTTTTGATTGGCCAAGTCCTTTCTCGGATTTGTGGCCTCCTTTTTTCGATCAGCTTCATCCTTTTTATGGCTAGCCTCAACTTCATTTTCATCTTCATCTTCATCCAAGTTCAGGGATAAACCAGGATTATGCTCATTCAAGAGGTTAGACTCATAAGTGAATCCTACCTTAGATAATTCCCCGTCCCAACCTCTATTGAAATTGGACTTACGGACGTAATCCATTTGTTTCCTAGCTTATTGGAACGTGTTTCCCCAGCCTTGGTCAAAGACCTTGTCCTTAGCCACTAAGGCCTCAGACAAGGTCTGAGATGAATCTTTATAATCCTTTTCAAGATGCTCGATTTTGGATTTTTATTTAGTGAGCTCCACTTCTTTGGACTTTGTCTCAGCTTCATGGCCTTCTTGAGATCCTTCAAACCATTCTGGGTATCATCGAAATCACACCCTAGATTGATGTTGGCTTTGGCCTGGTCAGATGTTATTTCCAATATGTCGACAAAGTCCACTAGGAATGTAAGAAAAAGGTTGATAAAAAAAGTTAGTACTACTAAAAATTTTCAAGAAAAAATTTGAACTGAATATTAAGACTTACCAAAGACAATGCTTGGGTGGCGTAGGGGACGAAATGGTTGGTGGATAGTTTTTCGACCTTCTCCCTATCCATATCCAAGATATTTGCCCTCAACAACATGGTGGCTAAGTCAGTATTCTTGGCCACTGACATCACAACATGGCTTTCCCCTTATTAGGGGCATTCACTTTCTTGATGGGAACAATAGAAGTAGCAAGATTGGTTTGAGTATTGATCTTCTTCGCAATTTGGGCTTGTGACTTGTAAGGGGAGTTTGACGAATTAACAGGTTTAGATGCTCCCCTGACCTCCTTCCTCTTGGAGGACTAAGCGTTTGAGGAAGTAAGGATATCATAGTCATCAAAGAAACTAAAGATTTTTCTTTTTTGTATCATTCATCCTCGGAGATTGAACGAACTATAACAGGGATGGAGGATATTTCCACAAACTCAAAGGATCCTATGAGGGTTACACTTGAAGACTCCTTAGCCTAAAAAAACTCAAATATCAATCTCTTTATTCATGATCTTAGTAACGAACGAAGTGTTGGTGTTTATATACTACAATAATAGGGATGCTAACCTCATATGCTCACCATCGATAGTCATAGTGGTTTTGAGTTCCTTACTTTTCTCAACTCATCTAAGTCGACATTTGTATATTTGGGCTCTTTTCTTTAGGATGCTTCTGTACAAAACAAGAAAGAAAAATGCAGTGAAAATTCATACAAGACTTGGTCAACCCAGACAAGAGACAATTTTAGACGAACAGTCGACCTATGCTATGGCCCCCAGCATGTCACTTGAAATCCATATAAATTTCACCATATTTAGGAAAGGGTATATGTTCCCATTGTTTCATGAAAAATCCATAAGACCAATATCCTTTGTTGGAATCTGGCACATCCACAACCAACACCTTCTTTGCCTTCCATGCCTTTAAATCGAACGTCTTATTATTCGTTTGCACCCAAGAGTAATAATACTTAATCTCTTGGCCAAATTGAGTCTATTACAAGTTATTGATCCTATGGACCCCATTCTTTATATTCCAAATGTTTGGGGTACATTAAGCTAGAACTATGTTACAATATTCACATAACTCAAAAAATAATTTGTTGTGAGGGAAGGTCAGATCAGTTTCGATAATAAATTGGGTGAACATATAATGTCCGCCCTTGATGTTATAATAATATTTGTATTTCTCACTGCCTGAGAGAAAAAATAGCAAAAAAATGAGAAACAAAAAAGAAGAAGAAGAAGACTTACAGTTGATATAGAAGGAAAAATGGCTCTCGAATGTTTTAAATAAAAAAGGAGTGAAAGTGCATTGGGAAGTGGTGGTACAGGAAGTCATCAGACTGCTTGGTTTAACTTCCAAGATAGTTCATCATTTGATATGAAACCCAAGGTGATGGATAACAAGCGTGTCACTGCCTCTTAGTCTCATCAACATTATTTAGCAGCATATCCATGAAAACTTGAGGAAAAATACAAACGTGCCCTCCAATATAAATGGGAAGAAAAAAAATATATTTTTCATCTAAAACACGAAATGTTGACATTCTTTAACCATATATTCTATGGTCTATCAAACATCACTGTCGACCAGCACCAGGAACCAACATGCTATTAAACCTCTATACCCTATTCTAGTTATAAATATTTAGGTGAAATTATGGGGGAATTGACCAAATGGGAGAGGCTGAAACATGTTCACAAACTTGATAAGTGATCATATCCTGAAGATAAGAACAAGAGAGGAGTCGATCAGCAAAAATATCGAGCTTAGATTCCCTCAACTAGATCACAACATCATTTCAAGGCAATAGAGTCCCAAATGACTCATTCTATGAGAGATTTTTTTTATAATTGCTTATAGTTTAGGGAATTTGACGTATCCCATCAAAGACCGACTATGTCATTCTCATATGCTTCCACGATCTTTGAAGACATGTTAGTGACCGAGCATCGTTTTCGAAATTTAAGCCATCAGAATCGTCGCGAACACTTTATGGAGGTATACGGATTTGAGGTTTTGATTTTACTCATTCATATTTATTTAGGGATGTTTTCTTTCAAACTCGAGGCATTTTTTATAAAATGAATATAAAAATGATTTTTTTTTGGTTCGTTGAAACGAGATCAACATCTCATTAGAAAGATACCGTGTTCTCGTTTGAACGAGATTGTAATTTCTTTAGAATGATGCTTAAGTCATTAGAACAAACTTCTAACTATCTTCTAATGTGTGACCTTTATTTGACAAAACTAGCCTCATTGGAACTACGTTGGAAGCTCGTTCGAATGAGCTCGTCCTTTCATTCGAATGAGATTGGAACTTGTTAGATCAAAACTACGGTTTTCATTCGAACGAAGTCCCATTTTCATTCAAACGATTTCATCACCTCAAAAATCGTGTTTCTATATAAAAGCAACTTTTTTAGACTCATTTTACAAAAACTTTTGATGAAAATGAAATTCAATACCTATTCCAAAACTCCTATAAATTTTATTTCAGAGAAACACCTTTATTTCTGAATCATCTTCATCCCTTGAATGATTTGTTGAGTTTGTCAAACCCACTTTCCATGCACTACATCAAACCCTAGTACAGTGTTCTCTATGGTTGATTATTATGGAGTTGCGACTCTACCACCGAAGAAGAAAAGATTTCTTAATCCTAAGGTTGATCAGTGGATACCGAGATAAGATCTACTTCCTATGGGTGGTGCTGAACTGCATCACTTTTTTTTTCAGAATTTAAAGACGTTTTGCATTACACTTATTGGAGCTCTAACTATTCTGTAAGTTATATCAAACTTTTTAATAGTATTGAGTACAGGTTTTGCCCAAAAAGGATTTTTCTCAAATCTTCTTCGTATGTTTGGTTTAATTGTCTGGTTTGGCATAACATATTTGGAGTTTATCTTATATGCACACCTAATACTAATAAAGATAGAAATTTGGTTAACAATTGGATCTTTGTGTGTGTATTCTAAGGTACAAGTGATTACATGGAGAGTGCATTTTCAAATTGATATCAGAGTCAGTTAAACTAATTTATTATATGATCCTGAAATTGGGTTCATATAGATAATTTTCATAATAGGTTTCCTATTTTTGATGAGTTAAATTATGCATATTGAAAATATTTAATGAGGTTAGTGTTGTATGTAAAAATTACTCTCTTACGTGGACCAATGAAGAACGTACACTTGTCCTCCAACGTGGCTGGCCAGCTTACAAACAAAATTAGTCGGCCAAAATGCTGACGAACTCTAGAAGACCAACCAACATGAATGCCAATAGTTACTCGGATGGGATGCCAACCAGCATTGAATTCCAAGAGTTTTATTTATTGTACACAAATATAAATGCTTGTCAATATAAAGGTGATCCATCTCCTCCTGACCCATATAAATACAAATTAATCCCATAGCTCAAGGGATAACTCGAATCACTCCAATGCACACCATACTGAGTTATTATAAACCTTACTAAATAACAATCAACATTGGACGTATGCTATTTTATAGCTGAACCACTCTAAAAATATTATATCTTTTATTGGGGTGGCAATTCGGGTCAACGGGTCGTGTTTCGGCCCGGCACGACACGACATGACAAGGTTTTTTTGAACACGAACACAACACGACACGACATGAATTCATGTTTTTTTAGCTAACACGACACGACAATCATAATTTCTTAAATTTTAGGCCTAAAAAATATGATAACACGATAACACGATACGACACGACTCATAATTAAGAAACGAACACGACAGGACACAACTTCGTGTAAAAAAAACACGACACGAACACGAAACATCGTGTCAATTTCGGGTCAATTTCGTGTCGTTCCGTGTCGTTTTTTCGTGTCGTTTCTAAAATTGCCACCCCTAATTTTTTGTGTGTGTTGTTAGAGTTACTTATCTTATTTTTATCTATCATTATAAACTTGGATTTAGTCTATTTTTGATACATCAACAAATTGGCTCCGTCTCTGAAAATATTTATTTGTCATCGTTCTCTACCATTTGTTTCGTTTGTTTATTTCTAAAAAATGACTGATCCTGAAAATAGCGCTCAGAGTAAAGGAAATCCCGTCATTCCATCTGCTCCTCCTAGAGCAGCAGATTTATAGGGAATTCTTTTTAATCTTGCTAGCGGTAAAGAAGCCATGCAAGAGTTTGTTAAGAAATTGTCTCTCACAATGCAAGCTAATTACTTTGATTCAAGAAGGGAGATCCCACCTCCACTAGCTAGACTTAAAAGAAGTTATCATTCTCGTTCTTCTCACGATAGGTCATATCATCCCAGTGCAACTTCTTCATTTAGGCCAACGGATTAATATGATGGTGGATCCTTTTCTAAAGAAATACCAAGTATCCTAGAAAGGCTAAGAAAATAGTCTTCTTTTTATCAACTAGGCCCCCGAGTAACTAGAAGATATCATAGGGAGCAGGAGCATCATGATGAACACGGATAAGGTTCCACGAGGTATAGGGCCAGTATGAAGGGCTTTGTGCATGCCGAGTAGACCTCTTAGGAGGAAAGTTCAGCACATAGACATAGTAAAGCCACTAAATCAACTTCGACTAAGTCTAAGCCATAGGAGCATTCCTGAAAGGGATCCATGCATCGACTAGAAGATCATTTAGGCGAAATAGCCAAGACCAACAATCCACCTTTCATCCAGTCAATTGTGGAATACCCCACCCCTTCCAAGTTCAAACCACCTGTGGTCACTCCCAGATATGATGGGAAAAATGATCCCGTTCTTCACATAGAGAAATATCAAGATGCCACTGAAATCTATTCAGTGCTCGAAAAAATGAGATATAGAGATTTCTCCCATTCCATCACAGAATCAACCCAGATTTGGTATAATAATCTCCTAAGAGGTAAAATCTCTAGTTTTCATCAGTTAGCTGAACTATTCATTGGTAACTTTTGCTTTGGGGCTAAGCCGATCAAGAGTGTCACTCATTCATTAACTGTACGACAAAAGCCATGAGAAAGTAGGAGAGAATACATTGCTCATTTTAACAATGAAAACCTAGAGGTGGTAGACTATGAGAAGAAAACAACCATTGTAGCACTTATGAGTGGGTTGCTCGCTAAGGATATTTACTATGCTTTAGCAAAGAGTCCACCCAAAACCATGACATAACTAATGGCTAAAGCTTGAAAAATAATGAATGCCGAGGAAGCTATGGCAGCCAAGGAAGATCCTCAAACCAAGGGTGAAGATCAGAAAAACAATTCTAATTCCTTAAGAAGGATAAAAAAGACAAGAAGCTGGATCGAATCAAGAAATATGATGAGTACACCCTGCTTAACAAAGGGTTCTATCATATCCTGGAGGAGATCAAAGGGAATAGAGACTTTAATTGGCCTGAAAAGTTGAAAACACCCCCAATAATAGGAATAAGTCCAAATACTATGATTTTCATAGGGATCTTGGGCACAACAGTAACAACTACATTGCACTAAGGAATGAGAATTAAAATCTTATTCGGCGAGGAAAATTAAGCAAGTTTATTAATCAAAATGGCAATCAAGATGATCAAAGGAGTTCTGAATCTCCAACCCAGGTAAGGGAAGACATTAAAAGGCACGAAACAATGAGCCAGAAGTAGATGTCCGTATGATATCCTTTGGATGCCACTTCATTGCAGGTGGAGATACTAGAGGAAGAGACTCGATCAAATAAAGGAAAGCCTATTTAAATGAAGTTAAGGCTTGTCCAACAGTCAGACAGATTGATATGGATGGGTTTAGTGATAGTCAACCAAGGAAAGTCAACAAAGATAGGCTAGTGATCTGATTCTTTAAAAATGATTTGAGTGGTGTTCTTTATCCTCATATTGATATGTTAGTTATTACGTACAGAGTTCATTATGGCAGAGTTGCAAGAATACTAGGTGATAATGGGAGTTCAGCTGATCTAATGTTCTACATCTGTTTCAAAAACCTAGGGCTTAAGAGCAGAAAGCTTAAACCATACCATAGACCTCTCATTACATTTGTAGGGGAGAAAGTGTATCCATTGAGAACTAGCAAGAAGTCCTTCTCGGCACCTGGTCGATAAAAAAGAAAGAAAGAATTCACTTCTTTGTGTTAGGTAAAAATGTCCCATCAACTTAAAATATTATCATGGGAAGAATAGGAATAAAGCAGTTAGAGGCTATGCCACCTACAATACAGAAATGCATGAAATTTTTAACAAATTATGGGATCGACATTGTAAATGGAAGTCAGAAATAAGCTAGGGAATGTTATTATACATTGACCGACCAACAAGAGATACAAATGAAGTGCACAACCACTTTCCCCATTAATATTTTGGATTTTCGAGAAGAAGAAGAGCTGGTAAAAGGGAAATCATGGAGAAAAAGAAGTTGATGTACTAGATGACAAGAAGCTAGAAAGAACCACCTAGATTGGTTCTAGATTATCTCCTCCTCTCAAACCGTAATTGATCACATTCCATTATGAAAGGAAAAATGTGTTCGCATGGAGCCATGAAGACATGCCAGGTATTGATCCAAATTTCTTTTGTCGTGAGCTTAATATATGTATAGATGCGAAGCCGAATAAGAAAAATAGAAGAGTATTTAGCCCCAAGAAGAATATGACAATCCGGGAGGAGGTAGAAAAATTTGAGCAAGAACGGTTCAGTTAAGATGTTAAATACCCAAGATGGTTGACCAATGTAGTCATGATAAAGAAAAAAATAATAAATGGAGAATGTGTGTGGGTTTCACCGATCTTAATAAGGCTCGTCCAAAGATCATTTTCCTTTACCAAGGATTAATCAATTGATCGATGCTACAGCAGGTCATTAACTCCTCAGCTTTATGAATGCTTATTCTGGATATAACCAGATAAAGATGAAACCCGAAGACAAAAAAATCACTTCTTTTATTACCAACTGAGGAACTTATTGTTACAATGTTATGCCCTTTGGATTGAAAAATGCTGGAGTTACCTACTAGAGACTAGTGAACAGGGCTTTTGAAGACCAAATCGACAGAAACATGGAGATATACATAGATGACATGCTCACCAAGAGCAAACCCACCGCCGACCACATTACAGACTTGGTTCAAACCTTTGATCAACTGGAAAAGCACCAGATGAAGCTCAATCCAACCAAATGCATCTTCGGAGTAAAAAAAGAAAATGTTCCTGGGATACATTGTCAATCTATGGGGAATAAAATCAAACCCTGACAAGATTAAAGCCTTGCTTGAAATGAAATCCCCGACCAATAAAAAAGAAGTTCAAAAATTAACAAGAAAACTAGTTGCATTGAGCCGTTTCGTCTCCCGAGCAACTGATAAATGTCTTCCATTCTTCAAGGTGCTTAGAAATATCTTTGAGTGGGATAATGAATTTGAGAAGGATTTTCTAGACTTGAAGAAGTGATTGGGTTCTCCCCCACTCCTTTCCCTACCAGTTCTGGGAGAGAAATTATATTTATACTTAGTTATTTTAGAGTCAGATGTTAGTTAGACTTTGATCCGACTTGATGGAGGAGTTAAAAGGCTAGTATATTATACTAGCAAGGCATTTCGAGGAGTTGAAATTATATATCCATGCTTGGAGAAGTTCGCCGTAGATCTTATCGAAACCTCTAGGAGGATGAGGCCATACTTCCAAGCTCATACCATTATTGTCTACACAGACCTGACTTTGCGATAAGCACTTCATAAACTAGAAAATTCTAGAAGGTTAATGTCTTGGGAAGTTGAATTGGGAGAGTACGAAATTGTCTATGAACCCAGAGTTGCAATTAAAAGTCCAAGTAGTGGTAGAATTTATCGTTGAATTCACATATACGAAGGAGTAACCTAGTTCACATTTACCTGCCGAACAAACTTCCACGGATGAGAGCTTAGCACTAAAGCAAATAGAGATCAAGACTAGTCAACCTAAGTCATTGGTTTCTTATGAAAGAACTCAACAAAGCAAGCAGATGTTCAAATATGGAATATTAGCAGAAGAAGGGTTCTCTCATGGCATTCTAATTTGGAAATTATTTGTAAATATATCCTCATGTGTCACTAGAAGAAGAGAAGATCTCATCATCAACACTACAGATTACTTGGATGTGTAATATGATCTGAGATTCCAATTCAAGGCTTCCAACAATGAGACGGGGTATGATGAATGGATCACTGGATTGTAATTGGCTTTGTCACTAGGTACCGAGTAGGTATTGGTATATAATGATTCTCAACAGATTATTAATCAAATACAACAAATTTATGGTGTCAAAGGGGAAACTGTGATGAAATATCATAAAAGAGGAATGGAAGTTAATTCTTTGTTCACTTTAGTCAAGATAGTGAGGATTCCTAGACTGGAGAATGCCCGAGTATATGCTCTTTCTCGGCTTACTTCGGTAACTCCAAAAGAATTCATGCGAATAATACCAGTGGAGATTCTTTAAGTCAGTGTCATTTTGGGGGAATTAGGTCCTTCATGGATGGAACCGATCAGGGAGTACATTGAAAGATGAACATTACCTTCTGACCAGAAATAAGCTAAAAGATGAGGTATAAAGAAGCTAATTATGTGTTTGAGAAAGGTGTCCTATATCAGCGATGTTATTCTATTTCTCTACTTCTTTGTGTCCATCCAAATGAAGTGAATGATTTGATTAAGGAAATTCATGAAGGCTCATGTGGAGTTCACACAGCTAGGAGGTCTATAAGACAACCAGTAGTGATGCAAGGTTAATATAGGTCAACTATGAAATCAGACTGTGTTTCTTTCACCAATAAATGTTATAATTGCCAGAATTTTGCTACCATCCATAAAAAACTACGAGAAACTCTAACAACCATTACTTATCCATGGACTTTCATTATATGGGGAAAGGACTTGGTCGGACCACTGCCGACCACCAAAGGAAGTTTCAAGTGCGTTGATGATGCCGGAAATAGCACCACCAGACAAGGTGTTTGTAAGCTCAAACTAGTGATAACAATGGCAGCACAAGAGTATACTAAATATAAGAGATTGAGGTGAGGAGAAAAGAATGAACACCGCTACATAAGTGGTTCATCCAACTAGGCCTACGTCCACTGTGCAAGTGAGTCAGTAAGATCACTAAAACAAGGTACTAATGGCCATGGGTACAATCTCTCAAGCTTTCTCTCTCTACTGTATCATTTAACAGAGTTTCAGCTAGGGTTGTTATTTTTGGATCTTTTTACAAGGTAGAGGATGACCTATATATATAGTGCTTGGGGGGTGTAATGTACCCCCCAAGCATGCAATGAGCATGTGCATGAGGATCGAACTAGTATGAGAATGACACCTGGGTGATCTTATGTAGATAATGATGACCTCAATATTCCCTCACGTGGAGGGAATAATTCGGTTACAACAGATTTTTCCACGTGTTCCAAGTTATAAAAGAACGTGTAGAAGCTTGGTTGTCCTAGATTGGTGCTAACCTTGGCCTAGAAGAGGATGAGGTTAGTGTGGTCGGGAAACTACTTGATCATAGGTTATCAGCGATGACCTTGGTTCAGTGGGAGAGCCGAGGTGAGGCAGGTGGATCTATAATGTCGGCCTGGGCCGAGGTAATGGTGGAGTAGAAGGAACGTCGGTTGATTCCCAACCGAGTCTGATTATGATGATTGTGTAGTCTCTGCTTCCTCGGCTTACACCCAACCGAGGTTGATGTATGGTGTAGTCGTGAGGTCGGCTCCAGCTGACCTGATGGATTACTATCTGCATGGACCATAGGGACCCCAGCTGTTGCTTGGCTGTGAGGCGACTAGTAACGTCGGTAATGACCGACCTTGCTCAGGACAACACCGTTGGTCGCCAACCTAGGGTCCTTCTAACCTCGTCCATCTCCCAGGCCGAGGTTGGTGTCTTTGAGATGTTGGGTACATTTGGGGCATATCAATCACCCCGTAGCCCTTAGTTACCTGTGTGATCGGGTGACTAAGGGGTATGCATGTCCGAGTTTGGATTTCTGTTAGTGCCAATATTTTCTTGACAAGTGTCGAGTGCTGAAGTAGATGGCGTGCCTGGCAAGCTCAATGATTGCAGTCTTTTGGGCTCCCAAGGTAATAATGGGCCTTGGGATGCGTGCAAGAGAATATCGAGGGTTAAAACCCTTTTTTCTTTCCTTCTTCTTCACTTCCCCACTTTCTCGCCCGTGTTTCTCTGTTTTCTCTCTCTCTTCAAGATCTCGGTTAAGAGTTCATTTGGTGGGTTTTTCTTGCCAACCTTTCTCTTCTTCTCCTCGTATTCCATCAGGTATCGTCTATCATCTCTTCTTCTCCATTTTTTCCTGCCTTGTTCTTCCATTTTTTGCATTTTCCTGCGAGTTTATGCATTTTTCGTCGAGTTTATGCATTTTTTGGTAAGCCTAAGAGTTTTCCAGTGAACTGTTCTTAACTGTTTTTTGCTCAAAGTTAATAGTTTGATCCTTAGTCAAGTTGAGTTAAGTTTTTTATTCCTGGTTTAATATCCCAAGTGCTAGGTCGTCCTCCTATTCTCAGACCTCTTTATCAGTTTCTAGAATAATTCCCCTCTCTCAGAGAGAAGACTTTAGAAAAGATTAGGCAAATAGAGCGAGCCCAAGAGGAAGCTCATAGGGCTGAGGCCTTCCCCCTCATACCTATCTTTCCACCCCCTCTGAAGGTCATATACCCTGAGCCAGTCGAAGCAGTTAAGTCAGCAGAGGTCCTAGTCGAACCTACTCCCATATCTGAGTCTGAGTCTGAGTCATCCACATCAGACCCTATGTCTGTGGACTCTTTTCAAGAGGCCATGGACTTTTCCATTCGGCAGGATCAGGTCCCTGATCAAGCCGAGGTTTTGAGCCGTGTTTCATCCCATAACGAGTCTAGAACATCCCAAACTTCTTCAGACGTTGAAGTTGTCGAGCCAAATGTAGCTTTTTCTCCTCCCATTAATGTTGTCCCCCTCTCGGCTATTACAGGGGCTGAGTTTGCTCAGAGGTTCCCTGAAGGTAATCCCTCATCCTCTCCAGCCGACGTTGACTGAGGTGAGGATAATGAGAGTGGGAGGGATGTTGACACCTCAAAGGCATCCGAGATAGAGAGCAATGTCAGCGAACTTGACCTGTTAGCCTTCAGGTATTTGTATTCCATAAGTCCCTCCATAAAACTCAGGAGACCTCTGAGGGAAGAGAGGGCTTTCAGCGGTCGAGATGGTGAGATCTTATTGTACGAGCAGATGTTCAAATTAGGATTTCGTCTGCCCATCCATCCCATCATTAGGGCCATACTGCCCTATATTAACTTAGCTCCTTCCCAGTTATCCCCTAATGCCTGGATGGTGATAATTGGAGCTATAGTTTTATGGAGGGCAGTCCACTATTCAGACCTTCCTGTCCAGGTCTTCTCTGGATACTACATCCCTTCCTCTGCTAGGAATCATCCGAGTTATTACCATTTCTTAACTCGAAAGTCAACTAAGAAGATGTTACAGGTTACCCAAACTTCAAATCATAATTGGAAACCGTGATATTTCTTTGCCTCAAGGTCATGGGAATTTGGCCCCTGTGTCCCTCTTCGAACTTAGAGCCGAGGATACCCCTGAGATGGGGCAAGGTGTCAATGGATGCCAGGGCCAACCCTGGGCTAAACTAAAATAATCTTCAAAAAGTAAAAGACCTTCAAGATCAGGGGGAGCATGGTCTGTTGGTCAAGTTCGAACATCTGATGACCCCCTACTATCTCTCTGAGACTGGCCTTGGGGGGAGTCCTTTAACTGAGCTCTATAAGTGCTTATTTTATTATTTCAATAAATTAAACCTCTGACTTTTTATGTCTCTGACATTCTAACTCATACCTTTCTATTTGCAGAGCGCCCTGAAGGCATTTCAAACGATATCTTGGGGATGTCTTCCCCCAGTCTTACGAAGTTAGTGAAGAAGGCAGGTCTGAATGCAGCTCCTCCCCCCCATCGAAGCAGGGTGTCGGAACGTCTAAAGCCGACACCAAAAGGAAGAGGAAAACCACAACTTCTACTCCTGAGGATCAGAGGCCGAGTAAAGCCCAAAAGGCCATCCCCATATCCCTAGATGATGAATTGGATGCTCGTCTGGAGCAGCTGAAAATTAAAGACACTCTGATAGGCCACAGTGTGAAGGCGTTGGATGCCATCGGCTCTACTATGATCGATGCCGACAATATCTTTTGTCAATCCATGGATACTCCCCTGCTGGCTGAGTTTGGCCTTCACAGGTCTATCCAGGTAAGATTTGAATTCTAATTTGATTCTGAAGTGTAACCTCTGCTTTGAATTTGAACTTATCCATCTGATCCTTGATTTGTAGGGCATCATTGCTATGCATCATTTGGCCAACTGGACTTTGAAGAGGTTACCCCTCATCGAGAAAGGTAAAGAGGCCGAGAAGGTGCAATGCTCTTTGAATGCAGAGGTGGATCGTCTGAAGTCTGCCTTTGAAGGGTTTGACAAGAAGGTCAAGCAGTTGTAGAAAGAGATCTCCAATCTTAAGAAAGAACACACCTCTGACCTGAAGGAGAAGGACGACGTTCTTCATTAGAAGGTTGATGCTGCAGTGAAAGCTGCCCTTGAGGATGCTTCTGAGGGGATCCTGGATGATTACAAAGTCTCTGACGAATTTATCCTCTTTGGCTTTGAATACCTTAAAAGAGGTATTAAAGTAACTGGTAAATGGGCCGCTGCTAAAGAGAAAGAGTCAAAGATCTTGATATCCTCTGACTTCATTGGTCTGGGCTTTACCACCTCTCAATTTGCCCAGGCCCTTCAAGAGGTTGAGGAGGAAGATGCTGCCCCTGTATAGACTGCGCCACAGGATGTTACAGAAACTGAGGGTGCCAACCTTCGAGATGATGGGGACAAAGTTACCGACATCGACCAAGGGAATGAGGCCGAGTTTGCCCACAATGTAGCTGCATACCCTTAAGCCATTTTTGTGAAGCTTTTTGTAACTTTTTATTATGCATTTCAAACTATTACCTTTGATTGCAAACTTAGTTACCTTGTAAATTGTAACTCTTTGTCTATATCAACATCTGAGGAGGGCTTTATTTCTTTATTTGCTGAATGTTCTTTGAATGATTTTCTTTGTCATGCAATGTGTGTTCAGGTCTGAAGTCTCAACATAATTTTTCATCGTATTATGTCTAAGGTCTGAGGTCATCCAAGTATGATGTCTCACCTCAGACCTTGTCATCAAATTATGATGTTATGAGGTCTGAGGAAATCAACTAAGATGTTATCTCCATAAATAATTTTTTCACCAAATTAATGATGTCTAAGGTCTGAGGTCATCCAAGTATGATGTCTCACCTCAGACCTTGTCACCAAATTATGATGTTAGAAGGTCTGAGGTCACCCACTAAGATGTTATCCCCATAAATAATTTTTTCACCGAATTAATGATGTCTAAGTTCTGAGGTCATCCAAGTATGATGTCTCACCTCAGACCTTGTCACTAAATTATGATATTATAAGGTCTGAGGTCACCCACTAAGATGTTATCCCCATAAATAATTTTTTCACCCAATTAATGATGTATAAGGTTTGAGGTCATCCAAGTATGATGTCTCACCTCAGACCTTGTCACCAAATTATGATGTTATAATGTCTGAGGAAATCAACTAAGATGTTACCCTCATAAATTCTTCACCAAATTATGATGCTAAGGTCTGAGGTCATCAATCTAGGATGTTACCCTCGTAAGTATTCACCAAATTAATGATGTTAAGGTTTGAGGTCATCAACTAAGACGTTACCCTCATAAATTCTTCACCAAATTATGATGTTAAGGTCTGATGTAATCAACTAAGACCTTACCCTCATAAAATATTCACCAAGTTAATGATGTTAGGGTCTGAGTTCATCAACCAAGATGTTACCCTCATAAGTTTTTCACCAAATTATGATGTTAAGGTCCGAGGTCATCAATCTAGGATGTTACCCTCATAAGTATTCACCAAATTAATGATGTTAAGGTCGGAGGTCATCAACTAAGACGTTACCCTCATAAATTCTTCACCAAATTATGATGTTAAGGTCTGAGGTCATCAACTAAGACATTACCCTCATAAAATATTCACCAAGTTAATGATGTTAGGGTTTGAGGTCATCAACCAAGATGTTACCCTCATAAGTTTTTCACCAAATTATGATGTTAAGGTCTGAGGTCATCAACTAAGACGTTACCCTCATAAAATAATCTCTAAGTTAATGATGTTAGGGTCTGAGGTCATCAACTAAGATGTTACCCTCATAAGTTTTACCACTAGAGCATAATGAACCAAGAATTGATGCGGGAACCGATCTTCTCATTAATTATCTCTTCATGAGATGATACATTTTACATGGAAACTGTTGCAACATCATATGTAATACTTCTTTAGATGATCGGCATTCTAAGGATTAGAAAAAGGTTCCCCTTCAAGGTTTTCTAGCATGTAGGTCCCGAGCACAACCTCCTCAACCACTTTGTAAGGGCCATGCCAATTCGGGTGAAGCTTGTTCGCTTTCTGCAACGTCTTCTTCAACACCAGGTCTCCTACAACAATAGGTCTTAATTTTACCCTTTGATTATAGAATTTTGCTATTCTCTGCTGGTAAGCCGCCTGCCTAATTTCTACATCTTCCCTTGTCTCTTCGATCAAATCAAGGTCAAGTCTTCTCTCCTCACCATTCCTCTCAAGGTCATAGGTCTGAACCCTATGAGTAGGAAGCCCTACTTCTATTGGTATGATGATCTCCGAGCCATGTGCTAATATAAATGGGGTCTCCCCCGTTGGTGTCCTAGCCGTTATTCTGTAGGCCCATAGCACATCATAAACCTCTTCAATCCATCTACCCTTAGCTTCTTCTAACTTCTTCTTGACCCCATCAAGTATCGTTCTGTTTGTAACTTCGGTCTGACTGTTTGCCTGAGGTCGAACAGGAGAAGAGAAAAATTTCTTTATCCCAACTCTTTCGTAATATTTTTCCAAGGAAGAATTCTTGAACTGGGTTCCGTTGTCCGAGATGAGGGTGATTGGGAGGCCATGTCTACATATGATGTTCTTCCAAATAAATTGGAAGGTCTTCTGCTCTGTAATCTTGATCATCGGTTCAGCCTCTACCCATTTGGAGAAGTAATAAATGGAGACTATCAGAAATCGGTAGTTATTTGCAACCCTTGGTAGGGGACCCACTAAGTCAATTCCCCATAATGCGAACGGCTAAGCGAAATTGATTGACGTCATAGACTGATGAGGTTGATGGGGGATACTGGAGAATCTCTGACATTTATCGCACCTCTTTACGTAAGCTACATCATCCATGGTCAAGGTCGGCCACCAGTATCCTTGCATAATAATCCTCTTAGCCAAAGGTCTTCATCCTATATGACGGGAGCAAGAACCCTCGTGTACCTCCTGTAGGACGCGGGGAACTTCTATGGGATGAAAACATCTGAGGAGAGGTAATAGGAATCCCTTCTTATATAGGACGTCTCTTACTATTGAGAACTTTGCAGCATTGTACCTCAGTTTCCTCCTCTCTAACTTTTATTCTGGTAGCTCTCCCTCTCTGATATATCCGATAAGGGGATCCATCCATGAGTCCCGTAGGTTCAAATTGAGGCAAGGGTTACTTACCTCCTTTTCTTCAATGGTCGCCTTGGGAAAGATCTTAACTGGGATTGTCCTTTTGATGTCTGTCCTCATCGCCGAAGCTAACCTTGCTAATGCATCTGTGTGGATGTTGTTTTGCCAAGGTATTCTCTTCATCTTTACCTCTTTGAAACCTTTGAGTATCGTTCTCATGCTCTTCAGGTATTTGGCCATCCTTTCATCCTTGGACTCATAAACCCCTAACACTTGATTAACAACTAACCTTGAGTCACTATAAAGAAAAAGTCGTCTTACCCTAAGGGTCTTTGCCCATGTGAGGCCTGCTATCATAGCCTCATATTCTGACTCGTTGTTTGATGACTTGAAGTTAAACCTTAAGTCATATTCAACGTTAGCACCATCCGAAGCTAAAATTATTAGCCCTGCGCCACTTCTTCTTTCACAAGAAGACCCGTCAACAAAGAGGTTCCAGATGTCTTTATCTGATGAGAAGCTCCCTTCTGTCATGAATCCAAGCCTGAAGAGGTACCGGTCTTCCTCATTCTCGGCCATTTCATTTCTGGTTCTCTTGTATACAACCTCTTCAGGATCTCAGAAGACGTTGTTGTTTGACCGCTCTGCAGTCTCTAGGTCATTCTCAACCTTAGCTTCTTCCCATGTGAATTCGGTGATAAAATCCGTAAGTGCCTGCCCTTTGATGTCTACCCTGGGCTGATAAATAAGGTCATACTCTCCCAACTCAATGACCCATGCCATCAATCTACTCGACTTCTCAGGTTTATGGAGGACTTGTCTTAGTGGGGAGTCGGTGAGGATGACCATAGAATGTGCCTGAAAGTAGGGTTGCATTTTCCTAGAAGCATGTATCAAGGCGTAAGCTAACTTTTCCATCTGAGGATAATTTTGTTCAGACCCTTGTAGGGCCTTAATGTTGAAGTACACAGGCCTTTGGATCCCGAAGTCTTCCCGTACTATGGATGCACTTATAGCTAATTTTGAGACTGGTAGATAAATATATAACTTCTCTCCCACTATGGGCCGAGATAAGAGAAAGGGAGATACAAGGTAGGACTTGAGCTGATTAAAAGACTCATCACACTTCGCGGGGTTGAGTTTCATTTTGTACAAGTCCATGGTATCAAAAGTCTTTTCTAGGTCTTCCACATGAGTGCATGCCTTTAAGCTCTTCGTCAACATATCGTCTATTTACACCTCCATAGTCTTTCCTATTTGATCCTCAAACATCGTATTCACAAGACGTTGGTATGTTGCCCCCGCATTTTTTAATTCGAAGGGCATAACTTTGTAGTAATATGTCCTTTTGTTCGTGATGAAGGCTGTCTTCTCCTCGTTTTCGGTATTCATGAAGATCTGGTTGTAGCTTGAATATGCGTCCATAAAGCTCATGAGATCATGCCCTGTAGTGGCATCTACCATCTGGTTGATCCGAGGTAAGGGGTAGCTATCTTTTGGGCAAGACTTATTCAGGCCGGTGAAGTCTACGTACATCCTCCATTTCCCATTAGCTTTAGGCACTATGACTGCGTTTGACAACCACTCCAGATATATTACTTCCCTTATAAACTCATCCTCTTCCAACTTTCTGATTTCTTCCCGGATGACGTTGTACTTATCCCTGGAGTAAACTCTTTGTCTCTATTTGATGGGCTTAGCATCCTTAGTTACATTGAGTTTATGGCACATAACCTCAGGGTCGATGCCAGGCATGTCCGTGTGGCTCCAAGCGGAGACACTCTGCCTCTTCCTCAAGAAACTTATTAGCTCTTCCTTCATCTCCGCTTTTAAGGCTTTGCCGACTTGGACGGTTTTTTCTGGTTCATCCTCATTGAGGACGATGGATTCTACCTCTTCCACGGCCTCTCCTTTCTTCAACTTTGTTTCATCTCTGGGGTCAAGTGTATCAATGTTATATGTGGTAGTTGCTCTCTTATGGGCCTCTCTCTCTCTTCGGCTGAGTTGAAGTAGTATTCTCGCGCTATGGTCCGGTCACCCTGCACTTCCCCTACCCCATAGGGGGTCAGTAATTTTAGCATCTGGTGGACCGTCGACGGCACGGCCTCAAACTCCTTAAGGGCTAATCTTCCTATGATGAGGTTATAAGCCGAAAATACATTTTCTTCCATCATGAAAAAATTGATCTTTCGAGTTAACCTCTTAGGCCACTCATCGCCCATTTTCATGTCCATCTCATACATACCCAACGGATGGAATTTTTCATCGTTGAAGCCCATTAATGGATGATGATAGGGTACCAACCTTGCTCTGCTGAGGCCAAGGCTCTTGAAGCAGGGCCAGAACATCACATTCGCTGAACTCCCTCCATCTACGAGGATTCTCTATACCTCGCACCCATGCAACCTTGTTGTGATTACTAAAGGGTCATCGTGTGGAGCTAGGATGCCTTTGAAGTCAAGGCGGGAGAACCCAACTATAAGATTATCCATGTCCACCTTCTTTCTCTGCTTGGCCTCGAAAGACGTCAGGTTTACCACTTCTGTCTTGGCCACTGACTTGGCTTCTGCCACATGAGATTTTCGGTTGGCCACTTCAGAACCACCCCATGTAAGTCCTCCGTATATGGTGTTAACAGTAAAGGAGATCATACCAACCCTCTTTAGTGGGGTGTTGTCATCTTTCGATGGAAGGTTTGAATCATCTTCATCATCGCCATCCGAGTCATCATCTCTTCTTACTGGGGTATCATCATGACATCAGTCATTTCTCTTCTTTCTAGGGTCATCTCTTCCCCTCTTAGGAGCCTTGCCATCAACGTACTTCCTTAACTTACCGGATTTTAGCATCTT